>CM074728.1:95759026-96959026 GCA_037306005.1 Rhinophrynus dorsalis | reverse complement strand
TGACTAGCCGTAGGACAGGCCATTGTGCTGTTTGTTTATTCTCAGAAGCCTCTCATGTTTTCTATATTGTATCTGAATACTCTTAGGGGTCTTCCTAAGAGTGAAGGGTAATCCAGATGTTGATCCCTTGCTCTCAGCGCCTAGGGAATCCAGTTGCACCCTCCTGACGAGGCCCAACAAGGCTGAAACGTATGTCTGGGGTTAGCTGGTGTTCTCGTGCGGGGGAGGTTAGCCTGTCATTTTGGAACTGGACTGCCCTTTTGGGCGGTATTAGTCTAACGTGTACATGGAAATTTCTCCTCTTCAATGGCACTAGAGAGCTACAACATGATGTTTCTGAGCGGTAACTAGCCGTAGGACAGGCCATTGTGCTGTTTGTTCGTTCTCAGAAGCCTCTCACATTTTGTATCTTGTATCTGAATACTCTTAGGGGTCTCCCTAAGAGTGAAGGGTAATCCAGACGTGGACCCCTTGCTCTCAGTACCTAGGGAATCCAACTGCACTCTCCTTATGAGGCCCAACAAGGCTGAAACAGACATCGGGGTTTAGCTGGTGTTCCCCTGTGTGAGAGATTTATCTGTCATTTTGGAACTGGACTGCCCCTTTGGGCGGGGTTATTCTAATGTGTATATGGAAATTTCTTCTCTGCAATGGCACTAGAGAGCTAAAACATGATGCTTCTGAGCGGTGACTAGCCGTAGGACAGGCCATTGTGCTGTTTGTTCATTCTCAGAAGCCTCTCACATTTTGTATATTGTATCTGAATACTCTAAGGGGCTTCCTAAGAGTGAAGGGTAATCCAGATGTTGATCCCTTGCTCTCAGCACCTAGGGAATCCAGTTGCACCCTCCTGACGAGGCCCAACAATGCCAAAACATATGTCTGGGGTTAGCTGGTGTTCTCGTGCGGGGGAGGTTAGCCTGTCATTTTGGAACTGGACTGCCCTTTTGGGCGGTATTAGTCTAACGTGTACATGGAAATTTCTCCTCTGCAATGGCACTAGAGAGCTAAAACATGATGTTTCTGAGCGGTGACTAGCCGTAGGACAGGCCATTGTGCTGTTTGTTCATTCTCAGAAGCCTTTCACGTTTTGTATATTGTATCTGAATACTCTTAGGGGTCTCCCTAAGAGTGAAGGGTAATCTAGACGTGGACCCCTTGCTCTCAGAACATAGAGAATCCAGATGCACTCTTCTGATGTGGCCCAACAAGGCTGAAACATACATCGGGGTTTAGCTGGTGTTCCCCTGTGTGGGAGATTTCCCTGTCATTTGGGAACTGGACTGCCCTTTTGGGTGGGGTTAGTCTAATGTGTATATGGAAATTTTTTCTTTGCAATGGCACTAGAGAGCTTAAACATGATGCTTCTGAGGGGTGACTAGCCGTAGGACAGGCCATTGTGCTGTTTGTTCATTCTCAGAAGCCTCTCACGTTTTGTATATTGTATCTGAATACTCTTAGGGGTCTTCCTAAGAGTGAAGGGTAATCCAGATGTTGATCCCTTGCTCTCAGCGCCTAGGGAATCCAGTTGCACCCTCCTGACGAGGCCCAACAAGGCCGAAACATATGTTGGGGATTAGTTGGTGTTCCTGTGCGGGGGAGGTTTAATTGTCATTTTGGAAATGGACTGTCCTTTTGGGTGGGATTAGTCTAATGTGTAAATGGAAATTTCTCCTCTGCAATGGCACTAGAGAGCTAAAACATGATGTTTCTGGGTGGTGACTAGCCGTAGGACAGGCCATTGTGCTGTTTGTTCGTTCTCAGAAGCTTCTCACATTTTGTATATTGTATCTGAATACTCTTAGTGGTCTCCCTAAGAGTGAAGGGTAATCTAGACGTGGACCCCTTGCTCTCAGAACATAGAGAATCCAGCTGCACTCTTCTGATGTGGCCCAACAAGGCTGAAACATACATCGGGGTTTAACTGGTGTTCCCCTGTGTGGGAGATTTCCCTGTCATTTGGGAACTGGACTGCCCTTTTGGGTGGGGTTAGTCTAATGTGTATATGGAAATTTTTTCTTTGCAATGGCACTAGAGAGCTTAAACATGATGCTTCTGAGGGGTGACTAGCCGTAGGACAGGCCATTGTGCTGTTTGTTCATTCTCAGAAGCCTCTCACATTTTGTATATTGTATCTGAATGCTCTTAGGGGTCTTCCTAAGAGTGAAGGGTAATACAGATGTTGATCCCTTGCTCTCAGCGCCTAGGGAATCCAGTTGCACCTTCCTGACGAGGCCCAACAAAGCCGAAACGTATGTCTGGGGTTTGCTGGTGTTCTCGTGCGGGGGAGGTTAGCCTGTCATTTTGGAACTGGACTGCCCTTTTGGGCGGTATTAGTCTAACGTGTACATGGAAATTTCTCCTCTGCAATGGCACTAGAGAGCTAAAACATGATGTTTCTGAGCGGTGACTAGCCGTAGGACAGGCCATTGTGCTGTTTGTTCGTTCTCAGAAGCCTCTCACATTTTGTATATTGTATCTGAATACTCTTAGGGGTCTTCCTAAGAGTGAAGGGTAATCCAGATGTTGATCCCTTGCTCTCAGCGCCTAGGGAATCCAGTTGCACCCTCCTGACGAGGCCCAACAAGGCTGAAACGTATGTCTGGGGTTAGCTGGTGTTCTCGTGCGGGGGAGGTTAGCCTGTCATTTTGGAACTGGACTACCCTTTTGGGCGGTATTAGTCTAACGTGTACATGGAAATTTCTCCTCTTCAATGGCACTAGAGAGCTACAACATGATGTTTCTGAGCAGTGACTAGCCGTAGGACAGGCCATTGTGCTGTTTGTTCGTTCTCAGAAGCCTCTCACATTTTGTATCTTGTATCTGAATACTCTTAGGGGTCTCCCTAAGAGTGAAGGGTAATCCAGACGTGCACCCCTTGCTCTCAGTACCTAGGGAATCCAACTGCACTCTCCTTATGAGGCCCAACAAGGCTGAAACAGACATCGGGGTTTAGCTGGTGTTCCTCTGTGTGAGAGATTTACCTGTCATTTTGGAACTGGACTGCCCCTTTGGGCGGGGTTAGTCTAATGTGTATATGGAAATTTCTTCTCTGCAATGGCACTAGAGAGCTAAAACATGATGCTTCTGAGCGGTGACTAGCCGTAGGACAGGCCATTGTGCTGTTTGTTCATTCTCAGAAGCCTCTCACATTTTGTATATTGTATCTGAATACTCTAAGGGGCTTCCTAAGAGTGAAGGGTAATCCAGATGTTGATCCCTTGCTCTCAGCACCTAGGGAATCCAGTTGCACCCTCCTGACGAGGCCCAACAATGCCAAAACATATGTCTGGGGTTAGCTGGTGTTCTCGTGCGGGGGAGGTTAGCCTGTCATTTTGGAACTGGACTGCCCTTTTGGGCGGTATTAGTCTAACGTGTACATGGAAATTTCTCCTCTGCAATGGCACTAGAGAGCTAAAACATGATGTTTCTGAGCGGTGACTAGCCGTAGGACAGGCCATTGTGCTGTTTGTTCATTCTCAGAAGCCTTTCACGTTTTGTATATTGTATCTGAATACTCTTAGGGGTCTCCCTAAGAGTGAAGGGTAATCTAGACGTGGACCCCTTGCTCTCAGAACATAGAGAATCCAGCTGCACTCTTCTGATGTGGCCCAACGAGGCTGAAACATACATTGGGGTTTAGCTGGTGTTCCCCTGTGTGGGAGATTTCCCTGTCATTTGGGAACTGGACTGCCCTTTTGGGTGGGGTTAGTCTAATGTGTATATGGAAATTTTTTCTTTGCAATGGCACTAGAGAGCTTAAACATGATGCTTCTGAGGGGTGACTAGCCGTAGGACAGGCCATTGTGCTGTTTGTTCATTCTCAGAAGCCTCTCACATTTTGTATATTGTATCTGAATGCTCTTAGGGGTCTTCCTAAGAGTGAAGGGTAATACAGATGTTGATCCCTTGCTCTCAGCGCCTAGGGAATCCAGTTGCACCTTCCTGACGAGGCCCAACAAAGCCGAAACGTATGTCTGGGGTTTGCTGGTGTTCTCGTGCGGGGGAGGTTAGCCTGTCATTTTGGAACTGGACTGCCCTTTTGGGCGGTATTAGTCTAACGTGTACATGGAAATTTCTCCTCTGCAATGGCACTAGAGAGCTAAAACATGATGTTTCTGAGCGGTGACTAGCCGTAGGACAGGCCATTGTGCTGTTTGTTCGTTCTCAGAAGCCTCTCACATTTTGTATATTGTATCTGAATACTCTTAGGGGTCTCCCTAAGAGTGAAGGGTAATCCAGACGTGGACCCCTTGTTCTCAGTGCTTAGGGAATCCAGCTGCACCCTCCTGATGAGGACCAACAAGGCTGAAACATACATCGGGGTTTAGCTGGTGTTCCCGTGTGGGAGATTTACCTGTTGTTTTGGAACTGGACTGCCCTTTTGGGCGGGGTTAGTCTAATGTGTATATGGAAATTTCTTCTCTGCAATGGCACTAGAGAGCTAAAACATGATGTTTCTGAGCAGTGACTAGCCGTAGGACAGGTCATTGTGCTGTTTGTTCATTCTCAGAAGCCTCTCACGTTTTGTATATTGTATCTGAATACTCTTAGGGGTCTTCCTAAGAGTGAAGGGTAATCCAGATGTTGATCCCTTGCTCTCAGCGCCTAGGGAATCCAGTTGCACCCTCCTGACGAGGCCCAACAAGGCCGAAACGTATGTCTGGGGTTAGCTGGTGTTCTCGTGCGGGGGAGGTTAGCCTGTCATTTTGGAACTGGACTGTCCTTTTGGGTGGGATTAGTCTAATGTGTACATGGAAATTTCTCCTCTGCAATGGCACTAGAGAGCTAAAACATGATGTTTCTGGGTGGTGACTAGCCGTAGGACAGGTCATTGTGCTGTTTGTTCATTCTCAGAAGCCTCTCACGTTTTGTATATTGTATCTGAATACTCTTAGGGGTCTCCCTAAGAGTGAAGGGTAATCCAGACATGGACCCCTTGCTCTCAGTGCCTAGGGAATCCAGCTGTATCCTCCTGTTGACTCCTAACAAGTCTGAAACATACATCGGGGTTTAGCTGGTGTTTTTCTGTGTGGGAGATTTACCTGTCATTTTGGAACTGGACTGCCCTTTTGGGCACGGTTAGTCTAATGTGTACATGGAAATTTCTTCTCTGCAATAGCACTAGAGAGCTAAAACATGATGTTTCTGAGCGGTGACTAGCCGTAGGACAGGCCATTGTGCTGTTTGTTCGTTCTCAGAAGCCTCTCACATTTTGTATATTGTATCTGAATACTCTTAGGGGTCTCCCTAAGAGTGAAGGGTAATCCAGACGTGGACCCCTTGTTCTCAGTGCTTAGGGAATCCAGCTGCACCCTCCTGATGAGGACCAACAAGGCTGAAACATACATCGGGGTTTAGCTGGTGTTCCCGTGTGGGAGATTTACCTGTTGTTTTGGAACTGGACTGCCCTTTTGGGCGGGGTTAGTCTAATGTGTATATGGAAATTTCTTCTCTGCAATGGCACTAGAGAGCTAAAACATGATGTTTCTGAGCAGTGACTAGCCGTAGGACAGGTCATTGTGCTGTTTGTTCATTCTCAGAAGCCTCTCACGTTTTGTATATTGTATCTGAATACTCTTAGGGGTCTTCCTAAGAGTGAAGGGTAATCCAGATGTTGATCCCTTGCTCTCAGCGCCTAGGGAATCCAGTTGCACCCTCCTGACGAGGCCCAACAAGGCCGAAACGTATGTCTGGGGTTAGCTGGTGTTCTCGTGCGGGGGAGGTTAGCCTGTCATTTTGGAACTGGACTGTCCTTTTGGGCGGGATTAGTCTAATGTGTACATGGAAATTTCTCCTCTGCAATGGCACTAGAGAGCTAAAACATGATGTTTCTGGGTGGTGACTAGCCGTAGGACAGGCCATTGTGCTGTTTGTTCATTCTCAGAAGCCTCTCACGTTTTGTATATTGTATCTGAATACTCTTAGGGGTCTCCCTAAGAGTGAAGGGTAATCCAGACATGGACCCCTTGCTCTCAGTGCCTAGGGAATCCAGCTGTATCCTCCTGTTGACTCCTAACAAGTCTGAAACATACATCGGGGTTTAGCTGGTGTTTTTCTGTGTGGGAGATTTACCTGTCATTTTGGAACTGGACTGCCCTTTTGGGCACGGTTAGTCTAATGTGTACATGGAAATTTCTTCTCTGCAATGGCACTAGAGAGCTAAAACATGATGCTTCTGAGCGGTGATTAGCTGTAGGACAGGCCATTGTGCTGTTTGTTCATTCTCAGAAGCCTCTCACGTTTTGTATATTGTATCTGAATACTCTTAGGGGTCTTCCTAAGAGTGAAGGGTAATCCAGATGTGGAACCCTTGCTCTCTGTGCCTAGGGAATCCAGCTGCACTCTCTTGACGAGGCCCAACAAGGCCGAAACATATGTTGGGGATTAGTTGGTGTTCCTGTGCGGGGGAGGTTTAATTGTCATTTTGGAACTGGACTGTCCTTTTGGGCGGGATTAGTCTAATGTGTACATGGAAATTTCTCCTCTGCAATGGCACTAGAGAGCTAAAACATGATGTTTCTGAGCGGTGACTAGCCGTAGGACAGGCCATTGTGCTGTTTGTTCGTTCTCAGAAGCTTCTCACATTTTGTATATTGTATCTGAATACTCTTAGTGGTCTCCCTAAGAGTGAAGGGTAATCCAGACGTGGACCCCTTGCTCTCAGTGCTTAGAGAATCTAGCTGCACCCTCCTGACGAGGCCCAACAAGGCCGAAACGTATGTCGGGGTTTAGCTGGTGTTCCCGTGTGGGGGAGATTTGCCTGTCATTTTGGGTGGGATTAGTCTAATGTGTACATGGAAATTTCTCCTCTGCAGTGGCACTAGAGAGCTAAAACGTGAAGCTTCTGAGCGGTGACTAGCCGTAGGACAGGCAATTGTGCTGTTTGTTCGTTCTCAGAAGCCTCTTACATTTTGTATATTGCAATTTAAGATATCCAGAGTATCCTGAAAAATTGGGAGAAGCTTATTTATAAGGCTGTTTATTCAGGAGATCCCTTGACTGCTACAGAGTTCTCCAACACCTTGTGAAGCAATACGTTGAAGACATCTCTTTAATTCAAGGGGTTAAAGAATGATATCGTTTGAAAAGTAATAAAAGGAGAATAGGAGCAGAGATAAGCGCAGAAGGGAAAATAAATAAAAGTTAGTATAGTAAAAGAGGAAATAGAATAGAATAAGGCTCTTGACCTGCATTCACATCATGTGTTGTACTGTATTCTTAGAGCTGGTCAGAGACAGTCAACTAGGAACGAGCCTGCCCTCTAAGTGATGAGGCTCTATAGGATAAGTATCCTACCCAGGGTGCAGTCTCACTTAGCTCACTAGTGCCCTTCACAGAAAGGAAATATCCTGAAGCACATCATACTGATCCTACCAAAAGGCAGTCCAACCACGAAGTGCCAGGCAATTCCTCTCTGAACAAGAGAAGCAGCCAACCCCAGACGTACGTTTCAACCTTGTTGGGCCTCGTCAGTGAGGTGCAGCTGATCTGTCTAGGCACTAGCCTAGAAACAGAGCCTCATCACTTTGAGGGCAGACTCGTACCTAGTTGAGCGTCTCTGACTAGCTCTTTGCATATGAAAATTATCCTTGGGACTAGTCACCCTAAGGGTAACAGGGTAATCCAGACGTGGACCCCTTGCTCACAGTGCTTAGAGAGATCAGCTGCACCTCACTGATGAGGCCCAACTAGGCCAAAATGTATGTTTGGGTTTGGGTTTGGGTTTGGGTTTGGGTTTGGCTGCTTTTCTTGCTTAGTGAGGAATTCTTTGGTACTTTGTGGCTGGACTGCCTTTTGGTAGGATCTTTTCTCTCTGTGAAAGGAACTAGTGCTCTAAAAGAGACTGCACTCTGGGTGGGATACTTATCTTATAGAGCTTCAACATTTTTAGGGCAGGCTTGTTGCTAGTTGAGCATCTCTGATTAGCTCTTTGTACTGTATTCTTTATTAAAGGAATAGTAATGTTTCCAATAAAGTAGGCTGCAGTCTTCTTGATTGTAAATCAAACACATTGAGCTACTTCATGTAGTTCCAAAAATATTAAATGTAGAAAGATTCCCCTCCCGCCCCTTCTGGCCACGTCACGCTTCCTCTCTGTCCGGACGGATGCAGCGAGGGACAAATGTCAGTAAGCAAAGTAAAATCCTGACCTCCTTCATCAAGGGGGGGCAGGGTTTTCCTTATACTTACTGAAGTTTGTCCCTCGCTGCATCCGTCTGCTCCTGGGACCAGACTGCAGATTCAGTGGAAGATAGTCAGAATATATCTTAATAATATTAATATTAATATCTTTTGAACTACATAAAATTAAGTTGCTAACCATAACGCAATGTGTTAGATTTACAATAAAGAAGACTCAGCGATCTACATTATTGCAAACATTACTATCCATTTAACTTAAAAAAGAAGAATTATATTTGTAGTGAACTCATGTTCTGAACAGAATCAACCTATAATGGTAGATGAAATCAACTCCCTAGTCTGACCTCAGCTATGTAGGAACTGGTGCCATAGGTCGGTGACTTCCAGATGGTGAATGCTACAGATGCAAGAAACCTATGAGATTAATTTTGTGAATTAATTTGGATAACATGTAGAAAATTCAGTGTCCGTCCTAATTGACTACGAACGGATCAATGTGGTGGAAGGATGAGAGAGGGACTGGGGTAAAGAGGAGATAGAAGCTGCCTACGTGTAGCATAGACAAGAGTGGGGAGTGTATGAGAAAGAGGAGGTGAGGGCTGGGATCATGGCGTGAGAAAAGGCACAGAGGGGGACGTTGGAAGAGAAGGGGCAGGTGCTGGGAGCATACAAGAAGGAGGAGGTGAGGGCTGGGGCATGGAGTGAGAACAGGCACATTGGGGAGCTTTGGTAGAAACAGGGCAGGATTTCCCAATAGGCAGAGTAGGCAACTACCTAGAACCCTAGTCCCTCAGGTGTGCTGGTCACACCCACATTCTGAATTGTGGGTGTGGCCAGAGCAATCTCAGTTTCCCTTCACCAGTTTTAAACCCCTTTACAGGCTATTATTTAACTCCATGGATGCTAGAGAGAGATCTCCAACAACCAATGGGTTTAAGCATTTTTTTCCTTGCTGTTATAGGCCATAGGATTTTTCTGTGCCACAAAATGGGTCTAGGGGTGTGGCCATGTGAGGAGTAGGCGTGACCATGGGCGGGGCTAAGGGTTATTAGTGTACCTTGCCTAGAACAGCCTGGGATGTAAATCTGGCCATGAGTAATAAAGAGGTGATATCAGTGACATTTTAATGCATAGGCCTCCCGGGAATTCCCCTCGCTTTAACCCTTTGAGTGCCAACCCCTCTGGCACCCAAAGGTTTAAGATTCCAAACCTCTCAGAATTGAAGAAAGACACCAGTTTATTCATCTGTAATCCACTGGAGACCACGTTAGCATTCAAGGGGTTAAAAGTCCCCATTTCAATCAATGGGGATGTTTAATTGTCCCCTGTGGTGCATTTAGAATGTTTTGTAATTGATCCTCTTTTTCTTTGTGCGTTTGGCCCTTTGTGCAGCCTCGGTCGAAGCCAGGGAATTTGAATAAACACGCTCAGTTCTGCGTGCCATGCTGCTGCGTTCCAATTTTGCTGAAAAAGGAACAAGATACAACATGGATATCTTACAATAATAACTGAACGAAATAAAGAATTTTGTTCAGTCCTGGAAACCTTCTCAGTCCCTGTTGATGAGAAAAAAATGAACAACACTCCTTTTCCTTACGCCTGTTATTGTTTGTTTCACTAGAAATATGTTCCATCCAAAGCTGTTACCAACTCCTTTGGGCTTACAAACTGGAACTTGTGTCCCTTCAGCCAAATGAAAAGAAGATTGATTATTAATGTGCAGATATAACCAGCCTATTGTTCAACTAATGTGGAATAAAACAGGGCTACACAATTATTAATTTCACCTATGAAACACAATGAAAATAAAAGGACATTTTGTACTGCCGATATTTCTTATGGATAATGATACTGTAGTAATGAAAACAACTTTGCATCTTCGTCTTTTGGGACACATTAAAGGGATTTCATTTAGAAAAATGTTTTTTTTTTTGCTGGTAAAAAACAGTAAAATCCAATTTTAATGAAATAGAAATTGATATTTTTTTCTTTCTTTCAATGACTGTAAAGTATTATAGAGAGCAATTGATGTCAACAACACTCTTTAATACGCTCCAGTTTAAGAGTTATTTAGCATTTAATATCACCTTCCCAACTCTTTCTCTTACAACAGGGTGTTCTCAAGAGAACAAGCTCAGTTCCCTTTGAATCCCGCCTGGCTGTTTATTCACATAGAGACATTTGTCTCTGAGTGAGTCATTTTAATGTGTCCTGTGCACTGACTGAGCTTTAATCAGTGTACAGAATATATTTAAGCTACTCTTAAGGAGACATATGTCTCCAGGTGATTGAATATTTGAATGGGTTGCCATGGCAACTGGTTGACCGACCATTCAGACACTTTTTTGGAAAAAATAACCAGTAAGCAAGTTAGTATTAAAGAGACTGACTGACCTCAGTCGCACTTTTTAATACTTTAACATGCATTGAAAGAAAGGAAGAAAAAAAAAAAAGATTCCTTACGTTCTCTTTAACTTGAACAAAAAAACAAACAAACAATTCCCTTAAACCTTTGAATGCATTGGCACTCAAAGGGTTAACGAAGAACAGTGCCACCTGGTTCCCAGACATTTACTGTGTTGAATTCTATGGGAGAGGTGAACCACTCCTTTTTGGAGCAGATAGTGGCAGCTCTACTACTTTGTGTCAGCTGAAGCGTAATTAGGGCTGGAGTTACTTACCAGGGGTCCCTAGTCAAGGCACTCTAGGCTCCCTCAGCCCACCCATGGCCACACACCCCCAGTCCCATCCACTGTTTCCTGTCACAGAAAATACCCTTGGCCTATAACAAGAAAAGGCAAGAAAAAAAAAGGCTTTAACCAATTAATTGCTTGAGATATCTCCAACTCATTCTGAAGCAATGTGTTGGAGATCTCTCTAGCATCCAAGGGGTTAAATAATAGCCTGTAAAGAGGTATAAAACTGTTGCACGTACATTGAGATTACTCTGATCACACCAACAATTCAGAATGTGGGTGTGGCCAGTTCAGAATGCAGGTGTGGCCAATTCAGAATGCAGGTTTGGCCAGTTCAGAATGTGGGTGTGGCCAACTCAGAATGTAGGTGTGGCCAATTCAGAATGCGGGTGTAGCCAGTTCAGAATGTGGGTGTGGCCAACTCAGAATGCAGGTGTGGCCAATTCAGAATGCGGGTGTAGCCAGTTCAGAATGCAGGCGTGGCCAGCACTTAGGAGGCGCCCCTTCATATTTGGAGCTCTATGCGGTTGCTTAATCTGCCTACTGGGAAATCTGGCCCTGACCGTAATATATAATTCAACAGGATTATTGTTGCTGTACAACAGAAAACTCCCTAATTTTTTCATAATGAAACTTTACTTTAAAGGGGATGTATAACCTTAAAAAACAATTTTTACCATAGGTTTTGTTACTAAAGTATTATTAGGAAAGCTGTTTGTTTTTAATGGAAGTACTTTTGCAGATATTCTATTTTTAAGCTTTGCCAGTCAGCATAATGCAGCATGCTAATTCTTCAGCACAGCTCTTCTTGACTGCCTAATTCTCCTCCCACCTCCCTCCCAGCTGCCCCAGGGAGCGTGTTCACACTTCCCTCTGTCATGTTGACCTCCGGTTAGCATTATACTGAGGTTGCAATCTCACTATAATGATATAATGCAACCTCAGTATAATGCTAACCGGAGCTTGATATGACCATAGAAGACATTCTCAGCACACCAAAGGGAAGCGTGAACACGCTCCCTGGGGCAGCTGGGAGGGAAGTGGGAGGAGAAGACGAGCTGTGATTAAGATTCCGAGTGCTCATTATGTGAAAGTGCACAGCACAGAAGATAGAATATCTACAAAAATCCTAATACTACTTTAGTAACAAAACCTTTTTTATAAGGTGATACATCCCCTGTATATTGATATGAAAAGATCCATTAATTAATTCTTGTTCTTCTTTTGGTGGGGTGTATGTTTGCTGCTGATCCATTATCCCTTGGAGTTCTAGAAGGGTGCCCAAGGCATTACTCTGCAATTACTTGGATGTCCCTCTAGGACTCAAAAGGTTAAACAGTACTTTCCCATTTCCCATTGTCCTCAAATGGGGGCTGCAATTTGGGTTTATCTAAGTTTTGGGTAAAATATTAACTTTCAAGTCAAGGCTGTTTTTTTGAGCGTGTGTGTGATAGACTGGCCGGTTAAGCTAAAATATAATTGCGGAACAAAGTTCAAACGTGTTTGCAACAAATATTTCCATGAGTTAATACCCATTTCAATAAACACTCATGGACCGCATTGTGTAATTTCGTATTGGTAGCCAGGAATCAACTTAATAGTTGGCATGTTCAGCATTGCCACCAAGCCAATTTACCACTTTCCCTTACTATTAACTAACCTTTGGTTGTATTTTTTGCAGTCCAATTCCAATGGGCATTTCAATCCAACCTGCCTTGCTGTGTATAGAAACTTGGCGATTGTAGTCACAAAAAAATGAGCTTGTAATAACAGCACTTGGCAGGAGAGGGCTGGCAACTTGTGGCCCAGGGGGGCAAATACATTCAAGTGGCCCATTTCTATTATTGTTCGAGCCCACTGTGCCAGCCCACCTCCTTTTTTAATTTCAAAATTGGCATTAATGTTGTGACTTATGTCAAGTGAGCTTACAGTTGAAAGGGGACTGCACTAGTGCTACTACAAAGCTTACAATTTAGGTAAAGCTTACCTAGTGATACTACAGAGCTTACAAGAGAAATGATTTATGCTACTAGTTTAGCTCCACTTAAATTGTAGATCTGTGGTATCACTAGTGTAGCTCCATTTACAGCAGCAATCGGGAGATTCAGTGAGGTGCAGTGGTTTACCGGCCTAGACATATGACCAGCCCAGGGGGCAACTGCCCCCCAGGCCAGCCCTCCTCTGGCACATGGGTGGAGGAATAGCTTTGTGGTAAAAAAAAATAGCTTTTGGAGCATGTGAACCCACATGAGATCTCTGAGCCAGCCCTCCATGCACAAGTGACCAAGGCTGGATCTCCCTATAGGCAGAATGAGCAACTTCCTAAGGCTTCAAATTTTGAGGGGTGGTGCCTCAGTGGTGCTGGCCACACCCACATTCCAAATATTTTACTGTGACTCCGGCTACAGTCTCATGTTACATGTTCTTCCCTGTCTTGTGCTTTTTATGTGTAAACTTCTAAACAGTCCCTTGATGGACACTGGATTTGGAATTCATTCATTCATTCTCAGATCCATTCTTTAAGGATCTGGCCAATATCAAACCCTGTGAAAAGGTTTAGGTAGAATACAGAACCAAACCTGAACCCTATTAAAATTTGAGGCAAGGGACCCCAAAAATCATATTACTTTAAAAGGGAACTATCCTCTAAGAATAAGAGTCTCTTAATTTGATTGACACATTGGCTCTGACCTACCATAAACAACCTCATTCTGGGATTTGCACAGGCCAGGGAGAGTGACGGGCACTGAAAACTAGACAAGCAGGCTCTTGAAATCCTGACACCACTTATAACTGGGAAGGACATTGAGCGCAGGAGGAACAGACACATATTGTTGGTCAGGCAATTCATATGCATTTTGGACTATCAGGCTTCACCACTGATCTTTGATCCTGTGATTTGTAGATCTACAACAGGGATTAGTTCAACAGAAGGGAGTCTGTGCCTGGTATACTGTTAGCTTTCTTGCAGACCAGCGATACCCTTCTCCTGATACCTTTTTGCAGACCAGTGATCCCTTATGTGAAATTTAGGTATTAAAGGGATAGTAATGTTTAACAATAAAGGCAGCTCCAATTAATCTTCATAGTATTTGTGCCATGGAGAGTGTTATTTCATTACTATCAGAGTTGTAGTTCAAGAGTAATTGAATGATAAATTATCTCCTCCCGCCCCTTTTACTGATGTAACACTGCTCACCTCAGAGCAGCAAGACTGTCCGGATGGATCGCAGAGAGGGATAATCTTCAGTGATGATAAGGAAAAACCTGTCAAGGGTGCAGGGTTTTCATTGTTCTCACAGTAAGAAGATTGTCCCTTGCTGTGATCTGTCCGGTCAAGAGACCAGATTCCACATCTGAGGGGAGACGGCTTACATTAGGTAAAAGGGGCGGGAGGGGGATATTTTATCGTTCAAATACTCTTAAACTACATCTCTGACAGTATTGAAATAACACTCTCTATGGCCCAAATACTATGAAGATTAATTGGAGCTGCTTTCATTGTGAAACATTACTATCCCTTTAATGATTACCATAAAGTTATACATGATCAGCTCACTGATGAATCACCCTATTTAAATCCTTATATTTTCTGTTTGTGTACCAGATCAATGTAGTTCCTATTTGATCCAACCTTGGAGCTTCATGAACCTTGTCTGCGTGATTTCTTGTGTCTTATATTTGTCTTGTTTTTGGACTTGCAATGTTTGCCCTCTCCTGACTTTGGTTTGTTTTTACTTGTGCACTTGCTCAGCCTGTCCTGAACTTGCACTGTCTCTCATTTTAAATTTTGCTGATTGCCTCGATTGTTTGGCCTGTTTGACCTAGTCTCTACCTGAAACTTTTTTTTCTCCACCATGAGTGGTGCCCTTTGCCCACCTGTCGCAGACTTATACCCCCATTAATTTCAGTCCTACTGGCCGTTCATAACTGGAACTCAACCTCCAAGGCATGTGGTTGCTTGAAGGAAAACTATATCCAGATTTTCCCCTTAGCCTATTTCTTATAGGACTGAAACATTCAAATGCATTTGGATTTAAGGATTTAATAATGTTTTGGCGGGAAGCATCAGATAAAGAGGAACGGAAAGACTAAGAAGGCATATAAGAAAAACATACTTTGTGGCAAGCGTGACAGATCAATAGATATATGATAGACAGACATAGATACAGACATATAGATAGATAGATAGATAGATAGATAGATAGATAGATAGATATAGACAGACAGATATATAGACAGACAGATAGATAGATAGATAGCTAGATAGATACAGACATATAGAGATAGATTGATAGACAGTTATAGAAAGACACACAGATAAATAGATAGATAGATAGATAGATAGATAGATAGATAGATAGATAGATATAGACAGACAGGCAGAAAGATAGATAGATAGACAGACAGACATAGATACAGACATAGATAGATAGATAGATAGATAGATAGATAGATAGATAGATAGATAGATATATAGATAGATAGATAGATAGATATAGACAGACATATAGATACAGATAGATAGATAGATAGATAGATAGATAGATAGATAGATAGACAGACAGACAGACAAATAGATGATAGACATATAGAGATAGATAGAGAGATACATAGATAGATAGAGAGATAGATAGATAGATAGATAGATAGATAGATAGATAGAGAGATAGAGAGATAGATAGATAGATAGATAGATAGATAGATAGATAGATAGATAGATAGATAGATAGACAGACAGACAGACAGACAGACACAGACAGATAGATAGATAGATAGATAGATAGATAGATAGATAGATAGATAGATAGAAGCAGGAAGCAAGCTGGGATTTGTAGTCCAATATCAGCTGGGGTAAAGCAGTTTTCTTATCACTGAACTAAAAGTAAAAATACTTTGATATTTTAAAATGGATCTGTCACCCTAACACAAGTTTTATTCATTTTAACCATAATTAAAAACTTCCTATGGATTATGGTTGCCATTTATTTGTAAAGTAAATAGTTTTTGAGAAAATAATTTTCATTTGCTGTCGGCACAGCATGACACTTTATGCTAATTAGCTCTTGTGCTGAGACAAAATGATCACACGCTGTGCTATGAGTGAATCTAGGTAGAGCCCACAGACTGGGGGTTGGGAGGGGCCGTGTCTAATAGCACAGCAAGCAATAGGTTTGGAATCAGAGCAAATTAGCATAATGTGCAGGGAATTAACATATAGTGCCATGTTGTGTCACCAAAAAAATGAAGGCTAATTTCCTACAGAAAAAAAAAGAAAAATAGCTAACACAACATATATCGGCAGATTTTAACCCACTACTTGCCAGAGGGGTTTTGTGCATACCCTTCTGGCATTCAAAGGGTTAATTCTCTGTAAAATTAACTAAATTTGCCTTAGGTCCACTTTAATCAGAATAAATTTTTTCAACATATCTTGAGAGATGGTATTCTTATTAATTCAAGTTTTTTTTTTCTTTCTTTTGATTCTAAGGATTCTCATCTATAAAATGCTTACGCCAATGAGGCATAAATATTTCATATGGAGAGATATTTTATTTTGAACAGGGGAGACGTCATAATAGAGCTCAGGAATCTGTTTGATGTATGTTATGGCTCTAACACAATCCATATGCATTTTTCACAGAATCTAATTTTTTGTTGACAATTCCCTTTCGAATGCTTGTTCTTTTATATGTGAACATTTTTGGACGCAGATAGTAATTTTGGCAGCTGGGGCATATTCTTTATTATACTTTTGACTCGTAGCAACGTCAAAGTGACTATATCCATATTATTTCATACTCTAAACCGGGGAGCCAACTTGGCAGTTGTAAGGCCAACACGGCTCTCAAAGGACCTTAGACTGATACTTGCACCGTCTGACCTTGCTAATTTAACTGCAGTTAATCAGGCAGCAAAGTGCACGGCTGAAAGTCACTGTAAAAATCAGGTGATTAAAATGAAGTAGATGTTATAGCTTAAAGAATATAGCCAATTAGCAATTAGTAATAGTAGGGATAGTAATGTTTCAAAATAAAAGCAGCTCCAATTAATCTTCATAGTATTTGGGCCATGGAGAGTGTTATTTCAGTACTGTCAGAGCTGTAGTTCAAGAGTAATTGAATGATAAAGTATCCCCCTCCCGCCCCTTTTACCCAGTGTAAGCCGCCTCCCCTCAGATGTGGAATCTGGTATTAAGACCAGACAGCTCAGAGTAAGAGACACTCTTTTTACTGTTAGAACAATGAAACCCCTGCCCCCCTTGACAGGTTTTTCCCTTATTCTAACTGAAGATTGTCCCTCTCTGCGATCCATCCGGACAGTCTTGCTGCTCTGTGGTGAGCAGTGTTACATCAGTACAAGGGGCGGGAGGGGGATACTCTATCATTCAATTACTTTTGAACTACAACTCTGACAGTATTGAAGTAACACTCTCCATGACCCAAATACTATGAAGATTAATCGGAGCTGCTTTTATTTTGAAACATTACTAACCCTTTAAATACTATAACCCTTTGTATACCATAAATGTCTACATGCATTGAGGCTGACAAAATAAGAGAGAAAAACATATGCCTATAGCTAATAATAAAATAAGCCAAAAAATTATGTGAGAGGCTCTGAGCATGAACAAAAGCACAATTGCCTGTTCTCTACACCGCTCAAGAGCACTAGCTAACCCCAGCCATACACTTTAACCTTGTCTGGGTCTTATTAGTGAGGTGCAGCTGGCTTCCCTAGGCACTGAGAGCAAGGTCTCCAGGTCTGGATTACCCTTTACACTTAGGGAGAGAACCTAAGTGTTTCGCAGATATAAGCCAAAAAATGATGTAAGAGGCTTTGAGCACAAACAAAAGCATAATGGTCTGTTCTCCGGCTAGCCGCCGCTCAAGAGCATCACATTTTAGCTCTCTAGTGCCATTACAGAGGAGAAATCTCCACATACATATTAGACTAACCCCACCCATAAGGACGGTCCAGTACCAAAATGATGGGCAAGTCCCCTCTACACAGAAAAACCAGCTAACCCCAGACGTATGTTTCGGCCTTATTCAGGCCTTGTCTGTGAAGTGCAGCTGGCTTCCCTAGGCACTGAGAGCAAGGGGTCCACATCTGGATTATCCTTTACACTTAGGGAGAGACCCTAAGTGTTTCATAGAAACAAGCCAATAAATGATGTGAGATGCTCTGAGCATGAACAAAGGCACAATGGCCTGTTCTTCGGCTAGTTACTGCTCAAGAGCATCACATTTTAGCTCTCTAGTGCTATTACAGAGGAGAAATCTCCACATACATATTAGACTAACCCCGCCCATAAGGACGGTCCAGTACCAAAATGATGGGCAAGTCCCCTCTACACAGAAAAAACCGCTAACCCCAGACGTATGTTTCGGCCTTATTCAGGCCTCGTCAGTGAGGTGCAGCTGGCTTCCCTAGGCACTGAGAGCAAGGGGTCCACATCTGGATTACCCTCTACACTTAGGGAGAGACCCTAAGCGTTTTGTAGATACAAGCCAAAAATGATGTGAGAGGCTCTGAACACAAACAAAAGCACAATGGCCTGTTCTCCGGCTATTCACCGTTCAAGAGTTAAAATGTGATGCTCTTGAGCGGTGACTAGCTGGAGAACAGGCCATTGTGCTTTTATTTGTGCTCAAAACCTCTCACATAATTTTTGGCTTGTTTCTGCAGAACACTTAGGTTCTCTCCCTAGGTGTAAAGGGAAGCCAGCTGCACCTCACTGATGAGGACAAGATATACATTTGGGGTTTGGTGGCATGTGTAGAGGGGGCTTGGCCATCATTTTAGTACTGGACCGCGCTTATGGGTTGGATTAGTCTAATATGTATGTGGAAATTTCTCCTCTGTAATAGCACTAAAGAGCTAAAATGTGATGCTCTTGAGTGGTGACTAGACGGAGAACAGGCCATTGTGCTTTTGTTTGTGCTCAGAGCCTCTCACATCATTTTTGGCTTGTGTCTGCAGAACACTTATGGTCTCTCCCTAAGTGTAAAGAGTATTCTAGATGTGGACCTCTTGCTCTCATTGCCTAGAGAAGCCAGCTGCACCTCACTAATGAGGCCCAAATAAGACTGAAATGTATGTCTGGGGTTAGCTGTTTTTTTTCTGTGTAGAGGGGGCTTGCCCATCATTTTAGTACTGGACAGCCCATATGGTTGGGATTAGTTTAATATGTATGTGGAAATTTCTCCTCTGTAATAGCACTAAAGAGCTAAAATGTGATGCTCTTGAGTGGTGACTAGCCAGCGAACAGGCCACTGTGCTTTTGTTTGTGCTCAGAACCTCTCACATCATTTTTGGCTTGTTTCTGCAGAACAGTTAGGGTCTCTCCCTAAATGTAAAGGGTAATCCAGATGTGGACCCCTTGCTCTCAGTGCCTAAGGAAGCCAGCTTCACCTCACTAATAAGGCTGAAATGTACTTCTGGGGTTAGCTGTGGGTTTTTTTCCCCTCCCTATGGAGGGGTCTTGTCCATCATTTTAGTACTGGACTACCCTTATGGGTACGATTCGTCTAATATGTATGTGCGCATTTCTCCTCTGTAATAGTAATAAAGAGCTAAAATATGATGCTCTTGAGCGGTGACTAGCCGGAGAACAGGCCATTGTGCTTTTGTTTGTGCTCACAGCCTCTCACATCATTTTTGGCTTGTTTCTGCAGAACACTTAGCGTCTCTCCCTAAGTGTAAAGGGTAATCCAGACGTGGACCTCTTGCTCTCAGTGCCTAAGGAAGCCAGCTTCACCTCACTGACGAGGTCCAAATAAGGTTGAAACGTATGTCTGGGGTTTAGAGTTTTTTCTGTGTATAGGGGGCTTGCCCATCATTTTAGTACTGGACTGCCCTTATGGGTGGGATTAGTCTAATATGTATGTAGAATTTTCTCCTCTGTAATGGCACTAAAGAGCTAAAATGTGATACTCTTGAGCGGTGACTAGCCGGAGAACAGGTCATTGTGCTTCTGTTTGTGCTCAGAGCCTCTCACATCATTTTTGGCTTGTTTCTGCAGAACACCTAGGGTCTCTCCCTAAGTGTAAAGGGTAATCCAGATGTGGACCCCTTGCTCTCAGTGCCTAGGGAAGCCAGTTGCACATCACTAATGTGGCCCAAATAAGGCCAAAACATATGTCTGGGGTTAGCTGTTTTTTTTCCGTGAAGAGGGGACTTGTCCATCATTTTAGTATTGGACTGCCCTTATGGGTGGGATTAGTCTAATACGTATGTGAAAATTTCTTCTCTGTAATGGCAATAAAGAGCTAAAATGTGATGCTCTTGAGCGGTGACTAGTCGGAGAACAGGCCATTGTGCTTTTGTTTGTGCTTAGAGACTCGCACATCATTTTTGGCTTGTTAATAATATAATAAGCCTGATCTACCTAGATAAGAAAAGAAGTAGACTTTATTGGCCAACTGGTTCTTGCCTTCCAGTTCTACATTTATATACTATGTGTTCCAAGTATCAATGTGTCGATCCATTATATATATATATATATATATATATATATATATATATATATATATATATATTTATATATATTTTTTTTTTCATGAAAAGTCTGATGCTACTTTAGTAAGGAGATGAACTGCTACTGTTATGAAATCTGTGAAGAGACATTTGTTTATTAAATTTGTATTCCAGCTTTATCTAACCATTGAAATGTTTATTTAAATGCTAAATTTTGCAAAGGCAAATTCCTATTCAGTTAAATAGTCATCTAAATTCTCCTCCAGTTCATAGTAGGTACTGTAATGTGGTGTAATCCGTGAAGGTCTCATTAGGTCTTTTCCCTTTTCTGTAAAAGCTGTTCATTCACTAGCTAGATTTATGTACTTTTTTGGGATGAAAAATTATATATTTCAATTAAGGAGGTAATAGTTTATTTAACCACTTCACTGCTAAGCCTTTTCACCCCTAGTGCTAAGGATATTTTCATTGTTTTAATGCAGTTTACAATCAAATGACAATTGTTAGCGCACCCGTGGTCTTTACTGGCTGTCTGCATGCCGTACTGGACAGTTGTTAAAGCGGAATTATCACACAAATTACAGTTACCACCATAATTATGCACATAACAATAAGCATATCCATACTAGCATTATCCAGGGTAAGTCCAGTGTTATTGAGAAATCCAACTCATTCTGAAACAGTCAGGCAAGAAGCTTGATGTAGAGGCCCGCGCCATCAGTCACTTTCTGTACCTTAAGGTACAATGCAACCCCTCCTAGAGGAGACTGGGCATACACATGTCTCTTTGGCAAGATGTCTACATTGATGCCTGTCTGACTGACTTAGAACAAGTTGGATTTCTCAATAACCACATCAAATGGGTTCACATTCAAAAGATTGCAATTTAAATATTGCGAGGTTGCAAGTCACATTAAGCATGTCACCTGGATGAAAAGGGCGATATGAGAATCTCGCCCTGCATATAAGCACGAGAGTCTCATTTCGCCTCTTTCAATGTCGTAGTTAAGACTGAATTCACCATAAAGTACCTCACAGAGGATTATATGTGATGTCCAGTGATCCTCGAATTGAGATCTCTCTCTCGGTGTTAGATAGGCCTGGGCAGACAGATGGTGGGGAGAGGAGGGACTGGGCACAATTATGGTGCGACAGGAGGGACTGGACAGTGGGTACAGACATGGGGAGGTGTACTGCTGCTGTGGAATCATTACAAGGAACTTGTAGCTGGCTCATGGACTGCCTGTGATCTCCTGGTAGGCAATTTCATTTTTTTTCGTGTGGCACTCAAAGGGTTAAGCCACATCGAACATATCTAGGATTTTCAAAAAGAACTAACAAAAAAATGGAAGCTAAACGGCGCATTATTCGTTCAGATCCAAATTACCTAAACTGGCAACCTCCTAGACTGAAACTCAGGCCTCTACTACAGCTGCTACTACCCAAGACTGGTGTGTGAGTCTAAAACTAAGGATACAAAATAGCAATGTAGGAAGAGCGCTAACTATCTAATATAGTAAATACAGAAAAGAGATGTATATACTATAGAATCTTAACCCTATGTATACCTATATAAAATATAGCGGTACAATGAATGCAAGAGAGGTTAAATATATGTGAGAATGCCTTAACCCTATGTATACTTATATAAAATAGTGAGCATTCATAAGCAAGTAGCGTAAAAGACGTTTAATAATAAAACACAAGAAAGGTAACAAAAGCTACTATCCCACAATGTCACATGATAACATAACATAGTTCATATATAAATATATATATATATACTAGTTGAACAGCCCGTTACACGGGCCACAGTGCCTCTGGCAGCCGGTCGCGGAGCAGTCACGCGCAGCAGAGACTGCTCGCGCCACTGCTGATACAGAGCTGGACGCTCCTTCGGAGCGCCCAGCTCTGTATCAGCCGCGGCTCGGGCAGTCTCTACTGCGCATGACTGCCGCACGTGCAGCAGTGTCTACTGCGCATGTCGGGCGTTACACACAACTTAGCAAATTATTATATAGGATATATAAACTAGTGGTACCACTAGAATATAAAAAATTGGTGTAATCTTCCTCCGAGGCTGTAGGATTGGATATAAAAAAGAAAGTCCTCCATTACCTCTCCCGTCTATAGTTATTGGTAGTGAGTCTCCCACTCCTCGCTCTCCCGTCCTGGTGTGGAAACAGATATTCCTCCCTAGATATTTAGTATGGGGAGTCTCCTCACCGTAAGTCCGTTTTTTGGGGATTCTATTTAGGATTTTTACTCCTTTGTTCGATATGTGACTTAACCCTTTAAGTGCCACACAAAAAAAATTTAATAAATTAACAGGAGATCACAGGCAGTCCACCAGCCAGCTACAAGTCCCCTGTAATGATTCTACAGAAGCAGTACACCTTCCTTGTCTGAGGGAGTTAAAGAGGGCTGGATCCAGGAGTTAAAGATGGCTAGATCCAGATTCAGGTATGCGGGCAATGATGTGGCATTGAAGGAGATGACATGAGAATCTGGTGCTTATATGCAGGGCGAGATAATACACTCTCATGAGTCCAGGGAAGAACAGTGCACACTTTCTTCACCCTTCACTAGACAAGCGTGGTAAAACTCTCGTCTGTACCCTAACACTAGAGTACCCAGGCAAAAGGAGCAAGTATCTCCAGAACTCTGGAGCAACACAGTAGCGACTTAAATCCACCACCTTCTCGAGGCCAGGTGTGAGGACAGTGCAAGACAATTCCTCAACCCTTCACTAGGCAGGTGTAGCTAGTAACTGAACGGCCCTAGATAACCTTCGCAGATGGATAGAAGGACAGTTCACGGCACTTCCTTAGTCACACCAAGCAGGTGAATCGTAGCACGACTATACCCTACCGCTAGGATATACCATAGGCAAAGCAAAATGGCACCTAGAAGGCTAGGTGAGGCAACACTGGGACTGGACAGAACACAGGAGATCAGTGACACGGACTGACCAAGGTAGGCACCCAAACCAGACAGATCACGGTAGGTCAGTGACACGGACTGACGGACAAGCATTGCTAACAAGGTAGCAATCGCGGTATAAGGTAGGCCCAGACAGCAAGGATTTCAGTAGCCGGGCTGGGTAGCTGAGGCTAGCAATCGTAACAGGAACGCAACAGAGGGAGAGTGGTCAGACGTAGCCAGGAGTCAGAGCTTGATCGGGTAGTCGGAAGTAGCCAGGTGTCAGAGCTGGATCGGGTAGTCGGTCGTAGCCAGGAGTCAGAGCCAGATCGGGTAGTCGGACGTAGCCAGGAGTCAGAGCCGGAGTAATACACAGAAACAGCAATGGACCAAAACAGCACTAGGCTCAGGTACACCACGAAAGGGCACTGGTGATTGGACATGCTGAGGCTTAAAAGGCCTAGCAGATGGGCGGCGAGATGACATCACAACACCAGTGACCTATAAGAACAGCGACTTGTATAGAGCGACAGCCAGGAAGTAACAATGTCGCTGTTACAGCAATTAAACACTGGAGGCAATCGCGGGCACTGTGATAGCTGATGGCTACAGTTTTCCATAGAATGTTAAAAATAAAAGTAAATTGTGGTGCAGCTGTTATAAACAGGCTAGTCTGACAGGTAAGTAAGCAGCTGGGATAATGCCCCCATCTCCCATGGTGCCAAAAAATCTAACAAATAAATGCAGCAATATCAAGCACTATACTTCTCTGTATAGAAGGAGTAATCTCAGATACAAAAATACAATAATCTAACCATTTTTAAAAATAGATTATAGATATTTAATCTGATCAGGTAACACCGACAAATCGTCTGGAGAGATCTGTAGTCCATAGTCAGGGATTCTTGTTGCTGCTTCTGGAAGCACAATATGAAGCACGATACGATACATAGTCACTAATATATGTTTTTATTGTAAAGAGGATTATATTGTATTATTTTCATCTACGTATCGTTTAATTGTCCCCTGCTGTTATCTGTCTGGTCTATGGACTGGATTCCACATCTGAGAAGAGATGGCTTACACTAGGTAAAAGGGGAGGAGAGGGGGAAACTTTGCTTGTGAATATCTCTCAAACCATAAAGGTTTGAGAGATAAGACTTATATCGTTCTTCATGTTTTTTTAATGCCTACAAAATAAAATAAAGTTAAAACGAAGTATTACTATCCTTTAAATTATTATTGGATACCTTTCTAACTGAGAACATGAGAATTATGATAGCTGGTTTCAGCGAAGATTGCATGTTGATCCCAGAGATGGATACAGGCTCCACTGGGCCCTAGGCAAGGTATCAATTTGGGGCTCCACATATCTTGATCGAGTGCATTGTGGCTATACACGGAAGTGGGAACAACTGTATGGTGCTGGTCTCGTTCAACAAAAAGGGTTTCTGGCTCAAGACAGAAGCAACAGCAATGGTAGGGCCTCTATATGAGAACCCATTCCTTGCAGCTAGCGTCCCTCATATTGCCACTGGCCCTAGGCAGTAGCGTAGGTTGCCATAATGGATTATCCGACTCTGCTGGATCCAGGGACATATCCGAATACCTTTTGAAGTAGGTTATTATTTTACACATTTGGAACTTAATTGGAAAATTTTTGTTCCATTTTCTTCCTTTTCATCAACATGGGTGAATTATGATACAGGCTGTAATTGAAGGACAAATATCTTTTTTTCAGCTGCATCAACTATGTTACTATGTAAATTAACTAAAAATTAATTTCTCCCGTATTTCCACATTTCCTACTGGACTTACACACCATAGTGCAGTGGTTTTAGATTAAAGGGATAGTAATGTTTCACAAAAACATCAGCTCTAATTTATCTTCACAGTATTTGGGCCATGGAGAATGTTATTTCAGTACTGTCAGAGTTGTAGTTCAAGAGTAATTGAATGATAAAGTATCCCTCTCCCGCCCTTTTACCTAGTGTAACACTGCTCACCTCAGATGTAGAATCTGGTTCACAGACCAGACAGCTCACAGCAAGGGACAATCTTCTTACTGTGAGCATAAGGAAAACCCTGCCCCCCCTTGACAGATTTTTCCTTATGCTCACAGAAGATTGTCCCTCTCTGTGATCCATCTGGACAGTCTTGCTGCTCTGATGTGAGCAATGTTACATCAGTAAAAGGGACGGGAGCGGGATACTTTATAATTCAATTACTATTGAACTACAACTCTGACAGTATTGAAACAATACTCTCCACAGCCCAAATACTGTGAAGATTAATTGGAGCTGCTGTTTTGTATCTATTTGTAAAATGGTGAGATTATTGTATCTGAGATGACTCTTTCTATACAAAGAAATATATAGCGCTTGATATTCTTGCATATATTTCCATAGAATGTGATAGTAACAGCTTCATCACTTTATGAGTATTTGAACTGTTATAACTTTCAAATAAAGCAACTGCCAGCGGTAAGGGTATCCCCTTTCTACTTAGCAGGAAAAGCCCTGCATTATGTTGGGTTTTTTTCATCATAAAACTTTATTGATCTTTCAACTGTAATTAAAGTTTATGTTGCAGCTTGAGATGAGCTACTACCTACAGACAGCATTCCAAGCACATTAGGGGTCGAGAATAAATCACAAAGGGAGAGCGAACTAAGGATAAGATGAACAAGTAGCCTTAGGTCACCTGCTGTGTAATCTTGCTGTGTACCATAACCCATACATTTTACATTAGTTGGACAACTTCAGATGAAGGTAATTTAAAATAAACAATTACTACAAAAGTACATAAAATGGGTAAACCTTTGAAGCTTGGTTAAATAAAAGATAGACATTGTGATGACATTATTTCTCAGAAAACCGTAAATTATAAACATGGAAAGCTTGTCTTTGAAATTAAAAGAAAAAAGTTGTTTGCTGTGGATTAATGAAAATGCAGAGTGTGTAAAATATTAATCAAAATCAGAGTAGGAATGCAGTTTTTCTTAAAATTTCTACATTACATATGTTGGCCCTATGAGCAAATGAAAAATTGAGTTACTGAAGGACAGTCCAAATGCACCATCGGGAGTGTATACAGTTTCCCATTGATTTAACCCTTTAAGTGCCAGAGGGGTATCCAAGCCATTGCAAAGCAATGGGTTGGATACCCTCCCCTCTGGAACGCAAAGGGTTAATACATATATATATATATATATATATATATATATATATATATATATATATATTTTTTTTTTTTTTTTTTCAAACAAGCTTTATTAAAGAAGCAAGAATATACAGAGCAGTGTCACAATCACAGTGTGACAGTAACACAGACAACGTCACATGGTAAGAAACAAGGAAACATCTGCCCTGACGAAAAACAGGGAGACACCACACATATCATAATGCTTTCGGAAGCGCTGCAATTTAAGACATAGAAACAGAAAAGAAAGAAGACAAAGGAAAAAGAAGAGTATAGAAAGAGAGAACAGAGATAGAGGAAAAAAAGAGGGAACGAGGGAAGGAACTGGGGAGACGGGACTTTGGATCTCAACCAGATCCACGAGCCATCTTAATATAAATTTAACTCCTTGAATGCTAGATAGATCTCCAGCACATTGCTTCACAACAGGCACGTGCACACATAGACACCAAGGGGGGCTTAAGCACCTGCCCTTTTTGTCCAAAGTGCCCTCATGCCCTTTTAACAAAAAAAAATTAATCAGTCTGATATTATCTTATCCCAGTCCGTTTTTCATTTTTGATTACAGGGGGGGGCTGCTCTCCTCTCCTCTTACGTCCAGGTCCTTTTTAAGTGTAAGGTCCCTTTAACATGCTGGCTGGGTCCTTTTTACGTGCCGCTGGGGCTTCTCTGCTTGCGTGTCGGATCCTCTTTTTTTTAAATATATATTTGGAATAAATAATTATGAGAAGTGCCCTTTTTTTCATTTGAGCCCCTGCCCCCCAAAATGTCTGTGCACGTCCCTGCTTCACAATTACAAAAGCATTCTTGATCGCATTCTAAGAAGTGATTGTTCTGTATTGTCTTTAAATGAACTGAGATAAGGTAACAACCTTTCTGAATCAAGGACGAGTGGATCATAATCTTACTGCATTACCAGTATTATCTCTGCACAACCAATTAACCAAAATGTGTCCCCGAAGGATAGTCTACAGTTTCTTTACAAATGCAAAGTTATGCTTAAAGGGATAGTAATGTTTCACAAAAAATACACCTCCTATTATTCTTCTTAGTATATGGGCCATGGAGAGTGTTATTTCAATACTGTCACAGTTCTAGTTCAAGAGTAACTGAATGATAAAGTATCCCCCTCTCGCCCCATTTACCTAGTGTAAGCCGCCTCCCCTCAGATGTGGAATCTGGTCACCTGACCAGACAGGTCGCCACAAGGGACAATCTTCTTACTGTGAGCATAAGGAAAACCCTGCCCCCCTTGACAGGTTTTCCCTTATGCTCACTGAAGATTGTCCCTCTCTGCGATCCATCTGGACAGTCTTGCTGCTCTGAGCTGAGCAGTGTTACATCAGTAAAAGGGGAGGAAGGGGGATACTTTATCATTCAATTACTCTTGAACTACAACTCTGACATGGGCCAAATCCTATGAAGATTAATTGCAGTTGCTTTTTTGTGAAACATTACTATTCCTTTAAATTTTAAGGATCCAACAAAAAAATAACTTTTTACATATGCTGGTCAAAAGTACATGATATTTAAAATTTTGTAAAACAATTTAATTTTTAGGTGTTAATGTCCTTTAAAGTAGGCTAAAGCTAGTTTTTAAATTGGAATTTCCGTCATAAAGCACGTCACGTCTCTAAATTTGAAGTATTAGCACTGTTTAGTCAACAAAAGTCAGAAAGAAAGTAACAATCGTATTTATACAAACCATTTAACATAATAATTTTTTGGCTGTAATTTTTTATGTTAAAACAGACAATATGAACATTTTTGGAACATGATTTGTTGTAGCATTAATTTTGACCTTGCTTTTTTAAGATAATTTTCTAAAATAATTGTTCAAGGCCTTAACTAAAATAAAAATTGTCATTATCTCTTTCAAAGCTGTCATTTAAAATATAAAAAATTATTATGCTAATCACGACCTATAAAGACTATTCTTTTGAACATACGGTTGTAAGAAGGTATTTAGAAAAGCTTTGAAAGTGAGTATTTCTTTTCACCCATTTCAAGCACTCTTTCCCTCAATAAATGATGCTAATTAAATCTTTCTACAAAACTTCAAAGATTAAAACAAAAATGAGTTATAAAAAAATTGTTAATTAAACTTGTTCCAAATTGCAGTGATACTGCAATGAAAAGCTGTTTGAATGTGCTTTTTTCTCAATCCCCTCTTCATAGCTGAGAATGAGACATGTAATTGTATGCATCTTATGATTTAAAACGACAAGGGAAATTGCGGTTTCTTGAATTTGTCTGTAAAGCTTCACCTTTCAAGTTTTAAGTGCAAAGGTGTTTCAGCAGAGAGATGATAAATCAATCGAGCCAAATTACCATAAGAACGGAAAAACATATGTTGCACATAAAAATGCTTAAGGACACATATTTAACAATATTCCTCAGCTTTAAACTAACTTTCTTCTTAATTAGCAGTCTATCTTTTGCAGCTAAGAGGCGTAAGCTTCAGGAAGCTGAGAAATGCGTCAGTGACACTCAGATAACACTACCATACTCTGATTGGTGCCTTTGGGGAAGTGTGTACTGTTATACAGGGGAAGTCACCAATCACAGGACAGAAGACTTCTTATAGAGCCTGTAGCACATCATAGGAGAGGAAAAGGGATAGTAATGTTTCATAGTAAAAGCAGCTCCAATTAATCTTCATAGAATTTGGGCCATGGAGAGTGTTATTTCAATGCTGTCAGAGTTGTAATTCAAGAGTAATTGAATGATAAAGTATCCCCCTCACTCTCCTTTCACTGATGTAACACTGCTTACCTCAGAGCAGCAAGACTGTCTGCATGGATTGCAGAGAGGGACGATTTTCAGTGAGCATAAGGAAAAACCTGTCAACGGGGACAGGGTTTTCCTTATGCTCACAGCAAGAAGACTGTACCTTGCTGTAAGCTGTCCGGTCCCAGGACCAGATTCCACATCTGAGGGGAGGTGGCTTACACTAGGTAAAAGGGGGTGGGAGGGGGATACTTTATCATTAAATTACTCTTGAAGTACAACTCTGACAGCATTGAAACACTCTCCATGGCCCAAATACTATGAAGAGTAACTGGAGCTGCTTTTACTGTGAAACATTACTATCCCTTTTCCTCTCCTATGATGTGCTACATAACACTCTTCATGGCCCAAATACTATGATTAATTGGAGCTGCTGTTTTTGCGAAACATTACTATCCTTTTAATACATCCTAATAACCCCCCACACACTTACCTTATTTTGGTCAGATAATTCTAACAGCCATTATGATTTTTACCCTTGTGTGTTTGTTCAAGAGATAACGGGGAGATTCTCTAAGTGGTGATAAAGTGGATATGACTTCTCCAGTTTATCACTTCTCTTGTGTCACCTACCGCTGCCGCCGCTCCTGGCCGCAGTCAGGTCTGCGCGTCAGGGCACCTCCGGGTTCTTGCTTCAGCGCATGCACGTGTTCTTCCGGCTTCCTCAGCCGACGCGCATGCGCCTCGTGTCCACTGCGTGCGGACGTGTTCAGCAGTCTTTAGCTGCCTCCACTTCTTGTCTTCCATTGGGCACAGTGTCTTAGCCCAATGGGAGTGTAGTTTGTGTTTTTGCCCATTGGACATGCTATAAGTCCATTTGGGCATTTGGTCCTACTTGTCCTGATTGGGCTAGGAAGTAGCCCATTTTGGACTTTGATCTGCCCCCTCCTCCTATTGGAGGGTTACTGTATAAAACACTGGTCAGTGTTCTTGTCCAGTTCTATTCATTATATTACTGCTCTCTGAAACCCTGACCTGGCTTGTCTGACCACCGCTGATCTCTAAAAACCTGACCTGACTTGTCTGACCACCGCTGATCTCTGAAAACCTGACCTGACTTGTCTGACCACCTCTGATCTCTGGAACCCTGACCTGGCTTGTCTGACCACCGCTGATCTCTGGAACCCTGACCTGGCTTGTCTGACCACCGCTGATCTCTGGAACCCTGACCTGGCTTGTCTGACCACCGCTGATCTCTGGAACCCTGACCTGGTTTGTCTGACCACCGCTGATCTCTGGAACCCTGACCTGGCTTGTCTGACCACCGCTGATCTCTGGAAACCTGACCTGGCTTGTCTGACAACCACTGTCATTACTACCCCTTGCTTGCCTGTTCCTCCCTCTGCTGACCTCCTGGTTCTGATTCACACAGTTCCCAGTTACTCCCATCCTGGTTGCACCCCGGCTCAGCTGGGGTGGAACAATCTGGTTTCGCGACCAGCACCTTTATCCAGCTTCGGCTGCAGCAAGGGAGTACCTGGCACGCCGTCCACACACCCAAGCATCGCACTCTAGCGCCGAACCCAAGCATCAACCAGTACCTAGGCTGCGGGGGTCCCTACTCCCCCCGTCAGTGACATCCTGTTTCAATATTATTCTATAGATCCTATGCATTAAGATTTCCAAAGCTGAAGAAATCTTAGCAAATATGCTCTATGGAATAACACATGAATTGGAGAAGTGACAAAATGCAGAAGACATCTCCACTTTATCACAGCTTAGTGAATCTCCCTCATGATCTGCTATCAGTCCTCAATGTCATGCCTATAAAGGTGAATGTGACAGTTGCCTGCAGGACCCTAACATACCTCCCAAGTATTCCTGTTTTAGGAGGGACAGTTCCTCTTTGAGACCCAAATCCCTCTGTCCTTCTTTCCTACCCCAGTGTCCCTCCTTTTAGGAGATCAGAAGGTGCGGTGTGTAAATAAATATATTACACTGCTCCACATCATCAAAACTCATACTGATGTTTGTATAAACCCTTTGAGTGCCAGAGGGTTTCGCAACTCATTGCTTTGCAATGCTTGCGTACCCCTTTGGCACTCAAAGGGTTAAATGTCAATATATGTATTTATAAATTTGTAAATAAAATAATTTGGCCTCATTTTAAATGATTTATTCAAATACATAAAGACTTGTGTTGAAGTAGCCTAAACATTCTCGGTAATGGCCTTCCACCAGTTGCACCTCCAAAATAAAAGTGTTCTTCCACCAGATAAACCTCCAAAATAAGTGTTCCTTTTTGGCCATTTGAAATGTTGGGAGGTGTGGCCCAAGACAGCAAATTCTTCTCGTTGAACATTGTAATCTTAACCCTTTAATGGCTAGAGGGGTGTGAAATGGAGCAGTCTGTAAGTCATATGATATGCTAAATTGTTTTAATTAGGATAGGACTCTCCTAAATCAGTGTACCTTGGTGTGGCAGAATCTTGAACACATTTTGACCAAACTATGCAACTGAAACATCAGCCTGTAAAAAGCGAGTTAATATGTGGATGTTATGGGCTTAAATGTTCACACTGAAAGAAACGCTAACACCTGAAATGAACTGGGGTTATTTATACTTACATGGATAGTAATGTTTCATAATAAAAGCATAAAAGCAGCTCCGATTAATCTTCATAGTATTTGGGCCACGGAGAGTGTTATTTCAAGCGTACAAGAGTAATTGAATGATAAAGTATCCCCCTCCCGCCCCTTTCACTGATGTAACACTGCTCACCTCAGAGCAGCAAGACTGTCAGGATGGATTGAAGAGAGGGACGATCTTCAGTGATCATAAGGAAAAACCTGTATGGGGGAGGGGGAAGGGTTTTCCTTATGCTCACAGTAAGAAGATTGTCCCTTGCTGTGAGCTGTCTGGTCCCAGGACCAGATTCCACATCTGAGGGGAGGTGGCTTACACTAGGTAAAAGGGGCGGAAGGGGGATACTTTATCATTCAATTACTCTTGAACTACAACTCTGACAGTATTGAAATAACACCCTCCATGGCCCAAATACTATGAAGATTAATTGGAGCTGCTCTTATTTTGAAACATTACTATCCCTTTAAGCAATCTATACGATGGAGCACAGGGTTGATTATTGTTTACTTTGATACATAAGCCCCTGAACATTTCCCAATCTCAAGTAGGGTTGCCACCCAGCCGGTATTTTACCGGCAGGCCGGTAAAAAATTGGCTTCTGTCCAATGTTAGGTCTATGGAGGGAATGCCATGGCCGGTATTTTTTTAAGAAAAGGTGTCAACCCTAATCTCAAGTGGGGTTTTATTTGCACACTGCAACTAATATTTATTTATAAGCGTGATACAGTGGGCCTCTCTCAATCGCTATTGCGGACGTTTTCATTCCACACTGACGAATATACCCTGCTGTTTTCTATCTGGTTATTCACTTGGGTAGTTTACAGTTACAATCATTTTCAATGCCAGCATTCTATAGCTTCAACATCTTGCAACAAAGTTGCTGTAACAACAACACTCGTGTTATAACCCCTAATATCTCCTAAAGAGGAACACTTGGGAGGTATTTACCCCTAATATCTCCGAAAGAGGAACACTTTAGAGGTATGGACCCCTAATATCTCCTAAAGAGGGACACTTGGGAGGTATGGACCCCTAATATCTCCTAAAGAGGGACACTTGGGAGGTATGGACCCCTAATATCTCCTAAAGAGGGACACTTGGGAGGTATGGACCCCTAATATCTCCGAAAGAGGAACACTTTGGAGGTATGGACCCCTAATATCTCCTAAAGAGGTACACTTGGGAGGTATGTGTTAACCAGGCCTTAATGCAGTTGTTTTGCTACAGAAAGTCTCCTCTTTTTTCATATATATGGTCTTTAGACATAAATAACAAAAATCACTGGAAAATTAAAAGACAAAACAACATGTATTTCAGAAAAAAAAGTCCATTTGAATGAAATCCACTTAAAATAATTCCAGTCAGTATTCTGTGTTAAAGGAGAAGTAACATTTCCAAATAATAACCATACACTTATCTTAGTATGTCCATAAAATCCTAATAGCACCTCATGAATTTTGTCAATGTGCCTGTGTTCAAGAGATAACATCTTCAATCAGTTCCAGATGTCAAGTCAATGGAGGAGGACATGACAACTCACTGTTTTTCAAACTGAAACACAGTGCATGAACTCACTTAAAGGAGCAGTAAACTTTTTTTATGACTAAATATATATTGTAGGGATTTTCCTATTGAGTAAAATAAGGGTACTCCCACTGCCGAGAGATTTATATTTCCAGAGTTATTACAGTTTAAACCCATGTTTTTTTACATTAGGACTGCTGTCTAGTGGTCAAATTCTAATTAGATTTCCTGTTAGATTCTAATGGAGAGGAAAGTCAGAAAAGTCAGAGACATACAGTTCTCCATAGAATGTGATAGAAACTGCCTGTCACTTCCTGTCAGTTAGAACTATCAGGAAGTAAAGACAGTAAATTCACTTCCTGATTATTTAAACTGCTATAATTTTTTGAATAAAACATCTGACAGCAGTGGGAGTGACCTTGTTTTATTCAGCAGGAAAAGCTCTATAAAATATGTGTTTTCATAAAAAAGGTTTACTGCTCCTTTAATGCTTTAAAGATCATAGGGGTGAGCAACTCATTGCTTTGCAAAGCATTGCTCACCCCTCTGGTCCTTAAAGTATTAAGATTACCATGTGAAGTGGGCGGAGTTTGTGTCCTGTGGTCATTCTAACAACTGTCATGTCCTCCTCCACAGACATGGAATCTAGAACTGACTGAAATTTTTTTTTTTGCACAAAGGCACAAGGGTGAAATTCTTAGGAGCCATTAGGGGTTGTGATCTAAGGCGTGATAAAGAGGTGATAACGTGGAGATGATTTCTCCAGTGATATCACTTCTCCATGTCCTATGTTATTCTATGGAGCCAATAACACTAAGATCCCTCCAACTTTGGAGATCTTTGTGCATAGGCTCCATAGAATAACATGGGAACTGGAGAAGTGATATCACTGGAGAAGTCTCCTTTTCACACCTTAGTGCATAGCCCCATTAGGATTTCCTGTCCATGGTAAGGTAAGTGGAGGGTTATCATTAGGAAGTATTACTTCCCTCCTTGATGCACTTTATTCTGTGCTCTAAATCACGTCTGCTTCCACATCTGCTGCTGTAATCAGTCCATTTCAGAAATGATGAACGACCTTCCTGGAGCAGGGGAATATATTTGCGTGACTTGATAAGCTAAACAACATAGAAGTCATTTACAGTAGTAGGAGGCAATAAATAGCTGTGGTCAAGCTGGAATGGATAATAATAATAGCGTATAATTCTGGTCTGGATTTTAATTCAATGTTCTTTGAATCTCACACCTGCATTTAGGAATCAAAGTCTCTTTCATTCCCATTACAAATATGTAAATTACATATTTTAGGGTAATTCTCTTTGTGCAACTGGGATCCATGCTACTTGCCAAAACTAGCTCTGTTCCTCTACTTATTTATCTTTCTTACTTTCTAAACTGTACAACGGACTGTAAATCAAAACATATGTACAGTACATAAACCGTGTCTGTCTTCTTGTCTTGTTATTGGAATGGTCCCAGCGTGCACTGGGTATTCCAGGGGTCGGAAACATCTGAGGTCTAAAAGTCCCATGATACCCAATTAGTCAATGACTGTTGGGGATGATGGGCAGGGGTGATTCAGGTTCATGGAGGCCTCACGCTTGTGTTCTATTTCTGGGCAGACTATGAACTGGGCACTAAATTAGCAGCTGGGTGCAAGGATGCTCTGGCCCAGGTGGGAGCAGTACTCAGCCTTGAAACATCTTACAGAAATATATAGGCTCCTCCCCTTGTCTTAAACTTCCCTCCTCTACAGCCATGCAGCCCACATCATGATAAAACAAGGGTTTTGTTGTTGAAGTGAATTAGTGTAGAGCAACAGTAGGCCCATGAGACAAACTAAGGTGATCAAATATCCCTTTAATTCTGAGACGCTTATGAACATTTCATTCTGCTGGGCTGTACAGGATAATAATGTTTCACAAAAAAAGCAGCTCCAATTACTCTTCATAATATTTGGGCCATGGAGAGTGTTATTTCAGTACTGTCAGAGTTGTAGTTCAAGAGTAATTGAATGATAAAGTATCCCCCTCCCGCCCCTTTTACCTAGTGTAAGCTGCCTCCCCTCAGATATGGAATCTGGTCTCTTGACCAGACAGGTTGCAGCAAGGGACAATCATCTTACTGTGATCATAAGGAAAACCCTGTCCCCCTTGACAGGTTTTTTGGGTTTTGCCTTATGCTCACTGAAGATTGTCCCTCTCTGTGATCCATCCAGACAGTCTTTCTGTTTTGAGGTGAGCAGTGTTACATCAGTAAAAGGGGTGGGAAGGGGATACTTTATCATTCAATTACTCTTGTACTACAACTCTGACAGAACTGAAATAACGCTCTCTGTGGTCCAAATACAATGAAGATTAATTGGAGCTGCTTTTATTGTGAAACATTACTATCCCTTTAACCCTCTGAGTGCCAAAGGAGTGTCCAACGTAGTGCAAAGCAATACGTTGGGCACCCTTCTGGCACTCAAAGGGTTAAGTGTATGTGTGTTTTTTATAAGCATTCCTGATTTAAAAGGATATGTGGTCATCTTAGTCTGAAACAAATAACTGGAATACCGGCATTCACACTACCCCCTCTCGTCCATCCATCTCATGATTAGGGAAACGTGCTCTTACTCTTCTCCATGTTTATTCACAGCAGTGCATTGGAGAGATCCAAAATGTGCGTCCAATATGCGGGAGGCGTCCAAAATGTGGGAGGCAGGTGCGGAATACTTCAAAGTCCACTGCTGCTGTCTGTGCTTCTATGCACGTACATTAATGTCTTGTATGCTGAACAGGTATCCACTGCTTTGCAATACACTGGGGATGTCTTTAGCATCCAAAGGTTAAAAGGATAGCAATGTTTCAAAATAAATGCAGCTCCAATTATCCTTTATAGTTTTTTGGCCATGTAGATCGTTATAATCATTCTCTATGATGTCTAGTTCCAGAGTAATTGAATCATAAAGTATCCCCCTCCCTCCCCTTTTACCTGGTGTAAGCCACATCCCCTCAGATTTGGAATCCGGTCGCTTGACCGGACAGATTGCAGTGAGGGACAATCTTCTGGCTGTGATCATAAGGAAAATCCTGCCTCCCTTGAAGGAGTAGGGCAGTTTTTTCCTTATGCTAACCGAAGATTGACCCTTGCTGCGATCCATCTGGACGGTCTTGCTGTGCAGCTTTACACAGGTAAAAGGGGCAGGAGGGGGACACTTTATGATTCTATAACTCTGGAACTACATATCATAGAGAATGATGATAACGGTCTACATGGCCCAAATACTATAAAGAATAATTGAAGCTGCATTTATTTTGAAACATTACTATCCATTTAAATTACTGTTTAATAAGCTGTCACAGAGGAGCTGTCACCTACTCATGTTATCAAGTATATCTGTAGCTCTATCTGTTACTCTTTTGGTATATATATACTAGTGTAAAAGCCCATGTACACGGGCAAAAGTCTGGGTAATGTTAACCCTTTGAGTGCTTTGCAATGCGTTGCATACCCTTCTGGCACTGAAAGGGTTAAGAGGTCGCTACCTCACTGTTCCCGCGATGCAGTCTTGCATCACCTCACTCCCGCGATGCAATCATACGCAGTAGAGACTGTCCGAACGCGAGCAGTCTTTGCTGCGCATGACTGCATCGTGACAAACATCCTAGCAAATTATTATATAGGATATATATATATATATATATATATATATATACATATACTCCTGACAGATGTTATGATTGAGTAAAGTTGGCTTATTTATTTTATTTAGAAAAATTTCTCTAATTTTCAAGTATGTCTTTTACAGCAAACGTCACATATTTACACAAATAGAAAAACAATATATACACATAATCATGCATAAAAAAAAGATATACAGTTACAGGTTGTTCTTAGATACAAAGAAGCAGTTTTTGTAGGGCTTTCAGACTGGGAGAAGATCTGATTTTTTCGGGTAGATTATTCCAGGCTTTCGGAGCTCTGAAGGAGAAGGCAGAATGACCAGCTCCTTCCTCCTCAGAGTGTTGTTAGCAATGGAACAGAGGTTATAGTTATTATGGGAATCTGGAGTGCACATACTGCTCAGGTAGCTTTCCAGAGAAGTGGTTATACAGGGCAAGAGAGGTGAAAGGGGAACTCTCGCCTTACTAAACCGTGACTTCCTATTGTAGCTCAATGTCGGCAAAGTTTTAATCTATGGGTTTTTTTTTCGTTTTACTGCTGTAATTGTAGAGATATTAGTTGTTTAAAGAGACAGTGATGTCCCATGAAAATTGTTTCTAGTTTTGTAGAGCTTAAAATAATATACTAAGTGCTGCAAACCCTATCTCTCAAATCGCTATGGTTTGAGAGATATAGGCATCGAAAGTTCCCCCCTCTTCTCAGAAGGAGAATCGAGTCGTACAACTCGAGAAGGCTCTTCAGCAGAGTCGAAATCTCATTATATAAAAAGAACTACTTCACTGGAAAGGTCTACAAAGTGTGCCTGGTTTGCAAGCACACTTTGTAGACCTTTCCAATGAAGTAATTCCTTTTAAATAACGTGATTTCGGCTCTGCTGCAGAGCCGCCTGCTGGTCCCCGGACCGTGATCACCTGCTGTCAGCACGGCGCTGACGTCAGGAGAAGGGGTGGGGGGAACTTTCAATGCCTATATCTCTCAAACCATAGAGGTTTGACAGATAGGGTTTGTAGCACTTTCTTTATTATTTTAAGCTCTACAAAACTAGAAACTATTTTTATGGGACATTAGTATCCCTTTAAAGGGATAGTAATACTTTATTATTACTATTCCCCATATTGTAGATATTTGCAAAAGAATTTAATTGCCCCCAGGTTCATCTCTCAGACCTTTATGGTTTGAGAGATGAACCTAGGGGCAATTGAATTCTTTTTAACATTACTACAGTATGGTGATTAGTAATAAAGTATTATTATCCCTTTAAGTTGTGCTGGTGAAGTCAGTTTTTCTCAGTCTGCGGGTACAGCTCTGGCCCTCAGCCTCTCAATCTTGCTCAATTCCCCTCCCTGCGAAGTACCTCCTCTCCTCTGATGATGATGCTGCATATGTACTGGACATGCTTATGCCCAAGAGCGTGCCAGGTCATATGCAGTCCTCCTCCATCATTGGAGGAGGAGGAGAGGAGGTACTACGTGGGGAGGGGAACTTAGCAAGTTTGACAGGCTGAGAACTGGAGCGGTACCCGCAGCCTGAAAAAACTGACTTCACCGGCACAACTTAAACAACTGATATCTCTACAACTACAGCAGTAAAACTAAAAAAATACAATGACTAAAGCTTCACCGACACTGAGCTACAATAGGAAATCACGGTTCATTAAGGTGAGATTTCCCCTTGAAGGGTACGTCAATATTCAAGTGTTAGCCAATTTAGTTCTTTAAAATTATCACATTGAGGGGTAGTGTAAGTACACTGGAGGACAAAGAGGTATAATGAATTATACTGAGTGTTTAGTTTACCGAGATGGATTTGTGGTGCAGAAGCACACACTAAGGGCGAGATGTTCAAAAAGTCGTCATAATGAAAAACTTGTCGGATCATGAGTTGGTGGTAAAAGAAGGACCATATTTTCAGAAGTAAATCCTTCATGTTTGAAAATGTATCTAAAGAATTAAAAATGACGGTAAGAAGATCTCATTGAACATTGCCGTTAAAAATTCTGATCTTAAAAATTGTCTTTGATTTTGTCTTTGAAACGAAAATTTTCAAAGAAACAAAGACATTTTTTCGTCTTTGAAATGAAACTTTTCAAAAAAACAAAGAATTTTTTTCATCTTTAAAACAAAACTTTTCAAAGAAACAAAGACTTTTTTTGTCTTTGAAACGAAAATTTTCAAAGAAACAAAAAACATTTTTTTGTCTTTGAAACGAAAAATTGCTTCTCGGTACTTTAATTTTTCTTCTCCAAGTTTAGACCTTTTTTATTATGTCGGGAAAAAAATGACATTAATCAGACAAAAATATGATGTTCAAATGAATATTTTTTTTCTGAAAATACCATACATTATGACGGAAGAATAAACCACACCCATTTTTAAAACGGCTGTTTCCCTTTGACGGAGATGGTGGAATTGGATGCAAAAAATGACGGCAACATGTCTGAGAATTGACGGCTCATAGTGTAAGAACTTTTTTATTCTGATTACAGACAATTTCAGTTAGCTCCACTTTCTGAACATCTTGCCCTAAGTCCCCATATCTATGACTGGCATTAACATCCTTTGAATAATACATTTTCTTACCAGGGGACATAAACAGGATTTGTTTTTAAACAGAGTGCCTATTATAGGATAAGTTAGGACGTTAATTTATCAACAAGGAGACCAAAAGTGATGTTGGGGTGAAGCCACACCCTATATAATAATTGGCTAGGATGTTTGTCACGATGCAGTCATGCGTAGTAGAGACTGCGCGCATTCAGGCAGTCCCAACTGCGCATGATTGCATCGTGTGAGTGAGGTGACACAAGACTGCATCACGTGGAGCAGTGAGGTAGCGGCCTCTTAACCTTTTAGTGCCAGAGGGGTACGCAACACATTGCTTTGCGTACTCCTCTGCCACTCAAAGGGTTAACATTACCCAGACCTTGGCCCGTGTACATTGGCTTTTACACTAGTATCTAGATATTTGTAGGAGTTGATCTGGCACAAGTTACAATTAGAGTATATTGTATAGTGTTGCTACTCCCAGAGCTAGGAGTAGCAATGATTCCCTATAAAATGACTGAGAAATACCATATTCCTTTTGTTATTTCACCATGCAAATTGCACTTTAATTCTATGAGTAGAAGGAATGGGTTGGGGGTGGGTGGGAAGGTTTCGACTTCCTGAGATGAACTCAAGTCCAGCATCCTCAGTTGTGAAGTCCGGACCCATCAATACAATCATCTGGAGAATACATTGTTATTGTTAATAGTTTGGCACTTTCTAAATGCAGCTGTGGTCCTTTGGACACGTGCTTTTTGACCCTTTTAATTAGTGGTCCAGTTTGAAGAAGAGGAGAAAGCAAAGAAAACTACAGGGAGGCAGACAGGCAGCGGCGTGCACACATACAAGGTCAGCAGAGACGTCTGTATGATCTGGACAGGAAAAGGCTGCACTAGGATTGCACATTGTTGAGATTTCCCAAGGCTGTCAGAAATATTTAGATATAGTTCTGTTTGATGTCTATTAACAGGAGGTACATTATGATAAAATCAAGGGGCTGCTGTTGTTGGACTACAATTTCTGTCATCCTCAGCCAGCCATTGACTGGCTGAGGATGATGGGAAATGCAATCCATCAACAGCTGGAGAGATCCAAGCGAATCACCCTTTAGAACAGGGATAGGCAACCACTGACACTCCAGTTCTTGCGGACTAGAACTCCCACCAACCAGCTGATGTAGTCGCTGTTGTAGTCCTCAACAGCTGGACTGACAAACGGTAACCTGCCCTTATCCCTTTGAGTGCCAGAAGTGTAGGCAATGCACTGCAAAGTAATGCGTTGTGTACCCCACTGGTACTCAAAGGGTTAAGTTAGAACATGAGTTCCTAAATCTATCCTCATATAACAGTGACAGGCCCTTGCTTTCCTTGCTTAACCATAGGTGACTCAGTCAAAGGCTCATTCATTGTAACATAGTTGACAAGGCTGAAAAAAAGACATGCATCCATCAAACCCAGCTGAAGCAAAAACACCCCTGTTGATCCACAGGAAGGCAGAAACAACAACAACACTGAAGCCATTTCCAATTAAGCCCCAAGTGGGTAAAAAAAATTCCTTCCTGACTCCAAATGGCAGTCAGCTAGTTCCCTGAATCAACATCCTATCTGTACTGAAGCCATCTGTCATAATTCACAATATTGTTCTGTGCTAGATAAGTATCCATTGCTTTTTTGAAAACAGTTGCAGTATCGGCAAGCGCAAAGTCCCGAGGCAAAGAATTCCATAGCTTTACCGCCCTTACTGTAATATATCCCTGACTTTATATTAGTCAAACGCGCCTTTCCTCTAGTCTTAATGGATGACCTCTTGTTCTTAGTCCTACTCTATGTGTAAATAATTCATTGAATAGTTATTTTTATTGACCTTGAATATATGTGTAAATGGTAATCATATCACCCCTTAGATATTTCTTCTCTAGTACCTCTTTATAAATCAGATCCTCTGATCTCTTTATCAGTTTTGTTGCACGTCTCTGTACCTTTTCCAGTTAAATAATGTGTTTTTTTGAGAACTGGTGCCCAAAACTGTACTTCATATTCTAGATGAGGCCTAACCAAGGATTTATACAGAGGTAGGATAATATTAGCACCTTTTTTATGCAGGCTAGTACCCTATTTTCTCTTGCAGCGGCTGAGTGACTCTGCACACTGCTGTGAAGTCTATTGTCTATCATTATTCCTAAATATTTCTCTAATGAGGATTCCCCAAGTTGTCTCCCATTTAGAGTATATGAAGCATGTTTGTTTCTACAGCCCAACTGCATAACCTTACATTTATCTACGTTAAATGTCATCTGCCACTTTTCTGCCCATTCACTCAGTTTATCTAAATCCTTCTGCAGAGAAAAAACATCCTTACACAGCTTAGTGTGATCAGCAAAGATTGTAATTAACTCATCTGTGCTCAAGAAGGAAAATCCTCAGGACATGGAATGTTAAAGGGTCAGTAACGTCCCCTAAAAATTATTTAGCGTTAGGTAGAGGTTGAAAAAAGAAACGTATTGCCACAAACCCTATCTCTCAAACCGCTATAGTTTGAGACATATAGGGATTCAAAGTTCCCCATCCCTCCCCTTCTCCTGATGGTCCGGGGACCAGCAGGCGACTCTTCAGTAGAGCCCAAATCACGTTACTTAAAAATAATTAATTTATTGGAAAGGTCTACAAAGTGTGCTTGCAAACCAGGAACACTTTGTAGACTTTTCCAATGAATGAATTATTTTGCAATAACAAGATTTTTGCTCTGCTGCAGAGCCTCCTCGAGTCGTACGACTTGAATCTCCTGCTGTCAAAGGAGAAGGGGAGGGAGGGGGGAACTTTGAATCCTTATATCTCTCAAACCATAGCAGTTTGAGAGATAGGGTTTGTGGCAATTAGTTTCTTTTTTCAACCTCTGTAACTCTAAATATTTTTTATGCAACATTACTGTCCCTTTAATGTTTCTTGAGAACATGTTTGAGAGACACTGATTTAGATGCCATCCTCATTAAAGGGATAGTAATGTTTCATAATAAAAGCAGCTCTAATTAATTATCATAGTATTTGGACTTTGGAGAGTGTTATTTCAATTCTGTCAGAGTTGTAGTTCAAGAGTAATTCAATGACAAAGTATCTCCCTCCCGCCCCTTTTACTGATGTAACACTGCTCAGCCAGATCAGAAGGGAGGTGCCCAGAAAGATTGCAGAGAGGGACAATCTTCAATTAAGATAAGGGAAAAAACTGAAAAACTTGTCAAGGGGGGCAGGGCTTTCATTGTTCTCATAGGAAGAAGATTGTCCCCTGCTGTTATCTGTCTGGTCTATGGACTGGATTCCACATCTGAGAAGAGATGGCTTACACTAGGTAAAAGGGGCGGGAGGGGAAACTTTGCTTGTGAATATCTCTCAAACCATAAAGGTTTGAGAGATAAGACTTATATCGTTCTTCATGTTTTTTTATAGCCTACAAAATAAAATAAAGATAAAACAAAGTATTACTATCCCTTTAAGATGATAGTTGAATATCTAACATATGCAGACTATTGAACAAGTTGAGAATAAGCTGTATGGCTAGTTTCAAAGGTTTACACTTAGAAATGGAGGAGTAGAAATCTCTTATTGACTAAAGAGTAAATAAGAATTTCTGTGCCCGTATTGGTGCATTAAAAATATATTTATTGCGGTACCACCTACATTTATATCAGACCTGTATTTAATATCTTGCCAAAAGGAAACTGTCATGGATGATTTCCTGAAAAGAATCACATGCTAATGAAGGTGAAAGGCTCCAACTTTGTCAACAAATTGACTAATCTGATATATATTGTGGTGTGATTTTTTTTCTGTAATTTTTACCTATAATTCAGTGATTTCAAAGCAAGTCCTTGGAGAACACCAACACTGCTTGTTTTCAGGCTCTCCCTGCTTGACCAAGGTGCATAATCAGTAGTTCCGGGACTGTGATTAATACACCTGTGTTTCAGTAAGGAGATCCCCCAAAATGTGACCTCTTGCTGTACTCCTAGGACTTGGAGCTGAGAATCACCTGTGTAATTTTCTAAAAGGAAAGATACCAGAGAAGGAAGAATTAAAGGGATAGTAATGTTTCACAAAAACAGCGGCTCCAATTAATCTGCATACTATTTGTGCCATGGAGAGTGTTATTTCAATACTATCAGAGTTGTGGTTCAGGAGTAATTGAATGATAAAGTTTCCCCTCCCGCCCCTTTTACCTAGTGTAAGCCGCCTCCCCTCAGATGTGGAATCTGGTTGCTAGACCAGACAGATAACAGCAGGGGACAATCTTCTTACTGTGAGAACCATGAAAGCCCTGCCCCCCTTGACAAGTTTTTCAGGTTTTTCCCTGTTACATCAGTAAAAGGAGGCGGGAGGGGGATACTTAATCATTGAATTACTCTTGAACTACAACTCTGACAGTATTGAAATAACACTCTCCAAGGTCCAAATACTATGATGATTAATTAGAGCTGCTTTTATTATGAAACATTACTATCCCTTTAAATACATAACTGAAATGGAGACCTCACAATATACTCAAATGCAGAAATGATAGAGAAAATACAGAAAATGTATAAATATACAAATCTGACTGCTTTATGAATGACAACTACCCAGAAAAGTTTTGTTGAACAAATTAACTTCTGCTTATTCCTATGATTTCGCTCCCCTTTAAGATGTCCTACACCATAGTAAACTCTTTCTCAGGAAAGAAGCTAAAATGTATTATTTTCGGATCCAGTTCTAATGAGAGGTTTGTGGGATGAGCCAGAGGCCTCAGGTACAAGTGGCACAGACAAGCTGTGTTACGTTGGTGATACAGTGTGTTCATTGTTTTTATGCCAAACACAAGAAACCAATTAAATAGTAACATTAAAACTGGGAATAAAATAATTCATACCAAAATGTGATATTTTCTGAAGACGAACAAAAGTACAAAGGCCTGTTCTACGGCTAGTCATCTTCACCGCTCAGAAGCATCACATTATAGTTCTCTAGTGTCAGGAGAAATTTCCACATACATATTAGGCTAATACTGCCCAAAAAGGGCAGTCTAGTTACAATATGACAGGTATGTCCCCTCTACACAGGAACACCAAACGTATATTTCAGCCTTCTTGTAGCTGGTTTCCCTGGCCACTGAGAGCAAGAAGTCCATGTCTATGTTACCATTCTCTTTTAGGGTGACCTTCTAAGAGAATTCAAAAATACATAATGAAATGTGAGAGGCTCTGAGGACAAATTAAAGCACAATAGCCTGTTCTACAGCTAGTCACTGCTTAGAAGCATGACATTTTAGCTCTCTAGTGCCATTACAGAGGAGAAATTTACATGTACATATTAGACTAACCCTGCCCATAAGGGAAGTCCAGTTCCAAAATGACAGACAAGTCCTCACTGCACAGTAACATCAGACCTACGTTTCGGCCTTGTTGGGCCTCGTCAGTGAGGTGCAGATAGTTTCTCTGCACTGCACTGAATATCTCTCTAGGTTCAAGGGGTTAAATGCCCCATTGAAATCATCTATATTAGGTGACATTTTATTTCATTCATGGTTTCCCAGAATTGCTCAGTGTTTTCCTTATACATATGCTACATTGTGTGATATGAGGCTATGAAGGGGAACACAGCATGCGTCAACCTTCCTCCCCCTAGGACTACCTGGAAACTCCCAGAAGACTTTGTTTTTTCAGACTTATGTACCAGGTCTCAGGGAAAACCCCACCCACCCGAGCTTGGTCCCACCCACTTCCCCATTCCATTTCCTGGCTTTCCATCTCCCAATCCCACCCACCTTGATTAAGCCCCACCCACATCATGACACAAATCATGTAATTTGGTCACTCCCATCTACATACCCCTGGGGAGCTGGAGGATAAAGGTTCTCAGGTATGCACATATTGTGTTAAAGCACCTAACCATTTATAGCATGGGTTTCAATGGAATTGCACAGAACTTGCAGGACGGTGCATTTTCCAGGCAATGATATCGCTGCTCATTGTATTGAGCGAAAAGGAGGCTGTGAGAAACCCCCCCAAAGAACTACACTTTTGCATGTAAAATTGCATCTCTTTTCATGCAATTCCATCTCATCAAACACTACTGTACAAAAGTCACCCATGTGAACAGTCACTTAAGCTTACAGGGATAGTAATGTCCCATTTTAATAAAATTGAATCTTGTAGCTATTAAAAAACTAAACTAAATGACCCCAGTCCTATCTCTCAAACCTTTATGGTTTGAGTGATAATCGCAGGGAAGGTTTCCCCCTCCCTCCCCTTTCCCTGATGTCAGTGCTCTAGCTGACAGCAGGGGAATCCGGTCCCCAAACAAAGGTTTGACAGATAGGACTGGGGTCATTTAGTTTGGTTTCTTAATAGCTACAAGATTCAGTTTTATTAAAATGTGACAATACTATCCCTTTAAGAACTTTAACCTTACCGCATTAATCTAAATCGTTGCCCGCTCCAAAACCAAGAGGAGATTACCCCCTTTTCCTTTATTACGTGGGCGTTCAAAGTGCGTCCCGTAGGCCAAATGTGGCCATTCTGACTCCAGGCTGTGGTAATGCATTGCATACCCCTCTGGCACTCAAAGGTTTAAATATAAATATATATTTTTACACTTAGCTAGCACACATAAACTAGTAGAGGCCAGTAAGACATAACCCCCTGCCTATGAGTACTGAACAGTTCAAGATCAGACGTCTGTTAAATATCAGTCTTGTCAATGACTTCATCAATAAATCAGTCAATCCATATTTCTGAATAACTGACACGCTATAATTCACCACCGTTATCAATAAAAAAAATAATGCGTCCCTCGCACCAATGGCTTTCTGATTATGTGGCCCTCGACTAAAAAACTCGGATCCCTCTTATTTATTATGAGGTATTTATTACTTAGCATTTCACAGTTTCATACCTACACCAAGGATACCAGGTGGGAAAGAAGGAAAGAGGGATTTGGGTCTAAAAGAGGAACTGTCCCTCCTAAAGAGGACGCTTGGGAGGTATGCAGTTTACATGTTGTATTACATTTTGTATAGAGGGGGTACAATAAGTGTAGTAATTAAGTAGTTATATAGACAATCATAAGGGGAACGTTAGGTGAGCATACATTAGGATAACAATCTAAGAAGTATAGGATGGGTGACATACAGGTACAATATGGTACAGAGGGAAGTTAAAGGGACACTAATGTCCCATAAAAAATATGCTTGTTTTGTAGACATTTAAAAAATAAATTATTTGGCACCAATCCTATCTCTCAAACCGCTATGGTTTGAGAGATATTTGCTTTGAAAGTTCCCCCCTCCCTCCCCTTCTCAGCTAGATGCTGACAGCAGGAGATTCTAGTCCGGGGACCAGCTGGCGGCTCTTCAGCAGAGCCGAAATTGCATTATTTCAAAAGAATTACTTAGCTGGAAAGGTCTACAAAGTGTGCCTGGTTTGCAAGCACACTTTGTAGACCGTTCCCATGAAGTGGTTCTTTTTAAATAATGTGATTTCGGCTCTGCTGAAGAGCCTCCTTGAGTTGTACGACTCAAAGCTCCTGCTGTCAGCTTTACAGCTGACACCAGGAGAGAGGGAACTTTAGCGGCTAATATCTCTCAAACCATAAAGGTTTGAGAGATAGAGTTGGTGCCAAATAATTTATATTTTAAACGTCTACAAAGCAAGAATAATTTTTTTATTGGACGTTACTGTTCTGATAGTGCATATGAGATAAGGGTTACATATTACAGTAGTGCTACATTTAAGGCTCTTTTAGCTTGGATTTGAAGTTGTTGAGGGTTGGTGAATACTGGGTGGCAGGGAGTTCCAGAGGTAGGGAGCAGCGAGGGGAAAAAGCCTTCAGTCACGATACAGCAGTAGAGGTAAAAGTAGCAGAGAGTCATCCACCATGTGTGGTGCATAGAGGACGTGTACTCTGAGCACTCAAAGGGTTCATTCCAGTTAAACAAAAACAAAAAACAAAACAAGTATTTACTTTGTGCTGCTCTAAATAAGTGTTGTACATAAGCAGGGGAGGGCTGGCAACATAGAGCCCAGGAGGCAAACAAAATCAAGTGGGCCGTTTCTACTATAGTCTGAGCCCACTGTCCCAGCCCACCCCCTTTCATTAATCTTTAAATTGTCATTAATGTTGTGAAGAAAGGCAAGTGATACCACATAACTTACAACTGAAGTGGAGCCACACTAGTGCTGCTACAAAGCGTACAATTTAAGTAAAGCTGCACTAGTGATACCATAGCGCTTACAAGAGAAATGGGTTATGCTACTAGTGTATCTCTATTTGGATTGTGGCTTTGTGGTATCATTTCTGTAGCTTCATTTCAATTGTAAGCTCTGTGGTATCACTACTATAGCTCCATTTACAGCACCAAATGGGAGACTGAGTGAGATAGTGGCCCTCTGGCCCAGACATATGACTGGCCCAGGGGGCAATTGCCCCCCTGCTCCCCAGGCCAGCCCTCCCCTGTACATAAGTAAATGGATGTTTTAACCCTTTCAGTGCCAAAGCCTCTGGCACTCAATGGGTTAAGGAGAAGGGAAGTAACTACAGAGAATGCAGTTGTGCCAGGGCCTCACATCCAAGAAGGCCTCATTGGCCCCAGGACCCAATAGGTTCCAGTAATGCTCCTGGAAGATTGTTTTGTGTTAGGAGGTCTAAATCTTTTTTGCACTGCGGCCCTCCAAAGTCTGGCCCGTACCAATAGGAAAGAGGGTGAGCATGACTGATAGGGCTAGAGGAAAAAATAGGGGACTAGCCCATAGGAAGAAGGGATTGCCTATTGGAAGTTAGGGTGCAGTTTGGGAAGCCTGTTAAAAGATATTGTTGCTGAGCTCCAGGACCCCAAAAAAGCCTTTCTCTTACTATACAGTCCTGTATGAACAGACTTGTTTAACGCTTGAGTGCCAGGTATCCAATCTATTGGCACTCAAATGATTAAAAAATCACTCCTTGTCATCCATTCTTAGTCCCCCTATCATTATTATCAATAACCCCAATATTGAACAAGACATGAGCTCACAAGTCTTCAAATACTGGAATAATGCCCCAAATTGCATCTTTGTAAAATGATGGGTACATTTTTTGTGGCCTTACCATTTCATGGTGGCGCTACTGCAGTTGCTCTCTACTGACTTTTGGTCGGTGCAACAGCAGTTAATAACTGATGCATTTCCCAGCAGTCATAAAGCTGTTACTATCACATTCTTCTGTGGAGAACCTTATCAGTGACACACCTGTCCCAGAGAACGCAACAGAAAAACTGTTAGAACAAGTGGGGAGAGATACACTAAAGTGTGATAAAGTGGAACCGACATGTTCAGTGTGATGAACTCACCAGTTCCCAGGTTATTCTGGAGCCAATGCACTAAGATTTCTCCAACTTGAGGGATCTTAGTGCATAGGCTCCATAGAATAACACGGGACTTGTTGGAGAGTTTATCACACTGGAAAACATTCTCCTCTGCATCATTTATTTATCACACCTTAGTGCATAACACCCTGGCAGGCTATGCACTAATGTATGATAAAGAGGTGATAAAGAGGCAATACAGAGGAGATGCTTCTCCATCGTGATCAACTCCCCAAGTTCTATATTATTCTATGAAGCCTATGCACTAAGATCACGCAAGTTGGAGAAATCTTAGTACATTTGCTCCATAGAATTACATGGGAGATATCAGAGGACATGCACTAAGGTTCAATTCTGTGGAGAAGTATGTCTCTTGATGTGTGGCAACTGGCGAGCATATTGCCTTGGAGATAGAGACACATCTCACCATACCTGTGAGCTTCTTGGTTGGGGCTGCCCGGAGGAGAGCCCTCTCGTGCCGATGAGGGGAGAGAAATGACACAATTCGTGTCATAAAAGTGGCGTGACTTAATCACGAGTGAGGGGGTGGGGCTTCTAGAACAAAAAAAATTGCTTGAAGAGACTGGGGAAGGAGGAGAAGAGGGCGGGGAGTGAGAGAAACGGGGTAGGATTGAGCACAAGTGGGCAGAGTTTCATCAGAAACTTCCAACATCCCGAGAATCAGACTCCGCCCCGGAGACCCGGTAATTCAGTGTCAAAACCGGTGTCTACATGGCAAACCCGTAGAGTTCCCAGCTATGCACATCACCATATGACTTAGAATTTGGGATGCAAAGAAAAGGGGGAGAATTTCCTCATTAGGATGGAGGGATACCAAACTGCTTGTGATTTAGAAGCAATGCCCTCTCTAACACATCACCAGCAATTCGACAAGTGAGCGTGCTCACACTTCAGCACCACAAATCCTTTCAGTGCCTTAGAGATGTGCACTGAAAGGGTTAAAAAGCTGCACAATGAACAACAATTACCATAAGTGTTTTTGGTAGTGTGTTGTACCTAAGAAACAAGATGGAATCTCAGCGAGTTGACTAATAGCTATACTATGTGTAGTATGGGTATAGGGGCTCATCATTATGTTTCCCAAGTAATGCCTACAAACGCAGTAATACTGAACTCGGAGGACCTAGAGCTCGATTCTATCCCCCAAGTTAAAAATAAAAACTGGCAACGGTGGTTTTTAAAGGGACATTAATGTCCCAAGAAAAATATTTCCAGTTTTGTAGAGTTTAAAATAATAATCAATATGCTCCAAATCCTATCTCTCAAACCACTATGGTTTGAGAGATATAGGGATTCATAGTTCCCCCCTTCCCTCCCCTTCTCTTGATATCAGCTTCTAGCTGACAGCAGGAGATCCCGGTCCGGGGACCAGCAGGCGGCTTTTCAGCAGAGCCCAAATTGTGTTACTTAAAAATAATTACTTCATTGGAAAGGTCTACAAAGTGTGCTTGCAAACAGGGCACACTTTGTAGACCTTTCCAATGAATGAATTCTTTTGCAATAACGTGATTTCAGCTCTGCTGCAGAGCCTCCTCGAGTCGTACGACTCAAATCTCCTGCTGTCAGCTTTACAGCTGACATCAGGACAAGGGGGCGAAGGGAGGGGGGAACTTTGAATCCCTATATCTCTCAAACCATAGCGGTTTGAGAGACAGGGTTTGGAGCATATTGATTATTATTTTAAACTCTACAAAACTGGAAATATTTTTTTGGGGACATTACTGTCCCTTTAACTGTGCTGTAAAAAAGCACCACTGCATAAAAAAATGTCCAACGGGTACAAAATTTGTGCCCATTGGACACCACGTAAAACTAGTTCAAATTGGTATTCTATTACACTCAGTGGCTTCAACTCACTTTAAAGGAACAGTACACTTGTTTTTTATGAAAACCTATATGTTATATGACTTTTCCTGCTGAGTAAAACAAGGTCACTCCCACCGCTGTCAGTTGTTTTGTTCAAACTTTTCTAAAGGGATAGTAATACTTCGTTTTAACTTTATTTTATTTTGTAGGCAATAAAAAAAACGTGAAGAACAATATAAGTCTTATCTCTCAAACCTTTATGGTTTGAGACATATTCACAAGCAAAGTTTCCCCTCCCGCCCCTTTTACTTAGTGTAAGCCATCTCTTCTCAGATGTGGAATGAAGTCTATAGACCAGACAGATAACAGCAGGGGACACTCTTATTCCTATGAAAACAATTAAATCCCTGCCCCCCTTGACAAGCTTTTCAGGTTTTTCCCTTATCTTAATTGAAGATTGTCCCTCTCTCCAATCTACCTGGGCACCTCCCTTCTGCTCTGGCTGAACAGTGTGACATCAGTAAAAGGGACGGAAGGGGGACACTTTGTCATTGAATTACTCTGGAACTACAACTCTGACAGAATTGAAATAACACTCTCCAAAGTCCAAATACTATGATGATTAATTAGAGCTGTTTTCATTATGAAACATTACTATCCCTTTAACAGTTCAAATAAATAGGAAGTGAATTTACTGTGTGTTTACTTCCTGATAGTTCTAACTGACAGGAAGTGACTCAGCAGTTTTTATCACATTCTATGGAGAACTGTAAGTCACTGACATTCTTCTCCATTAGAAAGTAACATAATAACTAATTAGAATTTGTCCACTAGAGGGCGCTGCTAAAAAAAAAAACCTACATGTTTAAACAGTAATAACTCTAGAACTATGCATTTCTCAGCAGTGGGAGTACCCTTACTATTACTCAACATGAAACGCCATACAATATATATTTATTGATAAAAAAAAGTTTAGTGCTCCTTTAAGGAACGAACATTTAATCTCTAAAAAAATGTCACATGAAATGGAGGCGCAGAGTCCCTAACGTGAGATGAAAACCACTGGTGTATGTTATAAAATTGGTTTCCAGCCCACACTTGTGCTTAAAAACAAAAGATTAACCCTACGAGTGTTAGTGGGGAATGCAACACATTGCACAGCTTTGCATACCCCATTGGCACTCACTGGGTTAACCTCACTAGAGTTAACACCCCCCCGAAAAATAAAAACTGACCAGTAATCCAGATGTCCAGGGGGATCTTCATTACCCTGGTCAGCTACTGTCCTTCATCTTCTTCCATCTTCTCTCTTCTGGTCTCCTTCTTCTTTTCTTCTATAAAATCTGTTCAATAAAAAAAAATCCAATGAGAGTTGAATTTAAAAATCTAAACTGTTTAATGTCATGTTAGGGTTAATGTATGGGAGGTGTGGGGAGGGTGTTTTGAGCTCACTCTCATTGCTTGACACTGTGTCAAACAACAAAGTTTTTTCCTTTGATGTTCCCACAAGTAACGCTATTTAGCTTGAGTTGTGGTAACAAAAATCTACGAGTGTTTGGCCAAAGCGTGGCTTCTGGCCAACAATGCTTGTTGGTCCATGTACCGGTCCAACTATAGAACAGCTGCAGTACACAAATCACTCTGTGTTTTTTTTCCCCTTACCGGCTGCTTCAAAAAGTGGGGTCTCCTCTGCACGCGGATACTTTGTGGGTGCCTGCTTGGCAAAGCATCCACTCACATTCACCCACCTTGCCAGTAACTGATAAGTTGAGCTCATGGCAGCGGATGCTGGGTATCTTATATGTCTGCGCTTAGTTATACAATATATTTGTGTATAGGATCTCTGCAGTAACCAGTTTGGGACTCGATACTATTACCACCTGTAAAACTAGTGGTAATAGTAAAAAAAAGACTGTGAGTTAAACCCACATATGCAGCTCAGCTATTCTATAGCTGGTCTGGTACATGGAACAATGAGCATTGGTAGCCAAAACGTGATGCTCGTTGTTGGTTTTTGTTCCCACAACTCGCGCTAAATACCAAGAATTGTGTGAACATAAAGGAAAAAAGTCATTGTTTGACAGTGATGTTTTGTTTTTTACAAGACTGACAAGAAAAGAAGAAAGAAGAGAAGAAGAAGAGAAGACAGAAGATTGAAGAAGACGATGGCCAGGACCCCCTGCTGGACATCAGGATTACAGGTAAGTTTTTATTTGTCGGGATGTGTTAATCTTTTTTATTTTTCAACCATAAGTAAGTGTTGGAAACCAGTTTTCGAACCCATACCGGTGGTTTTCAATACATTAGGGATTCTGCGCCTCCTTTTCATGGCGCAGGTTTTTCTCCATGAAAATTGCGTTCCTTAACATGTGGTGAAGCCATCACATGGAATAGGATAGCAAATTCCACAATTTTTTCACGCAATGTTCAATGGGTGCTAATTTTGCTCCCGCTGGACATTTCTGCGCAGTGGTAGCTGTTGATAGCACTTTTAATAGAACAGCAAACTGTGCTGTCAAAACCACCACCACTTTTTCGTCAATAAAGTTATTTAAAAAAACAAAACAAAACACCATGACTGGTTTAAAAAAAATAGTGGGGCTAATAGTATCAAGCCCTTGGAGAATTACAAAAATAAAGTGTAATTATGCATTTGCCAGGAACGGGAAGGTCTTTGTTTTACTCAGCAGGAAAATCCCTACAATATGTGTATTATTTTAAAAGAAAAGTTTACTCGTCCTTTATGCAGTACTCTCCCATTCATATCTAGAATATGCTATGTTCCTGGTCACTAACCAGGCATCAGTATCAAGTGTCAACATTAGATGGTAAATCTAATCCATTTTTTTGCAGTGTAATAACAATTGTATGAAAGCAACCTTAAAGGGATATTAATGTTTCATAATAAAAGCAGCTCTAGTTAATCTTCATAGTATTTGGACTTTGGAAAGTGTTATATCAATACTGTCAGAGTTACAGTTCAAGAGTAATTCAATGACAAAGTATCCCCCTCCCACCCCTTTTACTGATGTAAAACTGCTCAGCCAGAGCAGAAGGGAGGTGCCCAGGTAGACTGCAGAGAGGGACAATCTTCAATTAAGATAAGGGAAAAACCTGAAAAACTTGTCAAGGGGGGCAGGGCTTTCATTGTTCTCATAGGAAGAAGATTGTCCCCTTCTGTTATCTGTCTGGTCTATGGACTGCATTCCACATCTGAGAAGAGATTGTTTACACTAGGTAAAAGGGGCGGGAGGGGAAACTTTGCTTGTGAATATCTCATAAACCATAAAGGTTTGAGAGATAAGACTTATATCGTTCTTCATGTTTTTTTAATGCCCACAAAATAAAAAAAAAGATAAAATGAAGTATTACTATCCCTTTAACCCTACAAAGTACATATTAGTTATTTATTACTCAAGTTACTAACCCTTTAAAACAGAACTTTCACCTCAGTATGATTAGGTCTTTATCCCTTCCTCTCTGTCCCTTGTATGTAGTTTAGGGTTTAATTTCACTTAAAAATCGGTTTAAGTTCAGCAATAGTTAAATGAATTTACTACCTGATGATGCAACGTTCAGCTCAAGCTGTACCGCAGCATACCTTATGGTATGTAAGACACTCCCACAGGGCTTGTCTGTGAATCCTCCGGCCAGCCCCTGAATCCTCTGTCATGCCCGTCTAAATCACGTGACCTGGCGCGCTCCTTGAATCTTGCGCCTCCAGGTCATGTCGGTGAGGTGTGAGTGCGTTTATGTACAGAGCTCTTACTGCATAAATAAGCAGCCTGTTCTAGTAGTTTTTGTTCCAAGCGATACTGTCAGTGTCCCATGTGATCAGAATAGGCTTCACTTGCAATTGATTTATGCTCACAATCAATTTCTAAGTTACCAGTAATGTCATAAACGAATAAAATTTAACATTGTGGTGTCAACTGTTTAGAAATACATTGAATAAAGCAGCAACACTATAAAAACATAATTTTAAGACAATCAACGGAGGCTCCTGTTATGCAAATAACTCCTTCTTTACTAACTCAGCAGCAAAGTTTGAATGGTTTAACGAAAAACAAAGTAACCTGATAGATATTCGACCTCACCCTGTACACATATGTATCCAATCAGGTGCCCCACAGGTGTATAACAGTAAGGACACGTAACATTATTTCCTCTTTCTTTGCTGCTCAAGCAGATAAGTACTTCACACAGTGTGACAGAATATATGTTAACTCAATATACTTATATAGAGTTTCTAGGAACTGCATTGTTAATTCATTATTGTCTAATAATTCTATCTTAAACTTTCTATGTTTGTATAAATCCCTGAATTCAAACCTATACATGTGTCTTTAATCTCCCTTTTTATTGGGTTACTTTAATGCTACATTTTTATTTCCATATAAAACATTTCTTCAATTTAATCCTAACCACCATTACTATTAACAGTAAAAACACTTTCTTTCAACTTTCTACCTTATATCCGTTTGCTATTCCTTGGTTATTTCCATGCTTTCCTGCTTATAGGTATTATATCTCTATTTGCTACTTTTTTCTCTGAATTTAACTCGTAGAGTTATCTTATTTATTCTCTAATTCCCTTTACTAAGTACCCTTTCATTCTCTGAACGTCTCGGGACCTGTGCGGTTCTTTTCATGAGCCCAAGGGGTGCGTTACCTGTCCAGCACTTTGCAGATAATCCAGCTCTGTGTCTGGCGGCCATCTTACTCAAGGGCGTTCACGAGTTTCTTCTAGGTTCTACCACACATGCGCGGTTTCCTTCTACTCGAAGAACACATTCTACAGCTGCCTGCCTCAGCATTGGACACCACCTATTGTCCTTGTTAGATATTTGAATTCTTGTGGTAAAAAGTTTAAAATATTGGGCTCATTCATTTAAAAAATCGCCTATAAATATATACTTTGATACTACTACATATTTCTTCTAGAAATTACAGTTCATTTTAAAAAACATTTTCCTCACAGTTGACCTTCCCAATTATAATTTACTTTATATACATAATAACAATAAATGTTTTAAAAGAAAATATTGTCCCCTACTACACTCTTAAAGGGGCATAAGATTCCATCTCATTTCCTTTTAGAGGATAACGTTTCCATCCACTCTGAATCACCAGAAGTAATGGCATTGAATTCCAAACTTAATGATGACCATTTTCAAACCATAATGGACCAAACCGTGAATAAAACGGTTTCAAATGCCATCTCATCTTCCATGACTCAGGTTACAGAAACACTGGCTAAATCGCTAGTGGATGTGTTACAACAACAGAATGCTAATAATCCTATAAATAGGAAATCACAGTCTGTTGAGGCAAGTTATGCTTCAGATATTTCTCCTGAAAGAGATATTCAGAAACATGTTGGGCAAAAGAGAAAAAGGAAAAGGTAAGCATTGTAACTCTGAACGAGAAGTTATTTACTCTCACTCTGACTCACCAGGAAACTCTGGTGAATTGAAACGTGGCTCAATACCACGACATGAAACCTCTATTCGGGAGGACAGCAATCCGAGGATAAGAAAAAATGTCAGATCTAAACCTGACTCATTCTGCCTTACATCATCTTCAGATGACTCCGAGTTGGAATCTGAGGAATTATGATATCTTTCCTCTGATCATGAATATGCTTCGGAAGAAGCTAAAATCAATAAAGGAAAAGATGTTGAGGACGACATCGTCCTGGATGAACAGGGAAAACCCTTGTTCGATCCCAGGGCGATCAAGCACCCGAGGTCTTCAGAGTGGATCCCAAAAGACCATGTTGCTAAATACATTGACGTATGATTCAGAAAAGCCTTAGACTCAAAGGCGAGGAACAAATTATGGTCTGAGTGCCCCAGACCATCAATCAGCAAGACATGTGAAACACCTATGATGGATCCACAGACGGCCAAATTTATTGCCAAGTCAGGTAGGGATCCTAAGAAGGGTGTCGAAAGGTCGCTCAAACAGTGCCAAGACAAGTTACTTGACACCATAGGACCCTCGGCAAAAATATTTGAAATGACAGAGGAAGCTCTGTCTCATAAGTCCCAAGTGGATCTTCACACCCTCAGGGGGAGGGTCCAGAGAACCATTTGTTTATTGGGCAATGCCAATACGGCACTATCGACTGAAAGAAGAAGAGTAATTTTTCTTCGCATTGACCCCAAATTGTCAGACATGGCCTCTGATGAGGCAGGAACGGACGCCAATGGCCTACTTTTTGGTGAATCTTTTATTAAAAAATTGGGAAGTTCACTGCCTTAGACAAGGCCCAATCTAATATAAAAAAGGTTTTCAACAGGAGGGTTTTTGTCAGAGCCAGGAAAGGACTGGGTCACTTTCCTGGCCGACCCTCGGGTCCCTCGAGAAATCAATATGGGAACCCTCAAGACCCAACAATATATGGAAGAGGATCTTCTTCCCAGGAAACCAGACCTCCTCTCCCATTCTACCCACCTCGTGGCAAAATCTGGCAGGCAAAGAATTCCAGGACCTTCACTCGTTCCAGATCTTTCATGGGTAAGTATCATCCCTATCCAGTTATTAACAGGGAAAGTGGGTGGCAGACTCCCCCATTTTTCCCAAGCTTGGTCTCAAATCGCCTCAGACCAATGGATACGCCAAACAATAAAAGGGTACCAAAGAGAATTTTATACCAGTCCTTTTCAACTGAAAATCCCAACTTCTATCCAATTTTCAGAAGAGGATTTTCATCTAGTGGATTTGGAGATTCTGGAACTACAGAAAAAAAGGTGCTATTATTCCAGCCCCAACCCAGAAACCTGGGTTTATAAGCAACATCTTTTTAGTTCACAAAAACGATGCAGGAGTCCGCCCAGTCATAAATCTGAGAGAATTAAACAAATTTATTTTCTACAGACATTTCAAAATGGAAGGCATTCATTGCCTCAGAGATCTTCTTCTACCGGCAGATTGGATGGTCAAATTAGACCTAACAGACGCATACTTAACTATTCCCATTGCTCATCACCAACAACATCTCCTCCAGTTTATTTGGAAGAAGGCCATATGGCAATTCACTTGTCTCCCTTTCGGCCTATCGTCGGCCCCATGGTGCTTCACAAAATCATGAAGCCAGCAGTGTCTTACCTACGAAGCAGAGGTATACGCATGATTATTTATCTATTCTAGATGATATGTTAATCATGTACCAAGCTCCTCAGACTCTTGTGAACCACCTTCTTCTTACAATTCAAACCCTGACAGCTCTCGGTTTTCCCAAAAATTGGAAAAAATCAGTAATGATGCCAACCCAAAACATAGAATTTCTAGGGATTGTGATAAATTCAACAGAATCCACACTTCTTTTACCACGCACAAAACTGAAGACTATCCTCAGAGAGATAAAGTCCATTCTGACAAAAGACATAATTTCGTTACAAGTAATTGCTAGGATAGTAGGCCTATTATAAGCCTTGATCCAAGCCATATTTCCAGCCCCTCTTCATTACTGGGCTCTTCAAAGGTTAAAAATGTTTCACCTCCGCAAAGGTCTCAGTTATTCCGATCTTATCCCTCTATCTCTAGAGGCAAGAGAAGAACTACTGTGGTGGCTAAATCATATGGAGGCATGGAATGGGAGAGCTATCTTTGGAATGTCTCCAGACATAATTATCGAATCAGATGCCAGCAACTTAGGCTGGGGAGCGAGATGCGGTCAACTCACCACAGGAGGGAAATGGTCCGTTGGGGAAATGGATATGCATATCAAATGTTTAGAACTCTTCGTGGGCTCTTTTGCAATCAAGAGCTTTAAAAAAGAAACGTCAAACTGTTGCATACTCTTAAAAATAGACAATGTATTGGCAGTAAGATACATAAACCATTTAGGAGGCACGAAATCCAGAACCCTGGCTATTTTGGCAAAAGAACTTTGGCATTTTTGCCTGGAAAAGAACATATTGATAACGGCAGAATACTTACCAGGACTTTCCAATACTGTAGAAGACTGGAATTCGAGACATCTTGTAGACTCGAGCGATTGGATGTTACACAAAACCATGTTCGCTCATCTAGATTCAATATGGTCCACAATAAATGCCCAGGTACCAAATTTTTTCAGCTGGAGACCGGACCCAGAAGCATTCGCTCTGGATGCCATTCTCCAGTCTTGGCCTCCAAGAGGGAGTTATGCATTTCCCCCATTCATCATGATACCCAGGGTGATTCTTCAGGTCAGGAAACAGAAAACCACGTTAGTTCTGATACCCCTTTTTGGACAGCACAACCGTGGTTCCCTCCACTCCTGGAGATGTCCATCAATGTACCACGTTATCTGTCCCCATTTCCTATGCTATTGCGGGACCCAGACGGGAATCAGCACAACCTTCTACTTCAAAATCAGCTTCATCTTTTGGCCTGGCGAATCTCGGGAATACAGGAATACAACAAATTTTCGGAATCAGCTCAATCTGAAGGAGTACGTTGTCTGATTTCCAGACTCACCAAATCTTCTACTAGAGAAATATTTTATCCCAGTTTCTCACAAAACTACCAGTTGTGTGTTGTTTCATGTCTTAAAGTTTATGAATCTGTTACTTCTAATCTCAGATCTAATGATTCGCAATTATTGATTTCTTTTGTAAAACCTTACTTACCAGTTTCCTCAGCTAAACTAGCGAGATGGGTTCGCTGGATCATGCTATCCACTGGTATCGATATTACTCATTTTGGAGCACATTCCTCTCGAGGGGCTATGGCTTCCAAATCATACTTACTTGGAGGTAGTCTCCAGGATATCCTCAAAGCGGCAGATTGGTCCAGGGAATTCACCTTCAAAACTTTTTATTTCAAACCTATTAAACATGTATCTTTTAATATTATGCAACAGCTTTAAACTTGCATAATAGGAGCCTCCGTGGATTGTCTTAAAATTCGCAGATTTTCCTAATTCAGTGATGGAAAATCAGGATTTTAATAAAGACACGGAGGCGAGTATTATCCTTCCCAGTTCTAACCCTCCCTTGTTCTTGTTTTTCTTATTCCACTCAGGATGAAAGATGTTACGGTTGAAGACCTACTCAAGAGAAGTTTCCAGTCTACATTTCTACGAGGTCCAGTTTGTTGAGTTTTTCACAATGAAGTTTTTCCAGTTAATTTTTATACTCCAAAGAAAGAGGAAATAATGTTACCTGTCCTTACTGTTATACACCTGTGGGGCCCCTGATTGGATACATAAGTGTACAGGGTGGGGTTGAATATCTATCAGGTTACTTTGTTTTTCGTTAAACCATTCAAACTTTGCTGCTGAATTAGTAAAGAAGGAATTGTTTGCATAATACTTGCCTCCGTGTCTTTATTAAAATCCAGATTTTCCATCACTGAATTAGGAAAATCTGTGAATTTATTTAACGTTCTGCTTCACTTACATCTCCTCTTACTGGAGCGCTGGGTGATGGATAGTGTGCATGCTACAGGACAGGGTATGGTGTGAGCGCGTTCCATGGAGGACCTAGGCATAATAGTGCCTCATTTGCATGCACAGTGTGCACGAGCGAGCTTCACTCACACAAGGACAAAACAAAATTATGGGCCGTCTCTTCCCCTGTGACTGACAAGACACAGGAAGAGCTGACACATGCGCAGTATTACTTTTTTGGCAAGATGGAACCACTCTCCCTGGTCATGAAGCATACATATAAGGTACTTTTTATTAACATAGACCAATAGCACAGTGGTTATATATACACAAAGAGCATCTGGTTAGGCTTATCTTTCAGACTAGACAAAGTTGTTGGAAGGTGAAAATTCCGCTTTAAAACCAATAACAAAATACAGTTATATAATTTGAAAATGAATAGAAAACTTAATTGATATTTGTTTTCAAAATAAGTAGTACAGTTCCTTTAACACTGAAGAGCATGATAATGTCATCATGAACACTTTAATGACCAGGAATGAGCTTATACGGTGGCTGGCAATGTGAGACCCTCCAGACTAGGACTCCCATCATCTCCTGCCAGCGGTTGGCAACAGCTGAAAGGCCTCATGTTGCCTACCACCAATCGAAATAATTCCAGCAAAACAACATTTTTCCAGCAATGCTGTGGTTGACCATTGGCAAAGCTGCATGCAATCTTGTCATGGATTAGTGGGGCAGATGAGCTGGATGAGAGCATCTGTCAGTTGTTCTCCACGGGTAATGCTTTATGCGTCAGAGAGAAAAAAGACACAGGTGCTTTGTGGTTAATTGTGGTCATGTGGGGCGGAAGCAATCACAGCTTTGTTCCTGTGAAATTAAGCCGTAAGCATAAAGCATAAGTGGAGTAATTTGTTGGGCAAACCAAGTGCACCAGAGGTAACAGATATACACCCTCCCCATGATTTAACTTGAGCATTTTAACCTATCGAATGCTAGTCAGGTCTAAAAATGCATTGATTATCATTACACTTCAGACCACTCGAGCAATCAGTGAGCTGAAAGCCCAAGTTAAATGAGTGGGGACTTTTTTTGGTCCCCGTGGGTAATGCTTGTGGTGTCCGGGGCCAGAGTTCCCAAAAAGGCAGAGAAGGCAACTGCCTAAGGCTCCAAATGTTGATGGGCAGAGCCTCTGCTGTGCTGGCCACACCCTACATGCTAAGTTGTGGGTGTGGTCTGAGCAAACTCAATGTCCTTGAAGCAGTTTTATACCTTTTTACAGGCTATTATTTAACCCCTTGGATGCCAGAGAGATCTCCAACTTATTGCGGAGCAATGCATTGGAGATATCCCCCAGCAACCAAGGTGTTAATGCTTTTGTTATTCTTGCTTGTTATAGGCCAAGGGTATTTTCTGTGTCAGAGAACAGTGGATAGAACTGGGGCTTGGCCAGGGGAGGAATGTGGGTGTGGCCACTGGCCATGGGCAGCACTAAGGGAGGCTTAGATGTACATCCAGCCCCAGGTGTGTGTCAGACAATAAAAATACACAGGTGCTTTGCGTTTGGTTGCGGTCATGGGAAAGAACCAATCACAGCTTTATTCCAGTGTATTCCGCTCTTACACACACAAAAAATGTAGACTAATTCTGGGCCAAACCACCTGTACCATAGAGAACAAATTAACATTCTCCAAATTCCCAAAGATTTAAATGTGGTTTTTAACCCACTTAAGAAAGAGGTCTGAAATGCATTGCATTCAAGGGCTTAACACTTTGAGTGCCACAATGTTGTACAATACATTGCTTTGCAATGTGTCAGACATCCCTCTGGCACTATAGTGCCATTTGTTTTGCTCCAGAATGACTCAACTTTACTTTTATACATAACGTCCACTGTCCCTTTAACTCTTTGAGGGCAATGTGTTGGATACCTCCTGGCATTCAAAGGGTTAAAGGGGAACTAACACTTTATAATTACTTCAGTGGTTTTGAAAGAACATTTAAAAACATGTATGTTTTTGTTAGCCTTTCTTACCTATAGCTGTAGTTTATGAGAAGCTCATAAACAGTTGGGATGGAAAGCAGAGTTCTATGTTAGTATCTGGCACATAGTGGGTCAATTTAGATTGAGAGCAATGTGGAATGTTAGTATCTGGCACATAGTGGGTCAATTTAGATTGAGAGCAATGTGGAATGTTAGTATCTGGCACATAGTGGGATAATTTAGATTGAGAGCAGTGTGGAATGTTAGTATCTGGCACATAGTGGGATAATTTAGATTGAAAGCAATGTGGAATGTTAGTATCTGGCACATAGTGGGATAATTTAGATTGAAAGCAATGTGGAATGTTAGTATCTGGCACATAGTGGGATAATTTAGATTGAAAGCAATGTGGAATGTTAGTATCTGGCACATAGTGGGATAATTTAGATTGAAAGCAGTGTGGAATGTTAGTATCTGGCACATAGTGGGATAATTTAGATTGAAAGCAATGTGGAATGTTAGTATCTGGCACATAGTGGGATAATTTAGATTGAAAGCAATGTGGAATGTTAGTATCTGGCACATAGTGGGATAATTTAGATTGAAAGCAATGTGGAATGTTAGTATCTGGCACATAGTGGGATAATTTAGATTGAAAGCAGTGTGGAATGTTAGTATCTGGCACATAGTGGGATAATTTAGATTGAGAGCAGTGTGGAATGTTAGTATCTGGTGCATAGAGGGGCAGTTTAAATGGAGAGCAATGTGGAATGTTAGTATCTGGCTGGCAGGAAGTGGCAGTTGGGATGGAGAGCAGTGTGAACTGTTGGTATCTGGCTTGCAGGGAGTGGCAGTTGGGATGGAGAGCAGTGTGGAATGTTATTATCTGGCTGGCATGCTACCCAGTATTATCTTATTTGCATCCACTGAAAACCAAAGCTAAATATCTCAATCTATTATTTTAAATAACTAATGAGTGATTTCGAAAGCTCTTTCAAAATCATGTAAGTTGTAATATTCTGTTAGTTCCACTTTAACCCTTTGAGTGCCAGAGGGGTACGCAACACATTGCTCTGCAATGCCTTGCTTTCCCCTCTGGCACTCAAAGGATTATTAAGGGCCATACTCTGTTCTCTGCAATCCTCCATTTATTAATCTACTACGTTTTCATTACTTTTCCATTTTTCCTTAACCTCAACAATACATTAAAGGAGCAGTAAACTTTTTTTTATGAAAAAATATATATTGTAGGGATTTTCCTATTGAGTAAAATAAGGGTACTCCTACTGCCGAGAGATTTATATTTCCAGAGTTATTACAGTTTAAACCCATGTTTTTTTACATTAGCAGTGCCCTCTAGTGGTCAAATTCTAATTAGATTTCCTGTTAGATTCTAATGGAGAGGAAAGTCAGAAAAGTCAGAGACATACAGCTCTCCATAGAATGTGATAGAAACTACTGAGTCACTTCCTGTCAGTTAGAACTAACAGGAAGTAAACACAGTAAATTCACTTCCTGGTTATTTAAACTGCTATAAATTTTGAATAAAACATATGGCAGAGATGGGAGTGACCTTGTTTTATTCAGCAAGAAATGCTCTATAAAATATGTGTTTTCATAAAAAAAAGTTTACTGCTCCTTTAAAGACCTTTCTAGCATCCAAGGGGTTAAACTACTATTCATCACTAATAGTAGTTGGGCCAATATGTGTATGAATTAAGCCCATAATTTTTTTTTTTTAATTATTAGTAATATTATTAAATGAATTCCTTTTGTTGACTATTTCAATTAAATTTCATACACAGAACTATTATCACATTCAAACAACAGCAGCTGGAGAGCCACAGACTGCACCCACACTCCTGTTCCAACCCGCTCCAATTCCTTTAAGCGCTGGAATCCTAACTGCACAAGAGAGAGAGAATTTAGAAAAAACGCAATTATCTTGGTGTTTCTCGTTTGGGTCTAATCTCCCATTTATCCATCGTAGCAAAAGATTTCTCTGACAGATCATACAGATTTGGATATTCTTAATTAAAAAAGCACTTTTTTTGGGACAGGAAATAATCTTGTCCCCTCAATAGCCCCTGAAAATAATTGTTTTCCTTTTACGCTTTGAATAGCGGCCAGGGACTTTGCAGATGGTAACGAGATGTTATTCAAAAATCATCACTATTTTTTTACTCTCTCCCCCTCTGGCTAAATTTTTGTTGCTTATTTTTTAAAGATTTACTGATTCATTTGGCTTGACGGGTTGTTCTGGATTCAAAATATATTTCCAAATTGAAACAAACTCTCATGATAATGGAAAACATTGAGAATTGAACTGTAGCGTAATTAGTACATAGTGAGAGGCTGATTTAACCCTTCGATTGCCAGTGCTGGCACACAAAGGGTTGATAGGCAGATCTGGAACAATTCAAATGTACCATAGGGGCAAAAAAACAAACATTCCCATGAACAAAAAAAAGGGTTTTAACCCCTTGAATGCTAGAGGTCTCCAACGCAATGCACTGGCGACCTATAGAATTTAGGGGCTTAAAAGCCCATTTACAGGGAAAGTAGTACATCTGACTAAAACAAAGGCATGGATTTTTTTTACAGCAAATGTAGTAAAATTACAAAATTCTTTGCCTTGCGATGCTGTGCTTGCAGATACTGTAGTTCAAAAAAGTAATGGATACCTATCTAACTTAGAACAATACTGAGAATTATGACAGTTGCTTTCACAACAGATAAGATGTTGATCCAGGGAAATATCCGTCATTTGTAGTCAAGGATAGGGCTTAACTGGAAATGTCTTCAGTGGGGTTTATCTGCTTTCCTCTGTATCAACAGGGGTGATATGGCATGGGCTGAACTTGATGGAAGTGTGTCTTTTTTCAGCCTGGTCAACTATATTATTATGATACTATGTTTCTATCATTAGTGGTGTTGCTGGGTACTGGAGGAGGGTTCTATAGTCCCTTGGCCTGTTACCAGTGTGGGGCATGTAATGATGCCAATCTTTTTACTAGTAAATGGTGCAACTGGACTGCACAGTGCACTATTAATACATTAGGTTCTTTTGGGACAAGTCCCAGGTTTTTTGGGAACCTAGAAACTCCCCAGATTATATTTTCCTATGGGAGCAGATTTATTAAAAAGTCTGCGACTATGGTGTTACGCAACCCAGAAGTTTGTGGCTCACAACTTTGCAGTCTTCATAGACCTCCAGTGTCGGTCTTGGAATCTCTTCTCTATAACCTTTGGTGACTGTGCAAACTGGGAGACTCAGAGTCGTGCAGTTTTCTCTCTAGCAACAGCAGGGGGCACTGGGGGTCTTTTTTCAGAATTGTTGCAGCTTGTAATGCATCTCCAGCTTTAACTGCAGGTCTGTTCTTGTGAATGTTGCCCTTTAATATAGGTATTTTAGAAATGTTTATATATATATATATAGATATATATAGATATATATATATATATAGAGAGAGAGAGAGAGAGAGAGTGTGTGTGTGTGTGTTAAAAGGATAGTAATGTTTCATAATAAAAGCAGCTCTAATTAATCATCATAGTATTTGGGCCTTGGAGAGTGTTATTTCAATTCTGTCAGAGTTGTAGTTCAAGAGTAATTGAATGATAAAGTATCCCCCTCCTGCCCCTTGTGTGTAAGTACGTGTACTGAAGATCCAGAGAAGCAAGGAATTCCCCTGGGGACATGGCAGCAATCACCGTTCGTACAGACTCCTGGTGATAATGAGTCCGGGTCACAAAGGAATTGAGATCCTTCAAGTCCAAAATGGGACGACAACTGCCATCCTTCTTGGAGACCACAAAGAGGTTTGAGTAAAAACCCATACCTCTGTCCTAAACTGGAACCGGCTCTAGAACGTCCTTGTCCAGAAGAGTCTGAACAGCGCCGTCGAACAGACGGCATTTCTCTACACCCTGAGGCATATGAGAAGGAAAAAAACGAAAGGGAGGAAGAAAGATGAAAGGGATCCTGTACCCTTCCGTCACCACCTGCAAAACCTATGGGTCCAACACAGCAGGTTGCGGACCCGGGTTCGGTGAGTCACGCCAAAGAAGGCTTGGAAGCCTTGGTCTAGAAGGAGACCTTGAGCTTCCACTGCTGTTTGGGCTTGGAGGAGGTACGCGGAGCTGAGGGAACCGTCTGGTTCGCCGGACATGTCTTATTCTGAAAGGAACGAAAATACCGGTTATGCTTAAGCAGTGTTTTCTTCCTAGGAACTAAGGGTAGAAGAGTACTCTTACCCCCTGTAGCCTCACTGATCAGATCCTTGAGATCTGGCCCACACAAAGAAGTGCCTTAAAAAGGAAAGGAGAGCAATGCTTTCTTAGAAGCAGTATCAGCAGACCAGATCTTGAGCCAAAGAGCCCGTCTGGCAACCACAGACATGGTGGAAACCCTAGCCACTAAACGGATAGCATCAAATAGGGCATTAGAAACATAGTGCTGTGCCTTAGAAATGTTGGCAAGAGGCGCAACTTATACGAAGTAGGAGCACCCTGACGGACAGCAAGAGTGAGCTGTTCAGTCCAGACCGCAATGGCACAGTTCACCCATGCTGCTGCAAATGCTGGACGCATGGCAGAACCAGCAGTGGCAAAGATGGACTTGAGGGAGACCTCAAGTTTCTTGTCAGTCTAGTCCTTTAGAGAAGACGCATCAGATACTGGCAAGGCAGTAGACTTGGATAGCCTACAGATAGGAGCATCCACTTTGGAAGGATGACCCCACTGAGCAAGAGCTGCCTCAGAAAAGGGATAAAGCTTAGCAAATTTCTTGGAGACAGAAGGCTTTCTGTCCGGAGACTTCCACTCTTCAGACACAAGGCGGTCAAGAGTGGGGTTAGGTGGAAAGCAAGTAAGGGGCTTTTTAGGCTCCTGAAACACATCAGAGGGGTCAGAAGGAACCTCCTGAACTAAGGGAATGTTAAGAGTATTCAATACAGCCCTGATCAGGCCCTCAGCAGAGGGCTCAGGATCAGCCTCAAAAGGATCCCCAAAAAACTGAGGGGAACCCAACACAGAACATTCCTCAACATATGAATCCACCAGGAGTTCCTCTTCAGCGGAATCTAACACATCAGGTACTCCCTGAGGTTTGGGCAGGGAAGACTTGACGGAGGAGGGGGTCTGCCAAGAATGGAAGACCCCCTGTAACTGGGATGGAAAGAGTTGCAAAGTGAACCTGAGGTCCCTAGTAGCAGCCTTGAACTCTTGCACCCAAACTGGCTCTACTGCATGGCTGGAGGTCCCTGGAAGACTCTCAGGGACATCAGAACATGCTGGGCATAAATGACCTGAGAATTTTCTAGGTAACCCTGAATGACAGGAAGAGCAATGCGCAATAGGGGATACAGAGACCCCAGCATCCTTAGTCTTAGGTCTGGCCCCAAGCTCCAATGGTATAGACATTCTCACAGTGTCAGTAACCTTATTGTAAAAGAAATCACCCAATTATAGTGTGTATAATTAAAGTTTCACCCCAGAAATCGCTAAAATAGACTTATCTGGCAGGCAAAGGGTTAAACAGCAAAGGAGAGAAGAAGAGTCCAAGCCCTGCGTAGGATACTCTCTCTGGAAAGATCACAAAATGGCTGTCGCTGTGGGAGCCAATCAGAAACGAGCATGCAAAGCAGTGCTCAAAGCCCCCTGAGCCCCCAATGAACCGGATGATAGAGCAAGGGCAGACATGTAAAATGAGCCATCTCTGAAGTCGCTAGGTTAAACGGTTGCAGAAATTTGTCCCAAACTGTACAGTCCAATAGGAGTGAATGGAGCAATGGCGCCTATGCTGTAAAGCGCGCTGGAAGTCAATTTTTACAAAATTAAAGGTATAATATTAAAACATATGAAACATCACTAAAACATGTTAGGCTACCCAAAAAAAAAAACACCGAACCAGTAGGAAAAGTGTCAGAAAGACCCCCCAAATGAATGCCAAACCAGCATCTAAAGGGTTAAATACCACATAAACCTGCTCCAAACACCCAACAGACATACAGATAGACCCAGTGAGTGCTGGAGTGTGCAATAAGAACTCCGAATGAAAAACCCCTGTGCGGAGGGGCACTGTGGGACATGTGGACCTCTAGCACTCAAAGGGTTGCTCACCTTTCCTGCAGATCTTCTGTCTCCAGATTAACATGTTTAAAGAAGAAGACTCGGTGGGCGACTCCTGAGGAAAGAACTTGTAGCCAAGATTTTCCCCCGAGGCCTTAAGGTCCACAAAAAGCACCTGGTCACTGAGCTATCCACATCTAAGGGCATTGTCAGTTGTGGTAATCCGCCTCATGGTGGTATTCCATTTCTAACAGAAAAATAAAAATCTTCTAAAGCAGAACTGTTCTCTTGCCTGTGTTATCTTCACCAAGGAACAAATCTTTCTGGAGCTGGTTGGCTAGCTGCAGCCAAGGAGAGAAGGTAGGCTCCACCCCCTGCATACAATTCTAGAATTGTTCTTGCCTACTTAAAGGGACGGATTGCCTACCCAGAGTTACCAAAAACCTGTATTGGACGACAGAGAAATAGCAAACAAAATGAATGTCTTGTAATACCTTTTTTATTGGACTAACAGAATTATGGATTGACAAACTTTGGTGATAAACTCCCTTTCTCAAGTCTAAAGCATTTCTGAGCACAAGGACACAGAATTAACAGTTAAAAGAGTTAATACATTGAATTCAAAGCTGTGTTGTTTGCTGGGACTGCTGATAAGACCGGGACCAAGAGAAAATCCACACTCTTCTTTCAGAGGGTCATAAATACCCTGTGCAAGGCAGATTGTGGGGGGGGGAGAAAGAGAAGAAAAATACAGGAGATGGTATGGGAACGAGGGAGTTAAAAAAGATTGCTACAATGCCAAAAATAGTATGGGCATGCAGGCCTATATACAACATGTGCCCATATAGGTAGATATCTACATACACACACACATATATATATATATATATATATATATATATATATACATATGCACATACACGCACATACACATACATACATACACCCATATACATAAACACACACACACATATATATATATATATATATATATATATATATATATATGTGTACATACACACATTCACATATATGCATACACACATATACACACGTGTACATGCACACACATACATACACATATACACATGCATACATACATACACACACACATCCATACATATATAAACACACACAAATATACATGTAGATAGCATATACACATATACATATACATATAAACACATTCATATGGACACATACATATACATAAATGCATTTACCTAAATACGTACACACAATATGTAGGAATGCATACAAAAACACATACATGCATGCATACCTACATGTACATATATGCACATAAACCCATATATACATATAGAATAGTCCACCCACATATATATACACCTGCATGTATAAGAGTATGGGAAAGCATATGTCAGTACATATACTTAATATATTAATAATAATATGAAACCTGTCTTAGAATGTATGTTAACATGTGGATATATATGAAGAGTAAGATGATGATAGAGGGGTCATGTGAAACTTTGATAGTGGGATAGAAAACCCAAATCAACATTTAGTCCTCTATTCTTGTTAAAAAATATAATAATTCCGGCTTAAAAGTTTTTCTTTCTTGTGTATTTCTAACGTTCCCTTTGAGCAGTTTGATTTTTAGATCCTTAATTGAGTGTTCAGGCTGGGTAAAATGGTGTCCCACAGGGGTGCAGTAGGATCCTTCTTTGTGATGTTTGATAGAGTGTCTGTGCATGTTCATACTCTGATGATACTCTGAAAAATATCTTCTCTGAAACCCCCATTTTGGCCTTTAGACAACCACCAAACCTTCAACAAAAACTAATCAGCAGGAAACTACACACTGATGAGAAGAATACAGAAAAGGGTACCAGACAATGCAAGAAACCTCTCTTCAACCTATGCCAGCATATATGCCCAGACAATAAAGCCACCCACAACAACAAAACCTACACCATTAAGGGATCATACTCCTGCACATCTAGCAATGTAGTATATATGACACATTGCACCAAATGCCACCTAGTGTGCTACACTGGGGAAACCATCCAGCAATTAAATGGCAGAATGAACATGCACAGACACTCTATCATACATCACAAAGAAGGATCCTACTGCACCCCTGTTGGACACCATTTTACCCAGCCTGAACACTCAGTTAAGGACCAAAAAATCAAAGTGCTCAAAGAGAACTTTAGAAATAACCAAGAAAGAAAAACTTTTGAAGCCAGAATGATCGTTTATTTTGATCTATCACTATTTCTTTAACTTTCAGTCCAGGGAAGATGACCTTTCAGCAGAATAAGAGAAAGTTCAACTGACTCAGTAGTATGAGACTTGATCAATGCGTAGTTTTTATCCTGTGCCTGATCAACGTCATCTGCCACTTACTTACTATGGCTATGAAATGCACAAGGGGAGACTTGGCCATGCATAAAGTGATGCAATGTCTCGGAAAATAAAGCACTTCCGCCCTTCAGTTGCCAGAAGACCCTTGTACCCATACTTTTACAAGATTCTATTAGTTAGAACCAGTAAATAATGCTTATCGACTGCAATTGAACCTAGTCCTTTGTTTGTATGTTCTTCAAAATGTCCTGCTTCATATCTTCTACTCAATCCTATGTTAGTCTTTGAGGGCCAGTGAGGTATCCGATGCATTGCTCCTAAGACTGTGGGTGTGTAATATATTTTGCATATAACTGGTGGTGAACCATTTTTTTAATTTGGAATGTGGTGCTTCTAAGCCTGAGCCATGTTTGTGTTTGCAATAAAATTGTGACATCGCTAGGAGACTCATCTAAAATAATATTTCATATTGGATCTAATGCGTGGTGAAATGTGTTTTGTGCATTGTTAGGATGGGAATTTTATCTTAGAAACAGTACAACGTATATCATTCTGTATTCCAAAAAGCACAAATCTTTTATAATTGGTGTCAGTAAATCATGTTTGGATCCTTTTAGTACTGGTTTCAACAGCTTAATTAGCTTGGTCTCTCCTCAAATGGATCCGCTTTTATAGAATTGTTTGTTTTATAATGAATAATTGCTTTTCAGATGCTATCATTGATTAATATATAAAGAATTAGAATTTATAGCAATAGAGAATTTATAGCAATAGAAATCTTTTATGGACTCTTGGCAAAACATTTATTATGTAATTCAATTCTTTGATTTTAAATCATTTATACAGAGCTAGAGACTAAAATGACCATCTGTCCGCTTGCCATGTATTTCTGCTTTTTACATTGTCTCAAAATTAAATATTTACAAGATATTTTTGACAAGCATTATGAATATCTTACACCATTATCTTTGTATACAGTCATACACCGAATTATGTAAAACTGTATTGCAATGATGTTTGTAGAAGCATTAGATGTATTCTATTTTTTAGCACTGGTGCTCCTTTAACTCTTCAAATGCCAGAATGGTGACCAGTGCATTGACTGTCAAAGCTTATACTTCCCACACACAAATATATTTTATTACCATTAATCTTAGTCTTTCAATTTGTTCAGGTGGTGGATCTGTCATTTTTCAGGAACAGAGATTTACAGTGACCTTATATGTGTGTAAGAGAATATTTGAAAACATTGTAAAATGCACACGCATACAAACACACCCACACTCGTAGACACACACAGATACACATAGACAGACAAAACATATACACAAAGGCACACACACTAACATACATACATATAAACTCACACACAAATTCACTGATGCACACACAGATATTTGTAGGGAAATGTGGAATAAGAAACAAAAGATTACATTTTGAATATCAGAATGTTCAGATGCATCATTTAGATAGAATTCAATGTACTTTTGCAACAAATAACTCACAGCATTGATAAAAAGGTGATACCGTTTAATGGCTATATCAGAACATAGAACGTGCAAGTTTTAGGACAAAAAGCATACACAATCTATGTTCTTAGCCATTCTAAGTTATCACCTTTACATCACTCTTGAGAATTATTTATTACAAAAGTACATTGAATCCTATCTACTCTACTGGCTAACACGGTACCACCTTCTGTCATGCGTCGTAACAGAATATGCAAACAAGCATTCAGGCTACTACATTTGGAAACTAGAAAAAGTACTGCAAAATATAGAAAGAAAAATCCTAAACATTTCTACAAAAAAATATGTATAGCAAAAATATTAAAGTTGAAATTTGCCCCCATAAAACAGAGCCAGGTGCATTAATTTGTGAGGATATGACAATGGCTGATACTTTAAATTAAAAGGATAGTAATACTTCATTATTACTATCCCCCATGTTGTAGCCCTTAAAATTCTGAATTCAACTATACCAGTGGCATCTCTCAAACCTTTATGGCTTGAGAGATATCCTCTTTCAAAGTTCCCCCTCCCCTGACATCAGCGTTCTAGCTGACTGCAGGGGAATCCTGTCCCTGAACAAGAGGCGGCTCTGCAGCAGTGCTGAGATCTCGTTATAGAAACAGAAATCCTTCACTAAAATGGTCTTCTCCGTGTGCTTGCAAACCAAGGACAAGTAGAAGACCATTTTAGTGAAGGATTTCTGTTTCTATAAAGCGATCTCAGGAATCCTGCAGAGCTGCCACTTGCTCACTGACCGGATTCCCCTGCTCTCAGCTAGAACGCTGACGTCAGGGGACAGGAAACTTTGAAAGAGGATATCTCTCAAACCATAAAGGTTTGAGAGATGCTGCTGGTATCGTTGAATTCAGAATTTTAAGGGCTACAACATGGGGGATAGCAATAATGAAGTATTACTAGCCCTTTAATTATTTTCTTCTGTATATACAAGGAAGAAACAATGGCAAGATTTGGACAAACAGGAATAATTAGGCTTATGCTTACTGAGGACAAAGTGAATAAAATCCTGGGATTGATGCCATATATATAAAAAAAAAAACGGTGGTAATAGCAAAAAGAGTAGCACCAAATAAAATCCGCCATGTCTCCTAGCTATTCTATTGCTGGATAGGTACACGGCAAAAAGAGCACTGTTGTCCAAAACGTATGTTTTGGCAAAATGCTCGTTACGTTTTTGTGTTCCCACAACTCGCACTAAATAGCGCTAATTGTGGGAACATCAAAGGGAAAAAAATAAACTGGCATTGTTTGACAGTGTCAAACAACGAGCGTGCGCTAAAACTAGTCTGAAAATGCATCACTTACCTGTCATCCACTGTCCGGCTTCTTCATCTGTCTTTCCGTCTTTCCTCTCTTCTGTTTTCTTTTCTTCATCTGAAGATATAAAAAAAAATCCATTAGTGTTGTGTATTGTCAAAATAAAAAAAAATTAGTCCCTCAAAGATGCTACTGTTAACCCTTTGAACGCCGGAGAGTTAGCCCTCCGGCGCTCAAAAGGTTACTATTTGTGGCATCTTGCAAGGAGTAAATATGTTTAATGTGGCACCTTTTTAATTTTAAAATATCCTGCTTCTGTGTTTCACACAGAAGGCCTAGTGTCGCTTTGTGCTGGGCCAAATTCATTTCCTGGCCAAGCCGCGATTCCATACAGGAAGTGTGGAATTAACCCTTTGAGTGCCAGAGTGGTATTCAGCATATAGCAAAGCAATGTGTTGGATACCCCTCTGGCACTCAAAAGGTTAAAGCAGATTTTCCCCGAGTATTGGCCAAATCGGAAACATAGTATATATTAAGACCTAATGCAAACTGCCAAGTGTCGCTCTAGAAAAAAAACCCATAGCAGTTACACTTTGTGGCTACTGCACAATGCCGTCTGCATATGTAAACTTAACGGGAGACGTACATTCCAAAAATGATAGAAATGTGTGAATTTTGGTTTGGCACTAACTTAGAAAGCAATAAAATATTGGTCTGTGTTTACATGCTAGGCCGAACGTGATGATGTATTATGTAAACAAACTGTTCATTCATCTGAGATTTTAAACGCACGGTAAATGTTTTTTATGGAAATATATATTTTATAGGGCTTTTCCTAATGGTTTAGACAAGGGAACTCCTACTGACCAAAGAATGTTTTTATTTAAAACAATTTTTATGTGTTTTCATTGAACTGCAACTTTTAAAGCGGGCACCAGTTGATGCTATTTCTATAGCTTACTATGGAGAGCTGTAGGCACATTACAAAAAATTGTCTTTTGCACACTAGATGGCACTGTTACTAACAGATTGAGCTGTTATAACTTTTGAATTGAAAATCTCCCAGCAGTGGGAGTATCATTATTTTAATGAATGGCAAAATCGGGGTAACATTTCTTTATGGATAAAAAAAAGTTTATTGCTCCTTTAACAGGTTGAGTGCCAGAGTGGTTTGCAATGCATTACACACCCCTCTGGCACTCGACAGGTTAAGTAATATTTGTAACCCATTGCTAAGCACCTGTCAGGCATGCAACGGAGTAACCTTTGTTGTGGATTAATTTATCCTTAGCTTCTTTCCCAAATTCAAAATGGGTTAAAAACAAATGACAAATATTTAACAACATCTTAAATTATGGTATTTTGGATGACGAGTACATTTCAATAATTTTTCAAATAGCTCACTAATCCTATATAAAAATCCGCTAGGAAGTTTGTAACGATGCAGTCATGCTCAGTAGAGACTGCCCGTGACAAGGCTGATACAGAGCGGGGTGCACCAAAAAAGATTTAAAAAAAAAAAAACAGCTTTCCTAAAATAACTTTTAATAACATAGCGGATGGTAACACCTTTTTATACATACATCCTCTTTAAGATGTTATTTCTTGAGCAAAGGCACCAACACAACATTCTCAGGGGCTATTAGGATTTTCTGGCCATAGTAAGGTAAGTGGGGATTATTATCTTGAGGTGATAGTTCTCCTTTATTATTTAATTATCCCTTTAAAGCGGAAAATTCACATAGTATACAGTCGCCCCCTCCAATAATTAAACATATGGAGACTGGCTTCATAATAGTTCTATAACCTCTCAGAAGTGCCAGATTTTAAAGTAATCCTTAATCTTTGGACACCGGAAACCAGGCATCAGCGCAGACATCTTGTCTTAGAGATGTTTGGTGCCTGCACTGTCAGTCCTGGTCTCCTCTAGGAGGCATTGCAGTGTGCCACAAGGTAACCGGAAGGGACTGATGGCGCAGGCGCACAGACAACACTAACCTGGCCATCAGTCTCCAAAGATTAAGGATTACTTTAGAATCTGGCACTTCTGAGAGGTAATAGACGTATTATGAAGCTAGTTGCCATATGCTTAATTATTGGAAGGCGACTTTATACTAAGTGAAAGTTCCTCTTAAAGGACCAAATTGGTGACCAGTGCATTTCTAGTCTGAGACTACTCAGTGGGGACATTTCTAATAGCACCATATTTAGCAAGTCTCGCCTCAAAGAGAGCTAATTAGCATACTGTACGCAGAATTAACATAAAGTGCCACACTGTGCCATCAAAATAGAAAAGTTAATTTCTCGAAAACGATTTACTTTATTATAACTTATAGGCATATTTTACTTCTCTATAAAGCAAAACAAACTTCTCTTAAAGGGATAGTAATACTTAATAAATAAAAAATATAAATATTGTAGTGTTTATCCCCTGAGTAAAACAAGGGAACTCCTACTGCTGACAGGTGTTTTATTCAACAGTTAATACAGCTCAAACTTGTTTTTTTTTTAGGTGCAGTATCATATTGTTTGAGCTATAATAACTGTTGAATAAAACACCTGTCAGCAGTGGGAGTACACTTGTTTTACACAGGGGGATAAACCCTACAACATATATATTTTTTCATTTTAAGTATTACTATCCCTTTAACAGGTTCACTTTAAATGGCCAATGAAAATATAATATACTAGTGTAAAAGCCCGTGTACATGGGTCAAAGTGCGTAAAACCACAGAACTACATCTCCCAGCATTCTGTGCGTTTGGGCAGTGTCTACTGCGTATGACGGTATCGAACAAACATCTGCGTTCGGACAGGCTCTACTGCGCATGACTGCATTGGCCTGCATTCAGGCAGTGTCTACTGCGCATGACTGCATCGGCCTGCTTTCAGGCAGTCTCTACTGCGCATGACTGCATCGGCCTGCTTTCAGGCAGTCTCTACTGCGCATGACTGCATCGGCCTGCGTTCAGGCAGACTCTACTGCGCATGACTGCATTGGCCTGCGTTCAGGCAGTCTCTACTGAGCATGACTGCATCGGTCTGCATTCAGGCAGTCTCTACTGAGCATGACTGCATTGGCCTGCTTTCAGGCAGTGTCTACTGCGCATGACTGCATCGGCCTGCGTTCAGGCAGACTCTACTGCGCATGACTGCATTGGCCTGCGTTCAGGCAGTCTCTACTGCGCATGACTGCATCGGCCTGCGTTCAGGCAGTCTCTACTGAGCATGACTGCATTGGCCTGCTTTCAGGCAGTGTCTACTGTGCATGACTGCATTGGCCTGCTTTCAGGCAGTCTCTACTGCGCATGACTGCATTGGCCTGCTTTCAGGCAGTCTCTACTGCGCATGACTGCATCGGCCTGCTTTCAGGCAGTGTCTACTGTGCATGACTGCATTGGCCTGCTTTCAGGCAGTCTCTACTGCGCATGACTGCATCGGCCTGCGTTCAGGCAGACTCTACTGCGCATGACTGCATTGGCCTGCGTTCAGGCAGTCTCTACTGAGCATGACTGCATCGGTCTGCATTCAGGCAGTCTCTACTGAGCATGACTGCATTGGCCTGCTTTCAGGCAGTGTCTACTGCGCATGACTGCATCGGCCTGCGTTCAGGCAGACTCTACTGCGCATGACTGCATTGGCCTGCGTTCAGGCAGTCTCTACTGCGCATGACTGCATCGGCCTGCGTTCAGGCAGTCTCTACTGAGCATGACTGCATTGGCCTGCTTTCAGGCAGTGTCTACTGTGCATGACTGCATTGGCCTGCTTTCAGGCAGTCTCTACTGCGCATGACTGCATTGGCCTGCTTTCAGGCAGTCTCTACTGCGCATGACTGCATTGGCCTGCATTCAGGCAGTCTCTACTGCGCATGACTGCATTGGCCTGCGTTCAGGCAGTCTCTACTGAGCATGACTGCATCGGCCTGCGTTCAGGCAGACTCTACTGCGCATGACTGCATCGGCCTGCGTTCAGGCGGTCTCTACTGAGCATGACTGCATCGGCCTGCGTTCAGGCAGTCTCTACTGAGCATGACTGCATCGGCCTGCGTTCAGGCAGTCTCTACTGCGCATGACTGCATCAGCCTGCGTTCAGGCAGACTCTACTGCGCATGACTGCATCGGCCTGCGTTCAGGCAGTCTCTACTGAGCATGACTGCATCGGCCTGCGTTCAGGCAGACTCTACTGAGCATGACTGCATCGGTCTGCTTTCAAGCAGTCTCTACTGCGCATGACTGCATCGGCCTGCGTTCAGGCAGTCTCTACTGCACATGACTGCATCGGACAAACATACATCTGCCCTTTTATATTATAGGATTACCCCAGTTAATATCACTTACTTTTGCCCCAACGTTTTGTGTCTTAGACAATCATAGAATTTGTCCCAATTTAAGTCTGTTGGATTCCAGTCCTACTGGAACCTGCCTATTGCTAGGGAGTAAAATATTTCTGTAGTACTTTCAATTCTGAAAAAAGGGCATTAAGTCCAATCCTGCAGTCTATAAATAAAATAAAATAAAATAAAATGAACACAAATATATTCTAATAATAAACTCCCATACACCTTAACCTGGACAGAAAATCCTAATGGTCACTATGAATCAAGTTTGCATAGATTCATACCTCCAAACATTTCAAATGGCCAATGAGGGACACATTTTTTTTTGGTGGTGTTTATGGGGGTGTGGCTGATGGGAGGGGCATTGCCGAGAATTTTTAAGTTATTTCAAGACCTATTGACACCTCTTTGTGCAATTGAATAAATTATTTACAGCAAGACTAAAGTATTTTATTTACACAGACTAATTTAGAGACACATATATTGAAGATTAAGTACACATTTATGTGAGTTTTATTGCTGTGGAGCAATGTGATACACATTACTCATTCTGATCTCCAGAAAAGAGGGACAAAGGGACAGAGGGATTTGGATCTCAAAGAGGGGCTGTCCCTCCTAAAGAGGGACACTTGGGAGGTATGTAGATTGGTTCCCCAAAATTAATCTTTTATTAGTACTTGACATAATGTCTGTGGAAGCGGATATGATCATTACCTGTGAACTCTCCTGGGAACTTTATGGTTTTCAGACTGAATTACTGGGTCTCTGGGGACAGAGGCTGTTTCTCCCAAGGGATGAGTTTCTTTTCCTTCCCACCCTGTTCCTCCCACTTCTCCTCCTTCCCACCCTGTTCTGCCCACTTCTCCTCCTTCCCACCCTGTTCCTCCCACTTCTCCTCCTTGCCATTCTGTTCCTCCCACTTCTCCTCTGTGCCACCCTGTTCCTCCCACTTCCCCTCCTTCCCACATTGTTCCTCCCTCTTCTCCTCCTTGCCATTCTGTTCCTTCCACTTCTCCTCCATGCCACCCTGTTCCTCCCACTATTCCTTGCCATCCTGTTCCTCCCACTTCTCCTCCTTGCCATTCTGTTCCTTCCACTTCTCCTCCATGCCACCCTGTTCCTCCCACTATTCCTTGCCACCGTTCCTCCCACTTCTCCTCCTTGGCACTCTGTTCCTCCCACTTCTCCTCTGTGCCACCCTGTTCCTTCCACTTCTCCTCCTTCCCACCCTGTTCCTCCCACTTCTCCTCCTTGGCACTCTGTTCCTCCCACTTCTCCTCTGTGCCACCCTGTTCCTCCCACTTCTCCTCCTTCCCACTCTGTTCCTCCCACTTCTCCTCTGTGCCACCCTGTTCCTCCCACTTCTCCTCCTTCCCACCCTCTACCTCCCACTTTTCCTCCTTGTCATTCTGTTACTCCCACTTCTCCTCTGTGCCACCCTGTTTCTCCCACTTCTCCTCTGTGCCACCCTGTTCCTCCCACTTTCCCTCCTTCCCACCCTGTTCCTCCCACTTCTCCTCCTTCCCACCCTGTTCTGTCCACTTCCCGTCCACTTTATGGCACATTTCTTCCTAAGGCCTGCCCACCTAATTAAGCCCCACTCCCTTTATGAAGCAAATTGCGTAATTGACATCTTCTTGTTGGCAACACGGGGGCCCTCTCTGAGGGCTCAAGAGTAGCAAGTTCCCAGGTATGGATATTATTCCTAGTTGTCAGACACTAGGATACCAACATTTACTACAGAAGTATTCCTTCAGTGGGAGGACTTGGAGTTCTGCAAAAAGAATCATCAGCAGAAAAGACACTGAGGTGCCCTTGACAAGCTTTCTGTCCATCTGCAGTAGATGGAAATCTTCACTGGTTGGTGGAATATTAGAAACTCTGTCCTGCTACCATGCTATAGATTGGTGCTTCTGAATCCTGCCCCAGGTTGCTGTTTCCTCTCCCAGAATCCTTTCTTTGGCTCTTGCACAGTGCTAACTGTCTGTTTTTCTCCCTCTGAAGAGTGGAATTATAAAACAGAGTGAATTTAAAAGATCCAAAATAAGTCTGCTGTAATGTGAAGGCATGGCAACAAAAGAAATGGAAATTATCATTTTGAGAATGATACTACTGCAATTCTATGTCATAGCTCCCAACATTTTCAAAGGCCAAAGAGGGACATTTTTGTTTTAGAGGGTGTTTCTGAGGGCGTGGCTGGTGGGTGGAGGCATAACTGAGAATTTTTAGGTTGACCTACTGACACCTTTTTATTTCCCTGAATAAATTATCATACCTGGGAACTTCAAAGTATTGTCTCCCCGGAGGGGAGTCCTGTGCTGCTGAAGAGGTGAGGAAATTACGTGAACTGTGTCAAAAGATGACAGGGCTTAACGCAAGCGGGGGTGGCAGGGCTTAACAGGGGTGACAAGCAACAAAACAAGTTGGGGAAGGAGGAACATGGGGAAAGAGCAGATGCGGGCAGAGTTTCGGTAGAAACTCCCCACATCCGGAGACTCAGCCTCTGCCCCGGAGACCCAGTAAAGCAGTGTCAAAACCTGAGTCTCCGGGCAAATCCTGAGAGTTCCCAGCTATGAAAGTGATTTAGAACAAGACCAAAGTATTTCATTTTCACAGATTAATTTATAAACATATATACTGATGTTTAACTAAACATTTATGTGAGTTTTATTGCTGCGGAACAATGTGATACATTTATATACACAATACACAGTCTGATCCCCTACAAAGAGGGACACCAGGGTGGGAATGATGGACAGAGGGATTTGGGTCTCATAGAGGGACTGTCCCTCCTAAAGTGGGACACTTGGAGGTATGCTGTATTCGGATATACAGTACATTGGTTTTAAAGGCATCTTGGAATTTTCAAACATTCAACCTTAAGCATGCAATGTAATAGTTAACTAACTGTTTTACTGATTTAGCATGTAATCATATAGAGATAGTCAACCCTTTACTGCAGAGCTTGAAGGGTTAGTAATACCCAAATTTAAGTCAATGCAATATGGTAGATTTAAAAAAAAAAAAATAAAGCATCTGGAGAAAGTCCTATCTCTCAAACCTTTATGGTTTGAGAGATATTTGCCACTAAAGATCCCCCTCCCTCATGTCAGCTGTAAAGCTGTGTTGTGTTGGCCAACTCGAGGAGGCTGTTAAGCAGAGCCGAAATAGCGATCTTTAAAAATAACTACTTCATTGGAACGGTCTACAAAGTGTGCTTGAAAACTAGGCACACTTTGTAGACAGTTCCAGTGAATCATTATTTTGAAAGATCTCTATTTCGGCTTTGCTGAAGAGCCGCCGCTGGTCCCAGGACTGGGATCTCCTGCTGTCAATAGAGCGCTGATGCCAGGGAAAGCGGAAAACTTTAGTGGCGAATATCTCTCAAACCATAAAGGTTTGAGAGATACGACCTTCTACAGATACTTTATTTCATAAACTTAAACTCGGACATTACTAACCTTTAAACCCCTTACCCCCCGAGGACGTACGTGTACGTCCCGAGCGGATGTTCCAGGTGGTTAGAGGACGTACATGTACGTCCCGAGCGGATGTCCCAGGTGCACAGAGGACGTACATGTACGTCCTGAGTGGATGTCCCAGGTGGTTAGAGGATGTACATGTACGTCCTGAGCGGATGTCCTAGGTGGTTAGAGGACGTACATGTAAGTCCTGAGCGGATGTCCCAGGTGGTTAGAGGACGTACATGTACGTCCTGAGCGGATGTCCCAGGTGGTTAGAGGACGTACATGAACGTCCTGAGCGGATGTCCCAGGTGGTTAGAGGATGTACATGTACGTCCTGAGCGGATGTCCCAGGTGGTTAGAGGATGTACATGTACGTCCTGAGCGGATGTCCCAGCTGGTTAGAGGACGTACATGTACGTCCTGAGCGGATGTCCCAGCTGGTTAGAGGACGTACATGTACGTCCTGAGCGGATGTCCCAGGTGGTTAGAGGACGTACATGTACGTCCTGAGTGGATGTCCCAGGTGGTTAGAGGATGTACATGTACGTCCTGAGCGGATGTCCCAGGTGGTTAGAGGACGTACATGTAAGTCCTGAGCGGATGTCCCAGGTGGTTAGAGGACGTACATGTACGTCCTGAGCGGATGTCCCAGGTGGTTAGAGGACGTACATGTAAGTCCTGAGCGGATGTCCCAGGTGGTTAGAGGACGTACATGTATGTCCTGAGCGGATGTCCTAGGTGGTTAGAGGACGTACATGTACGTCCCGAGCGGATGTCCCAGGTGCACAGAGGACGTACATGTACGTCCTGAGCGGATGTCCCAGGTGGTTAGAGGACTTACATGTACGTCCTGAGTGGATGTCCCAGGTGGTTAGAGGATGTACATGTACGTCCTGAGCGGATGTCCCAGGTGGTTAGAGGACGCACATGTAAGTCCTGAGCGGATGTCCCAGGTGGTTAGAGGACGTACATGTAAGTCCTGAGCGGATGTCCCAGGTGGTTAGAGGACGTACATGTACGTCCTGAGTGGATGTCCCAGGTGGTTAGAGGATGTACATGTACGTCCTCAGCGGATGTCCCAGGTGGTTAGAGGACGTACATGTAAGTCCTGAGCGGATATCCCAGGTGGTTAGAGGACGTACATGTACGTCCTGAGCGGATGTCCCAGGTGGTTAGAGGACGTACATGTACGTCCTGAGCGGATGTCCCAGGTGGTTAAAGGATGTACATGTATGTCCTGAGCGGATGTCCCAGGTGGTTAGAGGATGTACATGTACGTCCTGAGCGGATGTCCCAGGTGGTTAGAGGATGTACATGTATGTCCTGAGCGGATGTCCCAGGTGGTTAGAGGACGTACATGTATGTCCTGAGCGGATGTCCTAGGTGGTTAGAGGACGTACATGTACGTCCCGAGCGGATGTCCCAGGTGCACAGAGGACGTACATGTACGTCCTGAGCAGATGTTCCAGGTGGTTAGAGGACGTACATGTACGTCCAGAGCGGATGTCCCAGGTGGTTAGAGGATGTACATGTATGTCCTGAGCGGATGTCCCAGGTGGTTAGAGGACGTACATGTACGTCCCGAGCGGATGTCCCAGGTGCACAGAGGACGTACATGTACGTCCTGAGTGGATGTCCCAGGTGGTTAGAGGATGTACATGTACGTCCTGAGCGGGTGTCCTAGGTGGTTAGAGGATGTACATGTAAGTCCTGAGCGGATGTCCCAGGTGGTTAGAGGACGTACATGTACGTCCTGAGCGGATGTCCCAGGTGGTTAGAGGACGTACATGAACGTCCTGAGCAGATGTCCCAGGTGGTTAGAGGATGTACATGTACGTCCTGAGCGGATGTCCTAGGTGCTTAGAGGACGTACATGTAAGTCCTGAGCGGATGTCCCAGGTGGTTAGAGGACGTACATGTATGTCCTGAGCTGATGTCCCAGGTGGTTAGAGGACGTACATGTAAGTCCTGAGCGGATGTCCCAGGTGGTTAGAGGATGTACATGTATGTCCTGAGCGGATGTCCCTGGTGGTTAGAGGACGTACATGTACGTCCTGAGCGGATGTCCCAGGTGGTTAGAGGACGTACATGTATGTCCTGAGCGGATGTCCCAGGTGCACAGAGGACGTACATGTACGTCCTGAGCGGATGTCCCAGGTGGTTAGAGGACGTACATGTAAGTCCTGAGCGGATGTCCCAGGTGGTTAGAGGATGTACATGTACGTCCTGAGCGGATGTCCCAGGTGGTTAGAGGATGTACATGTATGTCCTGAGCGGATGTCCCAGGTGGTTAGAGGACGTACATGTATGTCCTGAGCGGATGTCCTAGGTGGTTAGAGGACGTACATGTACGTCCTGAGCGGATGTCCCAGGTGCACAGAGGACGTACATGTACGTCCTGAGCGGATGTCCCAGGTGGTTAGAGGACGTACATGTATGTCCTGAGCGGATGTCCCAGGTGGTTAGAGGATGTACATGTACTTCCTGAGCGGATGTCCCAGGTGGTTAGAGGATGTACATGTACGTCCTGAGCGGATGTCCCAGCTGGTTAGAGGATGTACATGTACGTCCTGAGCGGATGTCCCAGGTGGTTAGAGGACGTACATGTACGTCCCGAGCGGATGTCCCAGGTGGTTAGAGGATGTACATATACGTCCTGAACGGATGTCCCAGGTGGTTAGAGGATGTACATGTACGTCCCGAGCGACTGTCCCAGGTGGTTAGAGGATGTACATGTACGTCCCGAGCGATTGTCCCAGGTGGTTAGAGGATGTACATGTACTTCCTGAGCGGATGTCCCAGGTGGTTAGAGGACGTACATGTACGTCCCGAGCAGATGTCCCAGGTGGACAGAGGACATACATGTTTGTCCCAGAAGTCGTTTACAAAAATGAAAAAAAAAAAAATTTGGCGGACGTTAAGTGCCATCCGCGTGCACGCGTGGCCGGTCACTAAGGGGTTAAGGACCCCAAACTGTTATTGCCGAAGGCTTCCTAAAAAGACTTCAGTAGGAGAAGATTGGAGTCCAGGATTCCTGCAGAAATAATCATGTCTGCCTCAATCACATTACATCCAGTATTAATTAAAGATTGATTTTGGAGAACCGGTCCACGGAGAATTGACTCATAGAAGGCATTTGGATTTCATTTCTATATTAACCCTTTAAGAACAGGCAGTGCTCCTTAGACCTTTGATTGCCAGAAAGGTATCCAATGTATTGCATTGCAAATGCATTGGATACCTTCCTGGCACTTACAGTGTTAACCCTTTGAGTGCAAGAGGGGTACGCAACACATTGCAAAAGCAATGCATTGCGTACCCCTCTGGCAGTCAAACGATTAAAGGATTCAGGAAAGTGGGTTAGTATTAGGAAGTAATAGTGTTCCTTTAAACCTGGTCTTCATTCCTGGGCTTTGGCTGTTTATCTTCTACAAACATACAAAGTGTGAAGGATGGTAATGAATTGACGTTTGGTCTCTGCTGGATTGCGTTCACATTTTATATTTCCCATTTAGTTTCTCCTTCTTCAGAGCAGTAGAACAGTTTGTATATTGCTTTCTTTATGCATACAAGATTAACAAAAAATTCTTGTAACTACCCAAAATGCCAGACTTCTTTATTATACGTCTTGCAGGCTGCAAGGAATCCAACATGGAAAAGGCATATTGGTAAGTCCGATTAAAACTCTACCAAATAGTAATTATATCTGCATTGTCACATCTTGTAGTTAATGTTCTGTATTAGACTTTCTGCTCTGCGAGATGCTCATTATAATCAGGTTCATCTGAGGTAACAGAGTTTCTTCCTACACCAGGCATCCAGCTTGGACCGCTGCTGTGTTGTAAGTACAGCTACTCCATCTTATTACCAAAATAGCAACCTTCTTAATCCTTTTTGCTGAGAGGAACAAAGGTTTGATTCAGTCTAAAGCAGAAATAGGATCTTATTAATGCACTGGCAACAAAAGTGTTGTTATTTTTGTTAGAAAATGGAGAAATTTGGAATTTGCTGATGAATGTAGGATTAAAGACTTTATTGTTTTGATATTAATCGGATTTTTTGGGTTTTTCCAATGTCAGAAGTCTTAAAAATATTCATTGATTTAAAAGCCTCCTTAGAATGAAGATCAAACAATTTCTGTGAATGGAGAATGTGGATTTAGACAATTGAAACAATATAAATAATGCAGGTTCGTTTATATACCACTAGGTAATAGCTAGACAATTATAAAATATTACCAGTTGTTTTAAAGAGGATATGTCACGCTAAGATATGATCTGTTATTTTTAAATAGGAACAAAAACTATTTATATACAAACATGAGAACTTTCAGGGTTTGACATTGAGACTCAGGGTTTTGACCCAGATCTCAATGTGAAGGGCCAAATCCTCAGGGTGCGAGAGCTCAGCGTTACTCATTATGAGCTGTGCCAAATAACTGCTTCTTAAGTCTCTAAACTGGTGAAATGTATACCACAAAGGCAAAAGGAGAACTTGCAGCATGTTGGTGGATCCTTGAGGACTACCTTGAGCACGTCTCGGTTAGAGCACACAAGGAGATATCAACCAGAATGCATGTTCTCGGGAAATTTAAGGGGTCATCTCATTTTCAATGTTCATAGCTATTATTTCTATAATGCACTAACCATTTGTGAGTAAAATAAATTGTTTTTGAGAGCGTAACCTTTGTTTTTTTTGGTGATACCCTGTGGCTTTTTACTGTAAATAGTTTCTGTACTGGGTTGATATTACTGCATGCTTTGTCATGAATGAACCTAGGCAGAGCCCACACACTACAGTCTCTAAAAGCACAGCCAGTGGTAAGTTTGGCCTCAGTCAGCATAAGGTGCCACACTTTGCCATCAAGGAAATTATGGTTAGTTTCTTAAAAAATATGTTTATTTTATGGTATTATAAGTACAACATATAGGCAGATTTTAATTCTCTATAAAACAAACTAAAGTCGTCTTGAAGTTTCAGGCACACTTTAATATAAATGTGCTTATACATTTGCCATTAACACTTGTTTAACTCATTGGGGGAGATAAACTAAGCTGTGATAAAGCGGCGATAAAATGGAAATGACTTCTCCAGTGAGATCACTTCTATAGAGCCAAGGCACTAAGATCTCCAAATCTGGGGAAATCTCAGTTCATTCACTCCATGGAATAACACAGGAATTGGAGAAGATACATCAATGGAGAAGTTATATCACTGGAGAAGTCATCTTTATCACCTCTTTATCACACATTAGTGCATCTCCCCCACTGGATATTAGACCTATCTCCAACATATTGGAGACTGCGAGACTGAACAGCGAGATTCGGAAGTATCACAGCGTCACTGAGCTCCATGCACTGCCTCTTTAGACCTTAGTGAAGGGCTTCCTTGCTCAATACCCTGTGTCTACAGAGGCTGCAGGCACAACCCCCAAAGTTACCTCCAGGTTGCATTCCAGCTTCCCAACCTGACTGAGTAAAATATGATAATTGCCCTTTAATATTATTTTATTACTTTTATTTCCTTCACATTTGGGGTGTGATGTTCAGAAAGTCTTCATAATGAAAAAAATATGTTGGATTGTGAGTTGGCAGTGAAAGCAGGATGGTATTTTCAGAAGTATATCTATTTTTGAAAAGGTGCCGTAAATGATTAAAATCAGCAGTAAGATGAGCTTCATGACTACTGCGCTGGTATGTATATAACACCAACAGGTGTACTTAGTGCTTTACATTTAGTATAGAGGGGATACAATAAGTGCAGTAGTAGTTATAAGGGGTACTCTAGGTACGCATACATTAGGATCGGAGGTCCCTGCCCTGTAGAACTTACAATCTAAACATAGGATGGGTGACATACCGATACAATAAGGTAGATGAGGGAGTGAAATGTATAAAAAAGTCTGACAGTGCATATAAGATAGGTATACATGGTGCTTAGATGATGTGCAGGTATATAGTCGGATGTCAACAATGAAATATAGGATGGTGATAAATGCTGGAGAGCATTGAAGGTAATGAGGAGGATTTTGAATGTTATATGTTGCTTTATGGGAAGCCATGACAATGATTTTAGTAATGTTGGAGTAAGTAATGTTTTGGAGGAGAGGAAGAGAATTCTGGTGGCCAAGTCAAGAATCTATTGAAGAGGAGACTTATGGGAAGTAGGCAGACCATTAAGTAAGGAGTTGCAATAGTCCAGGCAGAAAAGGATAAGAGCTTGCATGAGAGTTTTAGCTGTAGAGCGAGAAAGAAATGGGCTGAATTTTGCTATATTTCAAAGAAAGAAGCTTTATTAATGTGCATGGGGAAGGAAAGAAAAGAGTCCAAAGTTACCCCTAGACAACATACCTTGTCCACAGGGTAAATTGTGATGCCCTTGACAGTTATAGAAAACGGAGGTACTGTGCAGGATTTAGGAAGAAAAAATAAGTAGCTCATTCTTAGTCATATTACATTTTAAGTGACACAGAGGCAGCAGTAAGGCATTCTGAAACCTGCTGCTGTATTTCAGGTGAAATTGAGGGTGTGGAGAGATAGATTTGTGTGTCATCTACATAGAGATGGCATTTAAGGCTAAAGGATGTTATCAGTTGCCCCAAAGAAAGGGTATACAGAGAAAGAAGAGGGCCCAGATCGGAGCCTTGGGTACTCCTACTGAGAGAGGAGGAGGTAAAGGGGAGTATGACAGAGAAAGATAGTTGAGCGAGATAATAACCAGAAAGTGGCCAGACCTCAGATGCCAAGAGATTGGAGAACTTGGGAGACCGTTTTGAATGTAGCTGATAGGTCAAGGAAGATAAGAAGCAAAAAATTCTCATTGATTTTTGCAATATGGAGATTATTTGTTACTTTCATAAGGGCAGTCTCTGTAGAAAGAGTGGGTCAAATAACAAACTGCAGTGGGTCCAGAGTGTTATGGAAGTTGAGAAAGGTAAGCAGGCAAGAGTAGACTAGGCTCTCTAGGAGTTTTGAGGCAAAGGGCAAAAGTGATACGAGGTGATAGCTGGATGGGGAGGTGGGGTCAAATTAGCTTTTCTTGAGAATTTGAGATACTATTGAATGTTTGAAAGTGTAGGGGAAGATGCCTTAGCATAGGGAGGAGTCAAAGACATAAGATGGCATGGGGACTAAGGTGGGTGACAAAGGATTAAGAAGGTGCTATGGTATAGGATCAAGGGAGCAGGTGGTGAGGTGGAGAGCAAAAGGGAGACCTCTGCTTTTGTTACCAAAACAAAAGAATGAAATGAATCAGGAAAATGCAATTCTGAAGACTGATAGGGTGGGATTATTTGATGTATTGTGTCAATCGTCTGTTTAAAAAATTCTGCAAAGCCTATAGGGGTGAGAGAGGGGAGAAAGAAAGATGGAGGGGAGGGGAGAAGAGAACTGAAGATGAAGAATAGGTGGAATGGTATAGATTTGTGTTTGATTTGCTGTTACAATTTCTGATGTAAGAGATGTCTTTTTTATTTAAAATGACAAATGTTCAAACAAATAAAAACATTTTTTTGCCATGCTACTGCTTCCCACTCCTACCTGTTAATAGTACTTTAACCCTATGCGTGCCAGATTGGTAATGCGTTGGATACGTCTATGGCACTGAAAGGGTTAATAACAATTTTCTCCAAGTTTAGACTATTTTAATTTGAAGGAAGAAATTATGGAAACGAGACAAAAAGGCCACAAGATTTGTTAAATACCTTACATTATGACAAAACAATAAACCACATCCCTCTGACGGAGACAATGATAATGTGTCTATGAATCGACACACCGTGGTATAAGAACCTTTTCAGACTCATTATATACAGTTTCAGTTACCACAACGTTTTGAACACTGTGCTCTTGATGTTGACAATTCACATTGTTCCATTATTGGAAGTGTTTCTCAATGCAACCTTTTCTTGAGAAATGAGTCATAATTTCTTGATATTCTTGAATTTGATAATATTTTTAATACTTGAAAATAAGGAAGCCCCATCCAGAAGGTGGTTTGTAATTTTGTCTGAATTATGCCTTTTGAGCTAATCTGAAGCCTCCAGATCTTGTTCCAATTTAAAGGGATAGTAATGTTTCACAAAAACAAGAGGATTTTAGTCTTACCTGTTAAATCCTTTTCTCTTAGTCCATACAGATTACTGGTAACTTTGGGTAGGAAATCCACCCCTTTAATTGTAGGTAGGAACAATTCTAGAATTGTATGCAAGGGGTGGAGCCTACCTTCCCTCCTTGGCTGCAGCTAGCCAACCAGCTGCAGAAAGATTTGAGACACTAACTATTGACTAGATAGTGGAAAGAAAAGAAGACTCCTGTGAGCATGACCCCGAAGGACCCCCAAGGTCTGCCACAAGAGAGTCAACCATGGTCCCTTGACAGGCTGGGAGACCAGTAACCTGTATGGACTAAGAGAAAATGATTTAACAGGTAAGACTAAAATCCTCTATTCTCTGTCATCCAATACAGGTTACTGGTAGCTTTGGGATGTCCAACTATTGAGTTTCCCAGAGGTGGGAAGTAAGGCAAGGACCAGGCGCAAGGCCCCCAAAGTCACCAGAGCAGATATGAACCATCAGATTAGAGATAGCCTAACAAACGATGAAGTGTCAACGGACACTGAACAGGAGTAACAACACATCAACTGTTACACAGCGCACTGAACTAGAGCCAACGGGGCTCAAAAGTGAAGGAAGCACCAAGAACGAAAGAAAATCCTAGACAGGCAAAACTGCCTCCAGGATTTTCCTCCCAAAGCTGGCATCAGCCAATGCCAACACATCAACACGGTAGTGCTTCGAAAAGGTGTGCACAGAAAACCAGGTGGCAGCCTTGCACAACTGATCAGCAGAGGCCTGATTCTTGTAAGCCCAAGAGGCCCCAATAGATTGTGTAGAATGAGCCGTGACCCTGAAGGGGACAGGCTTCTTCCTCAGCTCATAAGCCTTACGAATAGTGGACTTGATCCAAGAAGTCACTTTGGATGCAGGTCTCCCTGCCCTAGGACCCTCAGGAATGAAGAACAATGCATCAGATTGCCTGATAGACTCAGTGCGATGTATCTAACAAGTGGAGATCCCTTTCCTTGTCAGAGGTGGCGTCAGGGCAGAAAGAGGGCATCACAATCTCCTTATTGATGTGGAACTCCGAAACCACCTTCGGGAGAAACTTCTGAGAGGTGCGAAGCACTGCCTTGTCCTTGTGAAACACCAAATAGGGTGGTTTACAGGACAGAGCATGTAACTCCACGATATGGCAGACTGACACAATCGTCAGGAGTAAGGCCATTTTCCACGTTAACAGGCATAAAGGAATAGAAGCCAAAGATTCAAATGGAGGGCGCTGAAGAACGCCCAAAACCAAGTTAAGATGCCATGGAGGAGCAGGAATCTTGAAGGCAGGACGAGTATGAGCAACACCCTGGAAGAAAACCTTGAAATCAGGAAGGATGACAATGCACCTCTGAAAGAAAACAGAGAGAGAGCAGAAATCTGAATTTTAAGGGAACTCAAACTGAGGCCCTTATGCACACCGTCCTGCAAAAAGGCCAGGACTGTAGGCAGATGAAATTCCTGAGACAGGTCCGTATAGGCACACCAAGATAGGAAGGTCGACCAGACACAATGGTAGATCTTGGAAGAAGAAGTTTGCGGGCACTGAGCAAAGCAGCCACCACACCAGAAGAAAACCCTTTCTTCTTAAATATTGAGGATTCAATTTCCAAGCCTTCAAACCTAGCCAGTGAACATCCTCCTTCCACAGGTAACCCTGTAGAAGAAGATCTGCCACTGACAGATCCAGAAGCTCCGGAAACCAAGCCTGGCAAGGCCAGTACGGAGCAATCAGAATAACTGGACAATGCTCCAGTCGTAAATTCCATAACACCCTGTGCAACATTGGGAGGGGAGGAAAAATGTATGCCAGAGGGAATAACCAAGGAATGGACATTGCATCCACCGCCAGAGCTAGAGGGTCCCTCCATCAAGAGCAGAACCTCGGAATCTTTCTGTTGTGTCTTGTCGCCATCAGGTCGATGTAAGGAAGACCCCACTTCTGAACAATGAGGGTGAACACCTCTGGGTGCAGTTCCCACTCTCCGCTGTCCACTGTGTGTCGACTGAGGAAGTCTGCCATGATGTTGTCTACGCTAGGAATGTGAACTGCGGATATGGCAGTAACATGTTCTTCTGCCCAAGACAAAATAGCCTTGACCTCTAACCAAGCAGTGAGACTTCTTGTTCCGCCCTGCTTTTTGATGTAAGCCACGGCCATGGTGTTGTCGGACTCTGCCTGGACTGGAGAGTCTTCCAGCTGAGATGTCCAATGACGAAGGGCATGAAATATCGCCCGAAGCTCCAATATGTTGATGGGAAGGGGAGATTCCTCTGGAGACCACCGACCCTGGGCACTCAGGCGACCCTGGACCTCTCCCCAGCCGGTGAGGCTGGCATCCGTTGTCACAGTGGTCCAGAAGGACATCAGGAAGGACCTGCCCTTCAGCAGATTGAAGACGTCGAGCTACCATGATAAACTCAGTTTCACATGAAGAGGGAGGGACACTGACATCTTCAGAAGGTCCGGCTGCACACCTGGATCACAAACCACTGGAGTTCCCTGGTGTGCGCCATGGCAAACGGTACCGCTTCTATGGTGGAAATGAATTTCCCCACTAGAGATGACAGCTTCTTGGCTGGAACTGGATGTTGAGCCAGGATCGCAGAAACCCTGTGGGCGATCTGGTGAGCTACCTCGTCTGTGAGAAACACCATGTTCTTCTGGGTGTCGAAGAGGAGGCCCAGGAAGACCAGACGCTGGGTAGGGAGAAGATCTGATTTGTCCAAGTTGATGATCCATCCATGATGGGTGAGAGCATGAATGCATTGCTGAACCTACTGATGAAGAAGTTCCACAGAAGGGGCTTGCAGAAGCAGGTTGTCCATATATGGAGTAACTCTGATGCCGTCTCGCTGGAGGACGGACACTAAGGCTCCCAGGACACTGCTGAAGACTTGAGGAGCTGTCGTCAGACCAAATGGAAGAGCTGAAAACTGAAAATGTTCCCGGTCGCAGGCAAATCAGAGATACTGCCGGCTCACTGGATGAATGGCAATGTGTAAGTACGCGTCCTGAAGATCCAGAGATGCAAGGAATTCCACCGGAGACATGGCAGCAATCACCGTTCGTAGAGACTCCTGTTGATAATGAGTCCGGATCACTAAGGAATTGAGATCCATTAAATCCAAAATGGGACGACAACCTCTGTACTTCTTGGAGACCACAAAGAGGTTTGCGTAAAAACCCATACCCCGTCCTGAACTGGAACCGGCTCTAGAACATCCTTGTCCAGAAGAGCCTGAATAGTGTCGTCGAACAAAAGGCGTTTCTCTGCGCCCTGAGGTGTATGAGAGGGAAAGAAGTGAAAGGGAGGAAGAGAGATGAAAGGGATCCTGTACCCTTCCGTCGTCACCTGTAAAACCCATGGGTCCGCCACTGAATCCTCCCAAATGCTGTGATAGTGAGGCAGACGACCACCCACAGCAGAGTGTGGACCCGGGATTGGTGAGTCATGCCGAAGAAGGCTTGGAAGCCTTGGGCTTGGAGGAGACCTTGGGCTTCCATTGCTGTTTGGGCTTGGAGGAGACCTTGGGCTTCCATTGCTGTTTGGGCTTGGAGGAGGTACACAGAGCTGAGGGAACTGTCTGGTTCGCCGGATGTGTCTCATTCTGAAAGGAACGAAAACACCAGTTACGTTTAAGCGGTGTTTTCTTTCTAGAAACAAAGGGTAGAAGTGTAGTCTTACCTCAATGATCAGATCATTAAGATCTGGCCCAAACAAAGAAGTACCTTGAAAAGGTAAAGAGAGTAATGCTTTCTTGGAAGCAGTGTCAGCAGACCAGATCTTGAGCCAAAGAGCCCATCTGGCAACCACAGACATGGTGGTAACCCTGGCCACCAAACGGATGGCATCAAATAAGGCAGCAGCAACATAGTGCTGTGCCTCAGAAATGTTGGCAAGGAGGCGCAACATATCCGAAGTAGGAGCACCCTGATGGACAGCAAGGGTGAGCTGTTCAGTCCAGACCACAATGGCCTGGTTCACCCATGCAGCAGCGAATTCTGGACCCATGGCATTACCAGCAGTGGCAAAGGTGGACTTGAGGGAGACCTCAAGTTTCTTGTCAGTCCAGTCTTTTAGAGCAGACACATCAGACACTGGAAAGGCAGTAGAATTGGATAGCCTGGAGATAGGAGCGTCCACTTTGGGAGGATGAACCCACTGAGCAAGTGCAGCCTCAGAGAAGGGATAAAGCTTGGCAAATTTCTTGGAGACAAACGGTTTTCTGTCCGGAGACTTCCACTCATCAGACACAACTCATCAGACACAAGGCAGTCAAGAGTGGGGTTAGGTATAAAGCAAGTAAAGGGCTTTTTAGGCTCCTGAAATACATCAGAAGGGTCAGAAGGAACCTCCAGCACTAAGTGAACGTTTAGGGTATTTAAAACAGCCCTGATCAGGCCCTTAGCGAGGGCTCAGGATCAGCCTCAAAAGGGTCCCCAAAAACTGAAAGAAGCCCACCGCAGAACATTCCTCAACATCTGAATCCACCAGCAGTTCCTCCTCAGAGGAATCTGACACGCCAGGTACACCCTGAGGTTTTGGCAGGGAAGACTTGACAGAGGAGGGGTCTGCCAAGAATGAAAGACCCCCTGTAACTGGGATGGAAAGAGTTGCAATGTGGACCTAAGGTCCCTAGTAGCAGCCTTAAACTCTTGCACCCAACTTACTCTAATGCATGGTTGGAGGTCCCTGGAATACTCTCAGGGACATCAGAACATGCTGGCATAAATGACCTGAGAATTCTCTAGGTAACCCTGAATGACAGGAAGAGCAATGCACAATAGGGGATACAGAGACCCCAGCATCCTTAGTTTTAGGTCTGGCCCCAAGCTCCAATGGTATAGACATTCTCACAGTGTCAAATAACCTTACTGTATAAGACATCACCCAATTACAGTGTGTGGGATTAAAGTTTCACCCCAGAAATCTCTAAAATAGACGTATCTGGCAGGCGAAGGGTTAATCTGCTGTGGCAGAAGCCTAACAGAAACTAGTGCATAAGTAAGAGCTCATGGGAAATGTAGTTTTCTCAGAAAAGTACCCCAACAGTGCCCAAAACCCCCTGAGCCCCCAACACACTAGAAACATGAACCGGATGATAGAGCAAGGGCAGACAAGTAAAATGAGCCCTCTCTGAAGTCGCTAGGTTAAACGGTTGCAGAGATATGTCCCTAACTGTACAGTCCCACAGGAGTGAATGGAGCAATGGTGCCTATGCGGTAAAGCGCGCCATAACACAAATTTTACAAAATTGAAAATGTAAAACTAAAAGACATGAAACATCACTAGAACATGTTAGTATACCCAAAAAAACACTGAACCAGTAGGAAAAGTGTCAGAAACCCCCCAAATGAATGCAAAACCAACAGCTAAAGGGTTAAGTACCACATAACCCTCCAAAACACCCAACAGACATACAGATAGACCCAATGAGTGCAGGAGTGTTTAATAGGAACTCCAAATGAAAACCCCTGTGCGGAGGGGCACTGTGGGACATGTGGACCTGCAGCTCTCAAAGGGTTGCTCACCTTTCCTGCAGATCTTTTGTCTTCAGATTACCATGTTTTAAGAAGAAGCCTCGGTGAGCAACTCCTTGTAACCAAGATTTTCCCCCCAGGGCTTAAGGTCCACAGAAAGCAGCTGGTCACTGAGCTATCCACATCTAAGGGCATTGTCAGTTATGGCAATCCGTCTAATGGTGGTATTCCATTTCTAACAGAAAAATAAAAAACTTCTAAAGCTAAAGCAGAAGTGTTCTCTTGCCTGTGTTATCTGCACCAAGGAACAAATCTTTCTAGAGCTGGTTGGCTAGCTGCAGCCAAGGAGGGAAGGTAGGCTCCACCCCCTGCATACAATTCTAGAATTGTTCCTGCCTACAATTAAAGGGGTGGATTGCCTACCCAAATTTACCAGTAACCTGTATTTGACGATAGAGAAATGATGATTAATCTTCATAATATATGGTCTGTGGAGAGCGGTATTTCAATACTGTCCGAGTTGTAGTTCAAGAGTAATTGAATGATAAAGTATCCCCCTCCCACCCCTTTTACTGATGTAACACTGATCATTTCAGAGCAGCAAGACTGTCCGAATGGATCGCAATAAAAGCAGCTCCAAATAGTCTTCATAGTATTTGGGCAAGGGAGAGTGTTATTTCAATACTGTCAGAATTGTAGTTCAAGAGTAATTGAATGATAAAGTATCCCCCTCCCGCCCCTTTTACTGATGTAACAATGATCACCTCAGAGCAGCAATAATGCCTGGATGTATCACAGAGAAGGACAATCTTCAGTGATCATAAGGAAAAACCTGTCAAGGGGGGCAGGGTTTTCCTTATGCTTACAGTAAGAAGATTGTCCCTTGCTGCAACCTGTCTGGTCAAGAGACCAGATTCCATATCTGAGGGGAGGCGGCTTACACTAGGTAAAAGGGGTGGGATACTTTATCATTCAATTACTCTTGAACTACACTCTTCATTGCTCAAATACTATGAAGATTAACTGGAGCTGCTTTTATTGCGATCCATCCGGATAGTTTTGCTGCTCTGAGGTGAGCAGTGTTACATTAGTAAAAGGGGAAGGGGAGGGATACTTTATCATTCAATTACTCTTGAACTACAACTCTGACAGTATTGAAATAACACTCTCCATGGTCCAAAAACTATGAATATTAATTGGAGCTGCTGTTTTTGTGAAACATTACTATCCCTTTAAATATGAAGTGCTACTATTCTGTTTAAATCATGAAGTGATGAGCAACTCCTGTGTTGCCAGTCATATAGTCTCCTATCCACCAGTTTGATAGAAAATTCTATAGGAAAATATAAGAAAACACAAAAAAAAAACAATCTAATCGAAGTATTCAAACTAACAAATATATAGTTAAAGAACTCAAAAACGCACACTCACATTTACCCAATGTGTATAAGGAACCTCAGGGTCCCAGTCCCCTAATATAGAAATGGAATGAATTAAGTGGCTCAAGGATATCCAGGCCTTGTAATTAAACAACTTAAGTGCCAAAACGACAGGAAAAGTTGAAAACATGTGCTAAGCAAACATAGACCTTCCCTGGTCTGATCAAAACTGAAAACAACTAAAGTTCACTGCACCATGTAATCAAATGAATCCAATAGTATAAAAACATGTGAAGCATTTATTTATTATCATTAAAAATGTGTACGACTCGATCAATTGACTCACAACCTCAGATGACCGGAGGCTCCCAGTTTCCTAATAGTCATATTGGTGAGTCCTCCTTTACTTAGGGTGAAATGTTCAGAAAGTGGTAGTAATTGAAAATGTCTGTAATCAGAATAAAAAAGTTCTTACTCCATGGTCCGCCAGTTCTCAGATATGTGTTACAGCTTACCTTGACTTCAACATCATCTGCAGGCGGGAGGCTTCAAGCATGCTGCAGGCCTCTGTTTTATCTGTTTGCTTCCTGTAGTCTCCTCCTACCTACTTCCTCCCTCTGAGCTACTCCTCCTACTTCCTGTGGAGGGGTTTAAAGGGCAGACTGAGGCCTGACTCAGTTGCCCTTGTGTTGTTGTTCATAGCAGTTCTGTTACATTGGGCTCCGTGCATGACCTGGCTAGTTTTCCATCCATTCTAGAGCTGACCTGTGGCTCTGTCTGACTATTCTTTTGCCTAATCCCTAATAGTGGACATCCAATCTGTTGCAGACTTGTGGTTCTGGCTGACTAGTCTGACTTTTTAGTCTGCTGCCACGTTTCCTCGTGGCTTGATTATTGAACTTTATTGCATGTATTTGCTTCTGTACCTATATTCTGGTTACAGACTTCTGGATCGTCCTGTCCATGTTTCCTGTCTTCCGATTTGGTGTATCTGCTGGTACCCTTGTCCCTTCTTGATTTCTGGACCTCATGGCTTGACCCGGCTTCTCCTCCGACCATTCTCTTTGCCTCTGACCCCAGCGGTTTACCTGCCTCGCTCGGCTTGGTCCGATCATCCCTCCTGCAGCTCTCTCTTCATTGTCTGTGAGAGCGGATCTCCAGAGCATTCCAACACATCACTGCTACCTCCCCACTCCTGCATCGCGGCTCAGATCTCCTGGGACTGTGCTACTGCATCCCCAGGCTACCTTGATTCATTTAAAGACAGACTCACTTCATGTGATCCACAGTCCCCCTGTGTTCCTGTATCACCAGGCATTCTTGCTACATCGTATACTCTCAGAAATTCATCTGATCACCAGCTTCACTGGGCAACTATACCTCAAGTCTACCTGCTGCTCAGAGACTGACTCAATTCATCTAATCCACAGTCCCTCTGTGTTCCTGTATCGCCAGGCATTCTGCTACATTGTAACTCTCAGCAATTCATCTGATCACCAGCTTCGTCGGGCTACAGTTTCTCCTGACATGATCAATGGAAGTATTCAGTGTTCCTCTGTTCTGCTGTGCCGCTGTTTCCTGAGCTCCGATCCAGATTCTGCTATCAGGTTCACTTCTCTGATCTACTACCTGCTCAGTGTAGCCTCCGGTTGCCTTCCCTGTGGGCCTGGTTACTTTCACTCCTTGTAGTCCCCGGTTTGCCTAACCAGTGGCCCTGGCTCCTACTCGCTCAGCAGAGTCTCTGGTTGTCTGACCAGTGGCCTGGTTACCCTCGCTCTATTTAGTCCCCGGCTTGTCTGACCCGTGACTCTGGCTGCCTACTCGCTCCCTACACTACCTGCTTGACTGACCTGTAGTCTCAGTGCCTCCTGGATCTGGTCTGCTTTTGCTCTCTGTTGCCTCCATTCGCAGACCAAGTGGTGACTTACACATATTCTGTTAGTCTCTGTTGTCCCACTTGGGTAGTGCAGTGCACAGCACAGTGTGCAGCTCCGGAGGGACCTTGGGTTCTATTTGCTTGTCTGGGGTTGTGTGGGCTATACTATTATTGTTGTACATTATAAATAAAGGTAGTTATATTTCATACGATTGTGTCTATCCTTCTTTTGCCTGCACACCGTGACACTTACAAAAAGCCCAAATGGACTTATGAGATGTCCAATAGGCCACAGGACCGTGCCCAATGGGAGAGAGGAAGCAGGAAGGACGGGGAGGGTACTATACGTCTGCACAGCAGCAGACTACTGAGTGGGTGCATGCGTGTTGGCTGAGGACATCTGAAGAACACGTGCATGCAAAGAAATGGGGACCCGGTGGCGGCCATGAACAGAGTGGCGGCCGCAAAAGGTGACACCCATAGGTCAGTTTGTAAGCTCCTTGGGGCAGGGTACCTTTCCCAATGTATGATTCCCTTTACAAAACTTTTCCCCCGCTAATAATGCAATGATCACACTTTAGCCTGATACTCTTAACCCAGTCCTTGCCCAAGGAGGTGGTAATGTCAGATACAATGGATACATTTAAGAGAAGATTAAATACATTCCTTTCTAAAGGGAACGTACAGGGTTATACTGTGTTTTAATAGGCAAAACAGGAAGGTCTGATAAAGACTAAATTATTTTGCAGCAGGAAAGCTATATAATCCTCATGTCTCTGGTTTATGAGACAAAGTTTGAACTTGATGGACTTTTGTCATTTTTCAACCTAAAGTACTATGTTATATTTCTGTAAAGCATTGTGTACATGTATGGTGCTATATAAACAAAGATACATATATTCAAACATACAAAGGAGAGAAATAAAAATTACCAAATTTCCATTGATTTAAATGGGGCTATCAACACCTTGGATGCTAGCATCCAAGGAGTTAACAGCATAGAGATTTGTATTTGTCCCCTATGGAACACATGGTTTGCACAGTTCTCCTTTATACGTCAGTGCCAGTATGTTATCACAGACAGCAGTAATAAATCTTATTTCCATAAGCGTGTGGGACCTGGCCTGGAAGTGTTAGGTATAGATCGCAATGCCTTGGAACAAAAACGATCTTCTGAGACAAATAAATCTGTAAAACAAATATACAGCTGTCACTACTGCCATACTGCACTGCCTTCAAACAGTATATTAAACAAAGCAGTATGGCGGTAGTGACAGCTGTATATTTGCTTTTACAGATGTATTTGTCAAAATACACTGGTCAAAAGCATTTAATGTGAAACCAACATCTTATAACACATTTGCTGATTTTAAAAGCTCTTTCAAAGTCATGTATTTATATTAACGATTTTTATATAGAGCAATAGTTTGAGATATTTAACATTATTTATATGTCTTTTTATGCAAAATAGATAGGACTGGCCAGTAGGCAATGGCAAGTGGGGGGAGAGCAGTGTGGAATGTTAGTATCTGGCTGGCAGAGTGTGGCAGGTGGGAGGGAGAGCAGTGTGGAATGTTTGTGTGAGGTTGGCAGAGAGAACAGCATGTGGAAAGGAGAGTATTGTGGAATGTTAGTATCTGGCTGGCAAAGAGAGTGGCAGGTGGGAGGAAAAGCAGTGTGGAATGTTTTTGCCTGGTTGGCAGAGAGAAAGGCAGGTGGGAAGGAGGGCAGTATGGAATGCTTGTGTTTGGTTGGCAGAGAGAACGGCAAGTGGGAAAGAGAGCAGTATGGAATATTAGTATCTATCTCTCAGAGAGAGTGGCAGGCAGAAGGAGAGCAATGTGGAATGTTAGTATTTGGCTGGAAGAGAGTGGCATGTGGGAAGGAGAGCAGTGTGGAATGTTAGGATCTGGCTGGAAGAGAGAGAGAGAGTGGCATGTGGGCAGGAGAGCAGTGTGGAATGCTAGTATCTAGCTCTCAGAGAGAGCGGCAGACAGAAGGAGAGCAGTGTGGATGGTTAGTATTTGGCTGGAAGAGAGCGTGGAAGGTGGGAAGGAGAGCATTGTGGAATGGTATTTACTGGCTGGAAGAGAGAGTGGAAGGTGGGAAGGAGAGCAGTGTGGAATGTTATTAATTGGCTGGAAGAGAGAGTGGAAGATGGGAAGGAGAGCAGTGTGGAATGTTATTAACTGGCTGGAAAAGAGAGTGGAAGGTGGGAAGGAGAGCAGTGTGGAATGTTATTAACTGGCTGGAAGAGAGAGTGGAAGGTGGGAAGGAGAGCAGTGTGGAATGTTATTAACTGGCTGGAAGAGAGAGTGGAAGGTGGGAAGGAGAGCAGTGTGGAATGTTATTAACTGTCTGGAAGAGAGAGTGGAAGGTGGGAAGGAGAGTAGTGTGGAATGTTATTAACTGTCTGGAAGAGAGAGTGGAAGGTTGGAAGGAGAGCAGTGTGGAATGTTATTAACTGGCTGGAAGAGAGTGGAAGGTGGGAAGGAGAGCAGTGTGGAATGTTATTAACTGGCTGGAAGAGAGAGTGGAAGGTGGGAAGGAGAGCAGTGTGGAATGTTATTAACTGGCTGGAAGAGAGAGTGAAAGGTGGGAAGGAGAGCAGTGTGGAATGTTATTAACTGGCTGGAAGAGAGAGTGAAAGGTGGGAAGGAGAGTAGTGTGGAATGTTATTAACTGGCTGGAAGAGAGAGTGAAAGGTGGGAAGGAGAGGAGTGTGGAATGTTATTAACTGTCTGGAAGAGAGAGTGGAAGGTGGGAAGGAGAGCAGTATAGAAAGTGGCAGGTGTGAGAGGAAGCGAGCAGTGAGGATTGTTAGTAAATGGTAGGCATGCCTGCCACTAATGTCTGTGTTGGCTGGTTGGAGATAATTGACATTGTAGTCTCCAACAGCAGGAGCTCGAGGTTTGAGTTTGACTAAACAATCAGAAACACAAGAGCTCACAACTCCCTATTTTGGCTTCTATGAATCCCTTCAAATCAGGAACTACTTTGTCATATGTCCTCCTAAATCTCAAACAGAGCTTCTTGCATGTATCCTGCGGGTGTTTGCTTCTCTATGCCCAGATCCCACTGGCCAGCAATACAACTCCCTAGAGGCTCTGCCCTCCTCCCACAGGGTAGAGTTGCAGAGCTGCACTCCCCATTAAGTGTTATAGCTATGAATAGTACAATGTAAGTGGAATTTTTAAAACCATTTTTTTATGCTTGAACCAATATTGCGGCTCAATCTGTGGTTGACTGATTGAGTCCAAAGATGAGATTAAATAAACTTTTAGGTTTACGAAACGCGTTAGGCGTTTGTCCGTTTTTCTTTGTATTTATATCCATCCACATATTTGTTTTACGTGTTTTTTTACGATTTTGGAATAAACTGGCATTTTAATTACCCTGATGCTTCTTGTTATGATGCTTTTGGTGGTCACCATAGAGCACCGCCTCCTGTGTCCTCTCGTCTGTGGAAGTCTTTGCTGAGATTGTGGAGGTTGCACTGGTTCCACTAATACTACAGTAGCAGGTGAGTTTGGGCTGTGTTGGGCTTATATATTGTATCCATAACGCGGAACTGAAAGATTGAGACGCCAAGTAGCAACTGCTCTATTGTTTAGATTGATTGAGTCCAAAGATTGATTACACCCGATTTAATTCATACAAATTTACTTTACCCCGTTAAGGACCAAAAAACCTAGGGGTGCATTCCCCCTTAAGGACCATGTTGATGACGTTCACCACTGATCATGTGTGGCGACTCGCTGAACAGGGGGCCTGATAGTGACTGCTCCAGTCTTGGAGCAGTCAACTTCAGACCCCACTAGTGCTTACAGTGCTCCCACAGGAGCGATGTAAACACAAAATACATGACAGGCCAGGACCGGCATTGGTCCTTTAGGCAAGGAAACCGGTGAGGGTCCTGACAAGTCACCTCTCCTTAGGGGGTTAAGCAGGACTCTCTCATATGAACATTATTACAGTGCAAACTTTGCAGTCCACCAATAGTAGGAGGGCATCAGGCTGCGCAGTCCTGCACCAAGCAGTAAAGTATCGCGCCAATGAATAAACATAAGTCTTATAATATTCTGTTGAGCTTCTGAGCCTTCTGAGCTTTTGTTAAAGTGGAATTATCACCCTAAATAGAGGCCCCCCCCCAATAATTAGGCATATAGCAATAAGCTTAGAAATAGAGCTATTATCAATCATAAGTACCGCATTATTAAGAAATCCTTCTTCTTCTGAGACTGGCGGCCAGGCACGCGCGCAGACATCTTGGCTTAGAGACATCTGCACGTCTGCGCTGTACTTCCGGGTCCCCTTAATTGTACCTTAAGGTAACAGGAAGGGACTGATGGTGCAGATGCACCGATGTCTCTAAAGGAAGAAGCCTGTCCATCAGTCTCATAAGAAGAAATATTTCTTATTAATGCTGTACGTATGCTGGATAATAGCACTATTTCTAATCTTATCACTTTATGCCTGATTATTGGGGGGGGGACTTTATTTAGGGTGATAGTTCCGCTTTAAATCTCCAGTCTGATAGACATACCTACTGACTGTCCAGATCTGCCATAGATATGCTGATTTTCAGAGTTAAATACAAGGGGGGAGATTCACTAAGCGGTGATAAAGATGACTTCTCCAGTGATAGCACTTCTCCAGTTCCTATATTATTCTATAGAGTCTATTCGCTAAGAAATCTTAGCGAATAGGCTCAATTGAACAACAGGAATTGGAGAACCGATAAACCGGAGAAATAATCTCCTCTTTATTAGTGAATTCCCCCAAGGTCTCCTGGGACAGAGGTTGGATTCTAAAGGTTGGTGAGTTGCCTGGTAACCCTGCCATGTTCTGTTCTATCCCTGTTTTCAGGGGATAGAACAGTTTTCCTTACTCCGAATCTGGCCAATCGAAATTTAGTCCAATATACACATTATGGTTCAAATCCTGTTTCTGGAATACTCCAACCCCAACCCTTCTTGGTACTCTGGAAGCTGTGGACCAGAAGGTTTCCAGGTGCTGATAGTGACTTTGTAGACTGACATCTAAGTGGGGAAGATTATATTCCTCTTAAAGCCTTTGTACCTATTACAACATCTCCTCCCCTCTGATCTTTATTTTGGTACTGGATATATTTATTTTCCTTTGGATTTGAATAAGAACAAGTTGAACTTTTAATTGTTTACGAGTCTTGGAAAATGTCAGTTTCAATTGAAATTGTATTAAAAAGAAGAACTGACCGGAGAAAAACACGTAAGTTTTGAAGGACAATAAACATGTCCCGAACATGACTACAAATATAAATGAAAACACTCACTAAACAGCTACAGGCATTCGGCTTTACCCCATGATCCGCATATGTGGCCCACAAGTCCATCAGAGGGCCACACATTATAGTTAAGCATTTTTAACACTCTGTTCTCTGTGCCATTGCACATATCTTGTATCATTGATATTGTTCTTGTATATTTTGTGAAGTTTTAATAAAGATTTGTATATAAAAAAAATATTATACAGGAGCCGAAAAAGTAGATTAACCCATTGGATGCTAAAGAAGTCTCCACATCACTAGTGTCTAGCACCTAATTGGAGAAGTGTATGAACCTGCCACCAGAGCACCTTTACTGTAGGCTTCCATCCCACTTACGATGGCTTTAGTGCATACAGCACACATGCTCTACCCATGTTATCCCTTTGAGTGCCAGAGGGGTACATAACCCCAAAATGCCCATGCATTGTCCCACTGCCCTCTTCTTGGTGTAGGCAGTGGATACAAGACTGCTTCAGTGTAAGTAGCTCTAATAACCTGGCATTAAAGGGATAGTAATAGTTCATTTTATCTTTATTTTATTTTGTAGGCATTAAAATAACATGAAGAACGATATAAGTCTTATCTCTCAAACCTTTATGGTTTATGAGATATTCACAAGCAAAGTTTCCCCTCCCGCCCCTTTTACCTAGTGTAAGCCATCTCTTCTCAGATGTGGAATGCAGTCCACAGACCAGACAGATAACAGCAGGGGACAATCTTCTTCCTGTGAGAACAATGAAATCCCTGCCCCCCTTGGCAAGTTTTTCAGCTTTTTCCCTTATCTTAATTGAAGATTGTCCCTCTCTGCAGTCCAACTGGGCACCTCCCTTCTGATCTGGCTGAACAGTGTTACATCAGTAAAAGGGGCGGCAGGGGGATACTTTGTCAATGAATTACTCTTGAACTACAACTGACAGAATTCAAATAACACTCTCCAAAGTCCAAATACTATGATGATTAATTAGAGCCGCTTTTATTATGAAACATTACTATCCCTTTAAGAAGGCAAAGCTCTAATAAATTGCTTTGTGTGCCTAGTTTAGTTTGGAATCATATTCGTACATTTAACCCTAAAGGGTTAAGGTGGAACTGTGTAAGTGTAAAAGGGAGGTAGGCTCTTAGGCAAAACAAAGAGGAAGGGCACATTTTGGGGTGAAAGTACCATATATATGCAGTGTGATAGAAAGAAATTATCTCTTTTCCCCACTGCACCAGAGCAGATTGGGTGCTGCTGGAGCCATATGGTGCATTACAACATTCCAAAATCGAAATGTGGTTTAGAAGCTTTACTGAGTCAGTGCTGTTCAACTTTTTGCCCCCCTTGATGGATTATATAGTGTCTGGTCCACAAGCATTTTAGTCTGAAAAACTACTTAGCCAAATAAAGGAGAGCAATAGCGATTTGTTTCTTACAAAACAACAGAAGACAGAATCCTGAGTGAGGCCTGGTGGGTGGCCGACAGCAATAGTTATGTATGCCAGTCCCCGAATGCCACTTCAATTGCAATTTTAACCGGTCAGGAACATCTCTAACACACTACAAAGCGATGCAAAAGGGTTAACACAGAAATTATCAAAAATAAGGGACTTGGATTGTATTCATTCAGTACCTTTATTTGCATCCATTCTGCTGCAGCGGATTGATTTATGATCAACACGGGATGTTATATGTGAATCTACAATACCTTTCATACCCTTAAAAAAGAATCAAAAACAAAAGCTTTTTATAAATCAATGGGACTTCTTGGGCTCGATCCTATTAGCCCCGCTATTTTTCACAACAAGTGGTGGTGGTTTTGACAGCACAGTTTACAATTCTATAAAGTGTGCTGTCAACAACCAAAGCGGCAAAAAATGTCCAACGGGCGCAAAATTTGCACCCACTAACATCACATAAAAAAAGCAGAGTTTGCTATCCTATTCCATGCATCACCTCATGTTCAGTACTGCACTTTTCACGACGAAAAAGGAGGAGCAAAGTCCCTAACACATTGTGAAAACCTCTAATGTGATACAGTCAAAGCTGAATTTTCATCCCAGGTGACCCTAGGCAAAGCATCCTAGGTGCTCTTAGCTCTGCCCATGGCCACACCCCCACTTCTCACTTGACCCACCCACAGTCATATCCACTGTTCCCTCAAACAGAAAACACCATTTGATTATAACATACACAGGCACACGCAAAGCATTTAACCCCTTGGTTGCTAGAGAGATCTAGCAATGAGAGATCAAAGCAAGCAGGAAAATCCTGGGGGGGGGGGAGGGTTTTCATTTTACTTACTGTGTAAAGATTGTCCCTCACTGCATCCGTCCGGTCGCACGACTGGATTTCAAATCTAAGGGAAGGCGGACAGAAGGGGCGGGAAGGGGATCCTTTCCGCTTCAATTGCTTTTGAACTACAAATCTGTAAATAAATATACATAGTGTAATGTGTAAAAAAAAAATTGTACTTAAAGGGATAGTAATACTTCGTTTTAACTTTATTTTATTTTGTAGGCATTAAAAAAACATGAAGAACGATATAAGTCTTATCTCTCAAACCTTTATGGTTTATGAGATATTCACAAGCAAAGTTTCCTCTCCCGCCCCTTTTACCTAGTGTAAGCCATCTCTTCTCAGATGTGGAATGCAGTCCATAGACCAGACAGATAACAGAAGGGGACAATCTTCTTCCTATGAGAACAATGAAAGCCCTGCCCCCCTTGACAAGTTTTTCAGGTTTGTCCCTTATCTTAATTGAAGATTGTCCCTCTCTGCAGTCTACCTGGGCACCTCCCTTCTGATCTGGCTGAGCAGTGTTACATCAGTAAAAGGGGCGGGAGGGTGCTACTTTGTCATTGAATTACTCTTGTACTACAACTCTGACAGAATTGAAATAACACTCTCCAAAGTCCAAATACTATGATGATTAATTAGAGCTGCTTTTATTATGAAACATTACTATCCCTTTAATACTCGGAGCTAAAGTTTAAATGATATATTACTAACCCTTTAATAAGGCAACATTTTAAATGAACCATTTTGACTCAAGCAACAATTTAAAAGTGTGCTTTAGTGACTCCTACCATTAAATCTGCAACAGTCTGATAAAGAACCCAGGCTGTGCAACATATAATTACATTTGTAAAAGATTGAAAAAGAGGACAATTTAAGAAGGCACGAGGGGTGTATTAACCCTATGAGTGCCAGAGGGATATCCGTTGCTAAGCAATATTTCGATACCCCTCTGTCATTCAAAGGGTAAAAAAAATATATGCAAACTGCACAATAAATTGTAGAACATTAAACCAAATTGTAAGAAACTGTAACATGGTGTAAAGTTTGGAGTAATTCACGATCACCTTTATACAATCACACTGTCACATTCACACCTGGGCTACTTTTTTGGCATATTTCTTTAGACCATTTTTATACGTCTTTATACAGAACTTAGTTAAAGTGGATGTGTCACCACTGCTCTGCCTCTGCTCTCCCCCTCCTCCGATGATGGAGGCTTCTGTCTGTAAGCTGGAGCTCTCTCATTGGGTAGATATCGATCTCTGCCAATGAAACCGCTCCAGCTTACAGACAGAAGCCTCCGTCATCAGAGGAGAGCAGAGGCAGAGCAAAAGACTGCAGTTACAATGCAGGTAACTGCAGTCTATGCAGAAGTAGCTGGGGGACAGACTTTCTAAGTTAAATTTACAACAAATAAAACTTAAAAAAAATAATAATAATAATGTTTTAGAAGTATTCAATATGTAGCCTAACTATTTAAGCTATGTTATAAATAGGTGACACATCCACTTTAAAAAATAAAAACATCAACAATAAGGGAGGGAAGTCTGTGTGCTACCTATGGAGACCATGAACGAAAGTGAATTAACAGTTAAAAAGGTTCAGTCTTTAGCGCACCAGAGAATCTCTAATGTGAAACAGTCAAAGCTCGATTTTCATCCCAGGGACCCTAGGCAAAAGCATTCTAGGTGCTCTTAACTCTGCCCATGACCACACCCCCAGTTCTTACATGACCCGCCCACATTCATTTCCACTGCTCCCTCATACAGAAAACAACCTTTGCCCATAACACACAAACATAAACATCTGCACAAAGCATTTCACATGAGACATCTAGCAATGAGAGATCAAAGCAATGAGCTGGGAACCTCTGTAGCATCTAATGAGTTAAATAATAGCCAGTAAAGGGTATATAACCTGGTGCAGGGAAATTGAGCTAGCACTGGCCACATATACATCTCAGACAGTGGGTGCGGCCACCACAACCGAGGCTCCTCCCCCAAAGATTTGGTGCTCTAAGTCATTTCCTACTTTGACTATGGAAATCTGAACCTGGATATAGCATTTCTTTGTAAAGCAGCAATGATATCCATGTACATCCAGTTAGACTCAACGACCACATGAAAATTAATCTGAGGGACAGTACTCTGTCTAGCTCTGGGTTGAAGCGGAACTACCACCCCTTACAAACAGGGTCCCAAATAATTACCCATCTGGCGACTAGCTGCTCAGTATCGCTAGACGCCAGAATTATTACAGCATTAATGAGATTTACACACTGCTCCCAGACTGACAGGCAGGAAACAGCGCAGACATCTTTCCATAGTGATGTCAGCGTGCCTCCGCTGTCAGTCCCTTTTGGAGCCGAACGGCTCCTAGCAACGCCTCCTAGAGCCGTCTGGGACTGACAGCGCAAGAGCGCAGACGTGACTATACAAAGATGTCTGCGCTGTTTCCTGCCTGTCATTCCCGGGCTGACAGGTAGGACGGTGCGCAGAAATCTTTCCATAGTGACCCCTCCTCTGTCAGTCCCTTTTGGAGCCGAACGGCTCCAAGCAACGCCTTCTAGAGCCGGCTGGGACTGACAGCGCAGGAGCGCAGACGTCACTATACAAAGATGTCTGTGCTGTTTCCTGCCTGTCATTCCTGGGCTGACAGGCAGGATGGTACGCAGAAATCTTTCCATAGTGACTCCTTCACTGTCAGTCCCTTTTGAAGTCGAACGGCTCCTAGCAATGCCTTCTAGAGCCGGCTGGGACTGAAAGCGCAGGCGCGCAGACGTCACTATGGAAAGATAATAATTCTGGCGACTAGTGCTACTGAGCAGCTAATCACCAGATGGGTTATTATTTGGGGCCACGTTTGTAAGGGGTGGTAGTTCCGCTTTAAACACAAATAAAAATGCAATAGTATGTAATATCAGATACTTCAAGGACATAAACTGAGAAAAAAAACAGCTTTTGTGTCATTATAAGTACATAAATAATAAGATATTGGACAATACATGGACAAGTTTTCTGTTTAAAGCAGGGACGAGCAATGTGAGGTCCTTCTGTAGTTGTTAGACTACAACCCCCATCAACCCCCATTGGCTGCCGAAGGATGATGGGAATTGTAGTCTAGCAACAGCTGGACGGCCTCGCTTTGCCCTGGTCTAAGGGAAGAAGTATGATTTATACATTTTAACATCTGGATGTTTTATAAAGTGGTAAGATAACAGATGGGAGAAGTAAAAAGTGACAGAAATGCCAAGATTTTCACTAACCACAACTGCAGAGATAAATGTGCTATCATCACTTCAGCATCTCAGCTTCGGTCCTCAAGGATCACTAACAGGAGAGGTTATAAGGATATTCCCTGCCTGAATACACATTAGTCAGCAAATAGATCCACCAGTTCTTAAAGTGGAACTAACACTTTGTAATGACAGGTCATTCTGAAACGTTTTTCAAAATCATTTATATTTATGTTAGTCAAGCTTCCTTTTTTAAACTATATTTTATGAGATATTTAGCTTTATATATTTGTATTTTTATACAGATTAGGCAACAATGGCTGGTACAGTCTAGGGTTCAGGATGCTAACATTCTACTCTCCCTCCCAACTGCCACTCGTTACCAGGAAGTACCAGCTAATCTGCATTAAATAGTAAGTAATTAAAGCTAAATATTTAATCTACTATAGTTTAAATAAAAGAAAGGCTAGCATAACAGTAGGCAATTTTGAAAGCCTTTTCAACATCATCCACGTCATTAACCCTTTGAGTGCCAGAGGGGTATGCAACGCATTGCAAAGCAATGCGTTGCGTACCCCTCTGGCACACAAAGGGTTAAAAAGTGTTAGTTCTACTTTAAAGAGCGTTTACAGCCTTCTTTAGAAAACAAAAAGATGAGTAATTCTGGATTAAACCAGTTACACACCTAGGGATGGAAATTCCCACTGATCCAATAGCATTCATTAGTGCCCATAACACACACGTGTTAAAGTGATAGTAATGTCAAAGAATAATATTATTTTGTATGTAGATGAAAAAAAAATATTTGCAGCAAATCTCATCTCTCAAACCACTATGGTTTGAGAGATATTCACATTGAAAGTTCCCCCTCCCTCCCCTTCTCCTGACGTCGGCACTCTAGTTGACAGCAGGAGATCCCGGTCCTGGGACCAGCCGTTGGCTCTTCAGCAGAGCCGAAATTGCGTTATTTGAAAATAATTACTTCATTGGAACGGTCTGCAAAGTGTGCCTGGTTTGCAAGCACACTTTGTAGACTAGTGGTTCTCAACCCGTGCCCTCAGTAGCTACTAACAGGCCAGGATTTGAGAATTTCCTTGTAGGAGCACAGGTGAGTTAATCAATATGACGAAGTCTCTGATCAACACACTTGTGTTCTAGCAGGGAAATTCCTAAATCCTGGCCTGTTAGTGGCCACTGAGGGAACGGGTTGAGAACCTCTGTTGTAGACTGTTCAATAAAGTAGTTATTTTTAAATAACGAGATTTCCGCTCTGCTGCAGAGCCTCCTTCAGTCGTATGACTCAAATCTTCTGCTGTCAGCTTTACAGATGACATCAGGAGAAGGGGAGGGAGGAGGGAACTTTCAATGCGAATATCTCTCAAACCTTAGTGGTTTGAGAGATGGGATTTGCTGCAAATAATTTTTTTTTTTCATCTACAATATAAAATAATATTATTCTTTGACATTACTATCACATTAACTTTGTTTCAAGTTGATGTCTTAGTTGCATAACATAGCTTTTATATCCATCTCCCACCCCTTACCCTAACATCAGCCCCTTCTCCAAATGAGAATGCTGATGGTTGCCCAGCATTAATTCACAAGAAGGCAATCGTTTCTGTGTGTATGGCTTTAATGTGTCATGAGCATCAAGTCAGCTGTAGTCACTGCTTGAGATGCATTAAGGGGATAGCAACACTTAAATTTTACTCCATTCTGTTTTGTAGCCCTTAAAATAAGAAATAAAATGATCCCAGAGAGGTTTGAGAGATATCTGCTTTCAACGTTCCCCCTTCCCTGACGTGACCGTTCTAGCTGACTGCAGGGGAATCCGCTCCTGGGACAAGCCGGCGGCTCTGCAGCAGAGCCAAGACTGAGTTAATGAAAAAGAAATCCTTCACTGGAAAGGTCTTCTACGTGTGCTTGGTTTGCAGTGAAGAATTTCTTTTGCAATAACGCGATCTTGGCTCTGCTGAAGAGCCTCCTCCGGTCCCGGGACCGGATTCCCCTGCAGTAAGCTAGAGCGCTGATGTCAGGGGATGGGGAACTTTGAAAGCAGATCTCTCTCAAACCATAAAGGTTTGAGAGATGCCGATGGGGTCATTTTATTTCTTTTTTTAAGGGCTACAAGATGGAGAGGAGTAAATGTAAGTGTTACTACACCTTTAAAGCTACTCACAGACACAAATGTCATGATTACCAGTTGACCGACTGTTCAACACTGTCACTGGGGAAGGCACTAATGTCCAGGAAAACGGTGTGAGAGGGGTGAAATTAAATATTTAATATATTTTAAACTGGTCAGTGTTAAAAAATATGACTGACACCAGTTGTACTCTTTAATACTTTTAATGCATTAGAAAAGAAAGCATTTCTCCCTTTAGAATAGTTATATTCTCTCGATAGTGTAGTTGATTGGCTCCAAAGTTGCCCCTCTATCACTTCCCGAATACGGAATTTAAATGGAATGTACCTATTTGCCTTGGACCTCCTAAACTAGTTTGACAGTCTTTTGTCTAGAGAATGGTATGAAACAGAAGCCAGATTCATTTTAGAACTAGAATATTTTTAACCTCACATTCTGTGGCATTAATACAGCTTTGGGACCGTTCCTTTGAGACCTATACAGTTGAGCAGTTGACATACAATTAGCAGTTACAGCTTTTTCGACATTTGTCTTTGTAACGACATGTCCCTAGAGGAAAGAAATTTGGCCTTGCTTGTATATGTTGATGGGGATTTGTAAAAATCACTGAGTATAGCTGCAGAAATGCCATGTAAGCAGTAAGTTAAAATAAAGATTACACATGGATATAGCATATAGTCTTTACCTAGTGCCAGTTGTTATATGCGATGTAATTAAGGCACAAAAACTCTAATGTTCTGAATTCTTTTTAGGTACAGTAGAATTGTCTAAGAGCTCTGTGTTCCTAAGGAAATTAAAGTAATACTAAGGTGCCCTTAGCTCTGCTCATGGGCACACCCCCGCTAGCTGACTACTGGTAAATGAACCCTTTGAGTGCCAGAGGGGTATGCAACGCATTGCTTTCCAATGCGTTGCGTACCCCTCTGGAGCTCAAAGGGTTGAACAAATGGTAAACATAAATGTATGTAATTTTAAAGCAAGTTGAAAGTCACCTATTTATTAAAAAGAGGCGGTTCCACTTTCAGTTAGTTGTTCTTCTTTTACTGAATGATTTTTTTTTTAGGGTGAGGGACAGAAAATGAGACCTCTTTTTAAAGGGATAGTAATGTTTCAAAATAAAAGCAGCTCTAATTAATCATTATTGTATTTGGACTTTGGAGAATGTTATTTCAGTTCTGTCAGAGTTGTAGATCAAGAGAAATTCAATGACAAAGTATCCCACTCCCGCCCCTTTTACTGATGTCACACTGTTCAGCCAGAGCAGAAGGGAGGTGCCCAGGTAGACTGCAGAGAGGGATAATCTTCAATCAAGATAAGGGAAAAACCTGAAAAACTTGTCAAGGGGGACAGGGCTTTCATTGTTCTCATAGGAAGAAGATTGCCCCCTTCTTTTATCTGTCTGGTCTATGGAATGCATTCCACATCTGAGAAGAGATGGCTTACACTAGATAAAAGGGGCGGGAGGGGGAAACTGCTTGTGAATATCTCTCAAACCATAAAGTTTTGAGAGATAAGACTTATATCGTTCTTCATGTTTTTTTAATGCCTACAAAATAAAATAAAGATAAAATGAAGTATTACTATCTCTTTAACACCTGGGATAATAAAAATGTCTCAATGTTTCACAATGCATTGAAGATCTCTCTCTAGCATCCAAGGGGCTTAATTAACATTGCAAAACAAACATATGTTAAAAAACACAGACATATATAATTCAATGTATTAACTGTTTTAACTGTGAAATCTGCGTCCTTGTGCTCAGAAATGCTTTAGACTTGAGAAAGGGAGTTTATCCCAAAAGCTTGTCAATTCATAATTCTGTTAGTCCAATAAAAAAGGTATTACAAGATATTAATTTTGTTTGTTATTTTACATCTACATCACTGGACTAATACGGCTACAATCTTAATTCTCTCTCTGTTTATATATATATATATATATATATATATATATATATATATATATATATATACTCACTTTGCATTTTGTTAATTGATAAAAATAAACTATGGACATGTCTATTTTTTAAAGCATTCTTACTTTTTCACACCTGCCTAAGACTTCTGCACACACACACACACACATATATATATATAGTAATGTGCAAAAGTCTTAGGCAGGTGTGAAAAAGTAAGAATGCTTTAAAAAATAGACATGTCAATAGTTTATTTTTATCAATTAACAAAATGCAAAGTGAGTGAACAGAAGAAAAATCTAAATCAAATCAGTATCTGGTGTGACCACCCATTGCCTTCAAAACAGCATCAGTTCCTCTAAGTACGCTTGCACACAGTTTGTTAAGGAACTCGGCAGATAGGTTGTTCCAAACATCTTGGAGAACTAACCACAGTTCTTCTGTGGATTTAGGCACTTCATTTGCTTCTCTCTCTTCATGTAATCCTAGATAGGTTCGATGATGTTGAGATCAGGGCTCTGTGGGGACCCTACCATCACTTCCAGGACTTGTTGTTCTTCTTTACTCTGAAGATAGTTCTTAATGACTTTGGGGAGTCGTTGTCATGCTGCAGAATAAATTTGGGGACAATCAGATGCTTCTCTGATGGTACTGCATGATGGGTAAATAAGTATCTGCCTGTACTTCTCCGCATTCAGGAGACCATTAATTCTGACCAAATCCCCAACTCCATTTGCAGAAATGCAGCCCCAAAACTTTAAAGGAACTTCCACCATGATTCACTGTTGCCTGCAGACAATCATTCTTGTACCTCTCTCCAGCACAAACAAACTGCCTTCTGCTACAGCCAAATATTTTAAATTTTGACTCATCAGTCCAGAGCACCTACTGCCATTTTCCTACACCCCCGTTCCTGTGTTTTCTTGCATAGTTGAGTTACTTGGCCTTTTTTCCACGTTGGAAATTTGTTTTTTTGGCTGCATGTCTTCAGTGAAGACTACTTCTGACCAGATGGGTGTACCAGGATCCCACTGTTTTCGCCAATTTTGAGCTGATGGCATGGGACATCTTCAGATTGCTAAGGGAAGTAACCATGGTGTGTGTTTCATCTGCTGCACTATGTTTCCTTGGCCGACCACTGCGTCTACGGTCTCCAACATTGCCTGTTTTTCTGTGCTTCTTCAAAAGAGCTTGGCCAGCACATCTGGAAACCCCTGTCTGCCTTGAAATTTCTGCCTGGCAGAGACCTTGCTGATTCAGTATAACTACCTTATGTTTTGTGCTCAGTCTTGCCATAGTGTATGACTTCTTCAGCAACCTCACCTTTTTTAGCTGAGTTTGGCTGTTCCTCACCCAGTTTTATTCCTCCTGCACAGCTGTTTCTGTTTCATTTAATGTTTGTGTTTCAACCCACATATTAAATTAATGATCATTAGCACCTGTTTGGTATAATTGTTTGATCATACACCTGACTATATGCCTACAAAATACCTGACTTTGTACAAGTGTACCTAGAAGAATTGATGCTGCTTTGAAGGCAAAGGGTGGTCACACCAAATATTGATTTGATTTAGACTGTTCTCCTGTTCACTCACTATCATTTTGTTAATTGATAAATATAAACTGCTAGCATGTCTATTTTTTAAAGTATTCTTACAGCATTTTCACACCTGCCTAAAACTTTTGCACAGTACTGTATATATAAAACAAAATGTACATATTGCAGCCAGCTACCTTGAACTCTATATCGAAAAAGAACCAGGTGTTCAAATAAAGCACTCTAATCTTGGAACTTGTTTTGGAAGAAAGCTGCATATATCACACTGGGGGGTAATGATGCATCAAGGACCTCTAGCTGTTCCATGGTTATCACATCTGTAATTCCCATTGACATGACTATGATTTATGTTGCCCCCTAGCAGATGATAATAAATCATGACATGCTGGTTTTACTGTGGAATTTATATACAAGTACCCTCATGGTTCTCATTCAATTTTCTAAATGCTTATCATTGTCATGTGTCAGTAAAATGGAATGGAACAGTTCTGAAATATTTGCCATATGGAAAGGGTAGTAAAATTAGCTTAGTAATGAGTACAAAGAACTGGGGCATAAGGGAACACATTTTTGTTGAGAGAAAGCAATCAGTTGTGTGTACATGAATGAATATATATATATATGTATTTATTATATATATATATCCTATATAATAATTCGCTAAATCGTGTGTAACGCCGCAACATGCGCAGTAGACACTGCTGCGCGTGATGCAGTCATGCGCAGTAGAGACTGCCCGCGCCGAGGCTGATACAGAGCTGGGCGCTCCGAAGGAGCGTTCCCTATGTATCAGCCATGGCGAGGGCAGTCTCTACTGCACGTGACTGCCCCGCGACCTGGTTGCAGTGGCATTGTGGCCCGTGTAACGGGCTCGTCAACTAAAAGAATTCTGTATGCCTGGCACACACACACCCATGGGTGTGTGTTCAAATCTCCTCCATACTGCCTGTTTTGGAGACACAGGGGAAGTGATGTTGACAGGAGTGGGCAGGTCAAAATCTCTGCAAGGAGTTAGCCCTCCCTTAACATATGGATGAAGAAAGAAGAAAACATGGGCGACACACACACGCAAACATACACACACACACAAGTATACACAGACAAACATTCACACTCACTCTGGCCTCAACAGGATCGCTGCTATGCCTACCACTTCCATTTCCTGCAGGTACTCAGCTCACAGATGGACAGGGGGTGGGGGGTGGGAGAACACACTGCAGCTCTGATGGCCGCAGCATGGGGCGGGGTGTTTAGTACAAGTTGTGAGAACATATACTTCCATATCCTGCAGCGCTGATGGAGCATCTTACAAGCTTTCCGTCTGTGCTGCACCGTGTTCTGTGCCCAGGAAATGAAAGTGTATGGTCTCTCAACTTCTACTAAGCACCTCCCACATACCCATGTATGTCACCTTGAACTGTGAACTTCTTCTGTAAGCAAGATGGACTTCTTCCTGAGTCTGTGATCAATGCAGCATAGATGGGTGGCCAGAAGGGGTTAATAAATGCTTGGATTTTCCAATTTAATTGTAAACTAAATCTGCCACACAGGACACAGTACAGCCTCTGACAACATACACTTAAATATTGTTGATACAGAACAGACTTTAGCGCCAACATGTTAACCGTATAACTTATACATGCTCCTCCATACATTATGGAGAAATGCATTGATCACCTCTCTGCCACCCAATCCAGTTATACATTACCTCAATACCTTGACGGGCAATGCCGTCCCACATTGCTAGAATATATATTACTATTGAAATGTTGAAAGCTGGAGGTCAACCCTTATTCAAAGCCCTAGCTAGATTATTTTAAAAATACCTACTGACTGAAACATATAAAATTGCAGAAGTCATCCTACTGCACAAAGAAAGGTAATAAAGAGGATCTAAAAAACTACTGACCAATAAGATTATTGCTAGTTGTCTGCAAGGTTTACACAAAGGTACTATAAAGAAGAATGGACACAATATTTAACGTGGCACAACCGAAACAACAAGCAGGCTTCAGGACCGGGTTCAGTACAATAGACCATATCAAGACAGTGCAACATGTTATAGAGCGACATAATGAATATAACCTCCATTAAACATTGCCTTCAGTGACTACGAAAAGACCTTTGACTTAGTGAAAAAACAAGTAATAATCAATGTCACAATTAGCCAAGGAATAGATAGACCTTATAGCAATATCCTACAAATCCTATATAATAATTCGCTAAATCGTGTGTAACGCCGCAACATGCGCGGTACACACTGCTGTGCATGCTACAGTCATGCGCAGTAGAGACTGCCCGCTGCGCGGCCGATACAGAGCTGGGCGCTCCGAAGGAGCATCCAGCTCTGTATCGGCCGCGGCGCGGGCAGTCTCTACTGAGCGTGACTGCCCCACGACCGGGTGGCAGTGACACTGTGGCCCGTGTAACGGGCTGTTCAACTAGTCAATATATAAAAATGCAACTGCATCAATACAGGTTTACAATTATAAAGACCAGATCAATATAGAAAAAGGCATCCGACAAGGATACAAAACCTCCCCAAAATGAATTTCTGCTTGTCTACAAAAAATTTTTCACAAACTAAATTGGGACAAAAAAAAGTACTTATGATCAATGGAGACTACCTACATCAATTAAATTTTGCAGATTATATCATACTCTTTGCCAGTAGAACTGCAAGAATGCATTGAAGAGCTACGACAGGAAAGCAAAAATGTTGGTCTGAAGATGAATATCAACACAATGCAAGTCATGTTTATCCCATTTACCATACCAAGGAAAATCACAGTAGACAGACAGGAAGCAGAAGAAGTGGAAAGTATGTTTACCTTGGACAGGAAATGTCAACAGATGGAAACACCATGATGGAAACTGAACGACTAATAAAACTGGAATGGCAAACATTAGGAAAACATAGTAGTTTTGTCTTAACCCCTTAACAACCCATGACGTACGTGTACGTCATGAGATTGAGGTCCCTAAAGGACCAAGGACGTACATGTACGTCATGGAATTCCAGGCTCGCCATGTGGCTGCACACCACTCGAGGAGTCCGGAATCGGTGTAGCTAAAAAAAAAATGCTCTATGGTCCTTAAATGACCGCCGGGCGCGTGCGTGGCTGGTCCTTAAGGGGTTAATACACATTTACCATTCTGCCTCAAGCTAAAGGTTTTTGACCAGTGCGTCCTCCCAGTTCTTACGTATGGCTTTGAAACATGGACAGTGAATGTCAAAGCCACACAAAAACTTAAGGTTACACAAAGAAGTATGAAATGGAAAATTCTAAACACAAATAAGAGACCGAAAAACATGTGTATGGATTCATCAACAAACGAAGGTCTATGACAGCATTGAAAGAGTAAAGTGCCTAATATGGAAATGGGCAGGCCACATAACAAGAAGATCTGTTGGTAGATGGTCCAAACAAATTTAGGAATGTATTCTCCTCAATACTACATGCCTAAGAATTAGACCAAAGATAAGATGGTAGATGAAATTGCTAAATTTGTTGGTACACAGTGGCTACAAAAAGCACAGGACTAAAGTTGTTGCAAACTTGCTGAGGAGACCTTCATTCTGCAGTGGATGAACAATGACTGCAGTTGATGATATGATATATATATATATATATCAGGGCTCAAAATTTACACTCGCCACTAGCCAATGGCGGGTGAAAATTTAGCCCTGGCGAGTAGAGATTCAGCCCTGGTGGATATGTTATGGCTTGCAGTGGCGAGTAACTTTTCAGGTCTGGCTAGTAGCAAAGGACTTAACATTTTAAGCCCTGTATATATATATATATATATATCTATAGAGAGAGAGGGGACAAAGTGGGCACTCCATAACAAGATGTGTAAAAAAATGTAACAACTTGCCCGGTGCTGCTTGAATAAAAGTTGTATAGCAAATTGTAGATGATAAAATCACTACACAGCAAGCGCACTCCAGGGTTTATGTACTGATATATAGTGTGTGTGCACGTATGCTTGTGTGTGTCAGTAGTAAAAGGCACTCACTGTATGAGATCTAGTTTGCTTGGGTGCTAGTCATAAAGTCTGCTTTGCCTAGTGGCTTGCTGCACTCATAGGAGTGTTGTTGTTGGTGAATCAGAGAGTTTATTGGCCCAATGTTTTGGCAATGTTTGTGGCCAAAGCCACAAAAATGTCTGAAACAGCTTTCTCTCTAAAGATGGCCAATAATGTTCTATTGCAATGGGCTGGATACCCCACAAGGGATTAATATTAAATGAAATTAATACATACTATAAGTATTTTCCTACTGACAAAACAAGGGCATTTCCACTGCTAGGAAATGTTTTCAGTCAAAACTTTTTACAGCTAAAACTTTTTGTTTTTTAATAAACTGCAATCTTCTATTGTGGCCACCAGGTGGTGCTATTCTTACCACATACTTTGGAGAGCCATGGTCCATGATGCCAGCTCTCCCTTATTGTGAATTAGGAAAAACAAATGCCTCACAGTATGCTAAAACAAATGTGGCAAAACAAGAAGTTTGGTTTGCAATAACTTTTGAATGAAAGATATCCCTGCGAGTACACTTGTTTTACTCTACAGGAAAAGCCACTAACATATTTTTCCATTAAAAGGTCAACTGCCCCTTTAACTCTTTGAGCACCAGGGAGCTACCCAATGCATTGCAATGCAGCGTCAGATTCCTCCCGGCACTCAAAGGGTTAATAATTCCAAGCAACAATCTACTTTGTAACAGAAGTAATTTAAAAGAAATCGCTTTCCCAAATTACTTGGCAACTGTTTTACAAGTTGTGTAACTTCTGGCAAATTTGTTCTTAAAATATATGTAGCTTTCTTTAAAATGTACTCATTCTGGAAAGAGTTCAGGATCCGATGTTAAAATATGTTCTGCAGAGAGTGTTTGAGGAGCTGGATTATTTAATGAGACTACTGCCCCCTGGTGGATTGGATTGTCTCTTATGCTCATTACACAGTGGAAATGTGTACGTAGTTAAAAAGCAATGTTCTGCATGAGTGCACTTCAACAACAACATTAACAATAGTAAAACATTTTTTTAACCCTTTTAATGCCATAGGGGTACGCAATGCATTGCGAAGGGCACTCAAAGGATTAAATGTGAAATAAAACCGCTAATTAATAACCTAATTTACCTTACTGTAGCCAGAAAAATCCCAATTGTCCTTATAAATGTTGCCCTTGTTCAAGACATAACATCCCCATTCAGACTTGGATAACATGTTCATGGAAGCTGATATGACAGATGCTAGAAGGAACACAGAACACAAACTCTGCTCACTGCACATGGCACTCTTAAAGGGATAGTAACACTTAATCATATATATATATATATATATATATATATATATATATATATATATATATATATATATATATATATATCCTCATTATCATCTTGACCCACTGTCAATCCACTTCAGAATGAAGGTCTCCTCAGAAAGCCTCCAACAACTCTGGTCCAGTGCCTTTTGTTGCCACTGTGCACCAACAAATTTGATAATTTCATCTACCCATCTTGTCTTCGGTCTTCTTCTTGGGCATTTAGTATCCAGTGGAATACATTCCAAAATTTGTCTGGTCCATCCACCATCAGATCTTCTTACTATGTATCCTGCCCATTTCCGGCACTTTACTCTTTCAAATACATCATAGACCTTTGTTTGCTGATGAATCCATGCACATGTTTTTTGGTCTCTTTATGTTATGCTTAAAATTTGCCACTCCATACTTCTCTGTGTAACCTTAAGTTATTGTATGGCTTTGGCATTCAGTGTCCATATTTCACAGCCATATGTAAGGACTGGGAGGACACAGGTCAAAAACCTTTCGCTTGAGGCAGAGTGGTAAATTTGTCTTAACCCTTTGAGTGCCAGAGGGGTACGTAACGCACTACTATGTTGGCATATATATATATATATATATATATATATATATATATATATATAGTAGGGTTTATCCTTCCCATTGCTGAGAGGTGTTTTATTCAATAGTTATTATACCTCAAACTTAAAGTGATAGTAATGTCTTACCTAAATAAACAGTAATAATGTAGAGAATAAAAAAAGAAATCGATCGATGCAACTCCTATCTCTCAATCCTTTATGGTTTGAGAGATATAATGCTTTAGATTTTACCTCCTCCTCCCCTTTCCCTGATGTCAGCTATAAAGTTTACAACAGGAGATTCGAGTCGGCTGATTCGAGTTGGCTCTTCAGCAGAGCCGAAATAGCACAATTTAAAAAGAAATACTTGATTGGAAGGGTCTAAAAAAGTGTGCTTGGTTTGTAGGCACACTTTGTAGACCATTCCAATGAAGTGTTTCTTTTTAAATCGTGCTATTTCGGCTCTGCTGAAGAACCGCCTGCCAGTCCCGGGACCAGGATATCCTGCTGTCAGCTGGACGCTGACGTCAGGGAAATGGGAGGGAGGAACTTTAAAGCATTATATTTCACAAACCATAAAGGACTGAGAGACAGGAGTTGCATCGATCACTTTCTTTTTTGATTCTCTACATTACCACACTTTATTTAGATAAGACAATACTAACCCTTTAAAGTTTTGAGGTGCAATATCTCAATGCCTTGAGTTTTACAGTGGTGCTGTTGCTACAACATTCTATGGAGGTTTTCGGTCAACTGACCAGACCTGTCAACAGGATGGTCGTAGCAAAAGTACCACTGTAAATTTTCCGACCAAAAAGATATTGCACCTAAGAAATGAAAGTATGAGCTACAATAACTTTTGACTAAAACACCTCTCAGCAGTGGGGGGTATCCTTGTTTTATTTGGGAGGAGAAAACCTACAGTATAATGTTTTTACATATTAAGTGTTACTCTCCCTTTGACTCTTTTGGGACTAGAGGGGTGTACAGCACCTTGGGGGAGGTGTGCTAAGGTATGTAAAAGGAGATCAAGTGGAGATGACTTCTTCGGAGATATCACTTCTCCGGTTTCTGTGTTATTCTTTGGAGATCTTAGTGCATAGGCTCTATATAGAATAACATAGGAACTGGAAAAGTGATATAATTGGAGAAGTCATCTCCTCTTTATCATCTCTTTATCACACCTTCATCCATAACCCCCAAGTTTCCTAATGCATTCCACACAAGTCTGTCCTTGGGATGTTCTGCTTGTGGATACTTAAAAAAAAGTAATGGATACCTATCTAGCACAGAGCAATATTGAGAATTATGACAGTTGGCTTCAAAGCAGACAGGATGTTGATCCAGGGAAATATCTGACTGCCATTTAGAGTCAGGAAGGACTTTTTTTTTACCTACTTGGGGATTAATTGGAAATGGCTTCAATGTTTGTTTTTCACCTTCTTCTGGACCAACAGGGGTGATATCGCATTGTCTGAACTTGATGGAAGCATGTCTTTTTTCATCTTCTTCAACTATGTTACTATAAATGGTTAAGCAGCCAGCACCTGTACTCTGCCTGCTTCAATCTGAAAAAGCTGACATCTGTCATGCCCGCCCCCACGAACATGAAATCCAAGAAAAATTACAGATGTGATCTCCTGAACAAAGGCACGAGGGCAAAATTCATAGCGGTCATTACGATTTTCTGGCTATAGTAAGGTAAGTGGGCAGTTATGATTGAGGTGTTACTTCTTTTTTAACCTCTTAATACAGTGTCTGCATTGCAAAGCACACACCACTGGTCCTCGAGGAGTTAAAATGTTTTGCATGGGTTCCTTTCGACAACCCCACAGAAAAAGTAAAAATGATGTATTATTTCAATCCCTTCTTAATTTACACAAACAAGCTTTGGGGGATTTATTGGGCTAAACTGGCTGATACAATGCTTTTACAGTTTAAGCAGTCTTAGATTACACTGTGCTTTCAAGTAAAGGCAGACAGGGGATTCAGTTTATATAAAACAAACACGCCAATTGACGACTGATTTAACCTGGGTAGATTTCTAATGGTTTCAGATGTCGCAGCCTAGAGAGCTCTATGTATCGTTCAGCAGCGTTGTGCGTCATAGAAAATGCCTCTTGTTTAATAGATTTATACAAAGAGCGAAGAACAGGAATAAGTAAATTATGACTCAGCAAGGGGGGAGACCCATATTTGGATTTTGGAACAATATTTATTGATGATCGCTTCATTTAATAGTTATTAAAACTGTAACCTACGCAAACCTATATTGTTAACACCTGGCGTGCCAGAGGGGTTTGCAATGCATTGCGTTGTGTATGCGTACTTGGGAACGTTCAAAGGGAGCTGACCCTGAGATCTTAACCCTTTGAGTGCCAGAGAGGTACGCAACACATTGCTCTGCAATGCGTTGTGTACCCCTCTGGCACTCAAAGGGTTAAATATTAGCTCTTAACACTCCTCATAATGCAGATTCATGGAGATGAATCACCATTTTCTGTAACCCAGATGTGCTCCAATCATAGAAACATAGAATTTGATGGGGGATAAGAACCATTCAGCCCATCTAGTCTGCCCATTTTCTTACTGTAAAAACCTGAAACCTTATTTGGTCCTTGGTCTTGTCTTTATATCTATCTCATGCATGCTTACATTCTGTCACTGTATTAACCTCTACCACTTCTTCTGGCAAGCTCTTCCACTTATCTCATCCACTTAAAACTTTCATACAGTACAACTAAACCTGTGTCCCTCTAGTTTCAGACTATGGCCTCTTGTCCTAACATATTTTACTTATTTGAAATGTTCTTCCCTCCTGCACTTTGTTGAATCCCTTCATGTATTTGAATATTTCTATCATATCCCCTCTCTCTTCTCTCCTCCAAGCTATACATGTTCAGATCCTTTAGTCTATCCTGGTATTTATTTTTCTGTAATCAGTACTCAATTAACCTATAATATGCTTTAAAGTGATGGTAATGTTTCACAAAAAAAGGCAACTCTGATTAATCTTCATAGTATTTAGGCAATGGAGAGTGTTATTTCAATACTGTCAGAGTTGTAGTTCAAGAGTAATTGAATGATAAAGTTCCCCTTCAACCCCTTTTACCTAATGTAAGCCATCTCCCCTCAGATGTGGAATCTGGTCTCTTGACCAGAAAGATCACAGCAAGGGACAATCTTCTTACTGTGAACGTAAGACAGGTTTTTCCTTTTGCTTACTGATGATTGTCCCTCTCTGTGATCCATCCGGACAGTCTTGCTGCTCTGAGGTGAGCAGTGTTACATCAGTAAAAGGGGTGGGAGGGCGATACTTTATTCAATTACTCTTGAACTACAGCTCTGACAGTACTGAAATAACACTCTCCATGGCCCAAATACTATGAAGATTAATTGGAGCTGTTTTTTCGTGAAACATTTCTATACCTTTAACTTAACCCTTTAAGGACCAGAGGTTGAGCAATGCATTGTGAAGCAATGCATTGCATACCCCTAGGGCACTCAAAGAATTATAGAGTTTTTCTGACACTGCTTGAAAAAACACAGTACAGGAAGGACTTTTTCCTCTTTCTGGTACAAATGGCTCCAATTTAGACAGTGAAGGAGCAGTTAATTGGCATGAATCATGTAGTGATTGGCAGTGGACTCTCTCCCTCTGACAACCTGGCCTTTCACCCTGAGACCCAGAGATTTGGGTCAAAGCCAGAGAGTTTCCAGGTATCTGTGTGTGTTACATTTTTCTGTGAATACCACTGGAGCTGATATAACAGAAGATAACCCTGTATATTATTATTATAATGCTCTATATACGTCTCTACTAATACCTCAGCAGCAAAGCAAACTTGTTTATTACAATAAAGAAAAAAACACAAACTTGCTAGTCTTTGAACATTCTCTCATCCAATCAGAATCCATCTCTTCCTTTACAACCAATTTAACTGCCTCTTTCTTTGCTGCTCCCTCAGATGAGTATAACTAATTCTACACATGTATCCTTGTTTCTATTACATGTGTATTTATTTTTAATGTATATCGATAATAACGTTAATAAGGAATCCTAACACATAGTTATCTATGGTGGGTCATGTTAGTAAGAAGCAATCAACTCGTGATACTGTGTGGATTGTGATCTGTAGAGCGATTATTATAAGCATTCATTATACACTTTCACAAGTTGGGGTATATATAAATATATATAATATTTCTGGTACAAAAAGAACATTATTTGGATACAATCTTTGTTTATAATTATATAAATGTATAATATATATATATATATATATATATATGTTAGTTAGGTTCTTAAAATGGATAAATCCTAATTAATGGAAGGGAAAAGCTTCTCATCATTCCCCGCCTTTAAAAAATGCAAATTATACATGTAAGATACCTTTATCGACCCAGAATTCAATTAAGAAGATGATGAAAGGTCAAACCTCTCTCTGAACATCAATTCCACATGATTATGGACAAATCTGTGAATAAATCAGTATCCTTACCTATAGCTATGGACAAGTGTTAGAAAACCTTATGACAGCTCTCTCTTCTGCACTACAATAACAAAATATGACCCCACCTGTGGGAAGTGACGAGTGTAAATTTCCTGGTCAGTTAAAGGCTCTGATTCTGATGTATATGAAGAAAATTGATGCTTATACAGGTACAGATGCGTAAATAAATCAAACAGAAAAGTTCCTTTAAGGGGTGTAAAAATAAAAGTAATAGATTACCTCCTCATAAATAAAAAAAGAAAGTGTAATCTGAAGGCAATAGTGAATCTGGTAGTAATAATCCACCCAAAAGACCCTCCCTGCATCAGAAAAGGTGTAAACCTGAATCACTGGGAGTTATGCACTAAGGCATGATAAAGAGGTGAAATCGTGAAGATGACTAATCCAGTGATATCACTTCTCCAGTTCCTATGTTATCCTATAAAGTCTATGCACTAAGATCCCAAAAGTTGGAGAAATCTTAGTGCGCTGGCTCCAAAAAATAACACAGGACATGGAGAAGTGATCACTGCAGAAGTCATCACCGCTTTATCATGTCTTAGTGCATCCCCTCCATTTTGTTTCTCCAGAAGTGAGGAAAGTGACGAGGATGGAAGATATCAGTATACTGACAGCTCACATCTACCATCAGAAAAAATAGTAATAACAAAAAAAGGTTACAAAAATGTAATAATTCTGAAGTTAAGGCAGATATAGATTTGATCTTAGAATAAAAAGGAGAACCCTTGTTTGATCTGGAAAATATAAAACACCTCAGTTCCTCTGAATGGACACCAACAGGACATGTTTCTAAATATGTAGAATTTTGGCCAAGAAAGCCAGTGGATACAAATTCTAGAAATGCATTAAGAGCTGTATGTCCTAGACCCACTATCCCTAATAAGGCATGCGATCCTCAAGAAATGGACCCTAAAATGTTTAAAATCCTGAGTAAATCAGGCAAAGACCAAAGAAAAGGATTAGACAGACAGACAGGACAGATAGAAAGACCTATAGATAGACAGACAGATAGATAGACAGATACACAAACAGAGAGACAGATCATTAAAATCATGCCAGGACAAACTCCTGGACGTTGTAAGTTGTTTGACAAAAATGGTTGATATGATTGAAATGTCTTCAGATAATCCTAACAGAATGATTACCATGAGAGGTTGGATTCTGACAGCCTTATGTCTTTTGGCCAATGCAAGGTCAACTCTTTCTTCAGAAAGATACAAAGCTCTATTATTGAAAATTCATCCAAAATTGGCTGATATGGCATCATCAGAATCAGGTCCTTCTGCCCAAGATCAATTATTTGTTTTTTTCTTTTATTAAGGACCTCAGTAAATCTGCAACAACATTTGCAGCTTTAGAGAAGGCACAATCTTTCATTAAAAGTGTATTCACTAATAAGGTTTTTGGAAAGGCTGGGAAAGGTAGGGGTCACTTCTTTTAAATGTATCTATTGTAACTGCCATTATCACATGCCTGGGCAAGGAATTCCACTATTTAACAGACCTTATGGTAAAAAAACCCATTCCTATGCTGAAATTGAAACCTTCTTTCCTCTAATCTGAATGGGTGGCCCCTAGTTACTTGATCAGGCCTTGGAAAGAAAGATCCTTGTATTGACCTTGCATGTACTGATAAACTGTAACAAGATTTGCTCTTACTCATATTCTCTCTAGAGTAAATAGACAGAGTTTGTCTACACATTCTTCATACTTCAAGTCCTACATTTCCTTAATTAATTTTTTTCAGTGAAGTACACCAGTCCTTGCACCCTGAAAGAGGACACCATAAGCCTAATCACAAGGTTGGTTTTCAAATATACCTAAGGGCTCTTACTCATGGGTGACAGAAATGTGTTACTGGGTCCTACACAGGAGACTGCAGTGAGCATCAGAACCTCCAATCTAACTTGCGTGAAAGATCTACCCCGCTCCATATTTACTGTGTTCCTGCGTCAATGCAGTAAAGATGCAGCTTGCTAGAAGGAAAAGCAAAACCAAAAACACCTAAATTAGCAAAAACATTGGTCACACGTGCCTGACTATGGATAACATGCTTTGGTAGCTAAGGGATTAATACTTACCCAGACGCATGACTGATCCTGTGATGTCTTCTGATGACTTGAGAGGGGAAGGCCCCGCTTATGCGTTTCATCTGTGAGTGACAATGAGTGCTGAGACTCATGTCTAAAAGCTCCACAGAAACTGTGTGACTGTACACAGCTGAACTCTCGAAGACCTTCGGCTCTGTGCATGCTCACTAGTTTTACGGGGGGGGGGGGTTTAGACATCAGTCTCAGCTCCCATATAGCTAGTTGTCAATCAAACCCAGTAGTGGAGCCTCCTTCTACCTAGTTTTCAGAAGACAGCGTGGGATTGGCCATGCATCATGGTAAGTATTAACCTCTTGAAAAGGGCGACTGTGATCACTGAAACACTGACCACTTAATAAACACAGCTTATCTATCTATCTATCTATCTATCTATCTATATAGTGCGTGTGAGAGAAAGAGAGAGAGAGAACATTTTCTAAAAACATGAGTGGATCACGATTACGAATTAGATATCTGAACAATGAGAAATTTAGTGCGGAATCAAAGACAAAATCAGGATAAAATATGCTTTCCAAGTTTTGTACAGAACTATTAACACTCAAACACTGAACTCCAGTAACTAGATAATATATGTGTTTTCCTAATCATCTACACAAGAACAGGCTACAAAGGATTTTATTTATAAGAAGCAACTTTGGAACAAACGTTTGTTTTCCAGGAAAAGTTAAACCTTGTACTTACTTTGTATTAAGCTTCAACGCATGAAACTTTTAAATGGAAACATAAAGTAATATTGGCCTTATTCATCAAGTTAAAGAGGTGCCATTGTGGTAGTTTGGAAAGCCTGGAAAGTACTGTTTCTGACTGTTCTTGTATTGTTTTATATTGAGAACCCTGGAACTCATCCTATGTATCATGAGTGCATCGATAAACACACACACACATCCTATATAATAATTTGCTAGAAAGTTTGTAACGATGCAGTCATGCTCAGTAGAGATTGCCCATGATGAGACTGATACAAAGTGGGGAGCTCCAAAGGAGCATCTAGCTCTGTATCAGCTGTGGCGCAGGAAGTCTCTACTGAGCATGACTGCACCTCGACCGGCTGGCACTGTATCAGCCAGGCCGTGGGCAGTCTCTACTGTGTATGACTGCCCCGCGACTGGCTGGCAGTGGTACTGTGGCCCGTGTAACGGGCTCTTCAACTAGTTTATATATATATATATATATATATATATATATATATATATATATATATCTTGATGTGCAAAAGTTTTAGTCAAGTGTGAAAAAGTGCTGTAAGGTAAGAATGTTTTCAAAAATAGACATGTTAACAGTGTATTTTTTGTCAATCAACAAAATGCATAGTGATCGAACACAAGAAAAATCTAAATCAAATCAATATTTGGCGTGACCAGCCTTTGCCTTCAAAACAGCATCAGTTCTTCTAGGTACACTTGCACACAGTTTTTAAGGAACTCGGCAGGTAGCTTGTTCCAAACATCTTAGAGAACTAACTACAGTTCTTCTGTGGATTAGGCGCCTCAGTTGCTTCTCAGGCAGACTCGATGATGTTGAGATCAGTGCTCTGTTCGGGCTATACCATCACTTCCAGGACTCCTTTAACTTAGTTACACTAAACATAGTTCTTAATGACTTTGGCTGTATGTTTGGGGTCGTCATCATGCTGCATAATACATCTGGGGCCAGTCAGATGCCTCCCTGATAAGTATCTGCCTGTATTTCTCAACACTGAGCTTACCATTAAAGCGGAAGTACCACCGCTAACAAACTTGCCCCCCAATAATTCCCTACTGAGCAGCTAGTCACCAGAATTATTACCACATTAATGAGAATTATCCAATGTTCCCGGGCTGATAGGCAGGATGGAGAGCAGACATCTTTCCATAATGATATCTGCGTGCCTCTGCTGTCAGTCCCAGCCGGCTCTAGGAGGCATTGCGAGGAGCCATTCGGCTCCTAAACGGACTGACAGCGCAGGCGTGCAGACGTAATAATTCTGACGACTAGCGCTATTGAGCAGCTAGTCGCCAGATGGGGAAATATTGGGGGGCAAATTTTTTAGCGGTGGTAGTTCCGATTTAATTCTGAACAAATCCCCAACTGCTTTTGCAGAAATGCAGACTTGCAAGGAACCTCCACCATGGTTCACTGTTGCCTGCAGACACTCATTCTCGCACCCATCTCCAGCCCTTCGGCAAACTGTCTTCTGATGCAGCTAAATATTTACAATTTTGACTCTTCAGTCCAGCGCCCCTTGCAGCCATTTTTCTGAACCCCAGTTCGTGTGTTTTTGTGCATAGTTATGTCGGTATGGCTTTTTGGTTGCAAGTCTTCCATGAAGACCACTTCTTACCAGACTTCTTCAGACAGTAGACAGGTGTACCAGGGACCCACTAGTTTCTGCCAATTCTGAAATGATAGCACTGCTGGACATCTTCTGACTGCGAAGGGAAGTAAGCATGATGTGTCATCTGCTGCACTAAGTTTCCTTGGTCAACCATTGCATCTACTGTCCTCAGCGTTGCCCGTTTCTTTGTGCTTCTTCAAAAGAGCTTGGACAGCAGATCTGGAAACCCCTGTCTGCCTTGAAATTTCTGCCTAGGAGATATATTGCTGATGCAGTATAACTGCCTTGTTTCTTGGTGCTGTGCTCAGTCTTGCCATGGTGTATGACTTTTGACATGAAAGTGTCTTCATCAACCACACCTTGTTAGCTGCGTTTGGCTGTTCTTCATCCAATTTATTCCTCCTACACAGCTGTTTCTGTTTCACATAATGATTGCGCTTCAACCCACATATTAAATTGATTATCATTAGCACCTGCTTGGTATAATTGTTTAATCATACACTTGACTATATGCCTACAAAATCCCTGATTTTGTGCAAGTATACCTAGAGGAATTGATGCTGTTTTCAAGACAAAGGTTTTCACAACAAATATTGAATTGACTTAGACTTTTCTTCTGTTCACTCACTATGCATTTTGTTAACTGATAAAAACAAAGTATTAACATGTCTATTTTTTAAAGCATTCTTACTTTACAGCATTTTTCTCACACCTGCCTAAAACTTTTGCACATTACTGTATGTGTGTGTGTATATATATATATATATATATATATATGTATATTTTTTTTTTTTTTTTCAATATAGGTTAGCCGTGTTAGTCCAGTGGTGTAGAGGTCAAATGAATGAGTATTGCAGTATGTAATAATACCTTCTTTATTGGACTAACATTCAATAATATAGACATGCTGCCTTTATCAAGTCTAAAGCATACAGAGTATCTGTTGAAAGCTTTTCCAATAAAAATATCTTACTGCAATACTAATATACTCATTCATTTTACACACATACAGACACATATATATATATATAGATGGCAAGGAATGAGAAAGCACTTACAGGACTTCAACAAAATGTGATACTTTTAGTTTTTAATTGTTACAACGTTTCGGCTGCTAAACGCACAGCTGTCACCAGGTCCTGACGAAGGCTGTGCGTTTAGCAGCCGAAACATTGTAACAATTAAAAACTAAAAGTATCACATTTTGTTGAAGTCCTGTGAGTGCTTTCTCATTCCTTGCCGTCTACATGCTTTGCCATGAGTATTGCATATATATATATATATATATATATATATATATATATATATATACACACACATGATTAAGCACAAACTCAGGATAAAATATACTTTTCAAGTTTTTTTACAAAGCTATTAGTACACAAACCTTGAACTCCAGTAACCAGATAATCTATGCATTTTACTAATCATTTACACGAGATCAGGCTATAAAGGATTGTATTTATAAGGACCCACTGTGGGACAAACATTGGTTTTCCAGGAAAAGTTAAACCTCCTACTTACTGTTTACTAAGCTTCAAAGCATGACATGCTAAAATGGACACAAAAGTAATATTGCAAAAAACCAGAAACACAGGGACAGCGCAAGAAATCCCTCTAAGTGTGATCCGTATAGATAAACAATATCCACAATCCCATTCAATTCCCCCCTCCAAATGGGTACTCACTTATTCCAGAGGCTATTACCTCCTCTAGATCACAGGCTTGCACTGGATCTGACCTCCAGTATTGGTCTATCCTCATGGGCACTTCTCTCCGTCCTCTTTACGTCCAAGTCTTACCTCTTCCTCGTATCCTTATCAATACTGTGTCTGCAGTTGATAAATGTACTATCGAGGGGGTACTACTGAATCTTATCTGCGGACTACAATAATGGCCCAGAGAAAGATGCTATACTTAATAGCTATTTATTGAAAGGACAACACAAATGAATAGATAATCAAATAAATAAATGAACAATGCTTAAAATGTCAAAATATAGACATAAATGATAATCCTTTACACCCAACGCGTTTCGCGATACTCTATCGCTTCCTTAGGGGTAAGTAATATTGCCCTTATTCATCAAGCTAAAGAATCACCATTCTGGGAATAACTAATGCATCATAGGGAACAAATGAAAATTCCCATTGATTTAAATGCAGCTTTTAAAGGGATAGTAATGTTTCAAAATAAAAGCAGCTCTAATTAATCATCATAGTATTTGGACTTTGGAGAGTGTTATTTCAATTCTGTCAGAGTTGAAGTTCAAGAGTAATTCAATTATAAAGTATCCCTCTCCCGCCCCTTTTACTGATGTAACACTGTTCAGCCAGATCAGAAGGGAGGTGCCCAGGTAGACTGCAGTGAGGGACAATCTTTAATTAAGATAAAGGAAAAAGAAAAACTTGTCAAGGGGGGTAGGGCCTTCATTGTTCTCATAGGAAGAAGATTGTCCCCTTCTGTTATCTGTCTGGTCTTACAACCAGATTCCACATCTGAGAAGAGATAGCTTACACTAGGTAAAAGGGGCGGGAGGGGAAACTTTGTTTGTGAATATCTCTCAAACCATAAAAGTTTGAGAGATAAGACATATCGTTCTTCATGTTTTTTTAATGCCTACAAAATAAAATAAAGATAGAACGAAGTATCACTATCCCTTTAACACTGATCAAACATACTGTTAGGGAAAAAAATATTTGATCACCTGTTGATTTTGTATGTTTGCAAACTGACAAAGAAATGATCAGTCTATAATTTTAATGGTAGGTTTATTTGAACATTGAGAGACAGAATAACAAAAAAAAAAAACAGAAAAACTAATTTCAAAAAAGTTATAAATTGATTTGCATTTTACTGAGTGAAATAAGTATTTGACCCCTTTTCAAAACATGACTTAATACTGTGTGGCAAAACCCTTGTTGGCAATTACAGAGGTCAGACGTTTCTTGTAGTTGGCCACCAGGTTTGCACACATCTCAGGAGGGATTTTGCCCCACTCCTCTTTGCAGATCCTCTCCAAGTTATTAAAGTTTTGAGGCTGACGTTTGGCAACTCAAACCTTCAGTTCCTCCACAGATTTTATATGGGATTAAGGTCTCCAGGACCTTAATGTGCTTCTTCTTGAGCCACTTCTTTGTTGCCTTGCCATGTGTTCTGGGTCATCGTCGTGCTGGAATACCCATCCACGACCCATTTTCAATGTCCTGGCTGAGGGAAGGAGGTTCTCACCCAAGATTTGATGGTACATGGCCCTGTCCATTGTCCCTTTGATGCGGTGAAGTTGTCCTGTGCCCTTAGCAGAAAAACACCCCCAAAGCATAATGTTCCCGCCTCTATGTTTGACTGAGGGGATGGTGTTCTTGGGGTCATAGGCAGCATTCCTCCTCCTCCAAACACAGCGAGTTGAGTTGATGCCAAAGAGCTCAATTTTGGTCTCATCTGACCACAACACTTTCACCCAGTTCTCCTCTGTATCATTCAGATGTTCATTGGCAAACTTCAGACGGGCCTGTACATGTGCTTTCAGGATTTCAGTCCTTCACGGCGTAGTGTGTTACCAATTGTTTTCTTGGTGACTATGGTCCCAGCTGCCTTGAGATCATTGACAAGACCCTCCAGTGCAGTTCTGGGCTGATTCCTCACCATTCTCATGATCATTGAAACTCCACGAGGTGAGATCTTGCATGGAGCCCCAGACCAAGGGAGATTGACAGTTATTTTGTATTTCTTCCATTTGCGAATATTCGCACCAGCTGTTGTCACCTTCTCACCAAGCTGCTTGGTGATGGTCTTGTAGCCCATTCCAGCCTTGTGTAGGTCGACAATCTTGTCCCTGACATCCTTGGACAGCTCTTTGGTCTTGGCCATGGTGGAGAGTTTGGAATCTGATTGATTGCTTCTGTGGACAGGTGTCTTTTATACAGGTAACAAGCTGAGATTAGAAGCACTCCCTTTAAGAGAGTGCTCCTAATCTCAGTTTGTTACCTGTATAAAAGACACCTGGGAGCCAGAAATCTTGCTGAGTGATAGGAGGCGAAATACTTATTTAACTCAGTAAAATGCAAATCAGTTTAGAACTTTTTTGAAATGCATATTTCTGGATTCTAGATTTCAGATAAACCTAACGTTAAAATTATGGACTGATTATTTCTTTGTCAGTGGGCAAAAGTACAAAATCAGCAGGAGATCAAATAATGTTTTCCCTCACTGTAGTAACATAGTTGATGAGCCTGAAAAAAGACATGCATCCATCAAGTCCAGCCCATAACAAATCATGCCTATTGATCCAGAGGAAGACAAAAAAAAAAAAAAACATTGAAGCCATTCCCAAGTAAGCCCCAACTGGGTAATAAAATTAATTCTCGACTCAGAAGGACAGTCAGATATTCTCCTACAACCTATCTGTTTTGAAGCCAATTGTCCTAATTCTCAATATTGTTCTGAGGTAGGTAGGTATCCATTATTTTTTTTAAAGCAGTTACCGTATCTGCAAGCACAGCATCCCGAGGCAAAGAATTTCATGACTTTAAAGCCCTTACAGTAAAAAATCCTTGCCTTTGTTTTAGCCGAAAGCACCTTTCCTCTTATCTTATTAGATGACCACCTGTTCTTAGCTCAGCTCATTGAATAAATAGTTCCTTGGAGAGTTGTTTGGAGGGCCCTGGTGAAAAATTATTTTGGGATCCCCTAACACAAAAAAAATTCTCTCAAGGATGTAACTAGAACCTTTTGGTAGATAGGTCCCCATGAATGTTGGGCCTTCGCACAACTGCACCATCTACACCCACTGTAGTTAAGACGCTGCAGATCTGTATTTACACCCCTAGGTGCTTTTTGGCAAAACACTCTTGGTGCCCTTGGCTCCACCAATGGCTACACTCCACTCCTCACATGACCTGCCCCCAGTCTCATAAACTGTTTCCTGTCACAGAAGATACCCTTGGCCTATAATGAACAAGGAAAAAAAACCTTTAACCCCTTGGTTGATAAAAGAGATGTCCAACAGATTGTAAAGCAATAAGTTACAGATCTCTAGAATCCAAGGGGTTAAATAATAGCCTGTAAAGGAGTATAAAACTGGTACAGGGTCATTGAGAATTCTCTGGCCACACCCACAATTCAAAACATGGGTGTGGTCAGCAAAGCTGAGGTACCGCCCCCAAAATATGGAGCTCTAAGCAGTTGCCTACTCTGTCTATTGTGAAATTCAGCCCTGCAACCGAGTGGGTTTTTTTTTTTTTTTTTTTAAAGAACTGAAGAATTTTAGCATATTCTTTAAGCCCAAAGAAAATGTGTAGAATTTATGGTGCAAATCAACTGCACGACATATAACAAACACACATTTGTGTTTGTATCGCACACACCTCTGGTCTACCATGCTCAGTTTGCTGAGTTTGTGTCCTGTGGTCCCCTCAACCACCAAGGACATGCCATCCAGGACTGACTGTAAATATAATTTCTCCAGCAAATGCACTGACAAAATCCATAGAGGATATTAGGATTCTCTGGCCGTAGCAAGGTATGTGGGAATTATTAGCAGAAAGTGTTAGTTAATGTTTAAAGGAGCACTAAACTTTTTTTAATGAAAAAATATATATTGTAGGGCGTTTCCTGTTGAGTAAAATGAGGGTACTCCCACTGCTGATAGATGAATATTTCCAGAGTTATTACTGTTTAAAACTGTGTTTTTTACATTAACAGTGCCCTCTAGTGGTCAAATTCCAATTAGTTATTCTGTTACATTTTAATGGAGAAGAAAATCAGTGACATTCAGTTCTGCATAGAATGTGATAGAAACTGTCAAGTCACTTCCTGTCAGAACAATCAGGAAGTAAACACAGTAAATTCACTTCCTGGTTATTTGAACTGTTATAAAGTTTGAATAAAGCAACTGATAGTGGTGGGAGTACCCTTTTTTAATCAGCAGGAAAAACTGTATAACATATACAGTTTTTACATAACATATAACATATTGCTCCTTTCAGGCAATGTTCAGATAGGTGATTTGTACAAAGCCGAGATAGAAATCTATTCATCTTGGCAGATTACATATTTTTACTGTCTTGAAGTCCCAGTGATCCCATCACTAGGTGGGCTAGGGGATCATGGCAGTGTGTTTACTGAAGGCCGACCCCATTTACCCTCTCTGGTCATTAAAGGGTTAATTAAGCTCATGCATTTGTTTTTAAAACTACTAGCATCTACCAGGTCCACATCCAAGGACATGACATGCAGAACTACTTGAATTTTATGCGGCATTCTGTAAGGGTTTGCCACTGAATGAGTTTTATGGTGAATTATGTGTGAGTCACTGAATGAGTTTTATGGTGAATTATGTGCGTCACTGAATTAGTTTTATGGTGAATTATGTGTGTGTCACTGAATTAGTTTTTTGGTAAGTATGCGTGTGTGTCACTGAATGAGGTTTACGGTGTATTATGTGTGTGTCACTGTATGAGTTTTATGGAGCATTATGTGTTTGTGTCTCTGAATTAATTTTATGCTGCATTATGTGTGTGTCACTAAATGCGTTTTAAAGTATGTTATGGAAGCATATGTCACTGAATGAGTTTTAGGGTGTACTATGTGTTTGTGTCACTGAATGAGTTTTATGGTGCATTATTTAGTGTGTGTCACTGAATGAGTTTTAAGATGCATTATGTAAGTTTGTGTGTCTGAATTAATGTCATCCTGCATTATATAAGTTTGTGTATCTGAATTAATTCTATTCTGCTTTATGTGTGTGTGCACCACCAGTTAAGTTTTATTATGCATTATATGTGTGTCACTGAATGAGTTTTATTCTGTTATTTGTGTGAGTGTTACTGAATGAGTTTTATGATATATTATGTATGTGTGTGTCACTGAATGAGTTTTATGGTGCATTATCTAAGTATGTGTCACTGAATGATTTTATGTTGTATTACGTTTGTGTCACTGAATTAGTTTTACTGTGCATTATGTACGTGTTTGTGTCTCTGAATTAATTTTATGCTGCATGTGCGTATGTGTGTGTGTGTGTGTGTGTGTGTGTGTTACTGAATGGGTATTATGGTATATTATGTAAGTGTGTGCACTGAATGAGTTTTATGGTGCATTATGCAACTGTTTATGTCACTAAATGAATTTTATGGTGCATTATCTAAGTATGTGTCACTGAATGAGTTTTATTGTGTATTATGTAAGTTTATGTGTCTGGATTAATGTTATGATGCTTTATGTTAGTTTGTGTGTCGAAATTAATCTTATGCTGCATTATGTAAGTTTGTGCATATGAATTAATTTTATGCTGCATTATGTGTGTGTGTGTGTGTCACTAAATGTCTTTTAACCCTTTGAGTGCCAGAGGGGTACGGAACGCATTGCTTTGCAATGCGTTCTGTACCCCTCTGGCACTCAAAGGGTTAAGATATATTATGGAAGTATATATCACTGAATGAGTTTCATGGTATATTATGTAAGTATGTGTCATTGAATGAATTTTATGGTGCATTATGTAAGTGTTTGTGTCATTGAATGAGTTTTATGGTGCATTATCTAAGTACTAGTTGAACAGCCCGTGTACATGGGCCACAGTGCCAGACATCAACGGCAGCGGTGCAATCATGCGCAGTAGAGACTGCCCGCGCTGCGGTGATAACGGAGCGGGGCGCTCCAAATTCAGACCATAGTCCTCTCTGAGCACATTTGGTGAGCAGAGAGGACTACAGTCCGAATTCGGAGCGCTCCACTCCGTTATCAGCCGTGGCGTTGGCAGTCTGTACTACGCATGACTGCAGTGCGCGCAGCCGTCTGTACTGCGCGTGACAGCTTCTGAAAAACATACATTAGCGAATTATTAGATAGGATGTGTCACTGAATGAGTTTATGGTGCACTATGTAAGTTTGTGTGTCTGATTTTATGTTATGCTGCATTACGTAAGTTTGTGTGTATGAATTAATTTTTTGCTGCATTTTGTAAGTGTGTGAGTCACTAAATAAATTTTATGGTGTATTATATAAGTGTGTGTGTCACTGAATGGATTTTATGATGCATTATGTAAGCATGTGTCACTGAATGAGTTTTACAGTGCATTATGTAAGTATGTGTGTCAAAGGGTCCCCATTTGGCCCTCATTCCTCCTTGCAGCAATCCAGATTCACCGGTCCGGCCACAAGCTTGTAGCTGCCTTCAGGAGGGAGAAACCCAGCACGACAGCCCATGACAACTCGGCATCTTGGTTTTCCGTTAAGGGTAAAGGATTTCCCTGATTAAGCACAGGTGAGTTAATCAGTGGATCATTCATTGTGACTGACTCACCTGTGCTTAATCAGGGAAATTCTTACATCCTGGCCTGTTAGTGGCCCTTGAGAACTGAACTTGGACAGCCCTGCCTTAAAGAATCGATTGAATATGGGTAGCAGGTAGATATATGCACATTATATTCAGTATTGTGTGGTCGATTTATCGTAGTGTGACGACATTCTGATATCATTTATATATTTAATGTAATGATATCATTTTGATAGGCTAAGCTTCATTCATTTTATGTAGTTTGTATTATAGCTGATATCCTTTGAGACGATAAGGAGACGTTTTAAAGCTGAACTACCACCCCTTTTAAACATGGCCCTAAATAAGTACCCATCTGGTGACTAGCTGCTCAATAGCGCTAGTCGCCAGAATTATTAACGCATTATTGAGAATTCATCTTGCTACTGGGACTGACAACCATGAAACAGCACAGACATCTTTCCATAGTGACGTCTGCGTTTGCGCTGTCAGCCCCTTTTGGTGCTGAACAGCTCCTAGCAACGCCTCCTAGAGCAGACTAGGACTGTCAACGCAGACGTCACTATGGAAAGATGTCTGCTCTGTGTCCTGGCTGTCAGTCCCAGGAGCAAGATGAATTCTCGATAACGCTAATAATTCTGCCGACTAGCGCTATTGAGCAGCTAGTTGCCAGATGGGTAATTATTTGGGGCCATGTTTAAAAGGGGTGGTAGTTCCACTTTAATACAATAAATCCCCACTATTCAAGGTGCTAGAAATGTCTTGAGTGTTACGCTTGCTTAATGTTAATATACTCACCTACTTACACTGAACATTCCACTCTTTTGTTACTATATTAATGGAAGTCTCAGGCCATTCTACTCATCTGTGCATAGTTTAATCTTTTGATTGTCCTGCAATACATTTTTAGTAACACTCTGGCCCTTAAGGGGTTATAACATTATATATAATAACGAGATGCAGAGGAAAGTGAGTAATGATTTCCATTTCCCTGTGCATTCTATAGGGAAGGTATTCTGCGTTTGCTCTCTGTAAATACGTCATGACAGAGGAGTGAGTATTGTAAGGCAATCTGAGCTGAAGTATTCGTACATTCTATTGCATAACCTGAACTGCAGCCGCATCAGCTGGAACCTGAAGTCTAATAAGCTGCACTGGCAGATTCCTACATTCAGTCTTGTGCAACTGCAATGTAATCATGATATTTTTATTATTATATAACTGCATCAAGTCCATTAAAACACTTTTGGAATGACAAAAGCCTCAAAGGATTGACTCTGTTGCCTGTATAAAATCCCTCCTATTATAATCTATAGATACATTTAGAGGTCTGAATAAGTGACAAGCATGAAAAATTAAAGCAGAACTATCACTCCAAATAAAGTGCCCCCAAACAATTATTCATATAGCGATAAGCATAGAAATACTAGTATTAAATAGAATAAGTCTGGCATTATTAAGAAATCCTACTTGATCCGAGATTAACAGACAGGCTTCTCGCTTTAATGGCATCTGCACGCCTGCGCCATCAATCACTTCCTGTACCTCATCAATCCATGGAGGGACAGCTCAGGTGCACAGATGTCTCTAAGGCAAGATGTCTGCACTAATGCCTGCCTTTTCGTCTAAGATCAAGTAGAATTTCTTAAAGCGTAACCTGCACATTAATTACATTGCCCTAGAATATATTACTAAACTACCGATATGCAAAGTTATACTTCCTTAAGCTCAATAAGTTCGTGGTAGTTCAGCAAAAACACATCATATGCAAGAACCAGAGGACACACAGCACAGACATCTTGGAGGAAATGTGCCTCTGAGTCTGCGCTGTCTGCCCCATTCTCTGCCAGCAATGGTGGTGATGTTCCTTGGTACCTTAAGGCACAGGAAGCGACTGACCTCGCAGGCGCACAGAGCTTCCCTTGTAAGCTCTGTGCAGCCTGATGCCTACAGAAGATGTGTTATACTGAACTACCACGGACTTATTGAGCTTAAGGACAGTATAACGTTGCACATCGCTAGGTTAATAATATATTCTGGGGCAATGAAATTAACGTGAAAGTTCTGCTTTAATAACATTGGACCTATTCTGTATAATACTAGTATTTCTATGCTTATCGCTATATGAATAATTAGTTGAAGAGCCCGTTACACGGGCCACAGTGCCACTGTCAGCCAGTCGCAGGGAAGTCATGCGTAGTAGACACTGCCCGCGCCGAGGCTGATACAGAGCTGGACGCTCCGAAGCGCATGACTGCAGCACGCGCAGCAGTCTCTACTGCGCATGACTGTGTTGTTACACACATTTTAGCTAATTATTATATAGGATTATTTGGGGTGCACTTTATTTGGGGTGATAGTTTCACTTTAAGGGTCGCTGATGTGCCAGGACCGACACGACTGTCTAAGCGTTACGGACCGGTGACATTCTTGACACCATTCATTTTTTTTATCAAAGCACGCCTGCAGGCGCCCTCTGACAACAGCAGTCAATTTCAGCCTCACCCATGGCGAGTCAGTACGTGTGATCGTTCACACATACCGGCTCTCCAAATAAAATGGCCTTGGTCCTCCAGGGGAGACACAACTCCTGGTCTGCCTGGTCCTTTAGCGGTTACAGATAACACAGGCAATATTATAAGTTTGAAACCTTTGACGTGATTTTGCAGGTGGGAGAAGACACTTGTAATCTAGCTTTTAGTCATGTCTCTAATACTTACAAAACGTGCTATAATTTTATTAATTTTGTATACCTTCCTCCCTCTTATTTTTCAAGGTGTCTCCAAAACGAACACTATTATGAAATATGTGTTGGAAAGAATTGCTTAATACCGCATTGTTGTTGTTTAGATTCTTAATAAGTGCTAATTATCTGGTTACATTCTGGCTCCAGAACGTGCTATAACCCTCTCTGTTGTGCTAAAGTGTCATAAAAATCTGCTCAAACAAACAAATAAACAGACAGAAATTGAAAATCTCATGTGTTATGTATTTGCAGCAAGCTTTAATATTCTCACTTTTTTCATCTGAAAAGCTATTGAGTTATCTGAGGTAGTTCTGCCAAAAGCCGCACTGAACTGTCTGCAACACTTCACTAAACTTGCGCGCCCTTGAATGACCCTGGCTTTAGGAAGATGCCTGCAGACTGTATAAGCAAATATAATAATGCTGGGAAATGTACTAGATGATTCAGAGATTGCCTAAGCTTAATGTGTGGGTGCATGTGAAAATGTATTTCCCTTATAAATTTTACAAAAGTGATTTGTCATATAGTTTTTGGAATAGCTGAGTAATTGTAGAAGTATATAAACGTCAGCATGAAATGCGTAATCTTATGGATGAAAAAAAAAAGAAATACACCAAAATGAACACGCAACTGAAGCGAAACTGTACGTTCACAAGAAGTTATGTGCTTAACCCTTTGAGTGCCAAAGGCGTGTGCAAAGTATCGCAGAGAAATTGGCATGTCCGTCTGGAAAGACAAGACATCCAGTGCTGATTGAATAGGTTAACTCTTGAACAGAGGCTGCTGTGTAAAATAAGTGTACTCCCCCTACTGGCAGAATTTTCAAACTTTTTTTTAATTCAGTTAGCAACAGCACCAACTAGTGTCCAAAGAGAATTTTGCTAATACACTCTATGGGATAGCTGTGGTAAAGAGGTGATAATGTGGAGATGACTTTTTCATGCTATCCCTTCTCCAGTTCCTATGTTATTCAGGAGCCTATGAATTTAAATTTCTCCCACTTCAGAAAGCTTAGCGCACAGGCTCTGTTGAATAACATGGGAATTGGAGAATGGATGCCACTGGAGAATTCATCTCCACATTATCATCTCTTTATCACACCTTAGTGCATCTCCCACCTTCAGTCACAGTGTTATCAAGTGATAAGAACAGCAGCAAGTTGACCACTACCCAGCATCCTTCGATGACGGAGGCTTTCTTTCTCTGAGCTGGAGCGATCTCATTGGCAGAGATCGATATCTAGCCAATGAGATTGCTCCAGCTTAGAGACAGAGAGCCCCCGTCATCGGAGGATGCTGGGTAGTGGGATGGGAGCAGCTTCTGTGTGGCTAGCTTCGGCAATCCAGAATTAGGCTGCTGGGCAATTTTAAAACTTTAATTTTTGCGCAGATAACTTTTTTTTTTTAAATGAATAATGTGTTTAACTTTTTCGCTAAATGCTCTAACGAATAAGCATTACTTTTGTATATGTGAGAGATCCACTTTAGCAATAGTAGTATTAGCCAGCATATTCACCGCATTACAGAGAAATCCTACTTCTTCGGAGACTGATGGCCAGGCAGTAGTTTAGAGGCATCTGCGCTCCTTCACCGTCAGTCACTTCTGGTACCTAAAGGTATCATGCAGCGCCTCCTAGAGGAGACTGGGACTGACAGCGCAGGTGCACAGACGTCTGTAAGCAAAGATGTCTTCGCTGTTGCCTGGCCATCAGTTTCGGCAGAAGTAGGATTTCTCTGTACCGCGGTAATTATGCTGGCTAATACTACTATTGTTAAGTGCATCGTTTGATGCCTAATTGTTGAGGGGAGACTTTATATGGGATGATAATTCCCCTTTCATGCAAAAAAGCATAGGTATAATCTTTAATAACTTTTGAATGCAATATATATATATATAGACACTAGCTGAAAAGCCCGTGTGCCATCCAGCAACCTCGGCTGGTGGCCGGATCCTCTCTCCTCAGTGGTCGCACTGCAGTCATGCGCAGTACTGACTGCTTGAATGTGCCGCTGCTGATAGGGAGCAGGGCACTCCGAATTCAGACCAGAGTCCTCTCTGTGCACCTTCCTGGGACCAAGCGGTCCCAGGAAGGTGCACAGACAGGACTCCGGTCTGAATTCGGAGAGCCCCGCTCTGTATCAGCCGAGGAGCTTTCGGGAAGTCAGTACTGCGCATGACTGCAGAGTGGGCAGTCTCTACTGCTCATAACTGCAGAGCAGGAAGTCTCTACTGCGCATGACTGGGTTGTGACAAACTTTTTAGCGAATTATTATGTAGGATATATTTAATGTGTTGCACACTCCCCTGCCACTCAAAGGCTTAACAGCAGAGGAGATAATAGAATGACTTGCCTAAATACACGTGTAACTTTTGGCTCTCCAGTGATTTTAAAAAAAAGTCTCAGTGAAAAGAGAAAAAAAACAGTCCTAAATGTGGTTTAATCAACCACCATAGTGTAAGGTATTAAAAAAATCTTCTAGCTATCATTTTTTGTACTAATTCTGACATTTATTTTTTTTTTCAACAAAATAAAATTGGTCTTAACTTGTAGAAGAAGACTGTTTAAAAGGAATATTAGAAGGAAAAATTAACTTCTCATCTTACTGCCATTTTTAATTCTTTACTTCTGAAATGCCCTCTTACCTTCGTCATCCCAGATCCAACATTTTATCATTACAATGACTTTTTGAACAACTTCCATCGTCCCCAACTAGCTGTTGGTTAGTTGGGATGATAGGAGTTGGTAGTCTCCAACAGCTGTAGATGTTGTCTTCTCTAGTAAATGTCAAATCTGAAAATAACTACTCGGATTCACCAACAACCCATGTGACAGTCTGGGGAAGAGATAAATGTGTTTTATTCATATGCTGTATATGTTCTTTCAGTGTATGTCCTGACGGGAACTGAGGATGTAGAGAAAATTCATATTTTGTAATAAAAATCTGGAAAGTTGGAAATAGCAGTATAGTGTTGCTTAGGGAAATTTGACCATTCACTCATCACTTAATGTTGTCTTTAATTCTGCCAAATTATCATTTTCCACATCCCCACTATTTTTTTTCCAAGGCATTTTGAGTGAGAACACACACACGTGCGGCTTCTCCTGACAGCAGGAAATATTTCTGAGCTTAACTATCTCTCTGTGTTAGAACCGGTAGGCGCATCACTCATAGCATCTGATGGGAATCTTTTTTATGTAACACCACAGAGACCTATGGATTTTAATAACTTGAAAGGTATAGCAAATGGATGCAACATACTGTATCTCCTAAATATTTTACATTGTGCAATGTGTCTCCAAGGAAATGGTAAAGAATTTGCTCTTTAAATCTCAAAAGTTAAACGTTTTCCATTTTGTAGACAATAAAATAGTCAGTGTGGGAATTGCAAGAATTTGCCAGAGCAGCGAATTTGCTGCCCTTCACATAGCCTAGAGTTATTGGGGTATTTGCTGGAGGGTATCCTATATAATAATTCTCTAGGATGTTTGTCACGATGCAGTCATGCGCAGTAGAGACTGCCCACGTTCGGGCAGTCTGTACTGCGCACGATTGCATCGCGTGAGTGAAGCGACGCAAGACTGCATCGCATGGAGCAGTGAGGTAGTGGCCGCTTAACCCTTTGAGTGCCCGAGGGCTACGCAAAGCAATGCGTTGCGTACCCCTCTGGCACTCAAAGGGTTAACATTACCCGGACCTTGGCCCATGTACACGGGCTTTTACACTAGTAAATAATAAATAAATACAATTATGCTAGTTTCCTTTGTGTCTTGTTAGTGCACAGGGGCAGTAAACCTTTTTATGAAACAATCATATACTGCACTTCTGAGAGATGATTTATTCAAATGGTATAACCTTTCAAACTAAGTATTGAAGAATGGAAAGTTGCACACAGACTCATGGAAAGGGCAACAGCTCATTTAATTGTGCAATGCTAAAACACGTTTTCTGGGGGCTATCAATCTCCCTTCACCATTCTTCAGTACTTACATTGTATTGAGGAGACCCGAAAAAGTTACATGTGCGCCAACATCTACACAGACCTGTGTGTCCTGGATGTTCCCTTAATAGCTATTATTATAGCCTTTCAAAACTGTCACCAAGTGATGGCGCTATTAATATCACATTCTATGGAGAGATGTGCTCAGTGACTCACTGGTCCTATAGCATGCAACACAATAACCACCTGGACGCCAGATGAACTGGTGGCGAACTGTCTGGACACTGTTAAAGGGGATCTACCACCTCAGTACAAATATTTGTTAAACATTAGATTACCTAGCCATTAGGTGGAATTCTTGAATATATTTTTTTTGTCTGTTGCAGAAAATTAATGTTTAAAAACTGCACTTCTGTATAGACTGCGGGTACAGTTCTATACCCACACTCTGTAACACTACCTCCACTCCCCTCCCTGTAACCGGACTCCTCCAATGACGGAGGCTTCTGTCTGTAGGCTGGAGCAATCTCATTGGCTAGATATTGATCTCTGCTAATGAGACTGCTCCGGCTTACAGACAGAAGCCTCTGTCATTGGAGGAGGTGGGCTACAGGGAGGGGAGTGGAGGTAGTGTTACAGACTGTGGGTATAGAGCTGTACCCGCAGTCTATATGGAAGTGCAGTTTTTAAACGTTAATTTTCGGCAACAGACAATTAAAAAATATCTATATATATTCAAGAATTCCACCTAATGGCTAGGTAATCCGTTTAACAAATATTTGTAATGAGGTGATAGATCCCCTTTAATGTAAATATCCCCAATAATAACTTTGGCATTCTCCATCAGTAGGCTTACCTTTGTTTTACAGGAAAAGACCTAAAAGATATGTTTTTTTCCCATGATACAAGTACACACACACACACACACACTGCTATTATACAGACACCACACACACAATGCTCTTATACAGACACACACTAATAGACATAGGAGGTTATGCACTAAGGCCTGATAAAAAGGTTATAAAGTGGATATGGCTTCTCCAGTTCCTATAATATCCAATGGAACATATTCTCCAGCTTTGGAAATCTTAGTGCATAGGCTCTATAGAATAACATAGGAAATGGAGAAGTGATATCACTGTAGATATTATCTCCATTTTACCATGCTTTAGAGCATAAGCCCAATAGTACTCTAACACAGACATCACACACAGTGATCCCACATAGACATAACGTCCCCAGTCACATTTACCTACATGAAGTGACTCCACAGATGCACAGACCACCTGGTATTAGAGCATGATGGAATTTTGATTAGGCCTTCTAGCTGGCTAATGGGATCTAGGCTAGTTATTATACATATGGACAATCTAAGGAGTCTGAGGTAGTTATTAGCGATTACCAACAGGATTCTAGACAAGTTATTAAATATTAGATTTTCAAGGCATGGGTCTAGGCTATTGCTTAAGTATTAGGATAGCTAAATTGGTCCGTGTAGATACAATACTTTGGTCTTTCTCTAAATTATTTATGCAGTTACACAATGACGCATCAATACGTCATGACATAACTTAAAAATTATCGGTAGTGCCCTACCTGAAATGTTGGGAGGTATTGGGGCAGTCTTCCCTCTCCTGACATTTTGTTTTAGTATCAAACCTAGAGAACATGCCCAGAATGGGGTATACAGACCACAGTACCGTATATCTTTCGACATCTTCTCATCCTGTCACTTTCTCGAAGTTCCCCGTCTGTCCCTTCCTCCATCTTCTCTCCCCGCCTCTTTCTTCATCTTTCCTCCTGCTAGTTCGAACGGGTTAAAAAGACGTAGTATTGTGGGTGGCCACAAGGAGCGCTGTTTCATTTTTTTTGTACCCATGGTATATCCTACATAGGGACACTTGGGATGTGTGTAACCCTAATATCTCCTAAAGAGGGAAACTTGGAAGGTATGTACCCCTAATTTCTTCTAAAGTGAGATACTTTAGGACCCATAATATCTCCTAAAGAAGGACACTTGGGTGGTATGGACCCTAATATCTCCTAAAGAGGGAAACTTTAAGGTATGGACCCCTAACATTGCCTAAAGATGGATACTTGGGTGGTAAGGACGCCTACTGAGGGACAACTGGATGGTATGACTCCTAATATCTCCTAAAGATGGACACTTGGGAGGTTTGGACCCCTAATATCTCCTAAAGCGGGACACTTGGGAGGTATGGACCCCTAATATCTCCTACAGAGTGACACTTGGATGGTATGGACGCCTAATATCTCATAAAGAGGGACACTTGGATGGTATGGACCACTAATATCTCCTCAAGAGGGACACTTGGATGGTATGGACCACTAATATCTCCTCAAGAGGAATACCTGGGAGGTTTGGATTATTATTATTATTCTTTATTTATATAGCGCCAACTAATTCCGCAGCGCTGTACAATTGGGGAATAGACATACAGAGGTATTAAATAGTACAATCAGATGTGTAGAACAGGAGGATCAGAGGGCCCTGCTCGTGAGAGCTTACAGTCTAGATCCCTAATATCTCCTAAAGAGGGACACTTGGGAGGAATAGACCCCTAATATCTCCTAAAGAGGGACACTTGGGAGGTTTGGATCCCTAATATCTCCTAAAGAGGGACACTTGGGAGGCATGGACCCCTAATATGTCCTGAAGAGGGACACTTGGGAGGTATGGACCCCTAATATCTCCTAAAGAGGGACACTTGGGAGGTATGGACCCCTAATATCTCCTATAGAGGGACACTTGGGAGGTATGCTCCAGAGCTGCTCAGGCCTAGTGCAGTACTAGTAATAGTATATTATCCTGAAACATTCTAATAAACATTCATGGTTTGTTAATTGCTGCTGACTCCACTAGTTCATTCAGTGTGGCTCTGTCCAAGGATTCATCATATTACATAATGTGTGTTCATATGTGTTGATTTTTTTATGTTTAAAACACCTAAGAAATCAGACATCAACATGTGATGAAGAATTCATGCAAAGATGCATGTTGTTAGGGACTAATACAATTTACACCACAGGAGAATTTTGTGGAATTTCGTCAAAGTGAGGCCCTCCAGCTGTAGCGGACAAGAACTCCCATCACCCCCACCATCCAGTGGCAGCCAGGGGGGATGATGGCGGTTGCAGTCCACTACTAGTAGAGGGCAGTAGGGGTGACGATGGGAGTTGTATGCTATCACCTCAGGTTGCCTTCCTCAGCATCATCATGCACCAAGGACCAAGCGTAACTCTTTCAGTTCCAGAGAGGTATCCAACGCATCGCGATGCGTTTTCTATAACTTTCTGGTACTCAAAGGGTTAATAGGTGCCAAGTAACCCAACGACACTCTAGGGGTTAAAATCAATATCCCACAAATTCCCTTTGCGTTAAATGCGATTTTTGACTCCTGAAATGCTAGGGACGTCTCCAATTCGTTATGAAGCCATGCGTTGGAGTTCTCTCTAGCATTGAAGGGGTTAAAAGGACCTGTTTCTAGCGCTGCGGATTTTAACCCTTTGCATGCCAGAGGGGATCGTACCCCTCTGGCACTCAAAGGGTTAATCCCATGAGGCCCTAGGAGGAGGGGTCCTGTGTGCGTGTGAGGTAATTTATTTCTATTCGTCACAACTCGGGAGAGATGGGAGTGTGATGGACGCATTCAATAGCTTATCTTCCTAAAGATCCACGTTTTTTATTTGTTTGTGTTTGTTAATCCTGTCCTCATGCTTAGAAACGCGCTGATTCCAATTAACCCTTTGGGTGCCAGAGAGGTCTCTCTAGCGCTCAAACAGCCGCAGTGAAAGACTATCCCTGTGGGACGAAGTGCGGCATTTTACACAGTTTGGGAGATGGTGCAATTCTGGGGCAAACTACAAGCGCCAAAGAGAACAAATCATTTTCAAAAATCTCCATTGATTTAACCCATTGAGTGCCGGGGAGGTATCAATGCGTTGGATACCTCCATGACACGCAAAGGGGTTGACTGGGGGTAAGAAAAACCCTTTAATTGTGCACAGGTCTCCACTGAATTGCTTTGCAATGGGTTGGTAAGCTCTTCAGCTTGCAAAGGGTTAGCCCCGTTTAAAGGGGAAGTAACCCCATAAAACTGCATAGACCATCCTACATTTACTTGTACGCCAGACTACTGTAGCCATAGTTGCCAACTGTTCCTGATTTTCATGGACTGTCCCTATTTCCACCTGTCCCTGTTTTAGTCCTTTATTTATAAATTGAATCTGACCCATCCATTCTCTATGTCAGGCATTAAAAAGATAGTAAAATATGAACTTACCCACATGTTAATTGTGCTTAATTATATGATCCCATGTAGTATCTTGGCATGGTAAATGTGTGCAATTGCTAGAATGAATTATAATTGTATTAATTAAAAAGTATAAGTAAAAACGACATTGGAAAAAATGCCTAATCTGCTGTACAGTTGCAGATTTAAGTCTATTGTGAGAGGTTTTCTGTTGTCATTGCACTGCTCAGTATCATGAACCTCTTGTGCCACTCTTATTTGGAAATGTTGGCACCTGTGATGTAGCATTTAAATGTAAATGTCTATCACACACCTACTGCTCAGTTATGTAATTGATGAGGTAACCATGCTTTTTTATGTGTTCTGACAGGAATAAAAGGAACAAACTGCCATTTGCTGAAGTAAATATCCACCATACAAGTAAGAGCTGGTACAGGAATTGGTTGATTGGTTCCAGCATTATCACTAGCTGGTTATTCTGCATAATGGGTGCTGCTTCACCCATTGACTGCCAGAGGAGTGTCCAGCACATTGCTTTAGGCACCCCTCTGGCATGCCATGGATTAACCCTTTGAATACCAGAGGGGTATGCAATGCATTGCTTTGTAATGCGTTTCGTACCCCTCTGGCACTCAAATAGTTAAGGTCAGGAGGTCTGGCATTTCACAAAGATGGTGGCTTTCTTCATTTTCTAGTATGTTATGATTTTACATACACTGCGTAGGTAAAATAAATGTTTTTCTGGGGTTAGTTGCATTTACTCTAATTTCTAAATGTAATGGTGATGCAAATTAAATATGCATGGCTTTTCCTTTAACCCTTTGAGTGCCAGAGGGGTACACAAAGCAGAGGGGTACTCAAAGGGTTAAATCAGTGGCAACTGTGTGATCCGTATGGCTTTTCCTCAGAATTGCACCATTTACTTTGCATATCAGCCTCCGTGTGTTTGTATTTTCATCATATGCCCCATATTGCACCTGTATTTGTTAGCACTATTGTATCACACCATGCAATATAATAATAATAGTACTCCAGTATGCATGTATACTGCACACCCATGCCAAATGTCTAGGGATTTGTCATTCTTGTCTCTGGATTCTGCGGTCCCTGGTTTTAGAACTGAATTTTAACCCCGTACTCCATGCTTTATTTGTTCTTATTATTAAAAAGTTAATATGTTACAGTTTTCACAACATATGTAAATATTGGTTATTTGCACGTGCATTATATTTATGTGGTATTTTGGTGTGGATTTAGTGACACACAGAAAAGAAATAAACCTCAGTATGTGTGGATGGAGCTCCATGTTATAGTTTAGCAATGGGAACCATATTACATAGAAATGACACTGTAGCTAGCAGAAATTGGAGAGAGAGACCCAAGTGGAAGTTCATAGTTATGGCTGCCATACAGTACTACCTGGTAAAAGTATAATAGTATAATGCAAACAGGTAGGCACTTACAGTGTTTAGGTGAAGAACAGTAATGATTTATTTACAACACATTTAGTGTAAAATCATGGGTATAATATGCACCTTTATATAATAGACAGATATACCCAATTTGGTAGGGAAAATATGAAGTACATGTATATTATATGCATCCATGACTGCAGCCTTCCACAACATCCAAAACCCATGATTGAACCCATGATTGCAGCCTGCCATAACACTTTCTTTACCCCCCTACTTTTCCTCTCTTTACCCATCTCCACCTTCTTTCTAATATTGATTCTACACAGTGAAACTAGTACACTGTCAGGACCTCTCGCTATCATGTCCTCGCAGGGTGATAGATCAGCAGATGAAATGGGAGGAAAATGCAAGCTTCCTGCCCACTGGACAGATCTTCCAGCTGCCTTCGGAATTAATTGTGCTGTAGGTGAGTCAAGGGGAAAAAAAGGGGGATCACGGGGGGGGTTCAGATATCAGCATAGTGTGGTGATTGGTAGTAAGAAGTGGGGTGAGGAAGATCGAGAGAGGGACAGGTTGCAGATAGCTTCTTTTTAAGGTGACCACATTTCTGTTCTGCCATTCCAGGACATGTGGTCACCCTAGTCCTGCGCCTGAGGCTCCCGCCGGCGCTGACCATCTTTCTGAGGCTGACACAGAGTAAGAGCCTCAGAAAGATGGTCAGCACCGGCGGGAGCCTCAGCTGCGGGTCTCACTTGCAGCACAAGCATACCTGCTCCATCCCAGCTGTCTCACATGCACCAGTCCAGCCAGCCAATGAAATGTATTTGCTATAGGGTCTTCATTGGCTGGCTCAGCCAGCCAATGAGGACCATATAGCAAATACATTTCATTGGCTGGCTGGACTGGTGCATGTTGCTCCATTTCAGGACTCTTTGTTGTCCCGGTGGGGGGTGACCCAGGATGCGGGGCACAGACTCCCAATAAGGGACAGTCCTGGGCATTCCGGGACACGGGGCACAGACCCCCAATAAGGGACAGTCCCGGGTATTCCAGGAAGTGTGGTCACCCTACTTCTTTTGTGTGTTTTTTTTTCTCGTGTATAATATGCACCCCCTCCAATTCACATAAGATGAGAAAAAGTAAAAATAAAAAATGATATTGTACCCAAGAGTTTAATGTAGTCAAACCTTCAGTAGGTTTTGCTGAAGGTCTGGTGAAAAAGTCTGTGATGACAACACTTTTTTTAAATCATACATTTTTATTGAAAGTTTTCCTCCATTACATTGAATAGAAATTACACAGAACTGCGAACATATATTCAAATCGCGTATGCAAAAGTCTTGTTACAGGACATAACATCGCATCCCAAATATACAAATAGTTTAATATCTACAGGTAAGGCCATGTTGCTAATAGATATATTAAAGGGACACTAATGTCCCATAAACACGTTTTGTTGTTTCGTAGAGTAACCAAAAAATATGTGGTGAAAATCCTATCTCTCAAATCTTTACAGTTGGAGAGATATTTGGTGCTAAAGTTCCCCCCTCCCTCCCCTTCTCCTGACGTCAGCGCTCTGCTCACAGCAGGAGATCCCGGTCCTGGGACTAGCTGGCGTTTCTGCAGCAGAGCCACAATAGAGATACTGGAAAATAATTACTGTGTTGGAACAGTCTACAAAGTGTGCCTGGTTTACAGGCACAATTTGTAGACCTTTCCAATTAAGTAATTCTTTTCCAATATCACTATTGCGGCTCTGCTGAAGAGCTGCCTCGTGTCAGCCCACATGGATCTCCTCAGGGAGCCGAGAACTTTAGATTCAAATATCCCTGAAACCATAAAGGTTTTCTCCACATCATTTTTTTTTTACTCTAAAAAACATGTTTATGTCACATTACTGTTCCTTTAAAGAGTAAAAGAAAAAGAGAAGTAACAAAGGACAGAAAAAAAATATAGAAAAGATAAAGAAAAGAATGAAAGAGAAATCGAGTAAATGGAGTAGAATATGTAACAATTAAAAAACAAAAAAGAAAGAAAAAAATACTTTCTGCCATCCTCAGGGCCCCTTCCCCGTCTGAAATTTAACTATTACTCTATCAAGGTGAAATATTACTTAAATCGATCAATGCCTGGACAGATGATCCAACCAAGGTTGCCAAGTATTCAAGAAGGTCTGAGAATGATCTACAAATTTACTGGTTAGTTTTTCCATTATCATAATATATCCAACCCTCTTTTCCCAGTCATATACAGTATAGTAGGTACAAGGTGAGATTGCCACAAAAAGGATATATACTGTTTTGCTGCAGATGACAACACTTTTAACATGGGAAAAAATATTATTTTTCCAGACCTTCATACTTTGGAAGAAAATTAATGGATTTGTACAGACATTGTGGAGTTTGCAGTACTGGCAAAACAGGATAGATTCCAAAATGTCAGCCAATTACAGTTACAAACGCAGACAGACACAAACACACACACATACATATATACAGTCTTTCTATCTCTGTCAAACACCTACACACACACACACACACACATATACTCACACACAGTACATACTGTTTGTCTCTCACACACACAAACACATATATACATACATACAGTTTGTAATTGGCTGTCAACATTTCAGCCAATTACAGTCATAAACACAGACATACAGACTTTCTCTCACTGTCACACACACACACATACATACTGCCTGACTCACACACGCATACATACAGTTTGTCACTTACACACACACACACACACACACAGTCTCTCTCTCTTTCTGTATGTCACAGACACACATACATACGTTCTGTCTCGCACACATATACATACTATCTGTCTCACACATACATGCTGTTTGACTCATGCACACACACACACACACACATGATCACATACACATATTGTCTCTCTTTCTATGTGTCACTCACAAACACAAACATACATACTGTCTGTCTCACACATACATATTGCTTGTCTCATGCACACACACACACTTCCACATACACACATTATCTCTCTCTTTCTGCGTCACACATGCATACATACTACCTGTCTCACACATAAACAAAAATACACACATACACACAGTTACTGTATACTTAAATGGAATGAGGATGGAAGGAGGCAAAATATTTTTTTGCACCAGGGCCCTCAAGTCATTAGTTCTACCTCTGGGCTCGTGGAACAGATACAAAGGCTAAGAAACTGTAAAATCTGCTTATATGGTAAATCTGACAATGCTGCTCAACAGAATCACAAATGCAACCTAAATGGCAAGTTTCCAGTCATACATATGGATTTTCAAGAATAAAGAAGTCCATGGGGTGTTGGATCGGCTCCAGTAAGCTTACCTAAATTTGTCTAATTCCATCCTGAGCTCTACGAGGGCAGTAGCCAAAGATTCTAAGCTGTTAACTTTGGTATGGTTTCCTGATGAATTTGCAACATAATGTAGAGCAGTAATAGTAAATGTAGGTACATGCTGTTAGAGAATACAGATCCCATCCCAACGGCTGGTTGGGGATAATGAGAGTTGTAACTCCGAACAGATGGAGGTCCAAAGACTACCCCAATGTATAGCATTGTCACTCTTAAAGCTTTGCAATATTTTTACCTTACCAGTCAGTTACAAAATTAAAGTGGAACTATCACCTATGAACAAATCTGGCCCAAATAAATATCCATCTGGTGACTAGCTGCTCAGTAGCGCTAGTCGCCAGAAATACTGTCTGGTGTTTGAGAAATGTACACTGTTCCTGGACCGACAGGTAGGAAAAAGTGCAGACACCCTTACATAGTGAAGTCTGTGTTCCTGCTCTGTCATTCCCTTTTGAAGCTGAACGATCCTAGCAACGCTTCCTAGAGCCGGCTGGGACTGACAAGATGTCTGCGCTGTTTCCTGCCTGTCGGTCCGGGAACAATGTATATTTCTCAAACACCAGGTAATATTTCTGGAGACTACGACTATTAAGCAGCTAGTCACCAGATTGGTATTTATTTGGGCCAGATTTGTTCATAGATGGTAGTTCCGCTTTAAGGGGAATGTACAATCCGCCTGTGCAGTGCTGCTGGCATTCCCCTGCAACTGTAACAGCTTCACTTGTTATGAGCTAGAGGGTACGATCAATTTAGTGCATACTGATGCACACAGTCCACTGTCATTAATACTTTATGATATACAAGACCCTTATACCTTTCCTATAGTTTGTGCAGAAAAATGGCTTAAAGTGACACCAACTTCTTCTGCACCTTCTTTTTACATCACATACAACAAGCCACTGAGGAAAGAAATGCCCAACATACTCATACCCTGCTCCTTTTCTGTCCACTTGACTCAAGAATTTTCTTTGCAAGTAGCTGAGCAAATTGACATTAAGCAGGTGTAGGCCTACAATATTGATCCCAGCACTTGCTTTAGTGCAGAATGTATTTGGACATTTCGTCCTTTGTGTATAGTTGTCTATTCACTCAGCAATCCATCACCATTTTGCCCAGGCCCTCCTTACTCAAATCAGTTTGAATACAGTAATTCTCATTTGGGTCCATGTACTATAATGTGAATGGCAGACATGCAGGAAAGTAACCTGTAATAGTACATTTTACTATGAGCAAGAACAAAAATACAGCAGTGAGGCTGGTGTGCTAGGATGGACTGGAGCAATTCTTGAGCAAGTAAACTATACCATAGAGGACACATAAATATTCCTGTGGATTCATCTTCTGGAGCACTAGGACCATGTAGTACCTTTCGCCAAAGCCAGCTCTTGTAACCTCAACACTTGACACCGTCTTATCCTGTTGTCTGTCTCCTATTACCCATTTAGACTGTAAGCTCCTTGGGGCAGGGACTTCTCTCCTAATGTTTCTATGAATGTGGCACTTATTTTATCCCCTCTTATTTAATGTAACTTACTTCTATTGTAAGGTGCTGCGTACACTGTGTGACGCCATATACATAAAGATATACATACATACATTTAAATGAAGCATTTAACCCTCTGAATGATAGCAAGGTCTTTAATGCTTATTGAAGCAATGTGTGAAATTCTTTGTCATTCAGATGATTAAAAACACTATTTAAATCAATGGGACGTTCTGGGAATGCTTATTTTTCCCGTATGGTACAACTGGTTTGCTCCAGAACTTCACCTCTCTTGTTTTGTGCATAAGGTCCAGTGTTGTTTCCAGTTGCTGTACACCAAGTTCTATCTGGTGCATACTGTTGAAGTACAATCCTGTACATAGTGCATATGCCTTTGAGTATTATATATGCAAATAGAACTTGCTGACAAAGTTTATTTTACTTGTTCGCTACTTACCTGGGGGAATGTATGATTCCACTAGTAAATTTCCCTTGACATGGCCTCAGGGGCACACAATCCGCTGTCATTAAAGGGACACTCACACCCCCACACAACATCAGCTAATATTAAAGCATGTAATGTGTGCTTTAATGCGATGTCCGTCTGACAGCCAGCAGTGTTGTCCATAATCTTTATGCTGTTTTCTCTGGCGTCATTAAGGGATGCAGGGACCATGGGGTTAAGCAGCATGCCTATAGGAGGCAGGGCATTCTAAGCAAAAAAAAACTCCTCCCACTTCCTTGCTGCTAACCCCTCCCCCTGCATGACTGTCTTCAGTTTTAAAAGAGTGTCCCTTAAGGAGGTCCAGGGCAACTTTGGTCTTTATCAAATGTTAGCATTATTCTACGGTAGTTGAACTCATTCTCAGTCAGGGCTCACTCAGCTAACACTGATATTTAATTTATTCCATTCCATCATTTATTGATACGGCAGACAAGGAGGAAAAGAAAACTAAGAGTCATAAAAGTAATTCTAATACATGTAAAAAAAATGCAGTGTAAAGGTCACAAGCAATATGTCTTTCTGTACTAAATGCATGGACTTAGTGGCTAGCAGGGCTTCCACTTCAACCAATACTCCCCAGTGCTTGAACCACAGTGGGCCAAGTCCTTACCAGGTTCTCTTGCCAGATTAGAGAGTATTTTGGAAAAATGGTTTACAGAAGTACATTTTGTACCAGTTAAAAGACCGCAAATGAGAAAATCCTCCAAATATCTTCTTTATTCACCCTGAGATTCATCTAATGATGAAGGTGAATTGGCTAGTGACAGTTCTGAGCCCCCCACATCCTTTGGAAAGGGTTCCGACTTAGATGACTCAGATTCAGAATCCATGGACTCTTTAATTAAAGCTATCCTGGATGTCTTGGAAGCAGGGGAGGGCTGGCAACATAGAGCCCAGGGGGCAAACAAAATCAAGTGGGCCGTTTCTACTATAGTCTGAGCCCACTGTCCCAGCCCACCCCCTTTCGTTAATCTTTAAATTGTCATTAATGTTGTGAAGAAAGGCAAGTGATACCACATAACTGAAGTGGAGCCACACTAGTGCTGCCACAAAGAATACAATGTAAGTAAAGCTGCACTAGTGATACCATAGAGCTTACAAGAGAAATGGGTTATGCTACTAGTGTATCTCCATTTGGATTGTGGCTTTGTGGTATAATTTCTGTAGCTTCATTTCAATTGTAAGCTCTGTGGTATCACTACTAAAGCTCCATTTACAGCAACAAATGGGAGATTGAGTGAGGTAGTGGCCCTCTGGCCCAGACATATGACTGGCCCAGGGGGCAATTGCCCCACTGTCCCCCAGGCCAGCCCTCCCCTGCTTGGAAGTTTCTGATGACCAAGCCTCTAAGTCCTCTACCAAGTCTTTTTGTAAAGGTAAAAAGAAATCTACTGTCATATCCCTGACTCTGAAGAACTTGATCAGATAGTCACAAATGAGTGGGAAATTACAGATAAAACTGTAGTAATTCCTAAAAAAATTGCTAAGTTATACCCCTTTTCTAAAGCCAAGGTTGACCTTTGGTTAACACCAACAACAGTTAACCCTACTGTATCCAGATAATGAAAACACACCACTATTCCTGGTCAATCTGCAGCAGCACTTAAAGATCCTGCTGACAAAAAGGTTGATACCTTGAACAGACAGATGTTTTCTGGATTAGGAGCAATCATTAGAGCTTCCTTTGCTTCATCCTGGGCATGCAGAGCTGCTGAAGCCTGGTAAGCTCAATTTATTCACGTTTTGCTGGATAATGTGCCTCATGATGATACATTTCCTTTCATAGGCTACCTTCAAGGGTCCTCCTCATATACTGGGGAAGCTGCCTTGGAGATAGCTAAATTGTCATCTAGATGTACAGCTTCATCTGTTAAGCAATTCCTGCTTTATGGTTAAAGATTTGGAATGCAAGCCCTGAATGCCTTAGATATAGCAGTAGTTAAGTTACTCGAATTTCCTCTGCTCCTTGTTTAGGACGCTGCGTTAAATAAATCGCTGTAGAAAGGAATACCCAAAAAACTCCTATACATTTTTTTGCCCTTGGCACAGTCGTCATCAAGAGGAGAATATATCATGTAAAATAGTTAATATACAAACATTAGGAAGCTGGAGCATCAGCAAACAAATTCCAGGTTCAGTTTTAGCATGGAATCATATTAGTACATGCTCCTTAGCATGGAAATATTCTTGTTCATTAAAGGTGAAACAACACCTTCTAATAATAATTCCCCCACTTTCCTTACTATGCCCAGAAAATTCAAATGGCCCCTATGAAGTTTGAACAAGAGATAATATCATCAATAAGTCCTGGATATCATGTCCATGGAGGCGGACATGACAGTTGCTGGCAGTGTTTTCAGACTGTAGCAGGCAGAGTGAATGAGCCCGCTTAAATACCAGAGGGGTGTACAAGCAATTGCCATTAGCAGAGTTTGTGTGGTCCAGCTAGCAACTGTCATGTCCACCTCCATTGGTATAATATCATATTGCAGATTAACAAAAGCAAAAGGGCAAAGTCAAAGGGGCAATTAGGATTTTCTGGCCATAGTAAGATAAGCAGGGGCTCGTATCAGGAGGTGTTACTTCCCTTTTAATGCAAATATGAAGGAGTTTGTGAATGTTCACATATATGTAAAGTTGTGGAGAGTAGGGTTTAAAGGGATAGTAATACTTCGTTTTATCTTTATTTTATTTTGTATACATTAAAAAAACATGAAGAACGATATAAGTCTTATCTCTCAAACCTTTATGGTTTAAGAGATATTCACAAGCAAAGTATCCCCCCCTGTTCAGCCAGATCAGAAGGGAGATGCCCAGGTAGACTGTAGAGAGGGACAATCTTCAATTAAGATAAGGGAAAAAGCTGAAAAACTTGTCAAGGGGGGAAGGGCTTTCATTCTTTTCATACAAAGAAGATTGTCCCCTTCTGTTATCTGTCTGGTCTTACAACCAGATTCCCATCTGAGAAGAGATGGCTTACACTAGGTAAAAGGGGCGGGGAGGGGAAACTTTGCTTGTGAATATCTCTTAAACCATAACGGTTTGAGAGATAAGACTTACATCATTCTTCATGTTTTTTTAATGCCTACAAAATAAAATAAAGTTAAAACGAAGTATTACTATCCCTTTAAGAGGCTGTGTGGAGAGAGCTGAAGAGTATAATTCTGGAGGAAACCAACCGCATCATGGGGTGTAAGCAAAAATCCCCCAAAAAACACATTGATTTAAATTGGGCTTTTACCCCCTTAAATGAGCAGTAAACTTTTATTATTAAAACAAATATGTATTGTAGGGCTTTTTTGTTGAGTAATTAAGGCTACCATCACTGCTGAGAGATGCATATTTACAGATTTATTACATTTTAAGTGCTTTTTTTTTTTACATTACAAGTGCCCTCTAGTGATCAGATTCCAATTACTGATTGTCTTACATTCTATTTGTGAGGAAAGTCACTGACACAGTTCTCCATAGAATGTGACAGCAACCTCTGAGTCATCCTGTCAGTTAGAACTATCAGGAAGTAATCACTCTGTAATTCATTTCCTGATTATTTGAACTGTTATATATATAACATTTGAATAAAACAACTGACAGCATTGGGAATTCCCTTATTGTACTCAGCAGGAAAAGCTCTATAACATGTAAGTTTTCATAAAAAACTTTACTGTTCCTTTAAATAGAAAGGGCTCCAATGCATTACAATATGTTAGAGACTTCTGTAGAATTCAGTTGGTTAATGGGAACTGTTATGTGTCCCCATGGTGCATTTGATTTCACCCAGATTTATTCCAGTTTTTTGTTTTGTCTTGTTTATTTTATTATGGCTTTTAACCTTTAATGCAAGAGAGGTCCCCAGAGCTGCACTCAGCCCTGTGAGTGCCAGAAGGACATCTAATGCACTGCATTGCTTTTGCTATGTGTTGCACAGCCCTCAGGTACTTAAAAGGTTGCAAAGCAATGCATTCTGTTCCCCTCTGGCATTCAGAGGGTTAAAGTCTGAAAGAGGCACACACTAAAAAAGTTAAAGTCTTAACTTTCAGGTAATGCCATGTCGCCAATGCATTCATTAAACGCATGGTGACTAGCTTGAAAATAGATGTCTTACCGTTAAAAAATAGCTATGTCTAAAGTAATCCAGTTTGGAGACTGGAACCCAGGCTACAGTGCAGACATCTTGTCTGTGCGCCTGCGCCGTCAATTCCAGTCCCCATTGAGTAGACTGCACTGCACCATGTGGTCACCTGAAGTGACTGAGGGCGCAGGTGCACAGACCGCACTACCCTGCGCGTCAGTCGCAACTGGAAGGATTACTTTAGACACAGCAATTTTTTAATGGTAAGACATGTATTTTCAAGCTAGTCGCCATGCGTTTAACCCCTTAAGGATCGGCGGTCCTGGGACATTTCTGTCCCATAATGACCGCATAGGAGCACTTGGACGCGCCGGTACACGTGACCTGTCGCGTGTATCGGCGCGTCATTATGAGGCCTGATAGAGATCGCTCCGATCTTGGAGCGGTCAATTTCAGGCCCTATTTTTACTTACAGCGCTCCCGGTAGAGCGATGTAAGTAAAAAGTATGTGACGTACTATGACCGTCATCGGTCCTTGAGTATTTCAAGGACCGTGACGGTCCTGGTACGTCAAGGGTCCTTAAGGGGTTAATGAATGCATGGCGACTTGGTATTACATGAAAGTTCCTCTTTAAAGGGATAGATTCCTTCCCAAACCACCAAAGAATGACCTAGTATTAAAGCAGAACTATAACCCTATATAAAGTCCCCCCACAATAATTAGGGATATGGTGATTAGCTTCTTAAAGGTTAGTAATGTAAAAAAAAAGGCTTTTGCATCTAGAAGAGCTTAAAAAGTTGAGCTACATGCAAAAACCGTATCTCTCAAACCGCCATGGTTTTAAAGTTTGATGTCTCCTACTGACAGCTGTAAAGCTGTCAGCAGGAGACCCGTGTCGGTCAACACGGAGGCGCTTGAGCAGAGCCGCAATCGCGTTATTGACAACGAATCCCTTCACTGGAATGGTCTAAAATGTGTGCCTGGTTTGCAAGCACACTTTGTAGACCGTTCCAATTAAGTATTTATGTTTAGATCGCGTGTTTTCGGCTCTGCTGAAGAGCTTCCATCCGGGTCAAATGACCGGATTCTGCAGCTGTCAGCTAGAGCGCTGTCTTCGTTCAAACAGCCATGAAGAAGTAACTTTAGTGAGGTATATCTCTCAAGCCATAAAGGTTTGAGAGATAAGCCTTACATCGTTTTTCATATTTTTTTCATGCCTACAATATTATCCCTTTAAAGCACATAAAATTAAATACTATGTATATGTGTTTGCAGATAACCTAGTTGCTTTCAAAAAAGGATTGGATACCTTTCTGGCCCCTATGGTGCATTTGGTTTGATCCAGATTACTTTTTGTGTTCTTTTGTGAGTAAATCTCTAACAATAAACATGCCGTATCCAGGGCTCAAAATTTCCACTCGCCACTAGCCAATGGCGAGTGAAAATTTAGCCCTGGCGAGTAGAAATTCAGCCCTGGTGGGTATGTTTTGCCTTGCAGTGGCGAGTAACTTTTCAGGTCTGGCTAGTAGCAAAGGACTTCAAGTTTTAAGCCCTGCCGTATCCATAGATAGAATACTAATACTGGAATGAAATTCTGAGACAACCACAGCCCGTCTATTCTTGTGTAAAGCAATTTCCTATGTATAGACTCCAGAGTCATAAACCTACACTCCCCACTCCAACAAATCTTAGAAAGCCAAAACCACACAATGTCTAGAAAGCATTCGAAAATATTTCACTGCGAGTAAATCCAGGCTGTTGAAATCCTGTCTTTCTGGGACAGCCAGTTCACTTATCTGATCCTCGCTTGATTAATTTTCATAAACATTACAAAAATATAGCATTTTGTAAAAGAGACATGATCAAAGGAGAGCTCTGATTTAATTTGGTTTCATGTTTACCTTAGTAAGTAGCTGCTCCAGGCAGTTTCATAATGGAGTCATCATTTCTAAGAAAACAACTCACTAGAGGCTGATACACTACGAACTGCTGGAGTAATTTGGGGGCCACCAAGGGGGATAAATAATAATTCCCATCGATTTACAATTAGATGTGCACCCCTCTGGACAATATGGGGTTAAATCTGCATTTATGATTTTATGTGTTCCTGTATTGCATATTATGGAGTTAATAAGGATTTTCTGTACCCAATAACAGTGGATGAGTCTGGAAGCAAGGCCATATGAGGAATGGGGTGGGGTTAGTGGTGTCTTGTCAGGGGGTCCTATTGATTTAAATCCAGCCCTCAGTTTTAGAATATTTTCAACAACAGTGAAACAAACAAAATACTTATTTTATCACATGGTGATTTATTTGTTCAGATTTTGACCTGTTAAAGGGTCAGTAATGTCCCATAAAAAAAGCCTAGAGTTTTGTAGAGTTTCAAAAAATGAACTATGTCCCATAAATCCTATCTCTCAAACCACTATGGTTTGAGAGATATAGGCATTGAAAGCTCCCTCCCCTTCTCGTGACGTCAGCACTGTGCTGACAGCAGGGGATCCCTGTCCGGGGACCAGACGGCGACTCTGCAGCAGAGCCTAAATCTCGTTACTGAAAAATAATTACTTCATTGGAAAGGTCTACAAAGTGTACCTGGTTTGCAAAAACACTTTGTAGACCGTTTCAATGAAGTAATTCTTTTTAAATAACGAGATTACGGCTCTGCTGAAGAGCCTCCTCGAGTAGGCCGACTTGAATCTCCTGCTGTCAGCTTTACAGCTGACGTCAGGAGAAGGGGAGGGGGGATCTTTGACTGCCTATATCTCTCAAACCATAGCGGTTTGAGAGAGAGGTTTTGTGGCATATAGTTTATTTTCTGAAGTTCTACAAAACTCTAAGCATTTTTTATGGGACATTACTGTCCCTTTAACTAAAGGTTATCTGTGCATAGCTGTTTTCTCTGCTCCAGGGCCTGATAAATACCTTTTAGATAAAGTAATCTCATTAAAGGGATAGTAATACTTAACATGTAAAAAAAAAAAAGAAAAGAAAAAAAAAGATATATATATTGTTGGGTTTATCTTACTGAGTAAAGCAAGTCACTTCCTATGCTGAGAGGTGCTTTATTCAAAAGTTATTGCAGATCAAAGCTGAACTTTTTTTAGGTGCAGTATCACAGTGGCCTGAAAGTGTACAGTAGCACTGTTGCTACATCATCCTATGGAAAGTTCTGGTCAATTGACCATAAACATCCAATTGACCATAAACACAGGACAGTGTAGCAACAGCACCACTGTAAAATTTCAGGCCATTGAGATATTGCACCTAAAAATTCAAGTTTGAACTACAATAGCTTTTGAATGAAACACCTCTCAGCATAGGGAGTACCCTTCGTATACTCAGGAGAATAAATCTTGCAAAAGACATTTTAAAGGGATAGTAATACTTAAAATGTAAAAAAATATATGTTGTAGGGTTTATTCCTCTGAGTAAAACAAGGATACTCCCACTGCTGAGAGATATTTTATTAAAAAATTATAACACCTCAAACATGAATTTTGTAGGTGCAATATCACAGTGACTGAAAATTTACAGTGGTGCTGTTGCTACACTATCCTATGTACTGCTCTGGTCTGTAGACCATAAATCTCCATAGGATGGTGTAGCAACAGCACCACTGTAAATGTTCAGGCCACTGTGATATTGCACCTCAAACATTCATGTTGGATCTGTTATAATTCTTTAATAAAATATCTCTTAGCAGTGGGAGTACCCTTGTTTTATTCTGGGACATAAACCCTACTAAATATATTTTTTACATCTTAAGTATTACGAGCCCTTTAATATATATTAAGTGTTACTATCCCTTCCCTCCCTGTTCCTCCCACTTCCCACCCACTTCTCCTCCTCACCCTTTTCCTCCCACTTCCCCTCCTCACCATGTTTCTCCCACTTCCCTCCCACTTCTCCTCCTTCCCCATCCTGTTCCGCCCACTTCTCACCCACTTCTCCTCCTTCTCACCCTGTTCCTCCCACTTCCAAACAACTTCTCTTCCCTCTCACCCAGTTCTTCCCACTTTCCACCAGGTCTCCTTCCCACCCTTTTCCTCCCACTTTTCCTCCTTCCCCATCTTGTTCCTCCCACTTCCCACCCACTTCTTCTCCTCACCCTGTTTCTCCCACTTCCCACCCACTTCTCCTCCTTTCCCACCCTGTTCCTCCCACTTCCCACCAACTTCTCCTCCTTCTCACCCAGTTCTTCCCACCTACGTCTCCTTCCCACACACTTATCCTCCTCACCCTGTTCCTCCCACTTCCCACCCACTTCTCCTCTTCACCCTATTTCTCCCACGTCCTACCCAATTCACCTCCTTTCCCACCCTGTCCCTCCCACTTCCCCTCCTCACCTTGTTCCTCTCACTTTCCACCCACTTCTCCTCCTCACCCTGTTCCTCCCACTTCCCATCCACTTTTCCTCCTTCCCCATCCTGTTCCTCCCACTTTTCCTCCTTCCCCACCCTGTACCTACCACTTCCCACACACTTATCCTCCTCACCCTGTTCCTCCCACTTCCCACCCACTTCTCCTTCTCACCCTGTTTCTCCCACTTCCCACCCACTTCTCCTTCTTCCCCATTCTGTTCCTCCCATGTCCCACCCACTTCACCTCCTTTCCCACCCTGTCCCTCCCACTTCTCCTCCTCACCTTGTTCCTCCCACTTTCCACCCACTTCTCCTCCTCACCCTGTTCTGCCCACTTCCCGCCCACTTAATGACACAGGCTGTTAAGCCCCACCCACATTTACACTATGCCCTTTTGTGATGCAAATTACATTATTTATATCTCCCAGTGTTACCACATAAGACCCCTTTGGGGACTCAAGAAGTCAAAATTCCCAGGTGTGCTTAGAGGACTACCAGTACATCCCCAAAATGACCCCTGTCAGCCATTCAGGGAGGTTGAGAACTGACCGCGTCAGCTGGAACGAAAGCCAAGAAGTATGTGGCTTTCAGACAGAGCACTGGATGCTTGCATAGTCCCAATAGACACTGTATCCAGCTATAAAGCCCAAAGTTGAAAGTCTGTGGCAGGGTGGGCAACATGAGGCCCTTCAGCTTTGCTGAACTACAATGTCCAGTGGCTTGGAAGGAATGATGGGAGTTGTAGTCCAGCAGTAGCTGGAGAGCCTCATGTTGACCACCAGTGGCCTATGTTGAAAGCATTTTGCAGATCAACAAGACTGAATTGTGAAACTTAAAGGGGAACTATCACCCCAAGTAAAGTCTCTCCCCAACAATTAGGCATCTAGCAATGAGCTTAACAACAGTAATATTAGCCAGCATAATTACCGCGTTAAAGAGAAATCCTACTTCTGCAGAGACTGATGGCCAGGCAACAGCGCTTTAGAGGCATCTGCACGCCTGCACCGTCAGTCCCTTCTGGTACCTAAAGATACCATTCAGCGCCTCCTAGAGGAGACTGGGCCTGACAGCGCAGGCACACAGGCGTCTGTAAGCAAAGATGTCTGCACTGTTGTCTGGCCATCAGTCTTGGCAGAAGTAGGATTTCTCTGTAAAACTATAATTATGCTGGATAATACTACTATTGTTAAGAGGATCACTAGATGCCTAATTGTTGGGCGGAGACTTTATTTGGGGTGATAGTTCCCCTTTAAATCTTCCAGTTCAGTCTCTGCTGGATCATTGAGGAATCCCTAGAATTATCTTTTGGGACCCCCGTTCCGCTCCTCTGTTGGTCCGCCAGGGCTCTCAATGCAGCCCAAATTTCATCAACGGGTCTTCTCCTTGTAATAGTTGCCCTATTGTATACCACACCGTATTTAACCATTTCAGTGGCCTAGGGGGTGTTGTGATGGACACCTCTTTGGTACTTATAAGATTTATCTGACCTACTTTGCTTTGCTGTTTTCAGTTTTGGAGTTAAACTCCTTCACTGCAAAATGTAATTATCCAGTGTAGTCTTTATTAAAATCAAATGCACTCTGCTCATGAGCAACATATTTTAATTCATATTTCTCTTTGCTGTATCTGCCGCTCTTTTACTTAACCCCATGTATGACACCAAGGCCAACAACACTTCACTACACAATAAGGCTGATTTACTAAGAAACTGGAGTAATTCTGTACCAACCAATTGCACCATAACAGATAAATAAACATTCTCCAAATGCATATTATTTTAAATAGGAATTTTCAAACCTTGAATGCTAGAGAGATCCACAACACGTTGCTTTGCAATGCACTTGAGACTTTTAGCATTCAACAAGTTAAAATCCCCTTTTATATCAATCGGAATTTTGGGAATCTTTGTTTCTCTCGTATGGTGCACTTGGTTTGCCTCTTAATTGCTCCACCACTTCTAAGTAATCAGCCTCAATGTGACTGAGACCTCTTTAGAATCCAGAGAGTTCACTTCTGATGCACTGGGCAGCATCCGTATTGGTCTTGTGAACAGTGATGCATATTTAGAACTAGAATGAGTAGGCCTAAGGCAATAGAATGGCAGCGACAGCAGGTTGGACTCTTTATAACTTCTTCATAGGCACCTTTTTTCCCAAAGTGAACATACTCAAATGCAGTGTGATATCCATGTTTCTGAGTCTTTAAAGGAAGGGGTGTGGGTGGCCTGTGATTAAAGGGATAGTAATACTTAAAATGTAAAAAAAAAATATGTTGTAGAGTTTATCCCCCTGAGTAAAACAAGGGCACTCCCACTGCTGAAAGGTGTTTCATTCGAAAGTTATTAATTTTCAAAGTTGAATTTTTTAGGTGCAATATCACAGTGGCCTGAAATTGTACAGTGGCGCTGTTGCTACACCATCCTATGGAGATTTATGGTCAACTGACCAGAGCTGTCCATAGGATCATGTAGCAACAGCGCCACTGTACAATTTCAGGCCACTGTGATATTGCACCTAAAAAATTCAACTTTGAAAATTAATAACTTTTGAATGAAACATCTTTCAGCAGTGGGAGTACCCTTGTTTTACTCAGGGGGATAAACCCTACAACATATTTTTTTACATTTTAAATATTACTATCCCTTTAAGGACAGATAAAGTGAGTGTGTGGCCGTGTGTGTGTGTTGGGTGGGGGTTACATGTCCATGGACCTAGTGCAGCAGACTTGCCTGGGCCTAGGGCAGCAGAGAGCCTAAACACAACTCTACTTCTGAAATGGTTGACGGGGATAATGTGAGGTCAAGAATCTGGAAAACTTTCAGAAAAACATGATATCAAGCATTAAGAATGTTTGGAGTTTAGATTCTTCTATCCATAAACATTGACTGTCCAGACCTTGAAAGGGAGACAAAGTATGTTAGTGTCTTGATTGCCAGTAATGATATCAATGGCGAGGTATTGGAGTGGATTTTGTTACTCAATGGTTCCTCCAAAGATCCAGTTTTTTCAAGAGATGAACTTTATCAAGATCCACATTTACAACATACAATGAGGCTGATGTACTTAGAAGAATTAGAGCAATTTTGGTCCAAACCAGATGTACCACAGGAGACAAAAACATTATTATTGGTTTAAATTATACTTTTTATTTCCTTAAATGCTAGGGTAGGTCTCCAATGTGCCGAGACATCTCTCACACTTAAGTGGCGGATTCCAGTGTGAAGAAGGGGGAAAAATGATTGAATGTGTATAATAAGTATACTGACCCCTCTGTTGCCACTTATCTCTATATATACTTGGTAACTTTCTGGGTCTTCCCCAGAAACTACAGTTTTCAGGTTGAATTATGGGGTCTTCAGGGACAGTGGCTGAATCTTCAGTTCTGTGGGTTCAGTGGTAATTAAACCCAACCACTTGGTAATTCTGCCCTCTCTTATACTGTTCTACCCACTTCACTGCCCATTTCATGGTAAATCCTGCCTCTTAAAGTGGAACTGTCGCCACACACAACACCCCCTGAATCAAGTATTTACATAATAAATAGTACAATGTGGGCAGCTTCACCTACTAAATAATTCCACTGTAGGTGAAACTATAGCCCGCATCTTCAGCAGAGAAGCGGGAGAATGTAGCCATCTTTCCATCTGACTTCCCCTTTTCTTCCAGCAGTGCATCTAAACAGCTACCTATAGCAGCAACGATATGAAGGAGCAAGCCGGGCAATTAATACACAGTAAAAAGCAACATCTTGTACTGATAAGTACAGGATGTTGCTGTTTACTGTGTATTCATTGCCCCTTCATGCCGCTTCTGCCTGCAGGCAGCTGTTTAGATGCACTGCTTGAGGAAAATGAGAAGGTGGTGGTCGGCATATAATTCCACAGGCTTGCCTGCCGGTGCCACAGACAAGCTGTATAGCGAATGAATTAAAGTGCCATTCTAAAAAAATGGACCACATTTTAAAAAAAAAATAACATTACTTTTTATGTATTATTTTTGCTCCCACTTTCACTTGGGAGAAAGTTGTTCTAAGGTGATAGTTCCCCTTTAATCTCCCGACCTGGCCCACTCCAAATAAGGCACCACCCATATTATGCCACAAATCACATCTCCAGCCCAGTGTATTTATCCAGGGGCCAAGGACAAGAAGTGTCCCAGGTATACCTCAGGGATTGGCAACCTTTGACACTCCAGCTCCAGAGATGCTATCTCTCATGTTTGATGATGGGATGTATAGTCTCCAAGAGTGTCAGAGGTTGTCTACTCTGCTATAGATTACCATTAAAAGTCCACTAGATCTTCTGCATGTGGGTAGACCATGCCAATGCAGGGTCTTATGTAAGCGCTGACACCTGCTACTTCAGTGCAGTGCCAGCTAACCATGGCTCTTGTATTTCCTGTAAAGATTGTGCCAAAAGGAAAGATCTGTTACTCTATTATTTTGTTGTTTGGAAAAAATACAATAAACAAAGAAATCTTTTATTCTTTTGCTTTGATGAAGACAAGAAAAGTCTGTTCACATAAAAACTCCACCCTCATTGATTACGCTAATTAGCATAGTGCATGTATTCTCTCTCCCCCTCTGGTTCCTTTTTTAACTGTTAACCCATTGAGTACCAGCGGGATTCACAACACTTTGCTATGAAAGACATTGCACACCCCTCTGGCTTCGGAGTTCATTAGTAACATAGTTGATGAGGCTTAAAAAAGATATGCGTCCATCAAGTCCAGCCCATGCCAAAAACACCCCTGTTGATCCAGAGCAAGGCAAAAAAAAGCCCTCTGGAGCAATTTCCAATTTAGCCCCAAGAGGGTAAAAAAAAATCCTTTCTGACTCCAAATGGCAGTCAGATAGTACCCTGGATCAACATCCTATCTGCTTTGTAGCCATCTGTCATAATTTTCAGTATTGTTCTGTGCTAGATAGGCATCCATTGCTTTTTTGAAAGCAGTTACCGTATCTGCAAGTACAACATCCCTAGGCAAAGAATTCCATAGCTTTACCGCCCTTACTGTAAAGAATCTGTCCCTTTGTTTTAGTTGAAATCACCTTTCCTGCAGTCTTAATGGATGACCTCTTGTTCTTAGCTCAGCTCTTTGCGTAAATAATTCATTGGATAGTTCTTTGTATTGACCTTGAATGTATTTTGTAAATGGTAATCATATCACCTCTTAGATGTCTCTTCTCTAATGTAAGACATCTGTAGCACTGAAGGAGATAAGAGTCTGGAATTTTTATTTGCCCACCCCCATACAATGCAGTTGGTTTGCCCCAGAATTGTTCCATTTTAGTGTGTCTGTCTCAATGACTACTGTTTTAGATCTGTGGAGCATTTCCTACCCTTTTACCCTTTATTTGCCAGCTCATTGTGCAATTCATATGACACTGATATAGCACAGTAAAGGTTACCTTCTTGCTTACACACTAATGGCTATGCTATGTGCTGTTTACCCGTCCGACAGCTGAACTGTTTATTCTTTTGAGTGCCAGAGTGCATTGCAATGCATTGAATACCTCTCCGGCATTCAGAAGGTTAAATGCTTGTTAACTCCTTTGATGCTAAGAAGGTCTCCACAGATTGCTTTGCAGTGCATTGTTTGCCTCTCTAGCTACAGGGCTGCCATCAGAAATCTAGGCACAAGTACAAACATAATTCCAGGACCCTACACCCCACACCTCGTATTTGTATTGCAACCTGGAAATGTATGTAAAGACAGAGCCAGTGGAACTGCGCCACTATGCGGTATAATATGAAGCAGAGAACAGAGTGGCAGAGGTGCATTCCAATTCTCTGATACAATTCCTACATAATATACTTAAAAATGTCCCCATATTGAGAGCCTCCAGAATCCCTGTGGACCTTTATGGTTATCTGGGAGCTGTTTTTGACCCAGGCCCCCCTCCACCAGCATTGTGGGGGCTATGGGGATCTCTGTGTTTAATTGTGCACTTGGGACCCCTTCTTGGCCAGGATCCATACATGGGTGCTGCCTGTAACCCTCTGATGGCATCCCTGCTAGCCTGGAAGGAGTTAAATATTCTGTAGGTTTATGGCTTATCATGCGAAAGCTGGATTTGATATACCAAATGTAATTGTGCTGAAGTTATTTCATTATATACATTTCCATTAATCCCCAGTAAAGGATTATCAAAATGTAATCCATGGATTTGAAGGGCAGTGAACTTGGTCTTCAATTCCTTTCATTAAATTAAATGGAATATTAAAATATGCATGTGTATATGTATATCTAAAACTACCTATCTATCTATGTATCTGTCTGTGCAGTACAAGATGAAGGCCTCCTCAATAAGCCTCCTGTTACCACTGTGCACCAACAGATTTGGTAATTTCATTTACCCATCTTGTCTTTGGTCTTGTACTTGGGCGTTTAGTATCTAGTGGAATACATTCCAAAATTCGTTTGGTCCAACTACCATCAGATCTTGTTATGTGGCCTGCCCATTTCCATTTCAGGCACTTTACTCTTTCAAGTGGATGTGTCACCTATAGACAACATCCCATAAATAGTTAGGTGACACATCCAATACCATAAAAACGTTATTTATTTTTTATTTTAAGCTTCAATATTGTTTAAATGTAACTTACAAAAGTCTGTGCTGCAGCCACTTCCGGGTGACTGCGGTTCTCTGCGGTTACAGAGCTCTGCCTCTGCTCTCCTCCTCCCTCCAATGACAAAGGATACTGTCTGTAGGCTGGAGCGGTCTCATTGGCAGAGATCGATATCTAGCCAATGAGACCGCTCCACCTTACAGACAGACTCCTCCGTCATTGGAGGAGGGAGAAGAGCAGAGGCAGAGCGTTGGGCTGCAGTCTATGCGGAAGTGGCTGCAGCCCAGACTTTTGAAAGTTAAATTTAATAAAAATCGAAGCTGAAAATAAAAAATAAATAACGTTTTTATGGTATTGGATGTGTCACCTAACTATGGGATGTTGTCCATAGGTGACACATCCACTTTCAATGATGTCATAGACCTTTGTTTGCTGATGAATCCACATACATGTTTTTTGGTCTCTTTTGTTACGTTTATAATTCACCGCTCCATACTTCTCTGTGTAACCTTAAGTTTTTGTATGGCTTTTGCATTCAGTGTAGGATTGCCACCCAGCCGGGATCTTACCGGCAGGCAGGTAAAAAATTGGCTTCTGTCCAATGTTAAGTCTATGGAGGGAATGCCATGGCCGGTATTTTTTTGAAGAAAAGGTGGCAACCCTAATTCAGTGTCCATGTTTTACAGCTGAATGTAAGGCCTGGGAGGACAAATTGGTCAAAAACCTTTCACATTAGGCAGAGTGGTAAAATTGTCTTAAGGACAGTACTGCTAAGTTTTACAAATGCTTGCCATTCCAATTTTATTCATCGTTCAATTTCCATCATGGTGTTTCTATCTGTTATATTTTAAGAAAAAGAATCAAAATGTAATAAAAAACAACTGTTTTTACTTTTTAATATCCTATATCACGTCATCCATCCATGAATGCAATATGTAAAAGCTACAATTAAGTATTTCTTCTATATCGCATGCATGGACACATGACACGCGATATAGGATATTAAAAATTAAAACCAGTTGTTTTTATCACAGTATTTTTCTTAAATATATATTTGGTCTAATTGTTTTTATCAAGTTTTGGCGTTTTCTTTTTGTTAATTTTTGTTTAGAGGTCTTTTGTGTTCTTCTCAGCTCATATCCTGAGCCGCCGACGTTTGTGATTTTTTTTTTTCTGTTTTATTTAATCGGGAATCAGCGATTCTTTGCTCTCGGCTGCTGGATTGGGGTTTCTCTTCATCCTTCACATTAGCGCTACCTATTTGTGATTTTCTGTGGCAAACCAGTTCCATCATAAAGAACAAATAACATTCCTATTGATTTAACTGGAGTTTAGGGTTAAAGAGACACAACCACAAAATACTGTGTGCATTAATATTACGCCTGACTGACACTACAATGCTCTTCTTTAATTTGTACTGCATTTTCTATTCTGCAGCTTCCTGAAAATCATGAAATGTACTTTCCCTTCCTTCCTTGATATCAGTGAAGGTACAGCCCTTTTTCCTTCCCAGGTACCTTTTAAGAAGGCGACCCACCCCCTACATGATATCACGCATCACGCTTACGCCAAGCGACAGTGAAAGAGAAATCAGCCATTCTAACGTCTTTCTGGAAGTATGTGCCATTATGATTTTTTGACCATATTAACCCTTTGATTGCCAGAGGGGTACGCAGCACATTGCAAAGCAATGTGTTGCGTACCTCTCTGGCATTCAAAGGGTTAAGGTAAGTGGGGATATTATTAGGAAGCGTTAGTTCTCCTTTAAACTGAACATTGTAGCAATATATAGATTGGTAAATAAATTCTTAACATTGTTTCACAAGGCTGTGAATACATCTCTTTCATACAAGGGGTTAAACACAGCAGGAGGTTTAGCTGTGTAAGTCATCTCTTTTGCGATATCCAGCCTGTAATGAGTTTAAAGGAAAATACAAGATTACATATTAGAACTTACAGACAGGTCATTTACCCAGACAAATCTGCCTTTGACATTATCGTTCTTTGGGTCTGACTGGGATTTGCTTTCTAGAAATAATGGAGTATTGTCAATTTTATAAACGCATAATCCTACCATTTAATTTGGCTTTAAATTCATCTGGCCAAGACTCATTCATATTAATTATAATTCCGTGTATCCCAGGAAATGTTCTTATATTATACCCGTATGAAGCATAAAGTCCTACGGTTTGCAACCTGCAGCCCTCCAGCTGGTTTTGAATTACAAATTCCATCATCCTTAGCTGGTCAACAACAAGCCGAGAAATATAGGAGGTGAAGCCCAACAACTGCAGAAATTAGTTAGGTTACACACTTCTGATGAGTCAGTCACTGGGACTACCTGCAGCACTGAACACAATATGTGGGTCAGAATTAGGCACGCTTTGGCTCTCCAGCTGATGGGGAATACAGCACTCCATCATCCCAAACCTGAGGTTCATGACTACTGGATTTGAGTGGGCCATGTCTTGCTCTTTACATGCTCTCCCTCTCTAGATATTCATGGCTTCCATATTTCTCATAATTAATCCCATGGCATGTGGCTACACCATCCTTTAATAGGTCTGTGGATCTTGCCTCTGAGAGCTATACTGTATCTACGAAACTATATAACCTCCACTGAATTCTGAGATGGGCCAGACCAGGAAGCAACCTGAATGACCGTTCAAGATGGACGCATATGTACATTCTCAAATAGTTAACATGTCTGCTAGATCTTCCCCATCCAACTCTCTATAACCGCTCTATGGGTCCATCAGTTCCTGAAAGGATATTAGATTCTAGGAGGTGCTGAATGCTGGCAGTGGATGTCAAATGACTCTCACCTCAACATTTTACATGGTTCAAACAGAAAAAAGTGTTACTGAAAGATAATATGCAAAAGCTACATGATCTAACTCATAAAGTAGAACAACGTGTTTGTAATTCCAGGTCTGGTAAAACTCAGACCCCAATTTGAACTCCTGAAGTCTGATCATTTAGAAAATCACCTTAAATGAAACAATGTTCTTATTGTTGGTCATTCTGAGAGCGTAGGGATCCAGTCCTACCCAGTGTGTGGAAGACTGGATTAAGAAAATATCTGCAGATGGTGCAGCCTTTTAAACATCTTTTTAGATTGGATTTACCACTGAGTTCCTTCTGAACCAGCCCTGCACAAGATCTTCTCCCTGCGTATTTTTGGCTAGAGAGCAGGGTCCCTCCTACACAAAAATATCCACATTTCTACTTTTCCAGACTACTGCCTGAATGTTCAAGAAACGCAAGGAAAAGTTTCACAGGATGAAAGAAACACCTGCATGAGAAATAAATAAATGATCTTTCCAGCCAAGCTATGGATTCTTGATGTCCAAAAGCCCATTTTTGGATCAGCTGGTGAAATTAGACCCCACTTCCTAACCTCTAGTGGGTTTTATTTTATTTAATGGCTACTTTGTTCCCTTTTTGTGACCATGATCTGTGCTACAAGCATCTGAAGCTCTTCGTTGTTAGAACTAAACTTTTACTGTTCCTGATTCCTATTTTTTATTCTTTTCTTCAGCCTCTTGGCATGATGGAGGCTTACTACAGCTCCCTCTGTCCTTGTAGGAGTCATTCTGACTTATAACGGGCACCGAATTATAGGGTGCAGGGTGTTTTCCTTATTGAGTTGTCTTCAGTTTGAGATGAGGATGGGCAGGGTGGGTTTGAGTTTTGGTATTATTATTCAATTTTCATGTCTTTTTCTTCTCTTTTCTCTTCTCCCTCTTTTCTTCCCTTCTTCATCCTGTTCTGCTGTTCCATACGGCTTGGTCTGTGTTGCCTCTGTCAGTACTACAGCTGTGTGCTTCTTTTGTATCGTTTGACTCAAATATACCATGATCTGTCCACCCAGGTTATGGCTGTTTGCTCTCCCAGCTAGTTTATCTAATGTGGTCATCTTTAAAGGAGTCACCATTAAGATCATCTCTTGAACTGTAAAAGGTTTGCGCTTGCAATTTATGCTATCTCTATGCTCGACTTTGAAAACAAACAAATACTCTGCTTCTGTAGTTCTCATCCAGGACACTTCCTTCTCAGGTAGTTTTCTCTCTTTGAGGAGACTATGGGTGGGGTGGGGTTGCAGTTTTCTGTATTAAAACTTCCCTAGGGCTGTCTCTATAATGATTCAAAAGAATATTCCTTTCGTATTACTGTTAACCCAGTGGATGGGTTGTTTCATTATTCTCTGTAACTGTTTCTGAAATACAAACCTCATTTTAGTTAATGTTTATTATATCTCTGCTGCTCTTTCTTATAGAAAAAATATCTGACTTTCCTCAAATCCCTCTTTTGATTATGGAAGACTTTAATTCATTACAAACTCTGGGCAGATTAGGGCTGAATAAAAATTACTCTCAGGAACTATTGAATTTGTTCCAGTCCTTCCGGCTAACTGAATTTAGGAGTAGCAATCACAGCCAGCCATGTCCAGTTTTCTGCTTCATACAAGTGCCAATCTGCATCATATGAGTCTCTGTCTCACTCGGACATGACTTTTACCTCCTCTGACTTACTGTATAAGTTCTCATCAGCTGAGTACCTCCCCCTAGGAAGTCTCATATCTCTCACCCTAGAACTAGCATTGCAACTGAATGCCAGTAGTGCCTGGAATTGGCCATGGAGACTTAATCCTCTTTTGATCTTGGATTCATTGGTAGAGTCTGGAGGATTTCCATTGGAGTTTGAACCTGGAGCCATGACTTGGGATTCCTTGAAAAAGCCTGGACTAGGTGTACATATATCTCATAAGATGAGTGAGGAAGTAACTGTCACGTTTTTTTGATGAACACTCAGACCAGATTGGTAAGGTTAAAATGACTTTATTAAGATAAAGCACACACGTAGTTAGCGCCTTGGACCCACACAAACAGAACATAAATATATACAGGTAGATGAAGTAATAGCAAGCCAGTAATAGAAATGTATGATGGAATGGAACAATCACTGGCAACGGAGGTTCTGGCTTGAACCGGACAGGCAACAGGCAACGCAGTCCGAGAACTGACCACAGGACCTTAGTGACAGATGGTCCAGGAGTAGATGACTGGCACAACCCAGATTCCTGGGAGGCACAGAACCCAGAGGAGCGAGGCAACACTACTGGCACAACCCAGACGCCTGGGAGGCACAGAACCCAGAGGAGTGAGGCAACACTACTGTCACAACCCAGACGCCTGGGAGGCACAGAACCCAGAGGAGCGAGGCAACACTGACCCTGGCACTGGATACAAATAGACAGAGGCAACCCTCTTAAGCAAACCCTAGAACGCTAGGGGTGGATCGTAATACTAGTGTATATATATATATATATATATATATATATATATATATATATATATGTATGTAGAGGCAACCAGTGTCCCCTCACTCTGAGGATGGTACAACACAAAGCTGGCTCTTGAGCCCAAGGCTACTGCAGTGAGTAATATGCACAACCCTACCTGGAAGATCCAGGCACACAAAGGTCAACGGGTAACGCCCAGTGATATATTGCAACTCCGAAAGGGAGTGAGCCCAGCGCTGTAAGGGAGGTAGACACAGAGAGATCAGAGTAACACAGTCAGTGCAATGAACACTGTACCGGTACTTCGCATGTGCACACCGCCTGAGGCGGTTAAGAGAATAGCTAAAGCACGAATGCTTAGCCAACTGTCGACAGAATAATAGCGCCAAGCAGCTCACACCGACTAGCGTAACGGCAAGGCCACAACAAGTGTAGCTGGACCAAATGGAGGCAACCAAGCGGTAATAAGCTAGACATGGTCAGTAACGGAATAGGTACTCAGCCAGGTACGGTCAGTAACGGAGCGGGTTCTCAGCCAGATACGGTCAGCAATGGAGCGGGTTCTCAGCCAGATACGGTCAGCAACGCAGCAGGTTCTCAGCAAGATACAGTCAGCAACGGAGCAGGTTCTCAGCCAGATACGGTCAGCAATGGAGCGGGTTCTCAGCCAGATACAGTCAGCAACAGAGCAGCAGAAATACAGGAAACTCAGGAACGTCGTCAGGCAGGCCAGGTCATACACGATCAGCAATAACAGAGCAAAAGTCAGGAACTAGTACACCTTGAAAGGGCACCATAGTGTAGACATGATAGAGGTTATAAAGGCTATCACTGGGCGGCAACAAAGATACTTGGACATTCAGAACGAAATAGGGAAATAAGAGAATCAGAATGTCGCCGCCTGTAGCCAGGAGCACGGGCACCGTGATAGTAACAAATAGAAGGGCTATTTATTCTCCAGTATTTAGCAAGTGGTTTGCTCTTAAAAGGTCGAAGTTGAAATATCGTGTGGCTGCACACCGCAGTCTACATATTGCCTGGATGAAAAGGACGACATGAGAATCTCGTCCTGCTAAAAAGCGTGAGATTCTCATGTCGCCTCCTTAAATGCTGAATATCTGGATCCATCCCTCGGACACAGGTGTACTGCTGCTAAAATCTGTGATGATAATATTGTAAAAGAAGTCACTGCAAAGTGTTTTTGTTCTCCATCTGTCCATTACAAGGGACTTTTAGATGGCTCATGGACCGCCTGTGAGCTCCTGGTGCACAATATTTTTTTTCATGTGGCACTCAATAGGAATGGGCAAAACTTTCCGCCTCAAACTGAAATCTGCGAAAAATGGCACTTTCCACTTGGTGAAAATTTCCCTCGAAAAGTCCTTATTTTCTACTTTTCTACTTATTTTCAATGGGAACATAGATGTTACACACAACACATTACAAATAATATTTTATTTCCCAAAGTCACAGTATAAAAGGGGCATGAGGGTGCCTGTGTTGGTGGGGTGTGGGGAAAGAATCAGTTGAACAGGGGATGATTTTTTGGGGGGTTGTTTACTGGTATTGGGGGCACTTAATAAAAAAGAAAACCTAAATAAAATAAAAACCATAAGACATGGTATAAAGGGGTCTGAGGAGGGTGCCTGTGTTGGTGAATGAATGAATCATTTGAACAGGGAATTTGTTTTGGGGGGCTTTCTTGACAGCTATTGGGAGGACAGTTAATAAAAAATAAATAAAATAAGAAATTTGTATTTAAAGTGACAGAGACAGGAACCCCCTGACATAAGCTGCCACTGGAGTGGACTGATACTTGACTTAATAGAGTATTTTGTAGAGGATGATTTGTTGTTAGAGGCCTTTGTAGGACTTACACTTATTAGAGGCCCAAGCCCTGAAGAAACTTTGATTTGTAGGACTTAATCTTGTTTGGAACCAGCCCTTAGGAAAATTTGATTTGTAGGACTTAAGCTAGTTTGGCACAAGCCCTAAGGAAACATTGATTTGTAGGACTTAGGCTTGTTAGAAACAAACCCCCCAAAATAGTTTATTTTTTGTAGGACTAGTTTTCTTTTTTTTGTATTTATTTATTTTTTTCAAAACACAGGCCCTAAGAAAAAATAAATATGCCCTACTGGCCTAATGCCAGCAGGTCATGTTGGCCAGTGGCCACTGTCAAATGTTCTCCTGAGTCCTGAGTTTCAACTGTTGTTCGTACTGCTGCTGTTGAGTTATTTAAGCAGCAGGCTGATTATGGCAGCTGAAAGGGAATGGGATCAACAATAGCAGTAACATGGAAGATGGATGATGAAGCTTCCACTTGCCATGACTGACCCCAGTGATGTGCCTGAGGCAGTAGCAGCAGTATAAATAGCCCATAGTCTATGTGGAGAAAAGAAGAAGTTTGCCAGTAACTCTTCTCCACCTGCCCCTCCTCCAAAATCATGGGTGTGTTGTTATTGTGCACAGTGCCGTTGCTGATGGCTGCACTGTGCCTACCCCAACAGAAAAATAGTCCCACACCCATGATGACTTCAGTGGGAAGGGAACAGCTGGAGAAGAAAGGCCTCTTTCTTCTTGTCCTCTACATTGCCCTTCATTGTCTCTGGCAGCAGATAATGTTGCTGCTGTTGCTGCTACTGCCTCAGAGTCAGCACTGCAACTAGGATCAGGAGTATTGCTACTGCTGGCAAGTGGACCCTGTCCTAGTCCCGCATCGCTTGTGGACCCCATTCCCACTGTGTCCACGGTGGTCTGTGGCACACTAGCCTGCTCCTCAGCATCCTGCTGCCCTTGCATCTCAGCATCAGAAGGAATTAGAGCAGTTACAAATTCCTCTAATTCCAAAATGTCATTGCTAGTAGTGGTGATGCCCATCCTCATCCCTGTCTCCCATTCGTTCTCAGTTTCTTCTAAAAAGGCCATCAATGTCTCTTCCACCCCAGCTTCTCTAGCATCATCACCACCACCACTAGTCTCTATATGCTGTTGTTGCTGCTGCTCTATTCCAGACATCTCACTTCTGGTTGGAGGAGGTGACGAGCAATGTGACAGAGGGTCCCCTGCTGTCACACTTGGCATCATTTTCTCCCACCCCCCGAGTACTACAGGAAAAACTAGCAGCAGGCAAAGTATTGGTGGCAGCAGCTTCAGCACTGGCAGCAAGTTCAGTACTAGCAGCAGGTTCAGCACTGGCAGCAGGTTCATTACTAGCAACAGGTACAACACTAGTGGCTGCAGTTACAGAATTGGTGGCACTGGCAGCAGGGGCATCACTAGTGACTGCAGTTACAGAAATGGTGGCACTGGCAGCAGGGGTAGCACATCTGGCAACAGGTACAACATTAGTGGCTGCAGGATCAGAAATGGTAGCATTGGCAGCAGGAGCAGCACGTCTGGCAGCAGATACAACACTTGTGGCTGCAGGAACAGCAATGGTGGCACTGGCAGCAGGGGCATCACGTCTTGCAGCAGGCACAGGCAGCTGACCTGTTCTGCTCTCACTAGTACTACCCTTTTCTCCCTCCCTTCCCATTCCCTTTTCTCCCTCCCTTCTCATTAAATTCCCCAAGATCCCTTGGGGTGATTTAGGGGGACTGGACAGCATTGTTCCAGTACTGCTCACTTCCTCCTTCTCCTGCTTCTCAGACTCAGTGGACACGTAATAAGGGTCCTTCCAGTTCCTTTTTTTGCTGCTTATAGTGATAGGAGGCACTATGAGTCTCTCCTGCCTCAATTTTTGCTAAATATCACAAGACAACAGCACAACACATCTGTCTCGCTCTGTAGCTGCTTCTATTGTATCTGCCTTCAGAGAAAACATCAAGTTTTTATAGCGGAAGTGTGAAAACAATGTAAAACAATGGGCGAAAACTTTTTAGCCATTGAAAAAATATTGAAAGATTTTGGCCAATGGGCGAATGATGTGAAAATTTTAACCACTAGTTTTAAAGCTGATTTTCTCGTGAAAAAGCAGATAACAATGTGGTTTTTGCGAAATTCCCCGCGGGAACAGGGTGACAACTTTCACCCACCTCTAGCACTCAAAGGGTGAAGCTACAAATGGAACAAAGGACTAAAAATCCTATATATATGTTTGTTCCATATGTAGCTCAACCCTTTGAGTGGCACACAAACAAAATCACAAATTTCCAGTTCTTATTGGTGCATAAGTCTCAACAAACCAGCCCTAGGATCCATATATGAAGATCCAAACCAATGATGTCACAATGTGGTAAATATTGTTTGATCTTGGTTCATGAGACTATTACAGCATAATTATCAGCTGGTGTAAATGAAAGAGATGTCATTTATTTGAGCAGTGTTAAACTCCTTGAGGGCATGTGGAGAAAAAGCCCCAAGAGGAGAATTAACAAAATGGCTGCGTCCAAGCCTTTTGGCTGACACTTTGATATATTGCTAAGCAGTAGACATTGGGACAAACAATATCCTACTGCCCACTGTAAATCACTTCTGTATAGACTGAGGCCCAAAATTAATCTTTCATTAGTATTGCATATCATGTCCATGGAGATGGACATGATTGTTTGTTGATGGGCTCCAGAACCTCAAATTGTTTCCACTGAAGGATTCCCAAGAACATTTCAGTTGGACAAGTTTGGGGTCATGAAATCCAGTGCTTAAAGAGATTGTAATGTTTCAAAATAAAAGCAGCTCCAATTAATCTTCACAGTATTTGGGCCATGGAGTGTTATTTCAATACTGTCAGAGTTGTAGTTCAAGAGTAAAAGTATCCCCTTCCCGCCCCTTTTACCTAGTGTAAGCCACCTCTCCTCAGATGTGGAATCTGGTCTTAAGACCAGCCAGATCACAGCAAGGGTCAATCTTCTTACTGTGAGAAGAATGAAAACTCTGCTCCCCTTGACAGGTTTTTTTCCCTTATATTAAGGGGAGCAAGCCATATGGACATCACCTTTCTGTTCTGAGATGAGCAGTGTTACTTCAGTAAAAGGAGCGGGAGGGGGAAACTTTATCATTCAATTACTCTTGAACTACAACTCTGACAGTATTGAAATAACACTCTCCATGGCCCAGATACTATGAAGATTAATTGGAGCTGCCCTTATTATGAAACATTACTATCCCTTTAATTTGGGAGGATCAATTAGGCATTAGAGGGAGTTATTATCAGGATTGATTGGTCTAGAAAGTGGCTTACCAATAAGAATACATTAATATTACTCTCATTTTCAAGTATGTACCGTTAATGCATTTAACCCTTTAAAGGGCCAGAGAGATATACAATGCATTGCTTGAATGTACACATACCTCTGGTTCTTAAAGGGTCACAATAATACTCCTCTGCTTTGCAAGGCTCCAGAAAATCACTCAGTGGAATATGTTCCATTGGAATGTAAGATAAGATAATTATCTAATGTTTCATGCAGTGATTCAGATCTACATCATGATAGCTGCTATTTAAAATGTTCCCTATGCCTGATCTACATATTTTAAAAACTATAAATTGCTGCATTTTCAGGTTGAAAGTATCAAACATTTTAATTGAGCGTTGAATGTTTAGTATGCACACAAAATTGCTTACTGCGAGCCTGCCAATTAAGAGCTGCCAAACCAAAATAAAAAAGGAAAAAGGCTGTAGCTGTTTGATTTCCTGGGTTAGCTGAGGTCATGATGGTAACCAATGCACACCATTTTAACTCATTAGTTGGCACTGTGTGCGCACAGTTTAAGTGGAATAGCCAACGCCCCTCTAAATTAAAATGGCTGTGTCTATCTGTCCATTGATGAATTAATTATATTGTTTAAAAAAGCTATGCTCGTTCTTGGTTGGGTGGTGGTCCATTTTCCTAGTTTGGTGGTGGGACTTTCCTCTTGTTGGGTGGTGGACTGTTCCCCTAGTTGGTTGGTTAGCCATATCCCAGGTTAGGAGCTGCGCTGTTTCTCTAGTTGGCCTATTGGTCTTATCCCCTGTTGGGTGGTGTGGTGTTCTGGTGATTTGGGCCAATCCTATGAATGGGTGATTTTTCATATCCCTTACTGGGTGGTGGGCTTTTTTCCCCTGCTTTGTTAATGTGTACATTTCCTCTTGTTGGTTCATGGGGTTATTCCCTGGTTAGTTGGTGTCCATTCCCCTGGTTGGGTGCTGAACCATATCCTTGATTGAGTGGTGTGTTGTTTCTCTGATTGGAGCCATTCCCATGACTGGGTGATAAGACGTATCTCTGATTGAGTTTTGTATAGTTCTTCTGGCTGGGTAATGTGGACCATTTCCCTGGTTGGGTGGTGGATGATATCTCTGGTTGGGTGGTGTGTTGTTCCTCTGGGTCAGTGATTTGGACCATATCCCTTGTTGGGTGGTAGGTAGAGTCTTTGGTTGTGTGATTTAGGCCATACCCATGATTGTGTGATAATACTGTGTGGCAGTATCCCTATTGTGCACAGTTGCTGTTCCTCTGGGTGGATGGAGGGCCATAGACCTAGTTGGGAGGAGCACTGTTCCTATGATGGATAACACGGGTTTTTTCTCTGGTTGGGTGGTTGGCTCTTCCCTTGGTTGGTTGGTTGGTGAGCAATAACTCTAACAGGGTGGTGGGTTGTTACTCAGGTTGAACCATATCCTTGGTGGGCTGTTCCTCTGGTGAGTCATATCCCTGTTTGGGAGGTGCATAATTTCTCTGACTGATAATGTGGGCTGTTCCCCTGGTTGGGTGGTTTTCTCTTTCCTTGGTTGTTTGGTGGACGATAACCCTGGCTTGGTGGTGGGCTGTTTCTCTGTTTGGCTGATGTGGAAGATTCCCTTATTGGGTACAGAAACAGTATTCTGGTTGAGTGATGGACAATTCCTCTGTTCAGGTGATGAAAACAGCTACCATGTTTGGGTGATAGGACATTCTTCCTCTGGTGGGCTGTTGGGTGATATCACAATTTACCCTGGTTGGGTGATGTATACTATGCTACATGTTGGCCCTTATTTAGAAAGAAAAAGAAGAGCAATTCTGGGGCAAACCAACTTCATCAGGTGAGAAATAAAAGATCACATTGATTTAAGGCAAAGCAATGCATTAGAGACCTCTCTAGAGTCATTTGTAATTTGGAGGTTGTTTATTTCTTCCCTGTAATGCAGTTGGTTTGACCCAGAATTGATCCAGTTCCTCTCCTTACATTAGCCTCAGTCTGAGTGTCCTATAGACAGAAGTCCCCCATTCCACATGTTTCCCAAGTTTTCTTGTATTCTTCTGCAAGCTTCTGATATGTCCAATACTCACCACCCAAGCTGATCTCCAAACTCTGTGATAGGGATTGTGCATTATCCCTTGGCTAACATTTGCTATCAGAATATAATCATCAGTAAGTTTTTATATCATTGTTCTAACCTACTGATATGAATAATATTATATTATATTATCAAGTAGCTTTTAATATGGAAGGTGCCAAAGAACCAAAAATGAATCAAGAGACTTGGCTTAAAAATTCACCACTATTCTTATAGGTGAATTCGTGGTAAACAGTAAAACCAAAGCAGGTCCATTATTTATTCCAGAGTAATTTATCACCTAGGATAGGGCTGGGTAACCTGGGGTCCTACAGCTGTTCAAGACTACATTCCCCAACATTCCCAGCCAGCTGTCATGAGCCGTATATCAGGGGTAGGTAACCTTTAGCTCTCTAGCTGTTGAAGACTAGAACTCTCATCATCCACAACCAGGGAGGCGTTTCCTTTCTCTGACACATGTCCTGCTTTATCAAGTCTCTGTTATTGTGAAGGGTTTGGGTAGTCATATAACAAAATACTAACATCTCTGATAAAAACCCGATATTTACCTTAATCTATGTGGATTGGCTTCAAAATTAATCTGTAATAAGTATGTAGTCGGAGATGATACTCCACATTGGACTTCAAACTCCTCCTGCTGAAATGTTCTTAAGTAGAAAGACTTATAATAACGAATCATGCTTTCCTCGGTGGACTTGATTTCCAGTATTAACTAAAAATCCTTTTTTTTAGTCCACACAGAATTAATTCCTGGCGGCCATTACAATTTTCTGCCCTGATTAACTTAAGTGTGTGTGTGTGTTTGGGGTTATTATTAGGATGTTTTTAGTGTTTCTTTAATTAATGAATGTGAGAAAACGCTAATAACTACCTTCACCTAGAAATGCCTTTATAGGAAGCCATTGACTAGCATCCAAAGTCTACAGTTCAACCATGTGTTTTTTACCAAATGCAAAGCTGTTTCTTGGCTAACATCATTTCCACCAGGCAATGACTAACAATAATTTCAGTGATTTCATATTTTCTGAAAATATGCTGACAAAAGGACAGCATGTTCCTTTTTCTTCTGTCCATCCTCTGGGAGCAATAATATTTCTGTCAAGTTTTGTGTACTCTCTGAACGCGATTCCAGAAGATGTGCATCATAACATTTTTTCACAAGCTTGTTTTTGTGTAAACAAATTATCTACTAGTTTCATACTTCATTGCTTGGATATTCATTGGTTTTGTGCTTATTTGTTCCTGTTTTACTTTTACAATATATATAGATATTTGCTATATATACTTTTTTTTTTTTATAAAATGTTCTTCCTACAGTTCACCGTTGGATGCTGGAGACATATCAGGCACATTTCTTCACTTTAATGTTCTTTCAGTTCCTTGGATGCTGAAGATGCCTTCAACGCATTTTCTAATATCCATATGATTAAAAGAATACTAATGCTAATATTCAAATTGCATCGTAAGTAAAATTGTTAATAAATTGATAGAATTAAAATGGATCTTAACATAAGTTTAGTTACTTTTAAAGATGACTAAAGATATAGTAATGTTTAGATATTAAGCCAAGGTCAGTTCTTCACTATGCTTTTTAACAGTCCATGACGTTGTTGTCTTTGTTTTATTTTATTTTAAAGTGTCCTCTTCCCGCCCCTTTTCCACAAGGCTGCCTTCCCTCAGATCTGAAACTCAGTCGTTTGACCGAACAGATCGGGATGAGGGACAATCTGTCTATCAATATAAGGAAAACCCTGACCCCCCTTGCTGAAGGAGGGCAGGTTTTTCCTAATACTGACAGAAGACTATTGTTCTGAGGGGAGGCATTGTGATGTATGGCAGGAGGGGGACACTTTAAAATAAAATAAAATGAAGATGACAATGTTATGGACTGTTACAAAGGTGTACTTCGTTGTTAAAAAAAAGTATAGTGAAGACTCGACTTTGGCTTAATATCTAAACATTACTATCCCCATAAATAGTTTGTACTAGCCATTTGTTTGTAATACTAAATAGTTGTATTTTTTTTTTTTTGGGAGGCACTTACAAGTTTATGTACTTGGTCAATATTACCTCACATGAATGAATCTAGACAGAACCCAAACACTGGGGGAGTGTCTAGTGGCACAGCCAGTTTTAATTTTGAATTTCTCAAAAACTACTTATTTTACAGAAAAATTACTAAAGCAACATAGAGACAGATTTTAGCTTTCTGTAAAGGAAATTATTCTTGTTGGAGAGTTACAGGTTCAGTTTACAAATATTAATGGATTTTGACATACTTTTATTATTTAGGCTGACTTTTGTGTCGGTCAAACCCTATTAAAATGATGTCTTATAATGAAAGCTATGGAGTTCTCATGCAAGCAACAGGCCACCAGGAGCCCTTTGTGTAGCACCAGTCAGACAGACGTGCATTATATTATCTGTGAGACAGAAGCAGTTGCATGGAATCATTACAAATCCAGGGGGATTGAACTAAACACTTCACCATTAAAAAGGAAAACTGACCTATGAAAATATAATTAATCCACTTGTCCGATATGGTTCCTCACAATGCTTCATTTATAAACAGTCAGCGAGTCGATGTAATTCATTTCTTAATTGTGAGCCAGATCAGAGTAAAGATAAAGCAGGGGTAATAATATAGAACATAATACATGGTGAGTGTGAAATGAAATGTCTGACAAAAAACTGACCTAGATTTATACAAAGTGTCTTTGCACACAAAGCATAGCGGTGGCCCAGGCATCCATATACTACGTATGAACACACAGATATACAGCAGTAGAATGAACTTTGACAGATCTTATCAACCTCCTTCTGTTGTTTAGTATCTTCCTTCCAGGTACATGGACCATAGACCTCTACGTGCTAAGTCCCTCACTATGTATTCAAAGAGTATATGATGTTCCGGCGTTATAAACAAAAAATGCTGTTTATTGAAGGAAAACCAACCCTTCCTAATAATAGCCCCACTTACCTTACTATGGAAATAAATTCTTAATGGCCCCTTTGAAATTTGCCTTTGTTCTAGAGATAATATTTTAATTCCACAGAGGCAGACATGACAGTTGCTAGCAGGACTCCAACCTCTGCTCACTGTACATGGGTGTTTTAAACCTCTTAAAGGGATAGTAATGTTTCAAAATAAAAGTAGCTCCAATTAATCTTCATACTATATAGACCATGGAGAGTGATATTTCAGTACTGTCTGAGTTGTAGTTCAAGAGTAATTGAATGATAAAGTATCCCCCTCCCACCCCTTTTACTGATGTAACACTGCTCATCTCAGAGCAGCAAGACTGTCCAGATGGATCACAGAAAGGGACAATCTTCAATTAACATAAGGGAGAACACTGAATAACCTGTCAAAGGGGGTTGTGGGCTGTCTGGTCTTAAGACCAGATTCCACATCTGAGGGGAGGTGGCTTACACTAGGTAAAAGGGGCAGATGGGGGGATACTTTATCATTCAATTACTCTTGAACTACAATCTGACAGTATTGAAATAACACTCACCATGGCCCAAATACAATGAAGAATTGGAGCTGCTTTTATTTTTAAACATTACTATCCCTTTAAGGACAAAGAGGGATGTGCAACATGTATTGTTTTTCAAAGGTCCTTAAAGGGTTAGGAAGGCTCATACGCACTGCCTGCTTCAGTTTAAAAAAGCTGCCAGCAAGTCTCATGTCCGCCTCCATGGACATGACATCCTGAACTGATTGAAGATGTTATATTTTGGTCAATGGACTAAATTCATTAGCGCCATTAGACATTTCTGGCCATAGTAAGGTAAGGAGCGGGAGGGTTAATATTAGGAGGTGTTCATTCTCCTGTAAAGACATATGCAAGGTTAAAGGGATAATAATGTTTCATATTAAAAGCAGCTCTAATTAATCATCATATTATTTGGACTTTGAAGAGTGTTATTTCAATTCTGTCAGAGTTGTAGTTCAAGAGTAATTCAATGACAAAGTATCCCCCTCCCGCCCCTTTTACTGATGTAACACTACTCAGCCAGATCAGAAGGGAGGTGCCCAGGTAGACTGCAGAGAGGAACAATCTTCAATTAAGATAAGGGAAAAACCTGAAGATCTTGTCAAGGGGAACAGGACTTTCATTGTTCTCATAGGAAGAAGATTGTCCCCTTCTGTTATCTGTCTGGTCTATGGACTGCATTCCACATCTGAGAAGAGATGGCTTACACTAGGTAAAAGGGGACAGGAGGGGAAACTTTGCTTGTGATTATCTCTCAAGCCATAAAGGTTTGAGAGATAAGACTTATATCGTTCTTCATGTTTTTTTTTAATGCCTACAAAATGAAATAAAGATAAAACGAAGTATTACTATCCCTTTAACACTCAGATTCTAAGCCTATAGCAGGTGTTTGCTTGGCTTTGTGTATCAGAATGGCTAAGCCCATATCAGGAACTTGGTTGCATTTTCACCGTATATGTGTCATTAACTTATTATTCCTTAAATCAGACCTTCTTTGGTGGCATCAGGAGGGTGCTTATGCCCCCCCCCCCCGATATTAATCAGTTACCTGATTGTATAAGAGATCAGTAATGGTGACTGGAAAGCATTCACCTTCCCACCACCTCCTCAACCTGACATTTCCTGAATTTTGACTGGGAGGAGGAAGGCGGCCCAGTTGTGTCATCGCTGATATCAGTGATGAGGCAGGTGAATTCTCTAGTCATTCCACTAAAGCTGGGATTTAGGGAAGTACTGGCATGAGTAAAGGAGAGTGCCTTCCAGTGTCATTATTGATTTCGTACACACCCCTAATGAGGTCTGAACAATAAAGATCAAAAATGAACGTTGATTTGCAATGCATTGGACACCCATCTTGCATACACAGATACACAATCTTTTTTACCCAGTCTTGGTACACTCTCTACTCGAAATCACAGAACCCACATACAGTGCCTGACCGCCAGCATGCTTCCATTGCCCACTGGTAGCCACAGAATCACACATACACTGCCTACATCCACAGCTATACTCTATTTCCCACTTTCAGCCTCAGAACCACACATACACTCTGACACCACAGCCAGTGGTAGCCGTAGATCTATACATGCACTTTGACACCCCAGCCTTGTTCTACTGGTAACCATAGAATTGCAAATATACACAGTCTGCTTTCCAAGCCATGGCTCACTGGTAGCCATTCTCCTGGTACCCCATACAGTAAATCACAAAGTAATAATGGGGTACCATTTTTCTAAAGCTGTCACTATCCACTGCACACAGTGGGAAATCCGATGGTATTGAAAGATTTTAGTATTTTTTAAGTGACTAAAATGTAAAAAATGTGTTTTTCCTACTGCACCATTTTCTAGAAATAGTTGTGCAGACCAGCCTAGGGATAAAAAGACATGTTACCCTTCATTTGATGCAGGTGAGTGTCTATTTCGCAAATAATATGGGACCTTTTGGGAACTTCATAGTCCCATAATCTGTAGCAGAGTTACCATTTTAACACTTTCAGCTTCTAGGGTAACCAAAGCATTGCAATGTGTCAGTTACACCTCTGCTCCTGAAAGGGTTAAAAGATCAGTACAGTTTTATTATGGAAAAAAACAACAAAATATATTTTAGGGCATCCTATATAATAATTTGCTAGGATGTTTGTCAGAAGCCTTCATGCACAGTAGAGACTGCCCTCATGCACAGAATGCTGGGAGTTCTGTGCTGGGAGCATTCTGTGCGGAATGCTGGGAGTTCTGTGCTGGGAGCATTCTGTATTTTTGGCCAGTCTCTCCAGTGTATGACTGCGCCGATGGCAGGATGCAGAGCAGGACCGGCCTCTTAACCCTTTGAGTGCCAGAGGGATATGCAACTCATTGCAAAGCTTTGCAATGCATTGTGCACCCCTCTGGCACTCAAAGGGTTAACATCACCAGGACCTTGGCCCATGTACACGGCCTTTTACACTAGTTCCGTATAATAAAAAATTAAGGTTACTCCCAATGCAGGGATAAATGTTATTACAGCTCAGACTGTCTCTAAGTGGTGACCAGGCAGCCAGGGAGAGAGTAGTATTGCTATTTGGACTGCTAACCCTGTGTTTGACAGACATTATATGATGTACCCTGTTAACTTCTGCATTTGTAGGCACTGCCTACAACCAGACTGTAATAGTAACAGTCAGTCCTTAGCTGATGGTCACTGAGCAAAGCCGGACTGTTCAGCTGCTTGATGAGAGAGTTGCTAATCTCCTTGCAGGCTCACTATTCATGAAAATGGCCCTATTGTTTTTTTTATTGAATCCTGGAGCTACAGCTCTATCAACCCCTTGTTAATCAGGCCCTGACTGCTTTTTTAAGTACATGTTACAAAATGGAGAATACCAGGCAATTTGCAGCATTAACTTGGATGACATAAAGTATTTTCACAATAGGTGTTGATTTCTGAGCGAATGAGTAATGTGATATATGATTGGCAAGTCTCTAGTAGATCCATTATAAATTTGTTCATGTGGCCAGTAGCAAAAGACCGAAGCAAAGGAATCGTGGCCATTTGGTGCACTTCATGCTGTTTGTCTTTCTCTTGGAACGTTAATCGCTTTTCGAGAACTGTTTGTTCTTATTGAAAATTACCTGTAATATTGCCAAGGTCAGTAATATCTTGTTTTCCTACAGAATAATTAATAGTCGTGTTAGTAAAACTTTGCTTTGGGACAACTCTGACTTATTAATTGTAATCCCATCAAGGTCTTATCTTTCCCTTATTGGCGCCTCCTGGTCACTGTATCCTAATATTCCTTTTGGCTTTCCGAGTTAATCACATAGCTGATACTTTTCAGTTGGAAGTGAATCCTTGCAAGTCCACGTCTCATGTATTTATCCCAGCGATGAACGTGATACTAGCTGAAATATATTTGAGGCTAATGTACTAAGAAGAACTTGCGTTATTCTGGAGTCAACCAAAATGCACCATAGAGGACAAATAAAAATTCCCCAAATTATCACCCATTTAACCAATTGAGTGCCAGAGAGGTATTGGGTGCATTGTATTGCGTTTATACCTCTCAGGCACCCGAAGGGTTAACCCCTTAATGACTGGCCGAGCGCGCACGCACTCCCACCGAACTTTTTTTTTTTTTTTCATTTTTGTGAACGACTTCCAGGACGTACATGTACGTCCTCTGTCCACCTGGGAGATCCGCTCAGGACATACATTACGTCCTTGGACAGTAAGGGGTTAAATGGAGTTTTGAAACCCTTGAATGCTAGAGAGGTTGGGGGGCCTCTTTTGTATTTAGGGAGTTAAAAGCCTCATTTATATCAATGGGAATTTTTATTAAGCCAGTATAGTGCTGTTGGTTTAATCAAGACCCTCTGATACATTCTTCAATTCCAATGTTTTTCTACACACTAACCCAGAGGTTCTCAATCTTTTTTTGTTCGGGGCACCCCTAACACGTAATCTAGAATATTTGGGGCACCCCTAACATATTTAATGTACTTTACCAAGGGCATAATGAAGGTTCTATCCATAAATATACAGTTATTATTAGGTCTTACAATCATAATAACACCATTAAACATAATGTGCATAACAATTTCTATAAATCTTTATTTAAAAGTCCATATTTGTTAGTCTTCATAGAAAACATGGGGCACCCTAAGTTGATGACCGTGGCACACCAAAGTGCCACGGCACCCTGGTTGAGAATCACTGCACTAACCTCACTCCTCCTTCAGAGATGTTAGGGCATAGGCTCAATAGAATAACGTATTGATTGGAGACTTTATCACACTGGACATGTTCTTCCCCTCTTTATCACCAAAACTATAAATTAAAGGGTCAGTAATGTCCCAAAAAAATTCTTAGAGTTTTGTAGAGCTTCAAAAAATAAACTCTATGGCAAAAATCCTATCTCTCAGACCGCTATGGTTTGAGAGATATAGGCATTGAAAGCTCCCCCCCTCTCTCCCTCCTCGTCTCTTGATGTCAGTGCTGTGCTGACAGCAGGAGATCCCGGTCCGGGAACCAGCCGGCGGCTCTGCAGCAGAACCAACATCGCATTACTGGAAAATAATTACTACATTGGAAAGATCTACAAAGTGTGCCTGGTTTGCAAGCAAACTTTGGAGACCTTTCCAGTGAAGTAATTATTTTTAAATAATGCAACTTTGGCTCTGCAGAAGAGCCTCCTCATGTCACAGGACTTGCATCTCCTGCTGTCAGCTTTACAGCTGACGTCAGGAGAAGGGGAGGGAGGTGGGTAACTTTGAATGCCTATATCTCTCAAACCATAGCGGTTTGAGAGATAGGATTTGTGCTACAGAGTTTATTTTTTGAAGCTCTACAAAACTCTTAAGTATTTTTTTGGGGACATTACTGAACCTTTACTGTACAAGCTATATGAGACAGGTATAGGGTGACCACATTTCATTTTTGCCATTCAGGGACACTGTGGAGAGAAGAGCGCACTACAGAGTTCTAAACACTAGAGGGAGAACGGTCCATTATTTGTTGTGATGGTCTACAAGAAAATGTACATTAAGCCCAAAGCTTTAGACTAGCATTGCACTACAGCAAAATTGCACTGCAGCTCCCAGTTGATGTCAGGATCAAGGCTTAGTTCTCTTTCTAGTGTTTAGAGGTCTGACTGGAAGCCATTTTGTTGTAGCCCAGCAGTAGGCAATGAGCAGTTCTCCTTCTAGTGTTTGGAACTCTGTGCTCTGGAGTCTTCATTACGTGACTTTGTATTGTTCCAGGAGGGGGCTGTCCAGGACATGGGACATCTGAATTTCTGTGTGACCGCACACAAAGGAACACACAGCTCAGAGGGTTAATTGAAATCAACAAATAGTACCTTTATTTTCTTTTAAAATCACGGTGAAGTAAGTGAAGGGCTGTATGGCCAAGCAGTACACTGGTGTTTACTTCAAACAGAGGTGCCCCAACGTTCCAATCAACGTGTTTCACGGGTAAAGCGCTTAATCTTGAGCTCAAGATTAAGAGTTTTACACACGAAACGCATTGATCGGAACATTGGGGCACCTCTCTTTGAAGTATACACCAGTGTATTGCTTAGCCATACAGCCCTTCACTTACTTCACCGTGATTTTAAAAGAAAATAAAGGTACTATTTGTTGATTTCAATTAACCCTCTGAGTTGTGTGTTCCTTTGGTGCGGTCTAATACAAATTCAGATGTCTTTGTTAGGGCAAAGAGAGCCCTAGACCGGCACATTGTGGGTACATGCTCATGGTTACAATGATGTGATGGTTCAGTTAACCATCTGAATACATTGTTGTGCACTGAAGGTCCGCTGATATATTGGAGCCACTTACTACATACAACAGGACATAGGACACATTTAAAATCTGGGACTGTCCCGGGGCACCATTACATGACACTAGCAGTATACTGCATAATACTAGAAGGTCCATTTGACATTGCATATGAGCAGCAGAGTATTACTTGATATTCCCATGTTAGTTCACGATTGCTTCAGACCAGCAGAACATTGCAACCAGTATTTTCCTACAGGGAACATGTATTTTTGTACAGTCCTTCTGGTCTTCAGTAATACTAAGTAAAAAAAAAACGTACCATGTCATCAGACAAAAAGCTAACAAAGGTATTATGTGTGGAGTTTGAAAACTCTCCCATCCATATATTGAATACAGATGCAATCCCTATGGAGGTGTATAAAATTAACTCCCTTGTGTCCTTGTGATAAAATAGTCTCTCTCATCTCCTTGTAATAAAAGAGCACGAGCGGGCAAAGTTAGCAATGGTGCGTACTCTTTCCTGTCATTAAAGATGTGCATAACTGTTCAGATATATGAATGACACAGTGAGTGAAAGTTGTGAATATAAGAACAGTGTCCTTCACTGGGAAAAAATGAGAATAAAGAGCGCTGTGCAAACTGGCTGATTTCTAATTCCAAAGCGTTTCATATCAGTATTGATACTTCCTCAGTGCTCTTTATTATCCATATATGTATTAGACTGGTGTAAAAAGGGCTCCTGCCTAATTGAATACCTCTGTTAAATAGATGAGTATCCATCTCTGATGTGAAGTGGCATATTTATGGAAAGAGACCTTTACAGTCCAGCTAAGGACATTTGTTAGATTTGGGTCACAGCTGCATGACTTGTCTTCCAGTTTCCATTCCACTGTCAAATAAACTTTACTTCCTTAATGGACAAGTAACTTCTCTGCCACTATATTCATCCAGTAGTTAAATGTTTTGGCAAGGAAAAAATAAAACCTCTTGCTTTACATGTGTTAGGTTAAAGTACCAGAATCCCAGGGGTCGTACAAACATTGTTTTGTTTCACTAGATTAAAACAGGAATCCCCTTACTCATAATCCCTTACATAAAGGCGGCCTATTCAAAGCCCTGCATTTTAACAACGTACAAAGGGAATTAGAACATTTTATTGTTTTTCCAACACTAAATGCATTCTTTAGAGTTTGTGTTACTTTTTCGTTCCCAAAATCGTGGCATATTTTCTTCCTACTTGAAAGCTAGGGAGTAAACATTTCCTGCTATGTCTACACTGCGGGTTTCCAGCCAATCAGAGCACGGGTCCCTTCATTAAGCTTCCTTTTCTGGTCCAAATGCAAATTGAAAATTTTGGAAGCGACAAATGTGGATTTAAACACACAGAACATGTTGTACAAGTAGTGTGCTAATGCAAAACAAACAGATACGCTTTTCTATTGAGTAATACTAAAACTGTTAATTCAACTAATATGCAATAAACAATATTTAAAGAGACAGTAACACTTAATAAGCCAAATAATATATATTGTTGAGTTTATCTTCCTGTGTAAAACAAGGGTTGTCCCACTGCTGAGAGGTGTTGTATTCAAACATTATTGCAGCTAAAACTCAGTTTTTTTAGGTGCAGTATCTGAGTGGCTTGAAACTGTACAGTGGCATTTTTGCTGCACCATCCAATCGACAGCTCTGGTCAATTGACCATAAACCTCCATAGGATGGTGTAGCAATGGCATCACTGTATAATTTCAGGCCATTGAGATTTTGCACTTAAAAAAAAAAAAAAATCAATATTGAGCTGCAATAACGTTTGAATAAAGCACCTCTCAACAGTGAGAATACCCTTGTAGCACTCAGAAGGATAAACCTTACAATATATATTTTACTATATATTAAGTGTTACAATATCTTAAAACAATATAGAAAGGTAACATTCCCTTGGTTTATTTAGTATTTAGTAACACACTGGACATTCAGTGCTATTCAGTAACAGATCAACTGATGTGAACGTTTTGCAAATTCACCTTAATTTAAATGGGGCCTTTAACCTTTAGAAAGCTAGAGAGGTCTCCAAAGCATTCCTTTATAAGCATTTCTAGACCTCTCTTGCACTCAAGAGGTTAAAGTGCAATTATCTTGTTTTACTAAATCTGCTCCGATGGGAGCAGACTTAAGGGGAACAATCACCTCATTAAAATGTTTTACCATAGGTTTAGTTAATAATGTACTATTAGCAAACCTGGTTTTTTTTAATCTAAATGTACATACTTTTAAAGATATTTCATGTTCAGGCTGTGCCGGTCAGCATAATGCAGCACACTGAATCTTCGGCACAGCTCTTCATCTCCTGCCCCAGGGAGCACGTTCACGCTTCCCTTCAGGGGTGGTGTGAATGGGCTTCTATCATTACATCAAGCTCCGGTTAGCATTATACTGAGGTTGCAACCTCAGTGCTAACCAGAACTTGATGTAACGAAAGAAACCACTCACACCACACCAAAGGTAAGCATGAATGCGCTCCCTGGGGCACCTGGGAGGGAGGTGGGAGGAGAAGAGCTGTGACGAAGATTCAGGGTGCTGCATTATGTGGAAGTGCAGAATTTGAAGATGCCATATCTTTAAAAGTACGTACATTTAGAGAGAAAAAAAAAAAAACAGCTTTCCTAATACTACTTTATTAACTAAACCTATGGTAAAAAAATGTTATGAGGTGAATGTTCCCCCAAAACGACTCCTATCAGTTCAGAAGGTCACAAATCTGATCCCTCGGCTGGAGTGCAAATTAGAAGTTTGTTGCCCTCCACTTTAATCTCCAGCTTTGTGTACTCATTCCCCACAGACTCACATGTGGGAACCTTCTTGTCCCAAGTCCCCAGAGTAACAATGTAGAACTGAGGAAGGGCGTGTCCAAATTATGCATTTTGTGCCATATTGTAGGTGGGGCTTAATCAGGTGAGTACGGGTGGTTGAGTGAAAGGAGGAGTTTTGTCATGAAATGGGTGGGAAAGTGGGCAGAATAGGGTGTGGGGGGTAGGCTGAACAGACTGTAAAGTAGGCAGGGTAATAGCTGACGTGTGGGATTCAGCCTCTGTTCCCAAAGACAAGGTAAATCAACTGAAAACTGGCGTCTGCAGGGCAAATCCAGAGAGCTCCCAGTATGCAGACTCTCTGTGTTGTGCTTTCAAGCCTGGTCTACTGGGAACTGCAGCATGGGAACCTGTGCTGTGAGATGGAGAGGAAAAACAGGGAGAGGACCTGGGGTCTCTTTTTGGACACCATTCTACTCCCTGGCTTACCCCTTAAGGACCATGTGACGTGCTATGACCGTCTCGCGGATTTTGCCTTAAAGGGTTAGTAATGTATCCCAGTCCCATCTCTCAAACCTTTGAGAGATAGAACGTTTTAAAGTTCCCCCTCACTCCCCTTTCCCTGACGGCAGCTGTAAAGCTGACAGCAGGAGATGCGTGTCGGACAACTCGAGGCTGCTCTTCAGCAGAGCCGAAATAGCGCAATCTGAAGAGAAATACTTCATTGGACCGGTCTACAAAGTGTGCCTGGTTTGCTGACATCAGTGCAAGCGGAGAGAGGGGGGAACTTTAAAATGTTTTGTCTCTCAAACCATAAAGTTTTGAGAGATGGGACTGGGATAATTTAGTTTATTTTTTTAATAGCTACAATATATATATATATTTTTTAAGACATTATTAACCCTTTATGGCAAAATCCGTGAGACGGTCGTAGCATGTCACATACTTATTACTGCTCCCGCGGGAGCGCTGTAAGTAAAAAGGGGGTCTGAAATTGACCGTTCCAAGACTGGAGTGTTCTTCCTCAGACCAGGTATGCATAACAGGTCACTTATACCAGCTCTTCAGAAAGGATCTATGGCAGTGATTCTCAACCAGGGCGCCGTGGCACTTTGGTGTGCCATGGACATCAACTTAGGGTGCCCCATGTTTTCTATGAAGACTAACAAAAATGGACTTTTAAATAAAGATTTATAGAAATTGTTATGCACATTATGTTTAATGCTGTTATTATGATTGTAAGACCTAATAATAACTGTATATTTATGGATGGAACCTTCATTATGCCCTTGATAAAGTACATTAAATATGTTAGGGGTGCCCCAAATATTCTAGATTACATGTTAGGGGTGCCCCGAACAAAAAAAGATTGAGAACCTCTGATCTGTGGTATTAAGGACAGAGGGGTATGCACCATTTTTTTAGAAGCAATTCATTGCACACCCCTCAGGTTTGTAAGTGGCTAATCTGCATGGGAGCAGGTCTGGTGATAGGGCAACTACCATGACAGTTGCCATTTAACCCTTTCAGTGCTACCGAAAGGGTTAAAATCACCGTTTTAAAACCATGGGAATTTCCATTTCAACCCTATGGCATAGTTTTTCTTTCGAAGTGCTCCATTTTAACTTGATAAATAAGGCTTTTTGGGCACTAGAGACATCTGCAACAGAAAGCTATAAACATTGATTCAGGAATATTCAATATCAGTACTCATCAGTACTGATATTGAATATTCCTGAATCAATGTTTATAGCACTCTGTGTATCAAGTTTGTCTACTTGCACTGCCTTTTTTTTCAAATTTTTGGGTCCATCGAGGTGATCATTTTGTGTGGTACTTGGTGGTCAAAGTGAGCAGCTGTGTGATTCTGGAGGAGAGGACCCAAGTGAAAGTAAGTTAAAGGGTTAGTAATGTCTAACATTAACTAACCCTAATATTGAAGGTATTCAAAAGATAATCATACTGTGCCAAGTTGGATCTCTCAAACCTTTACCGTTTGAGAGATATAAGCGCTTAAAGTTCCCCCCCTCCTGCTGATGATCTGTAAAGTTGTCAGCAGTGGATCTGAGTCGTGCAGCTCGGCAGCTCTTCAGAGGAGCTGAATGAGCGATATCGAAAAACAGTTACTTCACTGGAACGGTCTACAAAGTGTGCTTGGTTTGCAAGCACACTTTGCAGACCATTCAACTGAAGTATTTGTTTTTCGATAGCGCTCATTCAGCTCTGCTGAAGAGCCGCTGGCTGGTCTGGGACCGGGATCTCACGACATCAGCTACATGCTGAGGTCTAGAAAAGGGGAGGGAGGGGGAACTTTAAGAGCTTATATCTCTCAAACCATAAAGGTTTGAGAGATCCAGCTTGGCACAGTAAGATTATCTTTTGAATACCTTCAATATTAGGGTTAATTAATGTTAAACATTACCAACCCGTTAAAGTGGAACACCGCTAAAAGAAAAGGGAAGGAGAGAAAGGGGTGCCTCATAGAGTAATATCGTTTATCAATTTGACCCCCAACCAGTCCCTACATGAGGGTACTCACATAGATCAGTAGTGTACCACGCACATATATGCGAGCTAGACAAGAAAAGCAGGTGAAAGATATTCTTAAAGGGATAGTAATACCTAAAATGTAAAAAAAAATATGTTGTAGGGTTTATCCCCCTGAGTAAAACAAGAGTACTACCACTGCTGAAAGGTGTTTCATTCAAAAGTTATTAATTTTCAAAGTTGAATTTTTTAGGTGCAATATCACAGTGGCCTGAAATTGTACAGTGGCGCTGTTGCTACACGATCCTATGGACAGCACTGGTCCCAGGACCATAAGTCTCCATAGGATGGTGTAGCAACAGCGCCACTGTACAATTTCAGGCCACTGTGATATTGCACCTAAAAAATTCAACTTTGAAAATTAATAACTTTTGAATGAAACACCTTTCAGCAGTGGTAGTACTCTTGTTTTACTCAGGGGGATAAACCCTACAACATATTTTTTTTTACATTTTAAGTATTACTATCCCTTTAAAGCGGAACTAACACCGCTAACAAACGTTGTCTGTAATAATTCCCTATCTGGCGACTAGCTGCTTAGTAGCGCTAGTCGCCAGAATTATTACCTCTTCACGGAGAAATTTGAAGTGATCCTCGGCTGACAGGCAGGATGGAGCGCGGACATCTTGCCCTAGTGACGTCCGCGTGCCTGCTCTGTCAGTCCCTTCCGGAGCCGAATGGCTCCTAGCAACGCCTCCTACAGCCGTCTGGGACTGACAGCGCAGGCGCACGGACGTCACTAGGGCAAGATGTCCGCGCTCCGTCCTGCCTGTCAGCCGAGGATCACTTCATATTTCTCCATGAAGAGGTAATAATTCTGGCGACTAGCGCTACTAAGCAGCTAGTCGCCAGATAGGGAATTATTAAAGACAACGTTTATTAGCGGTGTTAGTTCCGCTTTAAGAATATCTTTCACCTGCTTTTCTTGTCTAGCTCGCATATATGTGCGTGGTACACTACTGATCTATGTGAGTACCCTCATGCAGGGACTGGTTGGGGGTCAAAATGATAAACGATATTACTCTATGAGGCGCCCCTTTCTCTCCTTCCCTTTTCTTTTATCTGCAACAGAATGCACCGAAGACCTCTACACATTGAATGGGCCAAAAGCGAGACGTAAATCATTAGGAGTTTTTACTTGTTATTTTCCTGTATGTTGCAGATAGTTTTCCTCAGAACTGTTACACTTTCTCTTTGTGCATCAGACCCATTCAATCCTCTATGTGAAAATCTTTACAGATATATATTTGCACCACTTTTATACATCTCCCCAATGTTCATACAATGTTATACTGACAAACCAGTCTGTTGTTACACTCAAGAGTGCCAAGTGGAGATCCAGAGAACATCATTTCAAAATTGTGAATATCACAGAGGGAAAAAAAGTCTTGCTTCACTTGAAGGGGAATCCAGGACACAGAAATGCTGTCTTCATTTTTTTTTTTCATGAAGTGGAAAATACTACAAACAATATTCTTCACCATAAAGTCCAGGGTGAAACTGGAAGCGTGCATTATAAAAATAAGATTGGTGGGCAGATTTAGAAGCATTTATTTCCTCTTCAAGATGTATGACTGCAATAAATTGTATTTCGAAACAAACCAATTTTTATATACAACACACAAGTTGATTTCAATTCAGCATGCTGTTCTGTAACATTAGAGTAAACCCAGGAGAAGTAATATTTCTATTAACCTTATTACAATTCTCTGCTGGTTAACATGGTTCCTGCACATTCCAGATGTTTTCACGTTGTATTTTCTGTTTTTAGGGCTGTTTCACACTTGCAACTTTGTAGCTTTGCTTTTTTTTTGTAGTGCAACTTGTTTGCAGCAACTGAAAAGGTCAGTGAATTGTGGTGCTACTCCGTAGCAAGGTTTTCCCAGCATCCCATTCTCTCAATAGAAACCAAAGTGATGAAATTACCAGGAAAACATAGCTACCTGCAACAGTTGTGCAATTGTAACGTCGTTTCAATGTCAGTGACTCAATTCATATTAATATTACAGATTTGCTGCGGCGATATCAATCTGTCTGAGGGTGGGGGGGATTCAATTATTTAACCCTTTGAATTCCAGAGGGGAATGCAACGCATTACAAAGCAAAGCATTGCTTACCCCTCTGACACTGAAAGGGTTAATGCTTCCTCGTGATGCAGTACAGTTTGGGAAATCTTTTCTTAACCCCTTAAGGCATGCAGAAACGACATTTAAGGACCAGGGAGCTTTTCGTTTTTTTCCCCCCTATCTGATTCAGGTCTCCCCGATCAGTGTACAGCCTCACGGGGAGCCCTGAAATTCATGGCGGTCCTGGCATGTCAAGGGTCCTTATCGCATGTTGGACCCATAACGTGCAAAGACCGTCATGGGTCGTTTAGGGCTTAAAAGGGATATTCTGGATTTGGAGCGGGTGAAGAGAAGAGCAACAAAATAAATTAAGGGAATGGAGGAACTTAAATGGGATGTATCACTCCCATACAGGTTAGCCTGAATAGTTACATTATATAGAGAATATGTGTAAAAGTACCTACTTCCGCATAGACTGCGGTTACCTACTCTGTAATCGCAGTCTTTCACTCTGCCTCTTCTCCCCTCCCACTATCCAGCTTCCTCCAATGACAGAGGCTTTCTGTCTGTAAGCTGGAGCTCTCTCATTGGCTAGATATCGATCTCTGCCAATGAGACCACTCCAGCTTACAGACAGAAAGCCTCTGTCATCGGAGGAGGCTGGATAGAGAGGGGGAGAAGAGGCAGAGTGACAGACTGTGTGCCCCCCTCTTTGTCTCTTTGCCCCCCAACAGCCCCCCGTGTTGTTTTGCCCCCCCCCGCCCCCCCGTACCTTCTTTGTAGCGTGGCCGAGCGGATCGCGGTAGAGGAGCTTCTGATCCTGTACCCAGTCTCACAGGAAGCTGCTTATTGCGCTTGGCAAGCAGCTTCCATCAAACTGGGGGAGAGGATTTAAAAGCTCCTCTATCCTCGGTCGCTGTGCTCGGCCACACTACAAGGAGGTGACCAACAGGAGGGTCACTGTGCAGTGCGCTCCCCTCCTGCTGGTCATCCAGAGCTTATGCCCCAGGGCCTGTGCGTCTAGCGCCTGGGGGGGATTTCTACATTATCTGTCACCCCTATGATTTACTGGGGGAGCATGCGTTCCACCTATCCTATCTGGTTCCTATGCCCCTGACAGGGACAGAGGGTGATTCTCTGGGTTATTGAGTGCCCCAGTCTCACTCCTTCTACTGAGCCTCACCCATGTTATGTCACGAATTGAGTAACATGGATACTTCTTGTATTATGTAATTATTTAATGAGAATATTGGGTTTGCCTCTGGTGTATTGAGACTAAAAGATGTGTAATCCCTTCAGAATCCGATAGGTGTAGAGCACATTGCAAAGCAATAAGTCGCGCACCCATCTAGTCCTCAAGGGGTTAAGAGAAGACAGAGCATGGATATAACTACTACATAATAAAGTATTTGGATATATAGGATAAAACACTGGAAATCGTGAGAGCAATAATGAAAAAATGCTTACATGTACAAGCAGCAGAATAGATAATACAAATGTAACCATGATAGATTGGGAATCTTTGTATTAAGAAAACACATGTGCTACTAATACTTCCTAGGGTTCCTAGGGCCACTGATTAATGCTGACACCGCTATCATTATCAGAGGGGTTTTGTTATGGCAGTGTGAGCTGTCTGTGAGCCAACAGTGCTATTGATCTTATGTATAAATAAGCACATGTGTATCTCATGAAACGTTTGCATGTTTATGTCACTGGTATATTTTCTATACCTACTTAGATGTTTTTGATCATGGTTAGAAGGCTAGTAGAGGATCGATAGGCTGATTTTAATTGAACTGGACATGGAGACAGAGAGGCGCATCCCAATTGTATCTAAATTAATAAAGCAAATTTTTTCCATGGGATTTTGAAGGCTTTGAGCAACATCACACAAAGGGTCCTATGTTCAAGATAAAACAAGAAATTCTACATCTGCACTATAGGGGAGAACTAAAATTTACCATTGATTTAAATTAGGCTTTTTACCCAAAGAATGCTAGCGAGGTCTCCAACACATTGCTACACAATGCTGTAGAGACCCCTGCAGTATGTAAGGGGGAGAAACGTCATATTTACATCAGTCAGAACTGGGGGAATTATATATATATCCCCTATAGTGCAATTTGCTGGCCCCAGAATTCTTCTAGTTTTCTTTCAAACATAAGGCCCATGAAATGTTAACCTTGTAACCCCTTAAGGACCCTTGAGGGCCCTGGCAAGTCATGGGTTGGCGATCAAGACATGCCAGGACCGTCATGGATTTCAGGGCTCCCCGCGTGGCTGCACGCCATTCGGGGAGCCCTAAACTGGGATCACAAATAAAAAAAAAAAAAAAAAAAAAGGTCCGTGGGCCTTAAAAGGGATGTATCACCTTATAAATTTTTTTACCATAGCTTTTGTTAATAAAGTAGTAATAGGAAAGCTGTTTTTTTATGTAAGTACTTTAAAAGATATTCTATCTTCTGTGCTGTGCACTTCTGCATAATGTTCACAGCACAGCTCTTCTCCTCCCACCTCCCTCCCAGCTGCCCCAGGGAGCTCGTTCACACTTCCCTTTGGTGTGCTGTGAATGGCTTCTATCGTTATGTCAGGCTCCGGTTAGCTTTATACTGAGGTTGCAACCTCAGTATAATGCTAAACGGAGCTTAATATAACAATAGATGCCATTCACAGCACACCAAAGGGAAGTGTGAACGTGCTTCCTGGGGCAGCTGGGAGGGAGGTGGGGGTGGAATTAGGCAGTGAACAAGAGCTTTTGCTGGTGATTCAGCGTGCTTCGTTATGTTGACCAGCAAAGCTTGAAGAAGCAATTTTTTTTTTTTTTTTTAAAAACAGCTTTCCTATTACTACTTTATTAACAAAAGCCAAGTGCCGGCCGCCTGCGCACGTGGCCAGTTCTTTTGGGGTTAAATACTAGAGACATCTCCAAAACATTACAAAAGCAATGCAATGTAGGTGGATCTTCCATGGAAAGGTTTAAAGGGACAGTAATGCCCCCCAAAAAATATTTACCGTTTTGTAAAGTTTAAAATAATCAATATTCTCCAAACCCTATCTCTCAAACCGCTATATAGGGAATCTAAGTTCCCCCTCCTTCCCCTTCTCCTGATGTCAGTATATACTAGAACTAGAGAGGGTACAGCAAAGAGCAACAAAATTAAGGGAATAGAAGACATATGAGGAACGGCTAGACAAACTTGGTTTATTTACTGTAGAGAAAAGATGACTAAGAGGAGACCGTATCACATTGTACAAGTATATGAAAGGTCAATACAAGGATCTCCGTGGTGAGCTATTTATTCCAAGGCCTGATCATGTGACCAGGCACATGCAAAAGCCTACCCTTGAATTGATGAGGCTCTGTAGGATAAGTATCCTACCCAGTGTGCAATCTCTTTTAACTCACTAGTGCCTTCCACAGAGAGGAAATATCCTAAAGCACATAATACTGATCCTACCAAAAGGCAGTCCAGCCACGAAATGCCAGGCAAATCCTCTTTGAACAAGAGAAGCAGCCAACCCCAGCTGTACGTTTTGGCCTTGTTGAGCCTCATCGGTGAGGTGTAGCTGATCTCTCTAGCCACTGTGAGCAAGGGGTCCACGTCTGGATTACCCTGTTACCCTTAGGGTGACTAGTCCCAAGGGCAATTTGCATATGCAAAAGAGCTAGTCAGAGATGCTCAACTAGGAACGAGCCTACCCTCGAATTGATGAGGCTCTATAGGATAAGTATCCTACCCAGGGTGCAATCTCTTTTAGCTCGCTAGTGCCTTTCACAGAGAGGAAATATCCTGAAGCACATTATACTGATCCTACCAAAAGGCAGTCCAGCCATGAAATGCCAGGCAAATCCTTTTTAAACGAGAAGCAGCCAACCCCAGACGTATGTTTTGGCCTTATTGAGCCTCATCAGTGAGGTGTAGCTGATCTCTCTAGGCACTGTGAGCAAGGTGTCCTCGTCTGGATTACCCTGTTATCCTTAGGGTGACTAGTCCCAAAGGCAATTTGCATATGCAAAAGAGCTAGTCAGAGATGCTCAGCTAGGAACCAGCCTACCCTCGAATTGATGAGGCTCTGTAGGATAAGTATCCTACTCAGGGTGCAATCTCTTTTAGCTCCCTAGTGCCTTTCACAGAGACAAAATATCCTAAAGCACATAATACTGATCCTACCAAAAGGCAGTCCAGCCACGAAATACCAGGCAAATGCTCTTTGAACAAGAGAAGCAGCCAACCGCAGCCGTGCGTTTTGGCCTTGTTGGGTCTCGTCGGTGAGGGGTAGCTGATCTCTCTAGACACTGTGAGTAAGGGGTCCACGTCTGGATTACCCTGTTACCCTTAGGGTGACTAGTCCCAAGGGCAATTTGCATATGCAAAAGAGCTAGTCAGAGATGTTCAACTAGGAACGAGCCTACCCTCGAATTGATGAGGCTCTGTAGGATAAGTATCCTACCCAGGGTGCAATCTCTTTTAGCTCACTAGTGTCTTTCACAGAGAAGAAACATCCTAAAGCACATCATACTGATCCTACCAAAAGGCAGTCCAGCCACGAGATGCCAGGCAAATCCTTTTTAAACAAGAGAAGCAGCCAACCCCAGCCATACGTTTTGGCCTTATTGAGCCTCATCGGTGAGGTGTAGCTGATCTCTCTAGGCACTGTAAGCAAGGTGTCCTTGTCTGGATTACCCTGTTATCCTTAGGGTGACTAGTCCCAAAGGCAATTTGCATATGCAAAATAGCTAGTCAGAGATGCTCAGCTATGAACCAGCCTACCCTCGAATTGATGAGGCTCTGTAGGATAAGTATCCTACTCAGGGTGCAATCTCTTTTAGCTCCCTAGTGCCTTTCACAGAGAGGAAATTTCCTAAAGCACATAATACTGATCCTACCAAAAGGCAGTCCAGCCACGAAATGCCAGGCAAATCCTCTTTGAACAAGAGAAGCAGCCAACCCCAGCCGTACATTTTTGCCTTGTTGGGCCTCATCAATGAGGTGTAGCTGATCTCTCTAGACACTGTGAGTAAGAGGTCCACATCCGGATTACCCTGTTACCCTTAGGGTGACTAGTCCCAAGGGCAATTTGCATATGCAAAAGAGCTAGTCAGAGATGCTCAACTAGGGACGAGCCTACCCTTGAATTGATGAGGCTCTATAGGATAAGTATCTTACCCAAGGTGCAATCTCTTTTAGCTCACTAGTGCCTTTCACAGAGAGGAAACATCCTAAAGCGCATCATACTGATCCTACCAAAAGGCAGTCCAGCCACCAGATGCCAGGCACATCCTCTTTGAACAAGATAAGCAGCCAACCCCAGCCGTACATTTTTTTTTTTTTTTTTTTTTTTTTTTTTTTTTTTTTTTTTTTTTTTTTTTTCCTTGATGGGCCTCATCAATGACATGTAGCTGAGCTCTCTAGGCACTGTGAGCAAGTGCTCCACGTCTGGATTACTCTGTTACCCTTAGGGTGACTAGTCCCAAAGGCAATTTGCATATGCAAAAGAGCTAGTCAGATATGCTCACCTAGGCACCCTAGTCACCCTAAGGGTAACAGGGTAATTCAGACATGGACCCCTTGCTCACAGTGCCTAGAGAGATAAGCTGTATCTCACTGATAAGGCCTAACAAGGCTGAAATGTATGGCTGGGGTTTGCTGCTTTACTTGTTCAGAAAGAACTTGCCTGGCACTTTGTGGCTGGACTGCCTTTTGGTAGGATCAGTATAATGTGCTTTAGTATATTTTCTCTCTGTGATAGGCCCTAGTGAGCTAAAAGAGATTGCACCCTGGGTAGGATATTTATCCTATAGAACCTCATCAATTCGAGGGTAGGCTCCTTCCTAGTTGAGTGTCTCTGAATAGCTCTTTTGCATGTGATAAGGCACACCCCTCGAGATTAGAGGAAAGGAGGTTTAGGCTTGAGCAGAGGAAGGGTTTTTTTACAGTAAGGTCTGTTAAATAGTGGAATTCCTTGGCCAGGGAGGTGGTTATGGCAGATTCTTGAATGTATCCACTGTATCTGCTCAAGTACCCTTCCTCTGCTCAAGTCTAAACCTCCTTTCCTCTAATCTCAAGGGGTGTGCCTTATCACATGCAAAAGAGCTATTCAGAGACACTCAACTAGGAAGGAGCCTACCCTCGAATTGATGAGGCTCTATAGGATAAGTATCTTACCCAGGGTGCAATCTCTTTTAGCTCACTAGAGCCTATCACAGAGAGGAAATATCCTAAAGCACATTATACTGATCCTACCAAAAGGCAGCCCAGCCACAAAGTGCCAGGCAATTTCTCTCTGAACAAGTAAAGCAGCGAATCCCAGCCATAAGTTCAGCCTTGTTAGGCCTCATCAGTGAGATACAGCTTATCTCTCTAGGCACTGTGAGCAAGGGGTCCATGTCTGGATTACCCTGTTACCCTTAGGGTGACTAGGGTGCCTAGGTGAGCATATCTGACTAGCTCTTTTGCATATGCAAATTGCCTTTGGGACTAGTCACCCTAAGGGTAACAGAGTAATCCAGACGTGGAGCCCTTGCTCACAGTGCCTAGAGAGATCAGCTACACCTTATTGATGAGGCCCAACAAGGCAAAAATGTATGGCTGGGGTTGGCTGCTTATCTTGTTCAAAGAGAATTTGCCTGGCATCTGGTGGCTGGACTGCCTTTTGGTAGGATCAGTATGATGTGCTTTAGGATGTTTCCTCTCTGTGAAAGGCACTAGTGAGCTAAAAGAGATTGCACCCTGGGTAGGATACTTATCCTATAGAGCCTCATCAATTCAAGGGCAGGCTCCTTCCTAGTTGAGTGTCTCTGAATAGCTCTTTTGCATGTGATAAGGCACACCCCTCGAGATTAGAGGAAAGGAGGTTTAGACTTGAGCAGAAGAAGGGTTTTTTTACAGTAAGGTCTGTTAAATAGTGGAATTCCTTGGCCAGGGAGGTGGTTATGGCAGATACAGTGGATACATTCAAGAGAAGATTAGATACATTTATTTCAAAAGGGAACATACAGGGTTATACTGTATATTAGTAGGCAGATCAGGAAGGTCTGAAAAAGACTAATTTATTTGGTAGCAGGATAGCTATACAGTTCTCATGTCACTAGGGTATGAGGCAAAGGTTGAACTTGATGTCTTTATTCAACCTAATTTACTATGTTACTACTATGTTACAATGAAGCATGGTGAGAGTGGAGGCAGCCAATGGGAGCATGGCGAGAGTGGAGGCAGCCAATGGGAGCATGGTGAGAGTGGAGGCAGCCGCCAGGAGCATGGTGAGAGTGGAGGCAGCCGCCGGGGGCATGGTGAGAGTGGAGGCAGCCGCCGGGAGCATGGTGAGAGTGGAGGCAGCCGCCGGGGGCATGGTGAGAGTGGAGGCAGCCAATGGGAGCATTCCGAGAGTGGAGGCAGGAAAATACATGTGATCATTGAATAATATCTTTATCAAACATTGCAGTGGAAAGCAGTGTGTTTTGTCTATTTAAGATCTAAAACCTGAACTGTTAATTTTTTTGAAGAACTCATTATGGGCCAGATTCTATTGAGGGGGTAAATGTTAACTCCCGTTTTATCAAACATTTTCCTATTGAAGTCTATGGAGAAAACTGGAGATAAACGCAGAGATAACGTTAGCACCTGTAATAAAATCTAGCCCTATGTCTTTCACAATCAGAAGCTGTTTTCATGCGGAGCCTGTCACTTGAAATAAAGCTCACACCTTATAACAACTTATGTGACATGGAAAACACTTTCAAAATCACCTGTATGCTATGTTACCATTTTTGATTTATTGAAATAGCCTTATTTATTTGGCAGTTTATTAAACAATAAATACCTTCCACACTGCACTGCCACCTAATTGCTACTCTGTGCCAGACAGATGCTAACATTCCCCACTATTCTCCCTCCTACCTCCTCTCCATTACAGCCCGATACTAACATCCCATACTCTCTCTACCACCTGCTGCTCCCTGCCAGCCAGACACTAACATTCTTCACTAATCTCCGTCCCACCTACCTCCCCCTGCTGGCAAGATAGTAACATTCAACCCCGCTCTACCTACCAAATGCCACTTCCTGCCAACCAGTCCTAGAACATTTGCATTAAATGACAACTAAATAATGCTAAATAGCTCATAAGTAGTTGTTTTAAATAAAAATGTATAATGTAACAGATAGATATTTTGAAAGTACATTAAAAGTCATGTAAATTGTTGTAAGGTGTGAGTTCCCCTTTAACTGACATATGTTCACAAGAAAACTGGTTATTGCACCATAGGGAAGAAATAAAAATTCTCAAATTCCCTCTCATTTCAATGGGTCTGTATGCCTTTGAGTACTAGAGAGGTCTCTTAACCCTTTGAGTGCCAGAGAGGCAATGCATTGCGTACCCCTCTGCCACTCAAAGGGTTAACACATTGTGAAGCAAAACGTTGGGTACAACTCTCGCATTCTAAGGGTTAAAATCCTCAATTAAATCATTGGAAATTTGTATTTGTCTCAGATAATGCAGTTTATCCCAGTATTACTTCACTTTTCATTTGAACATAGTCCTGTGTCAACTCTTGTAACTTTGCAGTGGTGTAACAATAGGGGTGGCACCTGCGACTGGACCCGTCCCTCCAGGGGCCCAGCCTTCCCCTGCGACCCCATCGCCTGGCGTCCAAAACAATCTGATAGCTAATCTCCCTCTGGCACTCTAGTAATGCAGAGCGCTGAGAGAGGACATCATCTCCCAGCGCTCTGCATTATGAGAGGACCATGCGGGAGCTCCATCTGCATAGAGGTCTGTGCCTCCTGCCACACCACTGGATCACCAGGGAGGTAGGAGATGGGCAATGTGGAGATGGAGGGGCAGTGTGGTGTCAATGTGGAGATGGGTGGCAATGTGGAGATTGGGGGCAATGTGAAGATGGGGGGCAGTGTGTTGGCAATGTGGAGATGGGTGGCAATGTGAAGATGGGGGCAGTGTTGTGGCAATGTGGAGATGGGTGGCAGTGTGGTGGCAATGTGGAGATGGGGGAAATGTGGTGGCAATGTGGAGATTGGGGACAATGTGGAGGCAAGGTGGAGATGGGGGGCAATGTGTAGATGGGTGGCAGTATGGTGGCAATGTGGAGATTGGGGGTAATGTGAAGATGGGGCAGTGTGGAGACAATGTGGAGATGGGGGCAATGTGGTGGCAATGTGGAGATTGGGGGCAATGGGGAGGCAATGTGAAGATAGGGGGCAATGTGGGGGCAATGTGGAGACTGGGGACAATGTGGAGGTGGCTAGTGGAGATGGCCAATGGGGGGCCAGTGTGGTTGAGGGGATGCAGTGTTGTCGGGGTGGGGGACAATTCTTGCACCAGGGCCCGGTGGCTTCTAGTTACACCTCTAACTTTGGATGATCACTATTACAGTAGAACACATATGGACTTGGAATTACAAGTTGTCATCTTCACTCAGCTTGGCCTAAAATTAGGAATCCTCTTTAGTAGAAAGCATTGCATTCAGGGCAATTATATTTTTATTACCGTAGGCATGTGCTCACATACTCAGCAATTTAAAAGTGCCAAATAAGTGCCGATGAGGCTTTAAATCAAGTGTATCATCTTATAACCAGGCAGAATCATATAATATTGAAGTCACTTGGTCATAAAACAGTGGGCTGCTGGAAGAGAATTCTTTTCAGGACAAGAAATACTGTAACTGTATAGCTGTTTTGAAATTCTCAGTTGGCAGCAGAAAAGCTGTAAAATGGAGAAATTCTTGAAAAGACAACAAAGAATGTATATTGCTCTGTGCTAAGTTGTCATATACAGTAAAGGCTATTATCTTGGGAAATACTTCCCTGAACAATATAATTTTTGATCCGTAAATGAAACCACATAAGCTTTCCAAGCTATTTACACCATGGAATCAGACCATTATTCCAGATGTGTATGACGAGTAAACAGCTGACCGGGTCAAATAATACCTTCTGGTATTTCAGTTAGCAGGTTTTGACATATGTACAACTGTATATTGAACATTTGGCAAACAGACTGTGCAAATCGTTTTTTAATACCCATATATTGAAAGCATTTGCACTGCTTAAATTGTAGGTTAATTGTGCATTGCGTTACACACTATCGATTTCTAAAGGTAAATCTTTCATTAAAAATGTTGAACCTTATGTATAAAACAAAGATTCAAATTGAGCTTTTAAACTCTTGATTGCCTCTAGCATTCAGTTGCATTAATTCTTCTGAGACTGACGGCCAGGCTCCTTGCTTTAGAGGCAACTGCGTGTCTGTGACATCAGTCCCTTCCTGTTACCTTAAGGTACAATAGAGGAGACCAGGACTAACTGCTCAAGCACTCAGATGTCTCTAAGCCAAGATGTCTGTGCTGTTGTCTAGCCTTCAGTCTCAGAAGAAGTAGGATTTCTTAATATCGATGTACTGGATAATAGTACTATTTCTAAGCTTATCTCTATATGACTGATTATTGGAGGGGACTCTATTTGGGGTGATAGTTACGCTTTAAAGCAGGATCTAATACAGTGTTTCAGTCTGCCTGCATTATTGAATGTTCTTTGTGCTTTTCTATTTTAATTTCTTTTTATTACATTATTATCACTAGATCTGCTTTCATGTTTCCCAACAGATGGCTCTCTGCAAATAAATCTAAGGAGATAATTTTCAAAGACATTAAAAAAACAGAGTGTCTTTCAGAGTGTAGCAGAGACTTCTGTTTACATGAATCAGCTGATTGCACGATATTCTGCTGTGGACATGAAACAGCTGATCAGCCGGTTCAGGGAACAACAAAACTGTCAGAGCAGCTGTTACATGTAACTTCTGCTCTGCCAGTCCTATGTGTATTGGCTTAATCTGTTATGTTTAGCAGGACATTGTTTATACCACAGTCCTTTGGGCACTACAGGGATGTGCAGTTCATCCTTATGGCTTTTTAATAGCATTCTCCTTAACAGTCTCTTCCTTTTCTAGTTGAGTCTCACTTCTGCTGACAGACTCATACTTTTCTCTGAAATCTGTATCTTAGCTGCTCTACCCTAAAATCTTCATACGCGTGCCCAATCATTGCTAGAATCAAGTTCAAGCTTCTTTTACTCTCCTACAAACCACAAAATGATAGTTTCCTACAGTGCATCTCATCCCTCATTTCTAAATACACTCCAAATTGCTCCCTTTGCTCTGCTGATAATATGTTACCTAATTGTCCTCTTGTTACTTTCTCACACTTATGACTTCAAGGCTTTGCTGCACTGCTCCCTTCCTGAGTAATTCACTACTTTGTTTCAATAGACTGTCTTCAACTCTTCAGTCCTTCAAATGCTGCTTAAAGGGTATGTAACATCTCATCGTACCCCCCCAACCTTACTATGGCCAGAAAATCCTGTTGGTCTCTATGAATTTTGCTCATGTGCCTTTGTTTAAGACACAGCATCTTCAATCAGTCTTATATGTCATGTCCATGATGGTGGACATGACAGTTGTTAACAGAACCTCAGCCTCTGCTCACTGCATACTTTAATTTGAACCCTTTGTATGCCAGAGAGGTATCCAATGCATTACACTCATAGGTCCTGCCTAGCCTCTAATACAGTGACAGGCATCCAGATTAACCTCAAGGGTTGCATAAGTGGCCCTCAATTCCATCAAAGGGCCACCCATTGTAGTTAAAAATTCTAAATAGGAGCTGAAAAAGCATGTTAAACCCTTATATGTAAGCAAGGTCTCAAATGCATTTCTTGGAATGCTTTGGAGACATTTTAGAACCCAAGGGGTTAAAGGAATATTATACCATTATGGAGGAAACAATATATATTGTATTTTCCTGCTGAGTAGGGCAAGGTTACTCCCACTGTTGTCAGATGGTTTGTTTCAAATTTATTGTAGATCAAATTGATTATTTATATTAAACTGTTAGTGACATGCAACCAGAGGTCAAGACAGTTTACTTTGTGTCTAGACGTTCATCTGTTGCATTCTATGGGAGAGGAGAGTCACTGTCTACAGTTGTCCATAGAATGTCATTGTAACAGTTCTGCCCCTTCTTCACAGCTACAGCTATAATAACTATTGAGTGAAGCATCTGAGAGCAGTGGAAGAACCCTTGTTTTACGGAAAAGCATTATAATATATATTTTTCAAATTAAAGGGATAGTAATACTTAAACATTACTATCCCCCATCTTGTAGCTACTAAAAAGCTGAGTAAAATGAGACCAGCGGCATCTCTCAAACCTTTATGGTATGAGAGATATCCGCTTTCAAAGTTCCCTCTCCCCTGACATCAGAGTTCGAGCTGACAGCAGGGGAATCTGGTCCCAGGACCGGTGGAGGCTCTTCAGCAGAGCTGAGATCGTGGTAATAAAAAAGAAATCCTTATCTTAAAAGGTCTTCTGTTTGTGCTTGCAAACCAAGCACACATAGAAGACCTTTTTAGTGAAGGATTTCTTTTTTATTACAGAGCCACCGGCTAATCCCAGGACAGGATTCCCCTGCTGTCAGCTAGAATGTGTCAAGGTTTGAGCAAAGAAATTCAGGACAAGTACTAAAAGGTAACACCAACTTTATTAGGCACAATCAATGAAACAGAAATATCACAATAAACGGTATGAGAGAGAAGCGCACAACGGAGCAAGCGACAACCACCAGAAATAGAAGACTGCTTCCGTGTGATTCTCTAAGATTAGTCCCAGCGATGGGACAAGGAGTAGTCTGCAATGCCACAGGTCTGCACCTGGGAGAAGCCAGAAGTCTGCCAGAGCCACAGGCCCACACCAGATTGGAAATCTGACTCCACGGAAAGCCACACTAGAGGATAGTCAGATAGAGCCGCAGGTCAGCACCAGAATGGATGGTCAGACAAGCCAGGGGTCATACACGGAACGGGTAGTCAGCCAGAGCCACAGGTTTGAACCAGATAGGCTATCCTCTGAAGCGTTGGTATGTTTAATACGCAGTGGACAGAGCCCCAGGTCCACACCAGAACTGATAGTCAGACAATCCAGGCGTCATACACGGAATGGGTAGACAGCCAGAGCCGCAGGTCTGACTCTTTACCATAATGGTTATCCAACTAAGCCAAGGGTCATACACGGAGCGGATAGTCAGACAGAGCCACAGGTCAACACCAGAATAGATAGTGGGACAAGCCAGATAATACACAGAACGCCAAAGTATAGAACTGCACTGGACACCAACGAAAGGGCGACAGCCCTGTGTCCAGGCAGTATATAAAGTGCTAGCGACAGGAAGAGGAGGAGTAACTTCAGGTGACTGTCTCTTTAAAGGGAGCACACGTCCATGGCCTTGGACATGCACCCATAGATGACATCACCCGGCACGGCTGGGATGCCGAATACTGAAGCGGCCGGAGCCACGCAGAGACCCAGGAGCCGCCGCCAGAACACAAGACGCTGCCGAACTGCAAAGGGGAGCAAGCCGCCAGAAGCAGGATGCTGCTGGAGCCACTAGATGCATGATGCGGTTGGCTTGGACAGCCGCCTCAGAGGTACGCTGACAGAATGCTGACGTCAGGGGAAAGGCAAAAAGAGGGAAATTTGAAAGTGGATATCTCTCAAAACGTAAAGGTTTGAGAGATGCCAATGGGCTCATTTAACTCAGTTTTTTATTGGCTAAAAGATGGGGGTTAGTAATTTTTAAGTATTACTATCCCTTTAAAGCTTTAAAGGAGCAGTAAACTTTTTTTATGAAAACACATATTTTATAGAGCTTTTCCTGCCGAATAAAACAAGGTCACTCCCACTGCTGTCAGATGTTTTAGTCAAAAATGTATAACAGTTCAAATAATCAGGAAGTGAATTTACTGTGTTTACTTCCTGATAGTTCTAACTGACAGGAAGTGACAGGCAGTTTCTATCACATTCTATGGAGAACTGTATGTCTCTGACTTTCCTCTCCATTAGAATCTAACAGGAAATCTAATTAGAATTTGACCACTAGAGGGCACTGCTAATGTAAAAATCATGGGTTTAAACTGTAATAACTCTGGAAATATAAATCTCTCGGCAGTGGGAGTACCCTTATTTTACTCAATAGGAAAATCCCTACAATATATATTTAGTCATAAAAAAAGTTTACTGCTCCTTTAAGGAACAGTGTTTATTATGTAAAGGAGGGGATGGTGTGATGCATAAGAACAATGATGGGTACTTGTTGAACTGAAAATAGACTACCTATGATGTATCTGAACAAATGATCTCCTCTTCTAACTTTATCAGTGGACAGACTGGGAAAGTAGAACAAACCCCAGTGGGCATTTTGTGAGCATAGGGCTTCCTCTTTACTTCCACTCACATGTTTATTTTTGTACATTTCAAAGATAACAGTTAAAACAGTATTCCAGGGATGTTTTTAGAACCTCTGAAGCCCCTGGTGAAAGTTTTGTAATTAGCTTCCTTAGGACTATTAAAGGGATAGTAATGTTTCATAATAAAGGCAGCTCTAATTAATCATCATAATATTTGGACTTTGGAGAGTGTTTCAATTCTGTCAAAGTTGTAGTTCAAGAGTAATTCAATGACAAAGTATCCCCCTCCCGTCCCTTTTACTAATGTAACACTGTTCAACCAGATCAGAAGGGAGGTGCCCAGGTAGACTGCAGAGAGGGACAATCTTCAATTAAGATAAGGGAAAAACCTGAAAAACTTGTCAAGGGGGGCAGGGCTTTCATTGTTTTCATAGGAAGAAGATTGTCCCCTGCTGTTATCTGTCTGGTCTATGGACTGCATTCCACATCTGAGAAGAGATGGCTTACACTAGGTAAAATGGGCGGGAGGGGAAACTTTGCTTGTGAATATCTATCAAACCATAAAGATTTGAGAGATAAGACTTATATTGTTCTTCATATTTTTTTTAATGCCTACAAAATAAAATAAAGATAAAACAAAGTGTTACTATCCCTTTAATGTCTGTGGGGAAAGTCACACTTGTTTTGCAAACCCAGAACAGCCTCTCTCGTTTCTGATTATAGGACTGCAATAATTTCTTGCTGAAAATTGTTGATATTAGAGATCTCATGGTGAGGACCCCTGAAACTAGAGACCCCAGCAAACACGGGGTACACCCATGCATTAACCCCTTAAGGATCAGCGGTCCTGGGATGTTTCCGTCCCATAAGCACCGCTTTGATCCTTGCCGATGCGTCGGTACATGTGACCTGTTGCGTGTATCGGCGCGGGCTTTGGTGCCTGAAAGATCTCTACAGTCTTGAAATGGTCAATTTTAGGCCTCATTTTTACTTACAGCGCTCCTGGTGCAGTGCTGTATGTAATAAGTACGTGACGTACTATGACCGTCATCGTTCCTTAAGTATTTAAGGTCTATGACGGTCATAATACGTCATGTAGTCCTTAAGGGGTTAAAATGCCCCTGTACTAATCTACATTATTGCACCAAAACAACATTTATTGTTACAAAAATAATGCAGTTGATTTGTTGTTGTGCAAGATTTGTCTAACTTGATGTCAGGCAGAATTCCACAACAAAAGAATCTGCTCGTACGTTATGTTCTAGATGTATCTTCCAAGTAGCTATTCATTGAGGGAGATCCGGAAAACAAACGTAACTAAACAAAAGACAATAGACTCTAAGGGTTTTTGGTAATTATGCATTTGGGCTGAATTCTTCAAATTTTGGCAGATTTCAAAGGGCTGGAGTCATTCTTTTGTGATTCGGTGTAGCAGTTTATAAAATGTATTCCAATGAAATGTTTCTGTAGCACAACCCAGAAAACCAGTGAATATTCTATCAGAATTCATTTTCAAATGAAGTATAGATTTATATCAGTAACAAGGAACATTTCCACATATATTCTGCTAACAGAACAAAGAAAGGAACTTTACCCCTAAATAACTTCATTTAATCAATATAAGAAGTAGAAATATGATTAACTTCTGCCCATGTCTGCTGTTCCACCAGAAGAAATATAAATATTCAACAAACTCTTTTAACCTTATAGCTTGAAGAATAAGACCCATAGAGCATTATTCAGGAAGCTAAAGAGGAAAAATTGCACAGCAAATTATCTGCACCATAGCTGACAAATCCAACTTCCCAGTCCAATGCTTTAGAGATGTCTCCAACTCCAACATGAGGGAGTGTGTGTGTGTCGGGGGGGGGGGGGTCTGTGTGTGTGTGTGTGTGTGTGTGTCTGAGTGTGTGGGAATGTGTGTGGGAGTGTGTATCTATGTTGGAGTGCATGTGTGTGTGTATAATAGTGTGTATGTGTATTTGAGTGTGTGGGTGTGTGTGGGACTGTATGTGTGGAAGTATGTGTGTGGGAGTATTTGTGTATGTGTGTGTCTATATGTGTGTGTGTGAGCACACATGCAATGCTGCATGAATGTTTGTGCATAACAGTGTGTGATGCAAGTGCATTCAAGCTCGTGAGAAAGATTAAACCCAATTAAATTGGTTATTAATGAAATATGCCAATGTAAATTCAAGATGACGTCTACTTTAAAGAATGAGTAAACTTTACATATTAAGAAACAGCCCCCCTACACATATTATAGGACTGCTGAGTAAGTCAAGATTACCTCCACTGCTGGGAGGTGTGTGTGTGTCCAGAGATATTACAGTTTCAAGTGTTTTACAGTAAGAGTCCCACTAGTGTCCAGAAAGTTAAACTATAGTTCACTTTTATTTCATTTTATTACATTATGCACACTGTGTGTTAAAGGGGTGGTGTATAAAACTGGAGTAAGAGAGTGTGCAAAAAAGTCACCTAGTAATGAGTACAAAGGAAAAACTCACAGTGCTAAAACACCCAAGTGAACAAAATATAGTTCAGCTAGAAATGAGAGGACCCACTGTAGTTCACAAAATAAAAACAACACAAAGACAGAAGACAACCCTACTCGCATCATAGAAATTACCTAAACGTGAGCCAGGCATACAGTATACTAACATATTAATTCTATTGTTTCAAAAACATTGTTTGCCCAAAATATGTTTAAGCTAGCTTACCATGTCAAGGCACCCCATTTTAAGAGAGATCTGTCTATTACAAATTGTTATCTCTTATGGAGTACAAAAATGATTTATATTAAAGTCTGAAAGTATCTAATGCCCTGATGTGTGAAGTGACCCTTTTCAAACAGAGAGGACAGAGTGAATGGGTGAGGACCGCAATAACCAGAATATGTCCATCAGTCCATGTATATAAAAGTATGTTCCACCCACTAGTATGAATTGCACGGAGCCTGTCTAATACCACTTTCCAATATCTACTGAGTTTTTCAGTTTCATTTAATCAAATAACGTGAACTGATTACAGGCCAATATAAGCTAGACAGGTTAGTTAAACAATGCCATGTATTATGCCTTAAAGCACCTTACATGCAATTAATTTGAATATTTAAACACATTTGAGTGCACTTCATTATATATCATCATTGTCATTTATAGCAGCAAAGTTTTTCGGAGTATGGTGAAAAATGAGCTAGAATGAGTAGGAAAAAGTTTTTAGGGAAAAAGAAAAACTAAAAGCTAAAACACCATAATATATAATATACTATATATATATATATATATATATATATATATATATATATATATATATATATATTTATATGTACAGTAATGTGCAAAAGTTTTAGGCAGGTGTGAAGGTGTGAAAAAATGCTGTAAAGTAAGGATGCTTTCAAAAATAGACATGTTAATAGTTTATTTGTATTAATTAACAAAATGTTAGTGAGTAAACAGAAGAAAAATCTAAATCAAATCAATATTTGGTGCGTCCACCCTTTTCCTTCAAAACAGTATCAATCCTTCTAGGTACACTTGCACAAAATTAGGGATGTTGTAGGTATATAGTCAGATGTATGATTAAAAAATTATACCAAACAGGTGCTAATGATCATCAATTTAATATGTAGGCTGAAACACAATCATTAAAGGGATAGTAATACTTCGTTTTAACTTTATTTTATTTTGTAGGCATTAAAAAAACATGAAGAATGATATAAGTCTTACCTCTCAAACTTTTATGGTTTATGAGATATTCACAAGCAAAGTTCCCCTCCCCGCCCCTTTTACCTAGTGTAAGCCATCTCTTCTCAGATGTGGATCAGGTTGTATGACAGGACAGATAACAGAAGGGGACAATTTTCTTTGTATGAAAACAATGAAAGCCCTTCCCCCCTTGACAAGTTTTTCAGCTTTTTCCATTATCTTAATTGAAGATTGTCCCTCTCTGCAGTCTACCTGGGCACCTCCCTTCTGATCTGGTTGAACAGGGGGGGGAAACTTTGTTTGTGAATATCTCTTAAACCATAAAGGTTTCAGAGATAAGACTTATATCGTTCTTCATGTTTTTTTAATGCCTACAAAATAAAATAAAGTTAAAATGAAGTATTACTATCCCTTTAAATGAAATAGAAACAGCTGTGTAGGAGGAATTAAACTGGATTAGGAACAGTCAAACCCAGCTAAAAAGAAGAGGTTGCTGAAGACAGTTTAATGTCAAAAATCTGACACCATGGCAAGACCAAGCACAGCAACAACACACAAGGTAGTTTTGTTGCATCAGCAAGGTCTCTCCCAGGCAGAAATTTCAAGGCAGACAGGGGTTTACAGATGTGCTGTCCAAGCTCTTTTAAAGAAGCAAAAAGAAACGGACAACGCTGAGGACTGTAGACACAGTGGCCGACCAAGGAAACTTAGTGCAGCAGAAGAAAGACACATCATGCTTACTTCCCTTTGCAGTCGGAAGATGTCCAGCATTCCCTTTGGCTCCGAATTGGCAGAAACCAGTATGACCCTGTACACCCATCTACTGTTCGGACATGTCTGGTCAGAAGTGGTCTTCATGGAAGACTTGCGGCCAGAAAGCCATACCTCCGACTCAAAAATTGCAGCAGGTGCTCTGGACTGATGAGTCAAAATGTGAAATATTTGGCTTTAGCAGAAGGCAGTTTATTCAACGAAGGGCTGGAGAGCAGTACAAAAAATAGTGTCTGCAGACAACAGTGAAGCATGGTGGAGTTTCTTTGAAAGTTTGGGGCCTCATTCCTGCAAATGGACTTGGGGGTTTTATCAGAATTAATGGTCTCCTCAATGCTGAGAAGTACAGGCAGATACTTATCCATCATGCAATACCATCAGGGAGGCATCTGACTGGCCCCAAATTTATTCTGCAGCATGACAATGTCCTCAAACATACAGCCAAAGTCATTAAGAACTATCTTCAGCGTAAAGAACAAGGAGTCCTGGAAGTGATGGTATGGCCCCCACAGAGCACGGATCTCAACATCATCAAGTCTGTCTGGGATTCCATGAAGAGAGAGAGAAGCAACTGAGTTGCCTAAATCCACAGAAGAACTGTGGTTGATTCTCAAGATGTTTGGAACAACCTACCTGCTGAGTTCCTTAAAAAAAAACTGTGTGCAAGTGTACCTAGAACTGATGCTGTTTTGAAGGCAAAGGGTCACACCAAATATTGATTTTATTTCGATTTGTCTTCTGTTCACTCACTAAGCATTTGTTAAATTATGAAAATAAACTATTATCATGTCTATTTTTGAAAGCATTCTTACTTTACAGCATTCTTCCCACCTGCCTAAAACTTTTGTACATTACTATATATATATATATATATATATATATATACACACACACTTATTTATACACACAAAAGGAGACGAACATGTGAGTGTGACAGTATATAAATGTATAAAGGTGACTGCTTCATTTTGATATATTAGTTGGATTACACCAAACTTTACACCATGTTGCAGAGGAGTAAAATTTTGGGGCACAAATTTTCTATAGATTATGATACAATTTTCATATTTCTTTTTTATCCATCACTTACGCCATCTTAAAATGTCCTCATTCTCATACTTTTACCAAGTTTGATAGAGATGGTGCACGTTGACTCAGATACTGGTATGCGTTGTATACCTTGCATTTGCTCCATTGTATTCACTAACATTGTCCTACCACCATTTTTATACATCTACCCCAGGGATTATGAGTCTGATGCACAAAGAGGATCTGGACAACTGGGGACACATAAGCATTTCCGTTAATTAAAATGGGGGGTTTACCCTATTGAATGATAGAGACAGATTTATTACTTCACAATGCACTGGAGACATCTCTAGCATCCAAGGAGTAAAGTAACGACCATTTGAGGGATTTGTAAACTGGTATGAAAGCTATGCAGATTAGGAAATAAACTGGTAAATAAACCAGTTGCCATAAAACAGGGGAGGTGGAGAATTTGAGGAATTTGTGTTGTTCCCTATGGAAAAGTGGTTTTACTCAGCTGCAAGATTTTAGAACATCAGCTCCTCAGTGCTTTGTAGCAGGTCACAATTGTATTAATTGACCCTTTCGATGGTAATGATGTTTATATCATGTTGTGAAGCAATGCGTTGGAGATGTCTCGCATCCAAGGGGTTGATAGAAACTGCACTAAGGGCCAGAGTAGCCATGTTTGAGGGCTGCAAATAGTCCCTGGACCTAAGTTTGGATACCCCTATCATAAACAAACTATTATTACAGGCAGCCAGTGCAGAAGCAGGCAATACTGTGGGCTTTATTCATTAAAATAAAGACATGCAATTCAACCTCAAACCAACTGCATCAGAGGGTTGTAATGGAAACTCTGCAATTTCCCAGTGATTAAAAGCGGAACTGTCATCCACATCTCATTTAGCCCCAAATCATTAATATGTTAGAGATATACATTTAAATATTTGTCATTTGCTGTATAAGTCCGGCATAAGCAAGAGAGAACTTTTTCGGCAGACAGGCACCGACTGGGATCTTGCTGTAGGCGCTCTCTGCTCCTGCGCTGTCAGTCCCTTCTGGTGCCTTTGGCACACAGGCATTCAACTCACCAATCATGGAGTTGAAGGGGACGGACAGCACAGACTCAGATGCTGGCACTGCAAGATGTCTGAGCTGTTCCCTGCTGTCTGCCTACCGAAAATGTTCTCTCTCACTTATGCCTCATTTCTACTGCAAATGACAAGTATTTCAATGTATGTCGCTAACATATTAAGGATTTGGGGATAAATGTAATGTTGATGAAAGTTCCTCTTTAAATGGATCTTTTAATCTCTTCACAAAGCGTTGAAGACATCTAGCATTCAAGAGGTTAAAAGTCCCTTTCATATTAGTGGACATTTTAATCCTCTCCCCCCTTTGATGTAGCTGGTATGCTCCAGAATTGCACCTCTTCAGAGTGATGAATGAGGGCCCGTGTGATTTTATAGCTGAAGTAAATATTGATACGTGGTACGCTCTACCAAATATACAGTGAAAATCTGCAAAACTCAGCCTTGTCATTTGATTCTTACATGTTTACATTTAGCATGAAATAGTGAGATCTGTCTTTTTAATATATTATAACCTTGCAGAAATGTATCCGCTATTTATTTTCAGGGATAATCAATGTGTTTATCTTTCCTTGGTTTTACATTTTCCTTATTTGCTTCTTTCAAGGGTAAATGTTAGTATCCATTATACACTTTGGTTTTTATTTCTTTTAAATGGCAACTGTCACATTTTACCGAGTCTAGTCCTATCACTTATCATGGAGAGCCATCTATGTCTCAAGCTCTTCCTTAGAGTGCAGTGTAAATAAAATGCCTTTTGGACACCTTTAGGTGTTGTTGCTTACAGTTTAATTAAAAATAAAAACAAGGTTGTGCTTTAATAACTTTTGAAAGGAAAATCTCTCGCCAATGGAACAAGCAAAAAGAAATGGGGGTGCCCATGTACCAGGCTATTTACATTTGTTATAGCTGCAAGTTAACCCCTTAAGGACCAGCGCGATCCCGTGCGGCCGGCACTTGCTGACCACGGGGCAATTTTTTTTTATTATCTTTTCTGGTTCAGGGCTTCCGGAGCGGCGTGCAGCCGCGCCGGGAGCCCTGAACTCCATGTCGTGCCAGGACCGTCATTGCTCCTTAAGTGCCGGACCGCCGTGACGGTCCTGTCACGGCAATGGTCCTTAAAGAGGTTAAAGAAGCAGAAACATTTTAATGAAAAACATACATTGCTTTTCTTGCTGAATAAAGCAATGGTACTCCCACTTCTGAGAGATGCATACTTCCAGAATTATTACATTTTAAACTCTTAATTTTTACATTTATATTGCCCAGTAGTGGTCAGATTAAATTAGTTATTCTGTTGTAGTCTATGGGAGAGGTGAGTCACTGACAAGAAGTTCAGTCCTTTCAGACTGAACTTTCAGGAAGTAATCATGATGTCTTTCATGTCCTGAGAATTTGATCTGTTATAATAGTTGAAAAAAACAATTGACTGCTTGTTTTACTCAGCAGGATATTACACATAACATGTAGGTATTTATAAACAAAGTTTAGTTCTCCTTAACCCTTTGAGTGCCAGAGATGTATCCAACTTATTGCAGTGCAATGTGTTGCATACCACTCTGGCACTCAGTGGGTAAAGTGGCTATTCATGCAGATGGAAGAATCTGAAAGCTGCACCCACTCAGTTTTCTCTTTGTTTAGTACCTCAGCTCCCCACAAGATTCTTTAAAGGGATAGTAATATTTAAAAATAAAAGTGGCTCCAATTAATCTTCATAGTATTTGGGCCATGGAGAGTGTTATTTCAGTACTGTCAGAGTTGTAGTTCAAAAGTAATTAAATGATAAATTATCCCTCTGACGCCCCTTTTACTGATGTAACACTGCTATACCTGGGAACTTCTTGGTCATGTGATGCTGATTAGGTAAGAGAAAATACGCAATTCGGGTCAAAAAAGGGGTGGGGCTTAATCATGAGTGGGGGGGATGGGACTTAAAAAGAATAAAAAAACTAGAATAGCCTGGGGAAGGAGGAGAAGAGGCCGGGGAGTGGGAGGAACTCAATGGGACTCATCAGAAACTCCCCAAATCCGGAGATTCAGACTCTGCCCCGGAGACCCGGTAATTCGGAGTCAAAAATGGAGTCTCCGGGGCAAAACTGGAGAGTTCCCAGCTATGAACACTGCGCACCTCAAATGTGGAATGTGGTCTTAAGACCAGACATCTCACAGCAAGGGACAATCTTCTTACTGTGAGAACAATGAAAGCCCTGCCCCCTTGACAGGTTTTTCAGGTTTTTCCTTATGCTCACTGAAGATTGTCCCTCTCTGAGATCCATCCGGACAGTCTTGCTGCTCTGAGGTGAGCAGTGTTACATCAGTAAAAGGGGCGGCAGGGGGATACTTTATCATTCAATTACTCTTGAACTACAACTCTGACAGTATTGATATAACACTCTCCATCACCCAAATTTTATGAAGACTAATCAGAGCTGTTGTTTTTGTGAAATGTTACTATCCTTATAAGATCTAATTTAATAGGCATTTTTATTTCTCCCCTATCGTGCATTTGGTTTACTCCAGAACAACTCCGGTTTCCTTTTATAAATATGGGCACGTGTCCCAAGGTTTGTTGCTGCTTTTACTGATAAATGAGTGCCATACTTGTAATATCTCAATCACAGTAACATGTCTTAAAGTGGATATATCACCTATGCACAACATCCCCTAAATAGGTGACATCCAATAGCATTAAAACCTTATTATTATTATTATTTAAGCTTCCGTTTGGTTTAAATGTAACTTACAAAAGTATCTGCTGCAGCCACTTCCGGGAGACTGGAAGTCTCTGCGGTTACAGAGCTCCGCCTCTGCTCTCCTCACTCCTCCAATGACAGAGGCGTCTGTCAGTAAACTGGAGCGGTCTCATTGGCAGATATCGATATCTAGCCAATGAGAGCACTCCAGCTTACTGACAGAAGCCTCCGTCATCGTAGGAAGGAGGAGAGCAGAGGCAGAGTGTTGGGCTGCAGTCTATACGGAAGTGGCTGCAGCCGAAACTTATGAGTTACATTTAAACCAAACAGAAGCTTAAAATAAAATAATAATAATAACATTTTAATACTATTGGATGTGTCACCTAACTATTTAGAGGATGTTTTGCATAGGTGATACATCCACTTTAAGTAAAACTTTTGCACTTGATCACTTGCACTACATCAGCTCCTGGATAATGGTTCTGTGTACTTTCCAAAAGAATCACTTCCTTGAAGAAAACACTCCCCAATATCGAGAGAAGCATGATATACTTCTCATTACATTACCTCATCAGTCCAACAAAGGTGATCGAATCGCTTATAAAAATGCTAATTTTGTCCTTACAACAAGATACCTAGAAGCATTGAAGTGACTAATTAAATCCCCAAACTAATATGTTAGTATCTTAGTGTTATCCAAAATAACCAACAAAATGAGACGCCTAACAAGCTGTTAGAAATTAATTTGTAATCCAGGAAAAACAAACAAAGTGAAATCGTACAGTCACTTTCGCTTAAGTGCTTTTCAACTAAATGAAGGAGATTTATCAGCTGGTGCATGTCTCACCGGGGAGACATTTGCTGTCTTTTGCCAAGTGTTACAACAGTTATCCATATTTACAACTAATATTGGTGTAGGATCCGTAATGAAACCCCAGCGAACAAGTACTGAAGTCTTATAGACATTTTGTGGACATTTGCTGGAGGATGTTTCGGAATCATTTGACAGTTGGCCTACAGCTGTGGGGAGGATCATTAGGTGTAGCTGACAACATCCATAATTTACATGAGCCGTGCGTTCAAAAGAAATGTGGAGACGTTCTGGAGCAAACCATTTGCACTATAGAGCTAAAATCCCAAAAAATCCCATTGATTTAAATGGGGATTTTAACCCCCTGAATGCTAGAGAGGTCTCCAGTTCAATGTGAAGAAATGCATTGGAGGCGTGTTCAAGGGGTTAAAATCCCCATTTAAGTCAAAGGGAGTTTTTGTGGTCCTCTGTTTTACAAAATGTTTGCCCCAGAACTCCTCCACTTTACTTTAAACATATGCCCGATAATTTAAAGGAATAAAACTAAGATTGTACCCTGTTGGTAGATCTGCTTCCATGGGCTGCAGTAGGAGCCAGGTGGACCAATGGGAGAGCAGGACAGAGGTCTGAAAAGAATACCAAACACTTCCTTTTTTGATCCTGCAAGACGGAAGTCTCGTAGTTCAGTCTCTTGTCCTTTGCTTTGGGCATGAAAGCGAAGCAATGCGTTGAAGACTTCTCTGCCATTCAAGGGGTTGAAATGAAAGGGGATTTTGAGAATGTTTTTTTCTCCAGAGCTTCTCCACTGCCTCTTATCAAATCAGCCTCTTAGTACAAATAAATCCATCTGTGAGTGAGAAAGGGAAAGTGAGAGAGTTGATTGGGAGCTTGTTTATTGGTACTTAACTGGTCATTAAGTGAAAGTGTATTATTTGCTATGTGCAAACAACTATAACACTGCTATTTAACCCTTTGCAAAGCAATGCATTCTGTACCCCTTCGGCACTCACGCTTTAACAACCAGTGGGGTATAATACATGAGCAGCCCTCTGATATTCTTAAGGAAGACCTTTTAATTATGATTGCCAATATCTTTCCCTAGTGACGCCTGCACTGTCAGTCCCAGCCGGCTGTAGGAGGCGTTGCTAGGAGCCGTTCGGCTCCAAAAGGGACTGACAGCGCAGGTGCGCAGACGTCACTATGGAAAGATGTTTGCGCTCCGTCCTGCCTGTCAGCCCGGGAACAATGGATAACTTGCATTAACGTGGTGATAATTCTGGCGACTATCGCTACTGAGCAGCTTGTCTCCAGATGGGGAATTATTGGGTGCTTCATACTTCACAAGGTTTATTATATAAAGTAATTTCTGATTTTCACAGCAACCTTCTTTTTGTCCTGACCCTTCCACCAAACAGCAAAAGGATCTTCACCTGTTGGATGTGGTTTGATGCCTCAAGTATCATGTGCATCATTAGCTGCTCTTTATAAAAGTAGATTCCCTCTTTGTTAGTCCTGAGGGTCCGAGAGAGGGTCAGACTGCTTCCAAAGTCACTATTGCTTCTTGTATCAAGGCTATCATACTCCAAGGGTATGTAATCAGGAAAAAATCTATTGCTTTTAGAGTCATGGTGCACTCCACCAGGTCTGTGCCCCCTGGGCCTATTAGAATCAGGCCTCTGCCAGACAGCTGCGCAAGGCAGCAATGTGGTCCTCCTTGCACACATTCACCAAACACTAGCGTGTCAATATTCTGGCCTCGGCTGAGGACAGCTTTGTCCAGAAGGTCCTTCAGGCACTTGTGCCTGTTTAAGTACTATTGATTCTTCTATCTACACCCTGTTCTGTAATTTGAGTCCTGTTGGCGCTTGTCAATTCGGTGTCCAGTGACTCCTTAGGCTACATAATGCCAGTTTAGTCCTGTGGAACACTGGTATTCTGTGGGGAGGGTTTTTCTCTTTTCCCTCCCTGGAATCTTATGGGTGCTTTGGTATATACCCATGAATCATGTGTTCATTATTGGACAAAATAGAAAATAGGATTTTCTCTAAAATTCTATTTTATACATGGTAGTACCCTGTTGGCTCTTGTAGCACCTGAATGACACTGTGCCAGTACTCACAAATCCTTCTCTACCCAAGGCTACCCAAGTAGTTTTCGATTTAGTGAATACTTAGCATGTTTATTTCTACAACACAAGTGCATAAATTTACACTTGTGTATATGTAACCTCATCGTCCACATCAGGTCATTTACTCAGTTTAAATCTTTCTGCCAAGAAAAAAAACATCCTGCTTTGCGTGTATTTCCTTACATGGTTAAACATACTTTTATTTATGCATTCTAAATAAGAAATCCATAAAGTATTTAGGACATCAGCAACTCTTAAGCAGAATAAAATAGATATTTTGATTAAAATATGTCTCTGTTATAGCTGTACTCAGAGGTGCAGTCAGTAGCAATAAATGTATGCATGTACACGTGGGAACGGAAGAATTATAGTAGGCGTGAGTCCATTTGGGGAGAAGTTACCACAGGAGCGTGAGAAGTCAGAGAACAAACATGACATGGCTTCAAAAATTCATGTGGTGTCAGTCTCTCCTCCAGACAAATTTTTGTGCCAAACAAAACCACATCAATATGGGGGATGCTCTTTGCACTGACACTAAAAACATCTGCTGAAATATTTACACTGTCTGCCAAACAAGTGTTTTTAGTCATTAAACATGTGGAGTGGGATGATCTGGAGGACAACAAAGAAAGCTGGGTGGTCACTAAATTTAATGGATATTTGTAATTCCAAGGACAATTTGCATAAAAGGAAAAGTGAATCTATGCTGGGGCAAAATAACTACACCGTGGTGGAGAAATTAAAATTCTGATTAATTTAAATGGGTTTTTAACACCTTTATTTAGTAGGGAGGTCTTCAGCACGTTGCCTTGATAATCTATGGTGAACAAGGGGAGGAGATCTAAAAGCTTTAAAGGGGAACTACCACCCGACACAATCTTTAGCTTCACTAAGTCCCCATCTGGCGACTAGCTGCTTAGTAGAGCTAGTCACCAGAATAATTACCTTATTTAATAGATTTCTGCTCTCTTCCATGGGTGACAGGCAGGACGGAGCGCAGACATCTTGCCATTGTGACGTCCGCGCGCCTGCGCTGTCAGTCCCAGCCGGAGCCAAATGGCTCCTAGCATCGCCTCCTAGACCCGGCTGGGACTGACAGCGCAGGTGCGAGGACATCACAATGGCAAGATGTCCGCACTCCGTCCTGCCTGTCACCCATAGAAGAGAGCAGAAATCTATTAAATAAGGTAATTATTCTGGTGACTAGCTCTACTAAGCAGCTAGTCGCCAGATGGGGACTTAGTGAAGCTAAAGATTTTGTCTGGTGGTAGTTCTGCTTTAAGTAAGGAGTAGTCAGCTGTATTGATATTACATTCCCATCATCTCCAACTGACAGTTGGGGTGCAGTTATGTGATGAAAGGGGTGGGGCCACAGGAAAACCTAAGGGTTCTTAGGTTAGCCTGATATTTAAATTTGGACCTGGGAAGAATAAAACTTAGTAAAAATATTTAAAGTGGAGCTTTCACTCTCTATAAATTTGCCCTCCAATAATTAGGCACATGGCAACTAGCTACTTAATAGTGCTATTAAGTCTCATAAGTACACGGTTCCGAAGTAATCCTTAGTTTTCGGAGGCATCACCACAGACATCTTGCTGTAGTGCTGTGTGCGCACCTGCTGTGTCAGTTCCTGTCTGCACTGTGCCTTAAGGCACCTGAAGGGACTGACGGCGCAGGCATCAGTCTCAGAAGAAAAAGAATTACTTCAGAACCGGCTGCTTGTGTGAGATAATAGAACTATTATGAAGCTAATTGCCATATGCCTGATTATGGGAGGGCGAATTTAAAATTCAAAACAAGTAACCACTCATACATTTTTATTATTCATAATGTTTAAGAACTCCTGTACATCTCTAAATGAGTCCCCACGGATGCTCAGTACTGACATTGGGCTAGGACTTGTATGAGGATCACTTCACAACTGTATTCAGGTACTTTTTCTAATTATTTTGCAGCACATATTTAAACAACATTTTTTCAGATGAAGAGGGCAGAAGGAAAAGTCCTTCCATGTATGTTATTTTTCATAATAAATCTCTACTGATCTTTTAAATGTAGGTAGATCAACCTCAATGACTGATCCACTCATTACCTTCCTGTGATCAGGTAGGGATATCCTTCATATTTGACCTGTCCGAGTTCCACTAAGACAGACATTGAAAATAACTGTGGTAGATGGTCCTCTATTTGTATCAAATAATATTTCACAGAATATTGTGAGCTTTTCTCAAGATAGAACAGGGAGGCAACACCTCAATACATTGTGCACTGGCTTCTTGGGGTTCTGATAATGCAAATGAAAAACACATTTAGGTGACTGCCTCGTCGTCTTGTTTGTTTCTTATCTGCCTGCTATGGGAAAGTTACATAGTAACTTCAAGCTTCATCTATGCAGCTCCAGCAAGTTAAAAGGGAGTTTTACTTTTAGATTTAATCTACGTCATATAGACTTAAATGAACTATCCCAAAGTTTCACAGCAAGAAGCATTCTGAACTCCGTCTTGTCAAGTGGAACTTACAGTCAAACCCTTCTGAATCATAATATGAACCAACATGGATAAGAAATACTGTGTATGCTGGATAATGCTTTGATTTGGAACTGACAAGATGGAGGCAGGCCCTCGGGCATACTGGGTATTTGCCCGGGGTGCCGGTCCGGGCGTTTAAAAAAAAAAAAGTAAACGAGTTTGGGTCGTCTTTTACTTTCTGAAAGACGGCCACCTCGTTACAAGTTTCCTGGTGGGCGGGCAATCAACGTGCGGCCGTGAGGCAGACCGCATGTGATTATAAGCTCCGCCCACGAAAATGGGCTGCTCAGCCTTAAATGCCTGGGCCTATTTTTTTGTCCCAGTCCAGGCCTGGATGGAGGTCAGCACACCTCTTGCTGTGAAGCTTTTTGTGAAAGATTTTGCATGTTATAAAAGTAGTTACTTGGACAAGGGCATTGCTGTTGCTGTTTATGCAGGTTACTGCGTAAATTAAAAGGCTTTAGTTTTGGAGAAGATATCTATTCATAGACAGATAGATGGCAGAGAGCTGTTGTAAATGAAACCTTTTCAAGTTGGTCTAAAGTTCTAAGTGGGGTGCCACAGAATCTAGCCTTGGGCCCAATGCTTTTAACTTGTATTTTAATTGTATAGAAGTTGGTATTGAAAGTACTGTCTCAGTCTTTGCTGATGACACTAAGCTGTGTAAGGAAATACATACAGAGCTGGATGTTTTTTTCCCTGCAAAAAGATATGGATAAACTGAGTGAATGGGGCTAAGAGTGGCACATGAGGTTTCATGCAGATAATTGTAAGGTTATGCATTTGGGCTACAGAAACAAGCAATACACATATACTAAATAGGAAACTACTTGGGGAATCCTCATTCAATAAATATTTAGGAGTAATGATAGACTTCACAGCAGTGTGCAGTGTTAATCAGCTGCTGCTTGAGCAAATAGGGTACTGTCCTCTATAAATGCAGGTATAGATGCATGGGATGCAAATATAATTCTTCCTCTATATAAATCATTGGTTAGGCCTCACCTGGAATATGTAGTACAGTTTTGGGCACCAGTTCTTAAGAGAAATTATTGAACTGCAAAAAGTGCAACTTGCAACAAAACTGATAAAGGCATCGGAGGATCAGTTATAAAGAGAGAATTGTCAAACTTGGTTTGTTTAGATTAGAGAAGAAACGTCTAAAGAGGTGATACGATTACCATTTACAGATATATTCAAGGTCAGTAAAAAGATCACTCTAACAAACTATTTACTCAAATAGCTGGGCAAAAAACAAAATGTCATCCATTAAGACTAAAGAAAAGGAACTTTTGACTAAAACAAAGGCAGAGATTTTTTTTACAGTATGGTCAGTAAAGTTATGAAATTCTTTACCTCTGGATGCTGAGCTTGCAGATACAGTAGTTACTTTAAAAAAGTAATGGATACTTTTCAAGCTCAGAATAATTTTGAGAACTGTGACAGTTGTTTTTCACAGCAGATAGGATGTTGGTCCACGTGCCATTTGGAGTCAGGAAGGAATTTTTTACCCACTTAATTGGAAATGGCTTCAATGTTTTTTTGTTTTGTTTTATTTTTATTTTTGCCTTCGTCCGGATCAACGGGGTGATATGGCATGGGCTGAACTATTCAGAGTCTATATGACCTCCATTATATCTAAGTGTAAGGTGCCCCTTAAAACAAGTCTTATAAGATAGTTAATTTCAACTGAAAAGTACCCATTCTTCCAGATTCTGAAACATTTGTCTTGTTGGACTTTTCCACGTGCAAATGAAAAGTTGAGCACATTTGGTAAACAAAAATGCACTTTTCACATATCCTTACTGTACAATCTGTGTCTTCATAATATGCAAATGGTGAAGATGTAAATTAATTTTGTGCAACTTGCTTGTTTTAATTAGGTAGATGTGAGGGAATACAGGCATGGTATTTTCTTTCTCCATGTAGAGAAAGTGAGACTGTCTCGATTGATTCACATTGAAGCACAAAGGACACATTTGTGTTTCAGATCATACAAAGCCAAATCCGTTATTTTGGACGAGCTCAAACTTTGGTTCCCAAACTCACCCACCTCTTGTTTCACAGAATGTGAAATGTTTTCAAGTCAATGTCATAGATACTGTTCATTTTGCAACAACATCAAAACAGAAAAAAATCATTTGGTTTCAGTGACAGACTGATAAAAAGAGGAGCCTGGAAAATATCAAGGTCTGATCTATTTGGTAAACTTGTAGCTTAATTTCTTAATTCTTCTGCCAGGGCAGGTCAGTGCCATTTGACTTCTTTCCTTGTCTTCATGTTTAAACTGGAAATAATATTTAGAGAATTAAATAGATAACATTGAAGTATTTAAGAGAATGTAGAATGAAAGAAACATTTCTTTTTGGCTTTGCTAATATGTTTTTCTAAATAAATATAAACTTCCTCAAACTTGACATTTTTCTGTCATGTACTCGCAAACATAGAGAATAAAATATTTTAGCAGAACGATACCGATCAAATGAAACACAATGAAAACTAATATTTATAATAACTGTGATGCAACCATGGCTGGATTTCCCAACTGGAAGAGTAGCATCTTCCTAGAGGTTACATAGTAGTTTAGGTTGAAAAAAGACTTGTGTCCATCAAGTTCAACCCTTTTCCTATTCTTGTTTACCACTGTTCATCCAAAAGAAGGCAAAAAAAAACCTTATTTCGGCAATTTCAAATTCGGCTTTGAATGGGGTAAAATTCCTTCTTGACTCCAAATGGCAATCAGATTTCTATTTGGATCAACAAGCACTAAATGAATATTAATCCCAATACTAACATACATAGCCCTCTATATTCTTTTCTTGTAAACAAGTATCCAGGCCCTTTTTAAAGGCATCTAATTTATTCAATAACATCACTCCTCAGGCAATGAATTCCATACCTTTATTGTCCTTGCCGTAAAGAATCCCTTCCGCTGTTATAGACTAAATCGCCGTTCCTAAAGTCTAAGCGGGTGACCCCTCGTCCTTTGTACCGTTCTGTTAATGAGTAGGTCTTTGGAGAGCCCTTTGTATGGGCCCTGAATATATTTATGTAATGTTATTATATCCTCTCTAGTATGTACATATTCATACCTCCCAACATTTCAAATGGCCAAAGAGGGACACTCTTGTTTTAGGGGGGTGTTGCTTATGTTACTGGGAGCGTGACTGGTGGGCGGGCATTATTGAGAATTTTTAGGTTATTTCATGGCCTACTGATGCCACTTTGTGTAACTGAATACATTATGTAGAGCAAGACCAAGTATTTTATTTATACATACTAATATATAAACACATATACTGAAGTTTAAAGACATTAATGTGAGTTTTATTGCTGTGGAGCAATGTGATACACTTAGATACACACCTCACAGTCTGACCTCCTAAAAAGAGGGACACCAGGGTGGGAAAGAGGGACAGTGGGATTTGGGTCTCAAAGAGGGACTGTCCTTCCTAAAGAGGGACACTTGGGAGGTATGCAAATTTAACTTTGCTAGCCTTTCTTCATAAGTAAAACTTTCCATTCCCATTATTAGTTTTGTAGCCCTGCTCTGCACTTTCCCCTGTTCCATAATGTCCTTTTTCAGAAAACAGATGAGAGTTGGTACCTTGTTAGCCGTAGAAATACAGGAGGCAAATATAGTTGTCGATACCTTTACTTGCTAACTAAGCAGGTTTAGAATGCAAGCTTTCAAGACCTTAGGTCTCTTCCTCAGTCGTGTTATAGCTTGCATTCTAAATCTGCTTAGTTAGCCAATAAAGGTATCAACAACTATATTTGCCTTCTCTTTTGCAGAAAAGGCACCCAGTATTGAACTGTCCAGGTGAGCTGGCTACACCCATATCCTGAATTATGTGTGTTACTAGAGTAATCACAATGTTCCTGTAACAGTTTTATACCACTTTACTGACTATTATTTAACCCCTTGGATGCTATAGAGAATTCCAACACATTGAGGAGCAATGCAGTGTAGACCTCTCTAGCAACAAAGGGGTTGAAGATCTTTCATCTTGCTTGTTATAGGCCGAGAGTGTTTTCTGTGCCAGGAAACAGTGGGTAGGACGGTGGAGATATGTGATGAGTAGGGGTGTGTGGCCATTGGCATAGCTAGTTGCCCCGCAAATACCTTATCGAGGGACACCTAGCATGTCAATCCAGCCCTGGATGTAACCATTTTGGACATTTCATTTTTATATCTAAAATTTTGGAAATCTGCAAGAAATTAAAGGGGAACTACCACCCCGCAATAACTTAAGCTTGACTGATTGCTCATCTGGCGACTAGCTGCTTAGTAGCGCTAGTCGCCAGAAATATTACCCGGTTCTGCAAATATCGGCGTTTTACCGATGGTGACAGGAGCAGGAAGCACAGACGTCTCTTCACAGTGACGTCCGTGCGCCTGTGCTCTCAGTCCCTTTTGAACCGCGCGACAGTAGCTGTCACTCACCTCAGCTCCATCAATCCATATCGCTCGTGTTGATCCAGAGGATATCACAGATACCAGCTCCCAAACCGAAGCGATATAATTTATGTGGTAACCTGCTGTGAGGCACAGTATCAGAGGCTTTTGAAAATCCAGGTATACTACATCAACATCAATACCCTTGTCCAAATTACTACATACCATTTTGTAAAATGTAATGACATTATGTAATCTTCATAAAATCATGCTGGATCCTACTACTAATGTTGTTGCTTGTCACATAATCCTGAATACTACCAGTTACAGTAACCCTTCTAATATCATGCCCATTACAGAAAACAAGCTCACGTCTATAATTTCCTGGTTTATATCTTGCCCTCTTTTCAGTGCTGGCCTAAGACATTGTGCTGCCTGGGTCCAAGGATGAAATGCTGCCCCCCACGCAAAAAAAAAAAAAGCAGCCGACTAAAACACACCCACATCCATTATAATTGGTGACATCAGATTTTCACTTAGCTCTTCTTGGAGATTCTTTCCTCAGCAATAACCTTTTGAGTGCCAGAGAGGTATCCAACGCATTGCATTGCAATTCTTTGAATACCTCTCTGGCACTCAAAGGGTTAAATAACTTTGATCGTGAGTTCTGAGAGGGTTACTGACAGACTTTTACACAAGAGAGGCTTTATGTTTTTAATTATTTTCAATAAACGTGTATGTTTTATCTTATTTTTACCTTTCTATTGAGTTCTACAACACATCAGTTACTACTGCTATCTCCACCTGTAGTCTTTGGGGAATAGGGACTGGTGCTGATATAGGATTTTCTATCTTCTTTTGTTTTTTATATTCATCATTTATCCTAGCACATTCTCGTCTTGTCCTGGCACCCCAGACCACCCAATAGGTAGTGCCCTTCTATATTTCAATGGGTATAGTAGATCTGGTGGCCGCCTGGGCCCTTACCGTGTACATGCGGCCGTCTGCCCCCAAGTCAGTGTGCGTAACCCTCCCCTTTACCCCATGCTCAATGTGCCAGGAGAACAGCCGGAAGTTCTGCGCACGGCACAAATGCAGTTAGGCAGCGTCTAGACTGAGCCTCAGACGCGGCGACATCATTAATCATGGCAGCTGCCGGAAGTCCTGAGTGGCAAATTGCCACCCCTGGCAAAGTGCTGCCTGGGTCCATGGACCCACCAGGACCCATGTAAGGGCTGGCCCTGCCTATTTTTGAGTAACGATACTCGATCTGCTTTTCTCTAATCACAGGGCACTATACCCGATAATAGTGAATCAATAATTTAGTATAAGGGTCTTGCTATTACTGAACCAAGTACTGAACTAAGGTCCTTAAAGGGATAGTAATACTTCATTTTAGCTTTATATTATTTTGTATGCATTAAAAAAACATGAAGAATGATATAAGTCTTATCTCTCAAACCTTTATGGTTTATGAGATATTCACAAACAAAGTATCCCCTCCCCGCCCCTTTTACCTAGTGTAAGCCATCTCTTCTCAGATGTGAGTCTGGTTGTAAGACCAGACAGATAACAGAAGGGGACAATTTTCTTTGTATGAAAACAATGAAAGCCCTTCCCCCCTTGACAAGTTTTTCAGCTTTTTCCCTTATCTTAATTGAAGATTGTCCCTCTCTGCAGTCTACCTGGGCACCTCCCTTCTGATCTGGTTGAACGGGGGGGGGGGGACTTTGCTTGTGAATATCTCTTAAACCATAAAGGTTTGAGAGATAAGACTTATATCATTCTTCATGTTTTTTTAATGCCTACAAAATAAAAAAGTTAAAACGAAGTATTACTATCCCTTTAAGTATGGTTGAATGAATGCCGTCAGGACCAAGAAATTCTGTGAATCTCTGTTTGCCCATAGCCTTCCATGGTTTCTTCCTTTGTATATAACGAAGAAAGGATTGTATATAGCCTTATCCTCACTAATTAATTCACCTGTCATAGTTTTAAGAGGACTAATATCAACTTTAATCTTGTTGCCATTTATATACTTGTAGGATTGGATTGGATTTGTCTTGCTGTCTTTTTTAGCTCTTTTCTCATTTTCAAATTTAGCTAGGCTAATTGCTTGTTTGCAGATTCTCTTAAATCCTATGTATTTTTTAAATGATGCAGCTGGCCCTTCTGACTTAAACAGTTTAAAACCTGCTTCTTATTTTTAATTTACCTACAAAGCTCTTTATCAAGCCACTTTGGTCTTAATTTGCTCCTTCTGACACCTTGGCCTTATTCTCCTGTCCACTAACAGTCATAGAACCACACATATTCTGTTTGATAACCCAGCCTTGTTCCTTTGTCCACTGGTTTTCAGTGTCACACCATAACACATACACTGTGCCATCCCAGCCTTGTCCTACTGTACATTGATAGTCATAGAACATATACACTGTCTAAAACCCATCGGCCTTGTTCCACTGCCACTGGTAGTCACATATACACTGATACTCCAACCCTGTTCTACTGGTGGCCACACAAACACAAATGCAGTATATGACACCCCAGCCTTGTTCCACTGTCCACTGGTTTTCAGTGTCACACCATAACACATACACTGTGCCATCCCAGCCTTGTCCTACTGTACATTGATAGTCATAGAACATATACACTGTCTAAAACCCATCGGCCTTGTTCCACTGCCACTGGTTGTCACATATACACTGATACTCCAACCCTGTTCTACTGGTGGCCACACAAACACAAATGCAGTATATGACACCCCAGCCTTGTTCCACTGTCCACTGGTTTTCACAGAATCACACACACACTGTTGGGCACACCTGTCTTTTTCCACTGGTCACTACTAGTCACAGAATCACTCTTACAATGTCTGACACTCCAGCCTTGTTTTACAGCGCACTGGTTGCCACAGACTCACACACATACACTGTGCGACACCCAGATCTTGTTCCACTGTCCACTGATAGTCACAGAACTACACATACACTGTCTAATACCCCAGCCTTATTATACTGTAATCACATCTCTACCCAGAGCACGCCCAGCATATACCCTGCAGGGTCGATGGAGGTCTGTCCTGGCAGCTGTTGAAGGGAGGGAGGTTTGACTGGCTGAAGAAGCTATATATCTCATGGGGAAGGCTGTAGGTTGCTGATGCCCAGTGCCAGTGAATCTCTGGCTCCTAATTTTGGGCTGCCTGGAAACTCTGCATCATATCTCATCACGATACCAAACGGAGATTCAAATATGTGGTGTAATATAAAGCTGAGTCTCAGGCAACTGGAAAATTAGAATGTGCATGTACCACTAGGCTCATGGACCTGGACTGGGCTCACTTGTTTTCTATTCACCATGGTGAGTGGGTGACTTGGTTATGTCCAGCCCTGCCAGCAGGACATATACTTTTTAGGCCCTTAACTTGGTCATCGTATCATCAAATGGCTGGTTTGGGATGATAAGCGTTATAGGCCTCAATTCAGTTGGCCCTGTCGGCCAACAAAAACAAGCATTGCTATGTGCAACCCCCTGGCTTTGAAAGGGTTAACCCTTGTGGTCTTTAAAAGGATAATTGAAGGACAGTGGAGGGTATAATCGTTAACTCAGTCTCAGCTGTTTTGCAACATATGGTACAAGGCCTCTATCCTAGAGAGCTGAACACTCATGACAAATAGGGCCATGTGATTTCCTCCATATCAAAATTTCCATTTCATTGGTTAACTCCATCATTCTCATCCAATCCATCTTCTTTGGTTCATTGAACACATTATAACAATACTTTGGAGTCTCCATAAGAGACTGAAACACAGAGTAATATTTACTCATTATTTTGTGTGTCTGGCTAATTTTTATGGACTTTTTATTTTGAATATTTATTTTATTCTCGATAGTACATGGGCTTTTTGAGTATAATATATATATTTCCATAATATATATATTTCCATTATCCAAGATATTGCTATACTATAAATAAAGTATATTTTACTTGTATCTAGAGAAGTGGACTGTTGAGCTAATCCTGGCACTCATTATTGTATATTGGTTTTGCAACATATAACCATTTCATTAAGATATCAGCTGAGTTCATTCAGCATTTACACATCAAATGTGCAATGTGTTTAAGTGACAGTACATCAGGAATTTCCTTTTGGAAAGGTTATCATATAAAGTCTCCAAACACAAACATATTATTGTCTGTAAAGTCCTTCATTCAATATCACAATTTCTGTACCACAGATTCTGAGAAATAGTGGTGTGGCTCATTTCTAGAAGTTAGACCCTTTTCCAGGAACTTTTTGCTCTCCGGAGAATGTAAACGGTGCTAGGGTTTTTTCCTGAAAACGTCTAGCCAAAATGTCGATCCAAGGACCATAAACCTCACAGTCACACATTTTTATGAATTAATCTTTGTTTGTAGAACAGGAGTGATAAGTGCCTGCAGTTAGTTACAGACATTCAGTCTGTACCCTAATAGGCCTTACTACAGAAAACATGTTTGCCTAAATAAACATCAAAAGTCTCCATATCATTTGAGATTATTGTTGGCATATTTATTCAATGGGCAAGAAACTAATAAAAAAAAAATTGTACAAATGAAGTTGGTTCTTTACGTTTATGTGAAAAAACAAGTCAGATTAAGCTACAAATTTATACCAAGATTACACTGCATTTGATAAGTGTCTGAAAAAAGCCCCCCAATGCTCTTTGTTTAAATTCTCAAGAAGAGACTGGTCTACAAGACTGAAGTCTCTAAGTTCAGTCTCTTGTCCTGCCCAGTGCAGTCCTCATGGACACTATGTGTTGGGCTTGAAAGCACAACGGATAGACTGTATGGAAGCTGCGTGCACGACCCACGTTTTTTGCTGAGAGTTGTATACTATCATGAGGCATTCCAGCTAAGGGGTTAATTTTTCTGACAACACAAATGGATAATAGCCATTTTGGGGGCTGCACATTTCAGAAGTAGCAACAAATTTAGTAGAAATAGATAATTGCCCTTTAACTTCAGACTTAGAAGAAATAGATAATTGCCCTTTAACCTCTTGATAATGTTCCTCCCTGGTTTCATTGGAGACATTTCTAGTATCTAAGTGGTTAATAAACATCTGGTTACTTACAACTATTAAAGTGAATCTGTTCCCGAACATCTTTACACAACTTTTAGTTTCATTAAAGGTATCTGTTTAAACTGTGTTAAACTTGTACTTTTTGTTTTTCATTCTGTGTAATGGTTTTAGACATGTTTTTTATAGCGGTTAGTGGTTTAAAACTAACTTCAGTGGAGCTGATCTCTGGGATCTGTTTGGTACAGTCTGTATTACTAATCTGTCCTCAAACTGCCTCGCTGCTCCTCACTCCTCTTTCTGAGATTGCTAGAAATATGATGGACTCTATGGGAGTCTTAGATTATCCCACAAATAAAGTGATAGGAATATCACCAGATGAGCACAGGTGAAAAGTTTTAAATTGTTCTTAAGTTGCCTCATTCCTGCTCACCCCTCCACCTGAGTCTGCCAGAAGCTATCATCTTCCACCAAAGGGAAGGAATAAATGAATGGGGAGGAATAATCATACAAATCCTGTCCCTGTGATGTGAGAATTTGTGCAAACCACAATTCGTATTAAAATAAGTATTGCAGAAGTTATTAAGTGGCATATTCTGACATAGAACTTTAGCAAGGAGGATAGAAATCACCATGAAACCATCAGTGATGATCTAATGTAACCCAGCCCTGCAGATCAGCAAGACCTATAAGAGGCCAGTGGTGACTATCACATGATTTAAAGAACCGGTTAATGTTTAATATACGAAAATGTATATGTTATAGGACTTTTTCTGCTGAATAAAATAGAAAGTCTACTACTGGGGAACATTTCTTTCAAAAGTTATAACAACTTCAACATGTCTCTTTGAATCAAATTTAGCAGCAATGCTAAATGGTGGCCAGATTGCATTTTTCTCAGTGATTCATTCTATGGGAAAGCTTGGCTTTAGGAGAACAGAGAACATTAAACTTAGCAGCAGCACAGCTTGGTGTCCAGTTTTTCTATTGCATTTTATGGGAGAGGTGAGTCCTCCCCACAGAAAGTGATATTAATAGCTTCACCACCATGTGACGGTTTGTACCGTGATAACTTTTGAATAAAGCACCTGCCTACTGCCGGAGTATCCTTATACTCAGCAGGAAAGGAATTTTTCATAATAGATATTTACCGATGATTTAAGACAGGGGTTCTCAAATATTGGATCTTCGGCTATTGAAGACTGCAACGCTCATCATCCCCAACCAGCCAGGGACTGTTTTTTTATTTGATTGGAGTTGTAGTTCTGACAGCTGGAGGTCCAGCATTTGACTAACCCTGCTATAAGATATGGGAAGTTTTTTAGCTTTAAAGGTAAACAATCATGTTTTACTAGGTCTGGTCCCACATTGATCTTCCAGGGCTCACATTGTAGCCCATTCATAGACAGATCTGTACCCTGGGAAGCATATCTGGTGACAGGTCACTATCCCGAAGACATGTATCCTTTCATTTTTAACATCTTCTGCAGACCTTATGTTGTTCCTTTATAGTTGTTCTGCCCACAGAGTACTTCAGAAAGCATGCTGCTACCATGCATTGCCAGGCATACGTTTATAATATAACCACATTTCCCACTGTCCTCTAGTAATGGCTCAGATTAATAACACTTATACGATTTCTCTCTTTCTAAATAAAAGTCTAAACAAAACCCACACTGTTTTTTTTTTTTAGTTCCTGGAAAGAATGAAAAATATCACGTTGTACGCTGACTGAGCAGAATTTCAGGAAGATGAGGGTATTAAAAGCACATGGTATTGATAAGTAAAGAAAGCTGTGAATAACCAGTCTGTCCTAATGTTACCAAATCCATATCTTCAATGATAAATTGTAGGTCGGATATTGAATTACAACATAAAAGCGTTTGCATCATGGGTTTATTGATTTCATGCACCATGGCCATGTAATTAATGCATAATTATATAATACATGTTTTTGGCCTGTAACTATAGCTTAAATCATACTGAAGACTCAGCGGTTTAGCATGGAGTATGATTACAGGAAATCCTTTCTTTGTAATTGCAAAAAGAAACAAAATATGTATACACTGCTGGTATATAGGGTTTTTTTTTTTTACATTCCTGATGAAGCGGACCAGGAGCCACAAACACATGTCAGGTAGATAATACCTTTGTACCCAGTCTGTCTAGGTCCCATTCAGGGTCGGATTTACATCTCAGGAGCCTGTAGGCACAGAAATCTGAAGCGCCCCCCCCATTGGCCATCTCCACTGGACACCTCCACAATGCTCCTAATCTCCACACTGCCCCCCATCATCTCCATATTGCCCTTACATTGCCCCCATCAGCTCCATCATTACCCACCATCAGCTCCATATTGCAGTCACATTGCCCCCATCAGCTCCACATTGCCCCCATCAGCTCCATATTGCTCACACATGCCCCATCATCTCCACTTTGCCCTCACACTGCCCCCATCAGCTCCATATTGCTCACACATTGCCCCATCATCTCCACTTTGCCCTCACACTGCCCCCATCAGCTCCATATTGCTCACACATTGCCCCATCATCTCCACTTTGCCCTCACACTGCCCCCATCAGCTCCATATTGCTCACACATTGCCCCATCATCTCCACTTTGCCCTCATACTGCCCCCCATCATCTCCAACTTGCCCCCCTCATCAGCTCCATATTACCCTGACATTGCACCCACCCCCATTTCCTACCTCCTCCCTGGTGGTCCAGCCGGGTGGCAGGGCAGGTCTGTGCCTCCTTCTGCACAGACCTGTAGCTGCTGGAGCTCCTTCTCTTCAGTAATGCTGAGCACTGGGAGATGATGTAATCTCCTAGGCTCTGCATTACTAAAGCGCTCACGAGGGAGCTCAGCAGCTACAGATCTGTGCCACAGGAGGCGCAGACCTGACCGGGTGGGGGGTTAGTGTCCATGGCAAGGATAATTTAAAAAAAAAAAAAAAAGGGTCCCAATGACAGGCGCCCCTCTGTGGGGTGTGCCTGTAGGCAGATGCCTACTCTGCCTTATGAGAAATCCGGCCCTGGTCCCATTGCGCTAGTGTGTTTTAAAGTAGAACTCTCACCTCCTAATAATAATCTCCCATTTGCCTTACTATAACCAAAATAAATCTTATGACTTTTGCCCAAGTGCCTTTGTTCAACAGATAACTTGCACAATCAGTCCAAGATGTCATGTCCATGGAGGCGGACATGACAGCTGCTAGCAATTTTTTCTTTTCAATTTAAACTAAACCAGGAAGAGTGCTTGAGTCTACTCAGCTCCTTTAAGGACCACATGTTAGGGACCAGGAACCAGACAGACACAAAAATGTAAATTACAAAACGTCTTTATTAACTCCTTAAGGACCAGCGGTCCCGGGTGTGTGGTCCTTTAAGGATCAGATAGGGAAGTTCGACGTGCCGCCCCACGCGACTGATCACATGTGCCGGAACCCCAAACGAGGGACTGAAAGAGATCGCTCCGGTCTTGGAGCGATCAACTTCAGTCCCCGATATTACTCACCGTACTCCTGCAGTAAAAGTACGTGACATGCCAGGACTGTCAGTGGTCCTTAAGTGCCGGACCAGCGTGACGGTCTGGGTACGTCATCAGAAGCGAAGGGGTTAAAGTAACTAAAACAAACAAAGCAGAATGGTGATCCAGGAGCATAAACCAAAAGACAAGCTGGGGTCAGGAACCAGGACAGGTACTCAGACAAGCCGGAGTCAGGTATATGGAGGGCAGCGATGTCAGGAACAAGCCAGGAGTCAGGAGCCAGAAGGGACGTCGGACGAAGCCAGGTCATATACTGATAATTAGGAGCACAGGAGAACGCACTTGCAGCCATAAACAAATACAAGGGCAATGAGTAAGTGAGCCTAGATGCTTTAAATAGCCTGGAAGGGGTTGGCTGATAAGTCAGGTGAGTAACCATGGAAACAGAGAGGTCAAGGCAATTCATTAATCATCAACTGAGTCAGCCTGAAACAGGGAAGGAAAGGCAGCAGTAATCAACAGCAGAGTGATAGAGCAGATCAGCCAAACCGTGACACCAGAGGGGAGTACAATACATTACACATCTAAAACGTGATGCTTCTGAGTGGTGACTAGCCATAGGACAGGCCATTCTGCTGTTTGTTCATCCTCAGAGCCTCTCCCTTTGAGTGAAGGGTAATCCAGATGTGGACTCCTTGCTCTCAGTGCCTAGGGAATCCAGCTGTACCTCACTGACAAGGCCCAATAAGGCCAAAATGTAGGTCTGTGGTTAGCTGGTGTTCCTGTGCAGGGGAGACTTGCCCGTCATTTTGGAACTGGACCTCCCTCTTTTGGGCAGGAGTAGTCTAATATGTACGTGGAAATGTCTCCTCTGTAATGGCACTAGAAAGCTAAAATGTGATGCTTCTGAGAAGTGACTAGCCATAGAACAGGCCATTGTGCTGTCTGTCCTCAGAGCCTCTCGCATTTTGGATATGTATTTCTTGAACAAAGACAAAAACAAAATTCATAGGTGCTATTAAAATGTTATGGCCATAGTCAGGTAAGTTGGGGATTAGTTTTTAAGGTGTGACTTCTCCATTCAGCCCATTTTCTCAATCAGTGTGGTGTACAAGATGAAGAATCCATAGGTTTGCCCTTATCCTGATAGTTCTCAGCTGCTGTAAGAGCATACCTCCCAAGTGTCCCTCTTTAGGAGGGACAGTCGCTTTTTGAGAAATCCTGCTGTTCCTCTTTTCTACTCTTTTGTCCCTCTTGTTTGGAGATCAGAATGAGTAGTGTATATCACATTGCTCCACAGCAATAACACTCACGTAAATGTGTATTTAAAGGGATAGTAATACTTCGTCTTATCTTTATTTTAATTTGTAGGCACAAGCAAAGTTTCCCTCCACTGACCAAAACGGTCAAGTCTGCCATCTAGCTGTCAGATTTGGAATCTGGTACGCAGATCAACCGGTGGCTCTTCAGCAGAGCCGAGATCGCAAGATATAAAAATAACTATTTCATTGGAAGGGTCTAAAAAGTGTACTTGCAAACCAGGCACACTTTGTAGACTATTTGAATGAAGTAGTTCTTATATCTCATGATCTCGGCTCTGCTGTAGAGCCACGGCCGGTCCGTGGACCGGATTCCAAATCTGACAGCTAGATGGCAGACTTGACCGTTTTGGTCAGTGAGGGGAAACTTTGCTTGTGAATATCTCTCAAACCATAAAGGTTTGAGAGATAAGACTTTTATCGTTCTTCATGTTTTTTTAATGCCTACAAAATAAAATAAAGATAAAACAAAGTATTACTGTCCCATTAACCTCAATATATGTGTTTCTGAATGAGTCTTTGTAAATAAAATACTTCAGTCTTGCTGTAAATAACTTATTCACTTATACAAAGAGGTGTCAATAGGTCTTAAAATAACCTCAGAATTATCGGTAATGCTCCACCCACCAGCCACACCCCCATAAACACCACCTAAAACAAAAGCGTCCCTCTTTGGCCATTTGAAATGTTGGAGGTATGTAAAAGGCTGCTCACACTAGCAATTTAGCAGCTTTGCAGGGATTAGTATATTACGGCTGCATTATCAGATTTTAAAAGTCTCATTTAAATCAATGGGAATTTTGTGAACTTGTACATATTCCAGATGATGCAATTATTTTTATTCCACTTTCTTTTTGCATATAGCCTTTAGTGTCACAGTTGGAAGTCGTATTTGACTGACTGATAGTGACCACAGGGCTGCAATTATGGTGTTGATCGTTTGTCATGTAATCGCTTTAACCTGCCTGAAGTATCTCTGTCAGGACAAAATGTCTATCAGCTTTTATTCTTATTTGAAATAATTTATCACTTAAATTGCCACTTAAAAACTGGCACATAGGTTTCCAAGAGGTAAATCTTACTGACTGAAAACTGATTTTCAGATGAAAGTATCTACATTTTAAATCCTTACACATGATTCTTAAGATGCACTAATATATATCTATATCTATATATATATATATATATATATTATAAAATAAGAAGTGGTCAGGTAACCTAAAATTCTACGTCCGTGCCTCACAGACCCACAGGGAGGCAGCTAGGAGAAGATTTGCATTTGTCCTCTATTGCCAGAGCTCAGTATTACACACTAAAGTATAATACACATACCCCAGGGCTGGCACATAAGAGCATATATGCAGATCTCCTTAGACTACCATAGCCCAACATACACACCCCAGGGCGCAGCCAGGAGGACATTAGCATATCTCATACACACACTGTGTCAGTACAACATACAGACACTCATTTAAATGTCCACATCCCTTCACTATCCCTTCAGTGAAACCAAAAAAATGGCTGAGACTCTCCTGTTGTGGACAAAAATTTCAACCACCAAAACATTATGTTTATCATACAAATAGTGCTGTTTTCTCTGCAGCACTCACCAAAAATCACATGGAGTGCATTCAGCACACTCCACCACTGTTACACTAAGGTACACTGTTAATACACATTGTGTGCCTTGACCCTTTGACTGCCAAAGAGGTGCACAACGCATTGCAAACTAATATGATGCATACCACTGTGGTACTCAAAGGGTTAACATGGCCTCTTCCACATTTTCCCCAAACCATACATGCATGCACGTGCAAAACGCATGCAACGCACGCACACAACACATACACTCACAGCACATACACACGCACACAACACTTACACGCACAATAAATACACACGCACACAACACATACACCAGCAACACACATGTACACAACACATACACGTGCAATACTCACGCACTCACATACACGCCAAACACATGCACACAACACAGTACACAAACCGAACACACGCACATGCACTACACAATACACAAACCGAACACACGCACATGCACTACACAATATACAAACAGAACACATGCCCGATACAATACACAAACAGAACACACTTACATGCACAACACAATGCACAAACAGAACACACATGCAAATTCAACAAACCGGTCATTAATAACATTGCCTTAAAAGGCTGCTCTGCTACCCTGCTTTGCAACACATTAATTACAAATGTCTTACCTTACACTGTGTCTGAGAGACCAGAAGTGAGAGATTGGTTCCTCAGCCAAGAAGAAGCCATGCAAAGTGGAATCACCCCATACACATTCTCCTGGAAAATCGTGGTCATTTTCTCAGCAACGAGTACCCCTCCCTCCATCTCCTCTTTCAATAAACAAATAAGCCGTTTCCTCTTCCACTTCTGTGATAAGGTAAGGGATTGCAGAGGCCTTCTCCAATATATGCACGCACGCAATACGCGCAACACACGCGCAATACACACAACACGCGCACACATACACACATATCCACACACCCCAGCAAACATCTCCTCACACACACACATACATCCACCGCACACACACATCCCCATCCATATAGCCCCTCCCAAACATCCCCCCAAACACACACACATATTCACAACAACCACCATACACACACATTCCCCCCCAAACACATCCACACACCAGAGCAAAAGGGAGGGGGGGGCAGCATTTCATCCTTGGACCCAGGCAGCACAATATCTTTGCCCGGACCTGGGCTCAGTCAACGCCGTCCTGCTACTTTACAGTTACCCTTTACATTACTAAATACAAGGCTAAACAAAAAATGACGGGCATCAGACCCCCCTGAAATCCAGGAGCCCCCATTTGGAGGCATCGGGTGGCTTTCCTGCGCTCAGCCGCCCACTTCCTCTATGATTATTTATTAAAATACTCTTAGACTCCTTAGAGCCCACCTGAATAACCAGGATCCCCCCACTGGAGGCAGCCATGATATTTGGGCAACGGATGGCGTTCTTGCATTCTCTGCCCGCTTCTTCCGCTCCTTGAACCGCTCTGTGTAACTTGGTTACCTTCTGATAGTGTAACCAAGTTACACGGAGGAGTTCAAGGGGCGGAAGCAGCAGGCGGCAAATGCAAGAATGCTGCCAGCTGCCCAAATATCACGGCTGCCTGTAGAGGGGGTCCTGGTTATTCAGGTGGGCTCTAAGGAGTCTAAGATTATTTTAATAAATAAAGAAGCGGGCAGTGAGCACAGGAATGCCACCAACTGCCTCCAGATGGGGGCTCCCGGATTTCAGGGGGTCTGATGACAGAAAGGGGGGCAGACATGTACTGGTATTGAGGTGGGGAGACTGGGAAGGGGAAAGGCGATCGAGGGACACTGATATATTTGCGGGGGTAGAGGGAGGAACAGGGGGTGTGCGTATTATACACAGGAAATCATTATTGTAGCAAACATCTTGGATATAATATACACAGGTGCATATTATACCCAGGATTTTTCGGTATAGAATACATATGGATAGATATAAATGTACAATTTTCTTTATTAAAAATAAAAAAAATCTGTAGTATTTTATTTTTACAACACAATTATTCTGAAATCTACCTTAAAGAGCAACTGAAAGCTTATAACATTTTATTCTGCTATTTGGTGACCCTACCCCAGACCCATCCAATTTTTCCTGGCAGAGAAAATACCCATAGTAGGGGTGATTTAAAAAAAACAAAAAACTTGAGGACCCTGGGCAAACTAGAAATGGAGGCCCCCAAATACAGGAATATATTTGGGATCCCTTTATGTTTAGTGGTTGAAGTTTCCTTCCTTAGTTGTGGGAAAAACAACCACAGTGGTGTTGCATTTCTAGGCCTGGCTCTATCTGATCCCACTTTACACCCTTTGATTGCAAGAGGGGTGCCCAACGCATTACTTTTCAATGATTGGGAATCCCTTTGACACCCATAGTGTTAAATGTGTTGCTTATTCAAAATCTGGGACCTTCGGAAACTCAAAGTGAGGCTTCATGAACATATACGTCTGAACTTTTGAAATGAGCTCACCCTGAATTCTTTGAAATACTAACTCTTAAAGGGATAGAAATGTTTAAGAAAAACAGCAGCTCCAATTAATCTTCATAGTATTTGAGCCATAGAGAGTGTTATTTCAGTACTGTCAGAGTTGTAGTTCAAGAGTAATTGAATGATAACGTATCCCTCTCCTGCCCCTTTTATCTAGTGTAAGCCGCCTCCCCTTAGATGTGGAATCTGGTCCTAGGGCTGGACAGCTCACAGCAAGGGACAATCTTCTTACTGTGAACAGAAGGAAAACCCTGCCCCCCCCCTTGACAGGTTTTTCAGGTTTTTCCTTATGATCACTGAAGATTGTCCCTCTCTGTGATCCATCCGGACAGTCTTGCTGCTCTGAGGTGAGCAGTGTTACATCAGTAAAAGGGGCGGGAGGGGGACACTATCATTCAATTACCCTTGTACTACAACTCTGACAGTATTGAAATAACACTCTCCATGGCCCAAATACTATGATGATTAATCAGAGCTGCTTTTTTTGTGAAACATTACTATCTCTGTAACTCTCCCAAGAAAGTAGGCTTTACGTACTATGTTAATGTGTGGTCTAAACAAAAGATATACAGGACTTCTGCCACTGACCTTCTGGTAGAAATGTCACTAATTTGGATGTTAAATAAGCAGTAAATTGGTGTAAATCAGAAAGGAGGAAACACTGGACTCTCACCTTGAAAATTTGGCACTTTATCCTGAGACCCTGAGATTAGGATCAAAACCCTGAGTCTCAGGGTCAAACCCAGAGAGTTCCCATGTTTGTTCATGAACATATAGGCATTAAAATGCTCTTTCCCTTTATATAACATGCATACACAACATGAAGTAATGCGTTGGACCTCTCTAGTATTCAGCGGGTTAAAAGCCATTTTTTTTGTCCCCTGTGGTACAGTTGGTTTGCTCCAGAGTATCTGAAGTGTTGCTGAAGATATAAGCAACTTCAGTTAACCCTTTGAGTAGGGTTGCCACCTTTTCTTCAAAAATATACCGGCCAAGGCATTCCCTCCATAGACTTAACATTGGACAGAAGCCAATTTTTTACTGGCCTGCCGGTAAAATACCGGCTGGGTGGCAACCATACCTTTGAGTTCCAGAGGGGTACACAACGCATTGCAAAGCGTACCCCTCTGACGCTCAAAGGGTTAAGCCATACTTGTTTAATCATCAGGACTTTGATGTCATCTTTGCTCGTGTATGTAAATCACAATTATAATATCGTCTTTTAATACCTTGACATCACTAATCATTAATACGTAGAAATAATTTGTAAAAATGTTTGTATCTGAGGTGCCGATATCTATAAAACAAGTGTTCTGCTGTAAGATTAAGGGATATTTGCAGAGTTAAATGAAGTCTGTCTTCCTCGTACTGGCTGTGCACATTCTGTCCTTAAATAACCTCAAAATATATGCAGCAGATAGCACATTTCAATGCCTCTTGTATTAGAACGCCAGCTTCTCAACAAAAAATCCGCACAGTTCCCTTTTTATTTCATTTGACTTTAGAACGATTCCTGACAGGTGTTAGCAAAATAATTTTGCATTTTAATTTTATTTCTTTAGTTTGCTAAAAGTGATGAGAGATTTGGAACAATACACAAGGCATTTTTCAATATGGCAGGGTTTGGAATGTGGAATTTTTTTTTTAATCAGGTTTAGTTTTTAGCTGTCAAGGTGAATTTTTATTACATAATTGAAGCTTCTGCAGCATCCAGAATAAAATATGCCAGGAAAATCTACAAACTCCTGACAGGGCTCAATAAAGATGGCAACTGAGGTTTATAGCTGTAAAATTTATATAGATATGTGGATGTGTTTAATAAGTAACAAACAGTAATAATTTTGCAACAAGCCCTATTTGTTTATGTGGATCATGTAAGTTTAGATGAGGGTAACGGTGACTGACAGTGATGTGGGTGAGGTAGTGGTGGCTTCACCCACACTGCCTCGCCCAAATCATTGCCCAAGTCACTTATTCCTAGGACTACAACAAGTCCCAGGCTGCGGTGGGGAAGATTATTAATAACTCCTTTACATTGCCAGCCCATTGGTGCAGCCAGTGGTGCAATCAAGAAGATCACATTACTTTCATTTGTGATATATATATATTACACTAGAGTAAAAGCCCGTGTACACTGGCCAAGGTCCGGGTAGTGTTAACCCTTTGAGTGCCAGAGGAGTACACAATGTATTAAGAGGCCGCTACCTCATTGCTCCACACAATGCAGTCTTATGTCGCCTCACTCATACTATGCAATCATGCGCAGTAGAGACTGCCCAAACCTGGGCACTGAGCATGACTGCATTGTGACAAACATCCTAGCGAATTATATAAGATATATTATATATATATATATATATATATATATATATATATATATATAGCCAATGGCGAGTATAAATTTAGCCCTGGTGGGTAGAAATTCAGCCCTGGTGGGTATGCTATGGCTTTCAGTGGCGAGTAACTTTTCAGGTCTGTCTAGTAGCAAAGGACTTAAAATTATAAGCCCTGTATATATACACAAGTTGAAGAGCCCGTTACACAGGACACAGTGCCACTGCCAGTCGGTCGCGGGGCAGTCATACACAGTAGAGACTGCCCACGCTGTGGCTGATACAGTGCCAGCCGGTCGCAGTGCAGTCAAGCTCAGTAAAGACTGTCCGCACTGCAGCTGATACAGAGCAGGATGCCCCACACTCACAGCAGTCTACTGCGCAAGACTGCATTGTTACAAACTTTATAGTGAATTATTAAATAGAATATACATAGAATTATAATATATATATATATATATATATATATATATATATATATATATATATATATATATATATATATATATACACACATATACACACTACCATTCAAAAGTTTGGGGTTATTTAGAGATTTCCTTTTTTTGTCATCAAATGATTTGCAAAATGAATAGATTTTTATTTAAATAATAGTGTCCTTCAAAGTTTGCCTTCATCGAAGAATCTGCCATTTTCAGCAATTACAGCCTTGCAGACCTTTGGCATTCTATAGTTGTCTGTCTGGTAATGAGAAGAGAGTTCACCCCATGCTTCCTGAAGCACTTCCCACAATTTGGATTGGCTTGATGGGCACTTCTTACGTACCAAACGGTCAACTGCTCCCATAACAGAAACAAGGACATTTCTAAGTGACCCCAAACTTTTGAACGGTAGTGTGTGTAATATATATATATATATATATATATATATATATATATATATGTATATACACACAGTGGCATGGCTTCTCCCATGCAGTGAACCTAGTTTTTTCTTTGTAAATTATATTAAGAGCAAATTTCATGGTGGGGCATCAGGACCCCTCCTGATGCCCCCCCAACTATTGATGTCTCAGCCGAATCAGGTCTTGATATTGTGTCTTGATGATGGTAGTTGTAGTCCCAAACAGCTGGATTCCCAAAGATTGACTACCTCAGGCTGATATACTCTGGGACTTAATTCATTTTACTTAGCTAAAGTGTTGGATAATGGACAACATTCAGTCAAAGGAAGTAATCCGTTGAATGTTGATACATAGGGTGACCACGGGTCCCGGAACGTCCGGGACTGTCCCTTATTTCAGGGACATGTCCCGCGTCCCGGGTCCCCTTCAACCGGGACAATGAAGTGTCCCGGAATGAAGGCAAGCCGCCCTGGATGTCAGCCTGCAAGCGGTGTGTCACATCATGGACGCCGCTCGCGGCGTCCATGATATGACACACCGCTTGCAGGCTGACATCCAGGGCGGCAATGCAGCTTACCTGGAGGCAAGCGCTCTAGTAATACAGAGCGCTGGGAGATGACATCACTCCCAGCGCTCTGCATTACTGGCCATACCGCGCGGGAGCTTCAGCTCTGTGCCTCCTCCAGCACAGAGCTTCAGCTCTGTGCCGGAGGAGGCACAGAGCACATTCTACGCCGCTAGACCACCAGGGACTTAAGGTATGACGGCTAGGGTGACCACGTCCCGGAATGGCAGAAGGGAAATGTGGTCACCCTATTGATACAGGAGCTCGTGTTTTGCGCTTGAGGATTAGCAAAATCTCACAATAAATAAAAGGTGTTTGTGGTGAAACAAAGGGAAATATTTGGAGATGAAGTTGGTGTGAGGAAGCATGCAGCCAGCGTTGGGTTTGAAATCTTACATGGCAACATAGAAAGCTTACGCTGATCGGATCACAGAATGCAGCTTCTTGGAAAGATTCCTGGTGCACAGTAATATGCACGTACATCCACATTCTCACAGGTATTTACATTGTAATTGGGCTGAATTACCGCACTGACTGAGACGGTCATTGTTTAACCAAAGAAGCAACAGAATCTTAAAGGAACAGTACTGTTTAATTTTAAAAACTATATTTTAATGCTGAGTACAAGGAAGGTAAACCACTAGTTTTATTCACAACTAATTACATAAGTAATTCAAAAGTAATTACATTTCATACTTTTCTTTTAAATTAAACTACAATTTTCTGCTGTTACTATAAATTATTTTTGGAGATATCTATTACAAAGTAAATTATTAAAAAGATCTGTTCTGGACAGCAGCTGACATGTTTGCTAATAGTTTGATTATTAAAAAAATGACGTTTGAGCTTTTCTAACTTCTGAATAAAGGATCTCCCATCAGTAAGCGTATCCTTGTTTTACTAACAGGGAAAAATCCTACAAACCTTTGAGTGCCAGAGGGGTATGCAATGCATTGCAAAGCAACCTCTGGCACTCAGAGGGTTAACATATTTTTCCACCAGTAAAAGTTTACTGCTTCTTAACACTTTCGGTCCCAGAGGGGTGTACAAAGCATCGCTTAGTAATCCGTTGGACAGCCCTCTGTCACACAAAAGGGCAATTCTATACAGACTGGAACAACCGTGCAGAACTGGAAAATGGGAACACACATCATCGGATGTAGATAAAGGACATTGTGGAGTCAAATACTGCTGTGACAGCAAAATCATTTGCATATCAAGCATATCTCCCAAGTGTCCCTCTTTACGAAATATTAGGGTACATACCTCCCAAGTGTCCCTCAGGAGATATTAGGGGTCCAAATCTCCCAAGTGTCCCTCTTTAGGAAATATTAGGGGTACATACCTCTCAAGTGTCCCACTTTAGGAAATATTAGGGGTACATACCTCCCAAGTGTCCCTCTTTAGGAAATATTAGGGGTACATACCTCCCAAGTGTCCCTCTTTAGGAAATATTAGGGGGTCAAACATCCCAAGTGTCACTCTATAGGAGATATTAGGGGTCCGTACCTCCCAAGTGTCTCTCTTTCGGAGATATTAGGGGTCCATACATCACAAGTGTCTCTCTTTAGGAGATATTAGGGGTCTATACATCCCAGGTGTCCCTCTTTAAGAGATATTAGGGGTCTATACATCACAAGTGTTCCTCTTTATGAGATATTAGGGGTCTATACATCACAATTATCCATCTTTAGGAGATATCAGGGGTCAATACATCCCAAGAATCCCTCTCTATGAGATATTAGGGGTTCATACATGCAAAGTATCTCTCTTTAAGAGATATTGGGGGTATATACCTTCCAAGTGTCCCTCTCTATAAGATATTTGGGGTTGATACCTCCCAAATGTCCCTCTTTAGGAGATATTGAGGTCCATACCTCCCAAATGTCCCTCTTTAGGAATATGTTGGCTCCTCACACCTCGTTGGTTGTTATCTCCCTGTACGAATATGTGCTTTTGCAGTTAGGGAAGGTATAAACACCTCCCTTCCCTCACTAGGGTCTGCTCACAACAGAGTAAAGACAGTGCATTACACTAAATACTTGTTCACTTCAGATTTGAGGCAGATAGGTACTTGTCTGACCTGAGGTGCCTTGACATAGGCGGGCAAGTTGTACATGCTTTTGGCCACAAACATGTAACTTAAACCTCATTTTTTATTATATTTTATAAAACATAGGTTGTATATTTATAAAGGTTAGGATTTTATGCACAGACTTGTTTTTGTTTACAGCGTTGCTTTGCAGCGTCCTCAGTGCGCACGGGATGCCTTAACCCTTTGCATGCCAGAGAGGTATCCAACACATTGAGTTGCAATGCATTGGCTACCTCTGTGGCACTCAAAGGGATTACCCTTTGAATGTCAGTGGTGTACCCAATGCATTGTGAGCATGATGTCTACTACTAATTAAAGATTAATTTTGGAGAATCAGTCTATGTGAAATTAGCCCTTTGGACACTAGTTGGTGCTGTAAATATAAAACTGATTTATTTTTATATAAAATAATATGAATAATATTATTAACTAACATGCTTGAGCTATGATAACATTTGAATGAGTAATCTTCCGGCAGTATAAGTATCCTTGTTTTCATTCAAAAAAAAAAAAAAAAGCACTGAAACATAAGTATTTTCATAAGAAACATTTACTCGACCTTTAAGGTAACTGCGGGATTATTATTAAGAAATGTTGGTGTTCCTTTAATGTGTTTGTTTTTCACTCTTCTTTGAAACTTCCTTAACAAGTTGAAATGGTTATACAGTTTTCATCCGTTATATATTACTTTCTCTCCGAGTGCCATTTTCCACCCACACAGGCCACAATCTCTGTGTGCTCTCTACTTGAGTGACTCAGTTGTACTTAAAAATCTTGGACCTCTGTTACATTTGATTAATGCAGCCCTACAATATCTCATTTTGAAATACTATGTGACTGCATCCTGTCTGTTAAAAAATACGAGAGAGGTCTTGGATAGAGGTTGAAAGTGAGAGCAAAGAGACACCGACTTTCTGGTAATTGATGAGTCAAGTCAACTGGCCCCACCGATTCTTTTCTCTTAAATCTCTCTTGATGATGTCAAAACCAAAATTAACAATTCCTATCTTTTTTAATGCACAGGAAACCAAGACATTTCAAGAGTGCTTAATGGCCAATGGAGCAATAACTTCATAAAAATAAATAAATATTATATTTGCTGGCTTTCACTCGATTATTTCTTGGCAGCCAGCACTTTGTGTGTATCAAGTCTCCACCACTCCTAATGCTTTTTTGGCTTGTCACCATGTTTAATGTGTTTCTGAACGTAATGCCATTGAGTAATGTGTCCTCAGTTCAGATTATATGAAAAGGGTCTTTGCAGAGATCACAAACCACGAGGAAGTGAAAATAAATATTGGCTAATAGAGTAACTCACTTGCATTTGATGTGCTATTGATAAACAATATTTATTGCTGCACTAGAGTTTAGGTCTAACAAATTCAAGGCTTAGAAAGGTTTATTGCACTGGATTTAGGGGCCTTTTTGGAAGGACTTTCCATTGCACTTTGAGCTGTATTCAGGAGGCTGAAGAAATTACTGCACCATAAGGAACTCATACATATTCCCCAAATCCTCATTGATATAAATGGGGTTTTAACTCCTTGAATATAGCGAGGTCTCTAATGCATTGCTTTACAATTTTATGGTTACCACGCTAGCTTTCAAGAGGTTTAAAGGGATAGTTATGCTTCGTTTTATCTTTATTTTATTTTGTAGGCATTAAAAAAACATGAAGAACGATATATGTCTTATCTCTCAAACCTTTATGGTTTAAGAGATATTCACAAGCAAAGTTTCCCCTCCCGCCCCTTTTACCTAGTGTAAGCCATCTCTTCTCAGATGTGGAATCCAGTCCATAGACCAGACAGATAACAGAAGGGGACAATCTTCTTCCTATGAGAACAATGAAAGCCCTGCCCCCCTTGACAAGTTTTTCATGTTTTTCCCTTATTTTAATTGAAGATTGTCCCTCTCTGCAATCTACCTGGACACCTCCCTTCTGCTCTGTCTGAGCAGTGTTATATCAGTAAAAGGGGCAAGAGGGGGATATTTTATCATTCAATTACTCTTGAACTACAACTCTGACAGAATTGAATTAACACTCTCCAAAGTCCAAATCCTATATAATAATTCGCTAAGTTGTGTGTAACGCCCGACATGCGTAGTAGACACTGCTGCGCGTGCGGCAGTCATACAGACTGGCCACGCCGCGGCTGATACAGAGCTGGGCGCTCCGAAGTGGCAGTGGCGCGGGCAGTCTCTACTGTGCGTGACTGCCCCGTGACCGGCTGCCAGAGGCACTGTGGCCCGTGTAACGGGCTGTTCAACTAGTACTATGATGATTAATTAGAGCTGCTTTTATTATGAAACATTACTATCCCTTTAAGAGACTTTGAGAGTGATGTACTAAGGTGCGCTAAAGGGGAGATAAACACTCCATTGTGATAAACTCTCCAGTTCCTATGTTATTCGCTGGAGCTTCTGCACTGAGATCTTTCAGTATGGATAGGTATTAGCGCATAGGTTCCATACAATAACAGGATACTAATAGGAATTAGACAGTTTATCACACTGGAGAGTTTATCTCCTCTTTATTACACCTTAGTGCATACCCCTCTGGAGTAATGGTGCCCATATACAGGACATTTTGGTTGGAGTCTACCAGGGATCTGATCGCCGAGCAATCATTTTGCTGGTTGTTCCTGCCAACACACACACAGAGACCAAATCCATTCAATTTGCAATAGGATTGTCTGTTATCTGTGTGTGTGGACATATGTGAGTGTATGATCTGTTCTGGAAGACCTGACTTCACATCCTCATACAAAATCAATATTGTTTGGTCTGTTGTGTTCACACACACAGCAACGTTTTCAAGGAGGGCCAGCTAACCAAAATCACCAATTTGGTCAGCCCAAAATGACCCTGAATAACACAATTTGACAGCATTCCAGTGCAGTATAATTAAATTATAATGAAGTATCACAATACCTTTGTGCTCAGCCAGTATATACAGCAATGTTTCTGCCCTGATTTATTAATGATTTATGTAGCCGATACTCAGTGAGGTAACCAGTCAATCTGGTCAGTTTTGACCATATTGGTCAGAACAGGCTGATGGAGTCTCACTGCATATGGACTTTCACTTTTGTAATTGTTTTTGCTGCACAGTTTGGGAAAAAAAATACTACATGTGTTTGTTTTTTTAATACAGCTGTTTACTTGATAAAGGAGATAGGCCCGAAACATTGCTGTATATACTGGTTGACCACAATGGAATTGTAATGCTTCATTATAATTTAATTAAACTGCATTGGATAGCTGTCCAAATGTTGCAATTCAGGGTAATTTTGCTACTTTGAGAATGTTTACATGATCCTTTAGAATCATGGGCCCAGCTAACTAGATCCATTAACTGAGAGCACTTCCCATTCTAAAGGACCATGAAAACACTCTCAAGTTAGTAAAATGACCCTTTTCACTTATAAAGTAAAGCAGAGCTCAGATGCAAGAAAAATAAATAGTTGTACCTGACTGCTATATCAGTGATTCCTTTCGGGATAGTTTAAAGTAATTATGGGCCTATCTTGGGTACAGTTTCCCGTTAAAGAAGAACAGTGTGTCAACACACTTGATTTATCTGTTTTAAAGAATTTTGGAATGTGGACGGGAAATATAAACATATTTAGTTTTCTTTCAGATGATACCTCCATTTATAATACACATCCATATTCCAAAACCCATCTTCCCTGCATAGTATTCATCTTGTGCCTAAGCAGCAGCAATTGCTTGTGGTGTAGGCCACAGAGCAAGTGTTTGGCTACAATAACATCCAAGTGTCCTGGCTGTGGGGAAAAAATGTACTGTCGAGCACATTCCAATGGTTGGAAAAAGCTAAACTACAAAAAGGAGAAATATTGAGATGCCACAAAAGAAAAACATGTTTGTTACTGAAAAATGTCATTTATGGGAAATATGTACTCTATGCTACAGGATTATCTCCAAATGAAGGATGGCTGGGAAAACTAACCATGAGTAGAAGAAAATGTAACTGATGTTGGCCCACACAAAATGAAACATTGCAGATTGCCTCACCGAAACCCTGTTTGACCACAATTGCTGCTTATCTGGCAGTGTTGTATAATCCTTATTGGCTCAATCTATCACAACTGGTAACATTGTGTAGTGGTAGTTCCACCACTTATGATAACACAGTAAGGCATACCTCCTAAGTCTCCCTGTTTAGTAGGGACTGTCCCTCTTTGAAATCATCTGTCCCTGATTCCTCCCCTGGCATCCCACTTTCTAGAAGAATACATAAGGGCATCACTTTGCTATAGAGTGATAGCATTTATAGTAATTTTACAGAAGGATCTGTCCGTAGGTTATGAAGTAATATACAAATTCTTGGAAATGCCCTGGACACCGGTCGCATCTCAGCAACATCTCCTAAAACACAAGTGTCCCTCTTTGGGCATTTGAAATTTAGGTAGGTGTACAGGTGTGTTTATTTAAAGCAATAGTTTGAGATATGTATCTTAATTTATTTGTCAGCATATGCAAATTAGGCAGGACTGGCATGTCAGCCAGACAATTATATTCCACACTGCTCTCCCACTCACTTCCCATCCAGATACTATCATTCCAGTCTGCTCCTACTCCCACATGCCACTCCTTGCTGGCCAGTGCTAGCTTATCTGAATAAACTAACAATCATGAAACTCATGTCAAGATGGATGCTACCACTGATGTAAGAATGTGGACATGCAACAGTTCCACTTTAACTTTTAGACATTCCAGGACTGAGAGTAAATTAGATGCACCATCTAATCATAACCCTCTTGGGAAAATATTATTTAAATGACCCGTATTATTATTATTTTAATTCTGAAATTTTGTTTGAACTACACATAAATAGGCAAAACCTTATTCCTAATTAGAATCTGACCTCTAGAGGGCACTGTTAATGTAAGTAAAAAAAAAGAATCCACAGGTTTTATCTGTAACAACTCTGGAAATATGCATCTCTCAGCAGTGGGAGTACCCTTCTTTTACACAACATCTACTTGCACATTGCACACCCCTTGCTTCTCAACATATCTATTTATACATTTACAGGTCTTTGTAGGCATGTTTCATTCCCTGGAAGCACTATCATGATTGAAATACTGGGCCAAAAAGGTGTAACCACAGGGGTTCAGAGAGTGCAGTTGTCACAGGTCCTGGAATCCAAGTGGCCCCATCAGCCCCGTGGACCAATAGCTTCTAGTTATTTCTCTGGGCCCAGGCCCGCCAGTGATTAGTTACTGCACTACTGGGACTTAGTCAGGAGGCTAAACAGCTGTTCTGGAGCAAACCAACTGCACCATAAAATAAACCCAAAATTATCAGTTATAAATGAAGATTTTAAAGGGATAGTAATGTATCAAAATAAAAGCTCCTCTAATTAATCTCCATAGTATTTGGGATGTGGAGAGTTATTTCAAATAAGTTGTAGTACAAGAGTAATTGAATGATAAAGTATCCCCCTCCCACCCCTTTACCTAGTGTAAGCCATCTCCCCTCATATGTGGAATCTGGTCCACAGACCAGACAGTTAACAACAAAGGACAATCTTCTTACTGTGAACATAAGGAAAACCTTGCCCCCCTTGACAGGTTTATCAGGTTTTTTCCTTAAATGCTCACTGAAGATTTTCATTCTCTGTGATCCATCCACACAGTCTTGCTGCTCTGAGGTGAGCAGTGTTACATCAGTAAAAGGGGCAGGAGGGGGATACTTTATCATTCAGTTACTCTTGAACTACAACTCTGACAGTATTGAAATCCAAGGCCCAAATACTATGAAGATTAATAAGAGCTGCTTTTATTTTGAAACTTTACTATCCCTTTAACCCCTTCAATGTGGGAGAGGTCTCCAATGTCTTGAAAAGCAATACTTTTGACACCTCTATAGAATTCATTGGGTTCAAAGCCGCATTTTAATCAATAGGAGTTTTCATTTGTCCCCTACTGTGCAGTTTGCCTGCTTCAGAATTGCACTTGTGTAGCTTTCTGATTACAGGCAATTATTTTGGGATTAAACCACATCAGGTACGGCAAACGTTTCTTACTCCCACATTGGCCTCTTTTCTGGCTGAAGCAAAAAAAATCTGCTTTGCACACCTTTCTGGTCCTTAGCATTGGATACCCCTTTGGCGCTCAAATGGTTAATGGTTAAATCTGATTACGTTGTTCGAACCTTATTCAGCACTTTATTTTCTCCCGGAGAATTGCTGTCTGTAGTATTGCAAAATAGGTACCCATTTCTTAGTGATCTTTTATTCTCTCTCCACTGAAATGTTTGGGCATTATTTTGAAACTTCCCTTTTCATGATTTGATTTATAACCTTTTTACTTCCTCTAACAGAACCTTGCACGAACCAACACAAATGAAAAACACCTGGACCAGAAATGGCATATTTTTGCCAGATGACTTTTTATCCAGAGTAGCAAGCTTGTAGTCAGTTTGTCGGTGAATGTGCTGCTTTTATTGGCTTTAGATCCCAAGAATGATTTCTTACAGCGTGCAGTAGTAAAACAACAAATTATGCAATCCACACACATACCTTTTTTTCAATGGGAAAACATGGTGAAAGTATAGGTTTTCCATGCATGATACATTTTGGTCCCTTTCACACGGTGAAAGGTAAAATGCTGGTCTATGGTGCCTTTCACGTGGACAACTATTTCCTCATGTGACTGCACCAAAGTCTAACATGCTGCACCTTTGCTGCCTTCCCACACAATAAGGCATCCATGCTAAACAGATCAATGGTACCTTCCCCCTGCAAATCATCCAATGTAATATACCTCGTCATGTGTGCAAAATGCCCAACAGCTCTCCATGTGGGTGAAACTGGACAAGCACTACATAAAAAGTTTGATTCCCACAGATCCAGTCTTAACAAAAAGACAGACACCGGTGGGAGAACATTTTTGACAAAATGAACACAGTGTCAGGTGCATTGAACTGACTGTACCGGTGGGACTGTTTCCCACTCAGAGGGAGAGAAAAATATGGGGGATTAAATGAGTGGTCCGGGTTAATACTTTAAATAATGGCCTGAACAGGGAAAGGGAATTTTTGTCACATTACATTGTGGATTAGCCTTTACAACAGAGTCCCACTGGGAGTGTTGCTGCTTTTGACACTTCCAGAGGATGGCTGCATTTTACATCATACTCCTTTACCATTGACTGATTAAAGAATCTGGTTCTGGACTGAGCTGATATCGGCTTTCCATTCTAAACAATGCAATGTGTACTTGTATTTAAGAGAGATCTTTTCACATGTATCTGTATAACATGCCTGAGGAACAGACCTGAGAGGTCTTGAAAGCTTACGTCCTAAATCGGCTTAGTTAGCCAATAAAGATATCAACTTGACGATATTTGCCTCCTGTATTCCCACAGGAATTCTCTAAAGTTCCAGTAACAAGGTCTGCACTGCATCCTATGGGGCTGCCGGCAGACCTTATACACCTCTTCTCTTTGAATGGTCGACCCACATGGGCACCAGCCAGTAATGTTCTTTGGTTCTCACATGGGCCTCTCCTGTGTTCCTATCAGTGGCAGAATGCAGGAGAGAGGTGACTGAAGACACACAGGTAACAAGACTGTTTCAGGGGCTGTGATTGTTCTATTGCCAATGTGAAATAGGCCTTAAAAGTAGACTTGTTGCCCTAAGGCCTCTTTCAAACAGGCAACAGGAGTGTTGCAGCTCCCTGAGATAAGCTTGTGTATCATAATCACCTCTTTTCTTCATTTAACCATCCATCAGATCATGGGGGGGGGGGTCTGATAGCCGGCTCAAGTGAGTGATAGCCAGTACTACTGGTTGGGACCCACATGGGTCAGCTGTTCATTGGATGTTGAGATGAGCACAGCGACTTCCAACACAGCTTGTGTGTACAGTTTGCGGCTGGCCCCAAAGGCCACAGTATAGACCTTGGTTTTGCAACTTTACTGCATTCCTGAGTTACTTCAGTAAAGTTGCAGCATGCTGGAATTTGGTGTAATCCTAGGACGTGATTGTGACCCATTTAAAAGATACCACTATCAAGCATGTTACCTTTCATCATTGCGTTGGTGTTTCCTCTGTGAAAAAGGCATAATGTACGTTGCAATCAAAGCAATCAAATAAAATGATTTTTTTTTTTTTTTTCATTTTTTTAAAGCTTGCTATAATAAAACAACTATTACAAAATTCCCCATTTTTTTGCAAAGAGCAAACATCATGAAATGGCTTTTTTTTTTTTCTTTACAGAGAGGGTGAAAAGTGGATCCTGGACTTTGACAATTTGCCTTCTGAGAATGTCCTAAGAATTTCAGATATTTATATCTGTTATCGCACTCCCTATTGTACTTGGTTCTTCTAGTTGTGATGGAGACTGGATCAGGATGCTGAAGGTTTGTATATAGGAGTGTAACATTATCCTATATAATAATTCGCTAAGGATGTCTGTCAGAAACCATCATGTGCAGTAGAGACTGCTGCGAGTGCTACGGTCTGAATTCGGAGTGCCCCGCTCTGTATCAGCTGTGGCACGTTCAGGCAGTCAATACTGAGCGTGACTGCAGCTCCACCTATGTTGGCCCGTGTACACGGGCTTTAACACTAGTCACTTTATAATGGAAAAGAGAAAATAGAAGACAGCGCACAGAGATCCTCTATCTGCAGTAATCAAACATTCAGTGAGGCATCCTATATAATAATTTGCTAAATGTATGTTTGTCAGAAGCTGTCATGCGCAGTAGAGACAGCTGCGTGCACTGCAGTCATGCGCACTACAGACTGCCCGTGCCGCGGCTGATACGAATTCAGACCGTAGGGCATAGAGAGGACTACAGGCTGAATTCGGAGAACCCCGCTTCATGTCATCCGGGGCACAGGCAGTCTCTACTGAGCATGACTGCACCGCTGCCGGTGCTGGGTGGCACTGTGACCCGTGTACACAGGCTCTTCAAATAGTAGACAATAAAGTTGTAATAAATATAGGGTGTATTTATTAGGATAATCATATTAAAAAATATATTTATAATAAAAATGTAGCATTGAAGTATATATAGAATATTCTTCTACAGTGTACACATAGAATAGTACTAATAAGAGTAAAAAGAACAAAAAGAAAACTATTGTGTTTCAATTGGTGGACCTGGATAGCCTGAATGGGACAGGACCTATTTGGGGATGCATAGCATGCTCTGCATACCCGAGGGGATTATGGGAAGAGGACAGCAGCCGGTAAATACACTCTAAGACTTGCGTTCTATCAGGAACAACCAAATACCATATACAGACTCGTATACTGAAGACCTTTCTATTCATCCATTCCAACCATCATTTATGTTCTAATTCATATTTTCATGGCTCCTAACGAAATATACTAATAACCATCTTCATCCTTGACTGAACAACACCCAGTGAACTGTATGTATAACTAACAATGCTCATATCTGAGATTGTTTTTCATTAAGGACTATTAAGTATATTCAAGTTTTAGCATTTGGCATATACTTGAATGTAACATAGGTGTGATGTTTTCATTTTTCCTGTGTATGGGATAATCATATATGTGTGATATTGGTAGAGAATATCCTCAATAAGAACTTGTTTCTCAAACAGAATCCAATTGAACAGGAACCTATCCACCTGCAACATACCTGGGGAGCGCCACCTAGCTAGCATTTTACTTGTTTTATCACTTTAAAATGTAACTGCAACCTTTAAGAGAACTGAAAATTCCCTATATAGATGGCACAGCCACTTGTTTGTAAGATAAATCGTTTTGAAAAATGAACCTTTATTTATTTAATGGCACAGTATGCTAATTAGTTTCCGAGCTGGAACACTATTCCATCACACTGATTATCTAGGTAGAGCCCACACACTGGGGCCATGTCTAATAGCATAACGAAAGGTATGTCTGTCATACTGTTCAGGATATCAGCTTAAACTGCCACATTGTTCCATAAAAATAACATGGTTTATTTTACAGAAGAATGACTAATACACCATATAGGCAGATTTTAATTCTCTGTAAAACAGGGGGTATCAAACTGCATTCCTAAAGGGCACAGATGGGGCAAATGTTTGGATTTTCCTCAGTTTTTTCACCATCTTGGCCCGTTAGGAATGCAGTTTGACATCCCTGCTGTAAAGCAAACTAAACTCCTATAAGGGTGCCAGGTTTGTGCTACAGTATCGGCCTTTCTATCATTCAGTGGGTTAAAAGCCAAATTTAAATCTGGGGATGCTTATTCCCTCTGGTGCAGAATTCTTTCAGGACTTCTTAGTTCATCAGCCTCATGGTTTCAACTTCAGCAGAGCAAGGGGTTCTTTACAGTAAGGTATGGTAAAATGTGGAATTCTTTGCCCAGGGATTTGGTAATGGCAGATACAATGAGTACATTTAAGATAAGATACATTTCTAGAAGAAGAGAACATACACTGTTATACTATAGATTATTAGTTTAAAGTGATAGCAATACTTCAATTTAATTTTATATTGTATCCATTAAAAAACGTTAAAAACAATATAAGTTTTATATTTATGGTTTGAGAGATATTCACAAGTAAAGTTTCCCCCTGAGTGACATCAGTGCTCTAGCTGACTTATTTGGAATCCGGTCCACAGACTGGCCAGTGGCTCTTCAGGAGAGCCGAGATCACAAGATATAAAAATAACTACTTAATTGGAATGGTCTACAAAGTGTGCCTTGTTTGCAAGCACACTTTGTAGACTGTTCCAATGAACTAGTTATTTTTATATCTTGCGATCTCGGCTCTGCTGAAGAGCCGCTGGCTGGTCTGTGGACCGGATTCCAAGTCTGTCAGCTAGATGGCAGACTTGACCGATACAGCCACGCAGGGGGAAATTTTAATTTTGAATATCTCTCAAACCATAAAGGTTTCAAATCAAATTACAAGCACTGTACAACGATAAGGACAATGCATTATATGAAATTAGAAAGAACAATTGAATATTCCTTTACATATTGACATTCTATCCCTTTAAGAAAGAAGTTCTGGTAAATAGACTAACACCCCACCTTGGATTCAGGAAGGATTATGTAATTCTCATTTTCCGGGTTATACTTTGGCAAAGGTTGAACTTGATCAGCTTATCTTTTTTTCAATCTAATTTACAAAGCAGCTCTGTTTATTGCTGGATTTAGAATGTTGCCGAATGATAATTTCTTCACGCACTGACATAAAAACGTACATCGAATGCATTGCAATGGGGAAACTGAAACTTGGCACAAATTCAGCATGTCATAAATGATTTAGGGCATTACACAAGGAATTTTCAGTAATGTTTCCTGCAGATGACTGTCCAGGAATGATCAACGTGAAGCTGGAAAAGGCCCTTGACTTTGAATTTGCAGAGAAGGATATAAGTGAAGTGAAACAATACATTAATACACCCCCCCAACACACACATATTCAAATACCCTTTTACAGTAAAAATGCTATGCAAATCAGAATTAATGAGCAGAACAAATTAATTCTGTGAGATTGTTTAACACATTTAAAGGGGCATTTAGGGTTCACACAAGACCCTTTAAAAGCCAGTCTGTGCCCCAGGAGCTATAAGAACGGTGTTCCCAAAGCTCTGAACTCCTCCATTGCCCTTCGGTAATCCTAGAAGATCATGTTGATCTGCAAGTCTGTGTCGTGTTGGTGCCACATGAGGAGATCATGGAAGATCGCTCTCCTCTGGATTAAACTGAATGGAAACCATGTGTTGGTGAATCCACAGCCAATGGGAGAGCAATATCCCATGAGCACCTCACTTGGCACTGCAAGAGGGAGATATAGACAAGTTGATACAGTTATTGGCTAACTAAGCAAATTTAGGATGCAAACTTAAAGACCTCTTAGGTCTCTTCCTCAGGCATATTATACAGCTAAATATGAAAACATCTCTCATATATACAAGTACACATTGCACTGTTTAGAATGGAAATCAGATAAGAAAGCTCAGTTCAGACCCAGGTTCTTTGATCAGTCAGTGGTAGGGGAGTATGATGTAAATTGCAGTCTTCTGAGGAGTCAAAGGTATTTACAATCCCAGTGGGACTGTTGTAAAGTTTAATCCACAGTGTGATACATCACCCAGCCATGGAGATCATTATGATCTGCAAGACGTACCAGACAATTTTAGAGTTAGGGGAACTCTGTTCACATACTTCTTTGGTCACAGTCTAGCATTTAAAAGAGTCTTATTTGGACTGTATACTGCCCCTGTAAGGACGAGAGGGTTGTGAAAAGCATTGTGAAGCAATGTGTTATACACTCCTCTGGTCTTTAACCCCTTAAGGACCCATGACAGTCCAGGACTGTCATGGAATTCTGGGTTCCCTGCACGCCGTTCGCAGAGTCTGGAATCTGATTCACGAAAATGAAAAAATGGTCCTTAATTGACGGCCGTGTGCGTGCTCGGACGGTCCGTAATGAGTTAAAGACTTAAAGCAACACTAAAGTTTTATTCTGATAAAAAACCTCTACTGTAGGGGTATTACTGAAGAGTACAAGAAGGGCAATCCCTCTGCTGGATGATGATCTTCAAAAGTTCAGACAGTCAGGAAGTGATGAAGATGTTACCATCACATTCTATAGAGAACTTGAGCTAGAGGCTCACCTCTCCCATGGAGTGCAACATAATAACTGTATGGATAACAGCTGAACTGCTTGGACACCAGGTGAGTGTTCAAACAGTTTAGCATAAAAAATAATTTTAACTCTAATACCTTTTGCATTAATTACCCCCAGCAGTGGTAGTATTTTTGCTTTACTTAAGAGGAAAAGCCCTACAATATCCTATATAATAATTCGCCAAGTTGTGTGTAACGCCCGACATGCGCAGTAGACACTGCTGTGCATGCGGCAGTCATGCGCAGTAGAGACTGCCCGTGCCACGGCTGATACAGAGCTGGGCGCTCCGAAGGAGCGTCCAGCTCTGTATCAGCCAAGGCGCGGGCAGTCTCTACTGCGTGTGACTGCCCCGCGACTGGCTGCCAGAGGCACTGTGGCCCGTGTAACGGGCTGTTCAACTAGTATGTATAATAAAAGTGTACTATCCCTTTAATGAACATAGATTTTATAAATATAAGATACTTTTTTACCCGAGTTGTCATGGGGCCATATGCACAGTAACAAAATGGACCAATGCCTGGGAACGCTGACTGCACCATAGAGAATATATACAAATTATCTTTGACTTAAAGCGGAACTATCTCCTAAAACCAAAGTTTTGCCATGCGTTTTAATGTTTAACCCGACATTAGTGCTGTGTGTGTGTGTGTTCTTCAAGTCGCCTGGTAGTGGAGATATTTGCCCTGCAAAATCAGGCACTTCCGCGTTCTGTGGGACTCCATGACGTCTCAGGACTTCCCAGCTGCCCCAGGGAGCGCATTCACGCTGCCCTTCGAAGCTGGATTTCTGTGATGTAGTGTTACAGCAAACTCCATTTACAGTACTACTGAGGTTGTATATAGTTGTATTACAGGTTGCAACCTCAGTAGCATTGTAAACGGAGTTTGCTGTAAAGCTACATCACAGAAATCCTGCTTCGAAGGGCAGCGTAAACGCACTCCCTGGGGCAGCTGGGAAGTCCTGAGACAGTACAGGGTACTGTAGAACGCGGAAGTGCCTGATTTTGAAGGGCAAATATCTCCACTACCAGGCGACTTGAAGAACACACCCCACACAGCACTAATGTCAGGTTAAACATTAAAACGCATGGTAAAACTTTGGTTTTAGGTGATAGTTCCGCTTTAAGTGCTTTGCAATGTGTCAGAGACTCCTCTAGCAGATACTTTTTAATTTGTAACTTATGGAGCAGATGATTTGCCCCGGAATTGCTCCAATTCTAATTTTTGTGCACATGGCCCTTAGTACGACTGTGTTCAGTTGTATACCTGCATTAGAGGTGAGAGGAGCAATACCCATAGTGTGTGTGTGTGAGTGTATGCATGTGTGCAGTGTAGTTGTTTGTGTGTTTCTAGTTGTCTGTGTGTATGTGTGCGAGTGCATACATATCTGGATGCTTGTGTGTATCTGGGTATTTGTGTATGTGTGTCTCGTGTATGTGTATGTGTGCATATGTACATGTGTGCATGTCTTGTGGTGTGTGCGTATGTGTGCATGCATGTCTGTGTGTGTGGGTGTCTGAGTGTGTGTGCATGCATGTCTGGTTATGTGTGTGTATTTGTGTGAATGCCTGGTTGTGTGTCTGCGTGTCTGTGTGCGTCTGTCTGCTTGTCTGTCTGTGTGCGTGTGTTAAACCACTGAGGACCAGAGAAGGACACAGTAATCTGGAGGAATTCTGGAGAAAACCAACTGAGCCATGAGGACAGATACAAATACCTCAGATTCCCATTGATTTCAATTAGATTTTAACCCTTTGAATACCAGAGCGAATTGGGAAGTAATGCACTGAATACCTTTCTAGCATGGGGTGGGGGTTTATATTCCAGTTTAAATCAATAGGAAATATATTTGTCCCCTCTGGTGCTTTGCCCCAGAAGTGCTCCAGTTCTAAGTATTGCAGCCTCAACCATAGATCTGGGTAGTCAATGTGTGGACTTCCAGCTGTTGGAGACTAGAATTTCCATTTTCCCTTAGCCACTAACAGAAAGTTGATGATGATGGGAGTTGTATTCCCCAGTAGCTGCAGAGCCAAAGCTTGTCTGTCCCTGCTTTAGATCGTTCCAGACCAAATAGATGTAATGTACACCTTTGAGAGCGTGTGTAACGCATTACAGAGTTATGCACTGCACAAATCCACTGGTTCAGCTTAACCCTCTGAGTGCAAAAGGGATGAGCAACACATTGCTTTGCACTGCATTGTGCACTTCTCTGGCACTCACAGGATTAATCATCAAAAAAATACATAAGTAGTTATAAATTGAAAAATCTGTAGATTTTTTTTTTTTCAACTTCAGGTAAGGCAGCTGCTATTTAGAAAACTAAACCACAGCACCACCTAGTGTTAAAACAGTGAACTGCATTTTTTGGATTAAACCTAATCAACATTTTTAGCATGCCAAGTGCTAAATGAAAGATTTGTCTGCAGAAGGTTTTTCATGCATAATATAATCATACGTTTTCTATTGTAAATCACATAGAAAGAGATCAGAAGCTAAGAAATCTACTTTTAATTCACACTCCCACTGTGCACCAAATTCCTGTCTGTAAGAAACTTGGCTCTGGAACGTGGACTAAACGGAGATACTTCTGGTGTTGCCATACTGTTACTGTGTCAGACTGGTTTTACTGCAATCACATCACACAGCATTACTTTGTCTCTTTAGGCTGTTAAGATGTTAACCCTTTGAGTGCCAGAGGGGTACGCAACGCATTGCAAAGCAATGCGATGCGTACCCCTTTGGCATTCTGAGGGTTAAAGGGGAATTTACTCCATCTAATCATAACCCAGCTTACTTTACTATGACCAATGTATTGCATACCCCTCTGGAACGCAAAAGGTTAAAGCAGTGGTTCTCAACCTTTTTCTGTTCAAGACACCCATAAAATACAATCCATTTTTTTCGGGGCACCCCAGACATTTTATATGTTATTTAGTCAGGGGCATTATGAAGGATACAAATAATTAATATATATATAGATATTCTTGGATCTCAGAATCAGACGAACAAAAACAAACATGCTGTGCACAAAAATGTCCATAAATATACATTTGAAACTCAACAGTGACTTTTTTATTTAAAGCGGAACTACCACCTGAACACAACTTTAGCTTAAATAACTCCCCATCTGGCAACTAGCTACTTAGTAGCGCTAGTCGCCAGAATAATTACCTTGACAAATAGATTTAGCCTTTCTTCCCGGGCTGACAGCATCACGATACACGGACATCTTGCCATAATGTTTAGGTGTTAATTCCGCTTTAATGTCTTTATAGAAAACAAGGGGCATCCTAAATGGATTTCCGAGGCACACACGGCATCCTAGTTGGGAATCACTGATTTAAAGGGACACACACAGAGCACTATACAACACTGGCTAGTATTAAAGCACACACACACACGGTGTGCATTAACCCCTTAAGGACGGCCGATCACTCATATGGGCGTCACTTAAGGACCACAGCCCTTTTTATTTTTGTTTCACTGCATCCGATTCAGGGCTCACTGAACGGCGTGTAGCCACGAGGAGAGCCCTGAATTCCATGACGGTCCTGGCATGTCATGGGTCCTTAATGCAAATCTACCCATGAAGTGCCAGGACAGTCAAGGGTCATTAAGGGGATAATACTTTGCTTGTCTGACAGTCTGCAATGCTGTCTTGCAGAGGTGGGGAATTAACCTTCTCTATCTACAGGAAGCAGCACCAGGAAGTGCCTGGTGCTGCTTCCTGGAGAGGGAGAAGCTCAGTTTCCCCACCACTGTGTCTGTACCCTCAGTGATGTCAGTTCTGAGGGAGGTTCGTCCCCCTGATAATGTCAAGCACCAAGCTCATACTGAGCAATGATAGAGAAGAAATCAGCCATTCAAATATCTTTTGGAATATTGTGAGGCTGGGACATCTTACTCCCAGAATGTATTATAATTGCTGATTTCTTCTTCTCTGTTGCTCGGTAAGCACCCATGGGGCGTGAATTGAACTGGGGGAGGAGTCAGACATGGAGTACCTTGCTGCCCTCTTCCCAGTTTTCAAACCCTCCCACAGTGCAGCATGCTCCCTCTAACAGCTGCTTACACAGCCAAAGCCTGGGGGGGGAGGTCTGGGGAGGTGTTAGTGTCCTTTTAAAATGGAAAGTTGCGAGAGTGAACTGTGGTAGCAAAAATTCATTCTGTATGAACATACATACAACTACACACAACTACTCAGTCTATACAAATGTACATACCAACTACACATTCTATATGAACATATCTAACAAGAAAGGGAGAGAGAGCCGGGGCAGCGCTCAGATGGGTAAAGATGATAGGAGTTGTAGTCTCGGCTGGAGCAGAACTGAGCGATGTTTATAGCGGTTTTACAGCAGCACCATGCTGATGAGACCCACATAGGCTGAAAAGAATATGTGTGGTTGTGCTGTTTCACTCCTGTGGAGATTTTCCTGGCATTTTGAAGCTGGACTGCCTGAAGGTGGGACCAATCTGATATGGACATGGAGATTTCTTCTCTGCAATGCCACATGAGAGTGAAAAATGTGGACTTGTAGCACTGCTAAGAATGCACCATGCCTTGGAACAAAAATCTTTATTTTGTTCATTATCGGTGGGTGTTAGTCACAATCTTTTTTTTTTTTTTTTTTTTGTAAATTCAAGTTTATTAAATTGTTAGAAGGAATAAAGGAGGACAAAAGACAAGAGGGGAGGTACAAAAACATGACAATAATACAGCAATGCAATGTAGCGTATACAAGGCACATGGGAACCAATTGTAGCTACATCAAGGGAGATATGTCACAGAGAAGAGGAGAGAGAGTAAAAAAAAAAGGGGGGGGAGAAAGAAGGGAGGGTAAGAGGTGACCAGGGGAGGAATTCCAAAGGGCTTTCCCCATTCCACAACAGGGGCCGAATACAGAGAGCACCATCCCAGGCTACCGACCAGCGGGGCCCAAGAGAGTCTGCGTCTCAGGATCCTCCAAAAATTGCATCCAAGCGAACCAAGTGGAAGCACAGTGGTCCCTACGATCATCAGACTCAAAAATGAGCTCCTCCATGTTGTGTGTGTTTTCCACCCTTGTGACCCACTCACGAATCGTCAGGGGTGAAGTCATGCCCCAATGCAGAGTAATAGTGACTTGGCCTCATTCAACAGGTGATGAATCACTGACTTCTTATATTGCGAGACAGGCAGAGAAGTGCTGTGAAGCAAAAGAGAACCTGGAAGAAAGGGAGTGGGGGAGTCCGTTAACTTCCGAAGGAGAGAATGAACCTGAGTCCAAAAAGAGGAGATGAGAGGGCAGTCCCACCAAATATGGAGCAAAGTACCGGAAGCTGCACAGCACCTCCAGCAGATATCAGGAGTCTCAGGGGAAAAAGAGTGCCGGAGTGCGATACCAGTGGGTAAGCAATTTATATGACATTTCCTGAGTTTTATTTGCTAAAGAGCACTTGTGAGTCAGGGTAAAGATATTTTCCCACTGAGAATTGCTCAACGAAACCTGGAGGGACAATTCCCATTTCCGAGTGAAAGCCGGAAGGGGAGCAGCACCAGAAGAAGTGAGCAGGTGATACAATAGGGACATACCATGTGGGGGAAGGGTATCCCCGGAGCATAGTTCCTCAAAGGGAGTATGAGGCCAAAGAAGATCTTGCGGTTGAGAGATGGAACTAACAAACAACCCAAGTTGAGCATAATGAAACCAATTCAAGGCCGTCGGAGGACGGAGAGACAAAATATCCCGTAGAGATCGAAGCTGATGATCCTCCCCCAAGAACGCCACAACCCGAGCTGCCCCATTAAAGGAGGTTCCAGGAATGAGCCAGAGCCCTGACCAGGCGGAAAGGCCAGATTTCTGCGCACGGCGTCAAAGGGGATGGGAAAGTAGTGAGCTGAACAGGACAGGGCACATTGTGAAAAACAGAGAGAGTGGTGGAAACTAAAGGGTGTCCCCTAGAGAACGACTAAGCATGTGACGGCTGAAGCCAAGGAAGAAGGTGCAAAGGAACATCAAGCCCAACCTCTTCAATCGATACCCAGTGTTTTTGAGGTGGGCAGAACGTCCACTCCAGGATACAGAGCAAGTGACAAGCATGGTAGTAAGTGTGAGGGCAAGGCAAAGCTATGCCACCTTGCAACTTAGAACAGGTAAGGAAGTCAAAGCTGAGGCGCGATCTTCTCTGGGCCCATAAAAATTTTAGCCACAGGGAGCTAATTGAGGTAAAGAAAGCCAACAGTACACGAACAGGAAGCATTTGAAATAAATAGAGCAAGCGCGGGAGCACATTCATCTTTAACGCATTCGCCCAACCAAACCACGAGACATACAACGGGGGTCACAATCTTTTTTGTATACCTGCCAACTACACATTCTATACTGATATACCTAGCAGCTACACACGGTATATGACCCTTCCAGCTTAAGTTTCTGTGTAAGTATTTTTTTTCTTTCTTTCAGAAAGACCCAGGAGTGGGATCGGGTCAGTCAGTGGGCTGGATTCAGCCCGCATTCCATATTTTGTATCCTTACATTTCTAGGGAAGCGTTCCACAGGGGACAGAGACCCTAGGAAGCTGATCTCAAACAATGAAGTAATTATAGGGCAAACCATTTGCACCAAAGGGGAACATTTTCATGGATTTAAAAAAGAGCCTTTAACTCCTTGAATACTCGAGTGGTCTCCAAAATATTAAAGATGTTAAATTTCCCAGTTAACGCAAAGGAGACTGGTAAATGTCCCCAGTGGAGCTGGTGTTTACCACAGAATTACTTCATTTCTCCTTAATACATGAGTCTAATTATGTTCATCACTGAATGATGGGCACTGGTACAGACAGTGAAACAGAGGTCCAAGAGCATCACGTTGCTATGGCGTCCGGTTGCCTAGCACTGAGAATGTGCACAGATGACAAAAAGGGTAGGTTGTGAGAGAGATGTTTTGGGAGGCAAAGCAGGTGATTTAATTGTAGGAAAAAGTTAAATGTAATAGTACAAAGCCAATAAATCCGAGTATAAAAAATATCAGGACACAGGGAGAAAACAGGGGCAAGAAGGAGTAGAGTGAAGGAGGATGTAGGCCATAGGAACAAATTAAGAGGAACAATTCTGAGGCAAACAAACTCTGCCCTATTGGACAAATAAACATTCCCTTCAAGGGCATAACTACAGAGGGTGCAGTTGTGATGGAGCCCTTCATCCAAGGGGGCCCATCAGCTGCAGAGTTCAATATTTTTCTGGTTAACCCCCAGTGAGAATATTTTTGTGTTGGGGCCCAAAACATTATTTGCATGGGTCACTACAATGACTAGTTACACCACTGATTCCCATTGACTTAAATGGGACTTTTAAGCCCTTACTTAACCCATGACTGTTACATTGCAACAGAAATATGAGTTTCAAAAGAGCTTTCAAAATCAACTACATTATGTTAGCTGTTTGTATTTAAAATAATACTTTATGAGATATTTAACTTTATTTGTCAGTTTATACATATTAGTGCTCTCTGGCATGACAGACATATACCAGCATTCCATACTGCTCTTCCTCCTACCTGCCACTCCCTGCCAGCCAGATACCAACATTCCATACTGTTCTCACTCCTACTTGCTACTCACTGCCAGCTAGATACCAACATTCCACACTGCTCTCTCTCCTACCTGCCACTCCCTGCCAGCCATATACTAACATTCCACAATGCTCTCTCTCCTACCTGCCACTCCCTGCCAGCCAGATACCAACATTCCATACTGCTCTCACTTCTACTTGCTACTCACTGCCAGCTATATACCAACATTCCACACTGCTCTCCCTCCTACCTGCCACTCCCTGCCAGCCATATACTAACATTCCACAATGCTCTCCCTCCTACCTGCCACTCTCTGCCAGCCAAATACCAGCATTCCACACTGTTCTCCCGCCTACCTACCACTCCCTGAAAGACATACACTAACATTCCTTACTGCTTTCCCTCTTACTTTCCACTCCCTGTCAGCCAAATACTAACATTGCACACTGCTTTCCATCCCAATGGCCAGTAGTAGCTAATTTGCATAAAATGATAAATATATAGCTCCAAATATCTTATATGCTAATGTGCAAACTAAAAATCAGCTAATATAATATATAGGCGATTTTAGAATATCTTTCTCTTAATGTCCAGTGTGGAACACAGGAACCATAGGGTAAAGGTCCCCTCCTCCAGAGGGCAGGGCACTTCGAAAAAAGACAGGGCATCTGGAGAGGAGACTCCCCTCTTCCATCCAGCTTTATCCCCCCGCCTCCACAGTTTCAAGTGACCTGGCCTTATGAAATGGCAAGTTGAGCACTTTTCTCTTAGTTTTTTTTTTTACATGGGACTCTATAACCCCCCCCCACTGGGGGCTCCCATTAACTGGCTTCCCTGGAGTTTGATTGACCAGTTCACAGGTGCGTTTCTGAACCTTTCCTTGTGGAGGCTGACCAGTTTATGAGCCTCTGTCTAATTATTGACCTTGTCTTAAGTTCTGTCATTTAAATGGGAGTCTGAAGACTGGAAAGCTAACCAATTAAGTGCTGTGGTCCTATGTCTCTGCTATAGTCTGGTGCCCACTGTTGCCTATCATGCACTCCATTTCATTTTTATTTCTTTCATTGCATGTTTCTAAGATGTATGTTTGCATTGTAAGGGTTTTTAACCTTTTCGGTGCTCTGGCTGATTTTACGCTGTCGTAACTGGACTTTTTCCTCATTTTAGAGATGATGTCTTTGTTCTATTCTTTTTTTTCTACTAAAGTGCTGTGTATATTTATAGTATTCAGCATTTTTTCTCTATTTTATTAGTACTTCATTTTATTTGACACGTCCCCTTTAAGAACTGGGTGCCTGTGAGATGGCCATCTTTTTTTGCATGCGATTCTTCACAGAGCCATATCGCTGTACTTCTTTCACTTACAGCTGTCAGAGAGGGCTCAAAATGAACTGCTAGACCTGCTCGGTCACTGTATACGGGGTCAATATTCAGGGCCCCAAACATTTCTGGAGAGCCACCATTTGCTGTAAATGAGAAACTATATGTCCCAGAATCTCCCTTTCCCCAGCCTTTCAGGATTGGACAGAGGTGATGCTTGGGCAGCTATCATCCTTTCTCATTCATTCTTTATATCTACATCGCTATCTATATCCATCAATAAGGAGAGGAGGACAACGAGTGGTAGATAAATATAACCCTTTCATTACATTGCAATGCGTTACGTACCCCTCTGGCACTCAGAGGGATAGAGACAGACAAACAGAGAGATAGACTGATAGCTAGACTGATAGCTATAAAGGACTACTGTCTGAAATATTACTATTTAAATAACATTCTGTTTAAAGCCTTGGTTCTAGAGACATTTCACAATTTTGGGGATGTGTTTAGCATTCAAAAGCTTAAACAAGTAAGGAGAGACTTATTACTTTAATTTTGCACATACAACCCCCCCATCTGCCCCCATCTTGACCCAAATCATTCACATGACTGGTTTATTAAATGATAATAATCTGGAACAATAGACATACCAGAAATGACCTAACACAACTTCCCAAAACTCACCAAAGCTCTATTTCCCATCATCTTTGGCAGAATTGAAAAGTAACATTTGGGTTAAAAAACAATTACTTGCATTCCTTTTCCTCATTAGTCATTTTTTGATCTTTTTTATCCCTTGTTCTGGCTTTCTTCCTCAGTCTGTCTGTACACCAGCATACTACTCGAATACCTCTTTAACCCCTTAAGTACCAGAAATGTATTTGTAACACATTGCAAGGCAATGTGTTGCACGCTCCTTATGGTCCTTAAAGAGTTACATATTGAGGCTGACGTATTAAGAGGTGACTACCACATGGAGTTGTAGATCTGCTTCTCTGGGGGCAGACCAGCCAAAAACGTCAGATCTGCATTGTGAGACCTAGATGACCAAGAGAGGAAAAGAATGAGGATCCAAAATGAGATCCATGGTGTACCCTCATCATTTCTGAGAGAAGAGACTGAACTGCTGGACTTATGTCTTACAGTTCAGTCTTGGGCTGCGTTCACAACTCTCAAAGACCCAAGAGAAGGGCTTCTAAGCCTGACACTAAGTGTGGAGGCTGTGTATTCAACCCCCACAGACTCTAGTGAAATGCTTCCAAGCCTGACACTAAGAATCTATGGAGGCTACACACTCAACCACCACAGACCCTAGTAAAGGGCTTCCAAGCCTTACTCTAAGAACCTATGGAGGCTGCACACTCAACCACCACAGACCCTAGCGTAAGGCTTCTGGGCCTTACTCTAAGAACCTATGGAGGCTGCACACTCAACCAACACAGACCCTAGTGAAGGGCTTCCAAGCTTGACTCTAAGAATCTATGGAGGCTGCACACTCAACCAACACAGAGCCTAGTGAAGGGCTTCCAAGCCTGACACTAACAATCTATGGAGGCTGTGCACCCAACCTCCACAGACCCTGAAGGATCAGGACAAAAAAAAATTAATTAGGATCCTCAGATTAAAAAAACCCACCTGCAAGTAATTTTTTTGTCATTTATAGATTTTTTTTTTTTTTTGCTAAGGGTTCAAACTAATTGATTTTGTGTCCTGGTCTGCCAGTGTGTGCAGATTCAACGCCAAGGACCAATGATTCTTCTGCTAGGTGTATTTAAACAGTGATAGTTTGGCGGTTGCCATTGTATAGGTCTGATCATTATCTTTGAGACAGTGGCTTCCTACCATGAAATGAGTAAGAATCAAGGCCCTGACTTTTATTTATTTATGTCCAATAGAATATTTAAAAAACGGTATTTAAAATATGATGTCTAAAAACCAATAATATGAAAAAGACTTTCAGTTTTTCAAATCTCAGAATGAAAGACATTGTAGATCACATGAAAAAATGTTGCCACAAGAGTATATTCTTATAGATGGAGGCAATTAATTTTAGTAAGCTAGCTATGAAAAAGAGAGGATGGAATCAGTAAAGCGTATTATAGTTACATGTAGGATCATCCATGTGGGACTCCTAGTCCCCCCCATAATTCTTATTACTAAGTTCCTGTGTGTAGGCACATTGTGAATGCTTGTAGGCACTCAAGGTCTCTGGGCTTCTTCTAATCTCTCCTCTCTGGTGATGGTCTCTTGTTTGGACCACTAATCGCTAAAAATTCCAAAATTCACATCTCTGGATGCCTCAATGCAGTTTAAATATTAATTCCATCAAACATAACTACACCCAGAACAGACCTGTACATTGCTCTTCCTCCTGTTCTTTTTTTTTTTTTTTTTTTTTTTTAAGTGCCTAGTGTGTAATTGTGTAGTGTGTCGATAAACACAGTTTTAATAAACTTCTACCTTCTCCAGGAAGCAGCCTCTTGTGCTTTTCATCTTCCTTGGAGACTTGAGATGTCCTTAGAAGAAACAGGGGAAATTCTCACACAAGCTATTCTGTCAGGGACCTGGATGCTCTGTATCTTCTATAAATAAGTATTTTAATTGCTCAGTCTACATATTTAGCAAAAATCACTTTAGGATTTGGGACAATGGTCTCTGTTTTAAACTGTGGTAAGGTGTATGCATGATGCTGCTAGTACTGGAGTCCTTTATCATTTATTCAACATTTTATTTCTCTACCGGAACACAGGTACCATGGGGGTTGAGCTTCTCCATTGGAAGGCAGGACACATCAGAAAGACAACTTCTTGTGGTTGGAGACTCTCCTCTCCCTCTGTAGGTCAACCTCTCCCTGCCTCCAGTTTATGATTTGTTCTTCAGACTGTGGGGAAGGCTTAGAACACTGCTACTTACTATAGATTTGTATTTTTCCTTAGATATGGGGCTGTTACAGTTCCCCCATTAGGAGGGTTACCATTACTGGGCTTCCCCTGGAGTGGATTGTGTGCAGGTGCTGTTTGGACCCTTGCAGCCCTTGGACAGAATCTTGTAACCCAAGTTTTCACTCCCAGCAGAGTCTCTCTGAGGCACTGCTTCCTTCACAATGGTAACTGTATGGCTTAAAATTGGAAGGCCTTTGCTACTAGCCAGACCTGAAAAGTTATTCGCCACTGCAAGCCATAACATAACCACCAGGGCTGAATGTCTACTCTTCAGGGCTAAATTTTCACTCGCCATTGGCTAGTGGAATTTTTGAGCCCTGGTAATCCGAAGACAGAAGATGAAGATTGGTGAGTACCCCTTTGAGTGCCATGGTCCACTTTGTCCATACTTGTACCTCTTTCTACAGGGCTTTTCCTCTGAGCCTTAAGGTTCCTGCACTCATGTTGGGTATTTTATTACTGTTTTATTGTTATCCCCTGAATTATAGCATACGGATGGCTGTATTGTGACTAGTTAACCCCCTTCCCTGCTGGTTTCTCTTGGTTGGGGCTTTTCCTAGACTTTTCCCTTAGGGGGTCTGTATCACCGTCTCGCTTTGGCTATCCTGTGCTTCTTTACCTCTGTATGGCCGCCGGCCGGCATGGCCTCCGGCCACTTCCTCATTGCTACATCAGGTAACAGGCACTAGCACGTACGCTTGTTTATGGGCCTATTCTGGGTCGCCTAATTGGGTCCCGCCTCCTTCTGCTCCATTATAAACCTCCCTGGGCCTGGGAGTCATTGCCCTTACGTGGGGTTCCTGTTAGTTACTCTTGTGCTCCGTCGTGACCTGTGCTTATCTGATAATCCGCTCTGTGTATGACCCCGGCTTGTCTGACTATCCACATCATTTCTGACCTTTGGCTTTGGCTGACTAACTAGCTCCATGTTAACCCCAGCTTGTCTGACTACCCACATCGGTTCTGACCTGTGGCTTTGGCTGACTCACTCTCTCCGTGTAGTCTCCGGTTTGTCTGACTACCCACATCTGTTCTGACCTGTGGCTCTGGCTGACTCACTCGCTCCGTATAGTCCCCGGTTTTTCTGTCCTCCGGCTCTTATCTCGCTCAGTGTATCCCTGGCTTGTCTGACCTGTGACTCTGCTGACAACTCGCGCTGTACGCTCCAAGCCTGCCTGACCATTAGCCTCTGTGTCCCACGGCTCTGTCCGACTCTCACTCCCTGTTGCCTTTGGTCTCTGATACCTCTCAGTAGTGCAGTGCATAGCACAGTGTGCAGCTCCGGGTAGGAGTCTGGGCCCTATCTTCCTGTGGGCTGGGGTTGTGTGGGATATTATCATCGCTATATATCATATATTATTATCACTGTATATTCCAATAAAGGTGGTTATATTTTATTACTGTGTCTGTCCTTCTTTGCCCGATTACCATAACAGTCTGTCTTTTTAATACCCCCCTCATGTTCCTTGGGGATATTGAGTGTTTTGGGGTACTTTTAATATTGTCCGTTTTCTTAGGTGTGCGGTGCCTTTAAGAAACGCTTCCCATGCCACCGCCATCTTTGCTCCATTGACTTCTATGGTCAAAACTCTGCGCCATATCTCTGCAACGGTTTGTCATACAGAGGTCAGAGTGGGCTCTTTCTTATCTGGTTTATGTCCTCCATATCGTCGGGGTCTAGGTATGGAGTTGTAGGCAATGCTAGGCAACGGCAACAGAGAACACCACATTACCCAGAATGCCCGGTTCACTGTCCTTCTTCCGAATGGCTGCCCGTTTTGCAGTTGCCATTTTGCTTCTCTCTTGCTTATCCTAAGCAGAAGCAGACTCTCCTTGCTCTCCTTCTCCAGATTAACCCTTTGCCTGCTGATAAGTACGTTTTGGGCTTTTCTTTTGTGAACTATTAGTCTGGGGTACTGTTAATAGTGATTTATACTAGCTTAGAGACGCTACTCCTGTCAGGATGTCGGATTCTAAGGGACAAAGGCTAAGGACTCAGAGTCATCACTGACCCACCTTGCTTACTGTTCCTCATGTCAAACGCTACTCCCTAGAGAGTATTCTGGACCCCTCTGCCCCTCCTGTGCTGTGGCTCTTATTACTCCGCCAGGCCCCTTCAGCACTGTACAAGTGCCAGCTTGGGTTAAAACATTGTTGTCCACTATAGCCAGTTTCCTGTCTCCATCCAAGGGGTTCTTCAGTCTTGAAAGCCCCCTACCACCTTTAGGTATGTGGCCCCTAGGGCTCAGAGTATGCCTGCACTCATAGGGGCCTCCTCTGAGGAGGACTGTTCCGTGAGGAAGGGGAATATGAAGATATGGATTCTTCCTACTCCTATGACGACTCTGACGGGGCTGAGAGGTGGAAGAAATCTACTGTATTTCCCTCTAATGCCACTCTCAGTCAGCTACTTCTGGATGAGTGGAAGACACCATATAAGAGGTTGTCTATCTCTAAGAGGTTTTCTAAGCTGTATCCCTTTTCTGAGGCAGCTTTGGCGCAGTGAGCCTCTACCCCCATCTGCGGATCCCCAATTTCCAGGCTAGCCAAGTCAACTTCTCTACCATTGGCAGATGCAGCAGGACTCAAAGACATGGCAAATAAGAAACTTGATTCTATCTTCCGGTCTAATTTTGCAGCCTCTGGGACTGCCTTGTGGCCTATTTTTGCCTCTACCTGGGTCAACAGAGGTGTTGCTGTTTGGGCTGAACAGATGATTGAAGCTATCCGTGTGGATGCTGCCAAGGGGGACTTATTGGTCTTTTTGGCCAAGATGTCGGAGGCAGTCAGGCTGTCTGCCATAGCCTTGGCTTTCTAGGTTATTGCGCAACACACCTTGTGGCTTAAGATTTGATCTGCAGAAGTCATTGGTTTCTTACCCTTTCAGGGCAAGTCTCTGTTTGGACCTGAGCAAAAGCAGATTATTAGTGATGCTACTGGGGGCAAGAGCACCTTGTTGCCTCAGATGTCCACCAAGCACTCTACTGTTTTGAGGTAACTGTCTTTTTCATCACCACCAAACTGAGGCGCAAAGGCTGCAAAGTTTGCAGGCCTCCAACCAGCTCCCCCCGGCCAAGCCCAGGCAGCAGTGGCAGCTCAAGCAAATAGCTTCAAGGCCTAAGTCTCTCAAGCCAGCTTCTGCATGACTCGTGGAATCCTGGACCGCAGGTTCCTTTAGGTGGGTGTCTTTGCCTTTTTGGGACGCTGGGAATATGCTAAAGTGGACTAGTGGGTTTTGAGGTTGATCTCAGAAGGGTACAGAATAGGTTTCAAGTTCATTCAGAGAGTCGTGCATACTTTCCCTGCCTACAAGGCTCCCACACCTCCATGGGACCTTAATTTGGTTCTGGGAGTTTTGCTGCATCCACCTTTTGAGTCCCTTGCTACCATTCTTTTGCATCTCTTGACATGGAAAATGGCTTTCCTTCTGGCAGTAATTTTAGTCCGCAGGGTTACTGAGTTGCAGGCTTTGTCCTGCAAGCTGCCTTTCCTGGTTTGATGTGGTCTGCTGCCTTAAGCTTTATGTGCACTGTATAGTCTTTTCGTATGACTGATTCCTTGTTTGTCATTCCTGGGGGTCCCAGGGCAGGTCAGGCTGCTTCCAAGGCCACTATTGCCTCTTGGATCAAGTCTACCATTCATAGTGAGTATAAACTCAAGAAGAAACACGCTCCCTTCAGAGTTACAACTATCACGGTGCCCGTGATTGCTGGCTTTTTCTGTCAGTTAGCTGTGGGGGCGCTCCATTGGTTGCCTGTGACTAGCCCGCCCAGTATTGCCTATATAGGTTCCTGCACCCTTTCACTGCCCTTTCGTGGTGTCTCTATGTCAGTGGTTACCTGCCTATGGATTCCTGTGTCTACTGGGGCTTGCTTGAATCCTCTACTGTTCCAGCGTCAGAGTACCTACCCAGAGAGTCAGTATACACTCTAGTGTGGTTCCTGCCTCCGTTCCTGATCTGGTTTGGCTGATGTTCCTGCTTCTGTTCCTGACCCGGTTGGGCTATCGTTGCTACTCCGGTATCCTGTTCCGGCCTGGCTGTCGCTCCTGGATCCTGATTTGGATACATTCCACTTGGCTCTGGTCGCCTCGGCGACACTCTTGTGTTGGTGCCGCTGGTACTAGGCCCTTGGCCTCTGAGATGGCACTGTATGTCTATGTTATGGGTAACTGCAATTACACTGGTTGCTTGCTGCCTCCGTGAAAGCACTGGTAGGGCTTCCAAGTTCGATCAGTACGCGGTACTGGTTTGCGCCACTCTTACACTGGTTGCTTGCTGCCTCCGTTAAAGCACCGGTAGGGCTTCCAAGTTGTCCAGTACGCGGTACTGATTTGCTCCACTCTTACACCGGTTGCTTGCTGCCTCCGTTATAGCACCGGTAGGGCCTCCGTGTTGTCCAGTACGTGGTACTGGTTTGCTCCACGATTACACCGATTGCTTGCTGCCTTCGTTATAGCACCGGTAGGGCCTCCGTGTTGTCCAGTACGCGGTACTGGTTTGCTCCACTATTACACCGGTTGCTTATGTTACCACCTTTATAGCACTGGTACGGCCTCCCTGTTTGTCCAGTACATGTTGCCGGTTCGCTCCACTCTATCACCGGTTGCTGATGCTACATCCGTTATTGCACCAGTGGGGCCTCCGGTATATTGGTAAGGCCGGTAGAGCCTTCTTCATATTATTGTGCCAGTCTCCAGGCTACCTTGCCCAGTATATTGGCAAGGCCGGTAGAGCCTCCCTCATCTTGTCGTGCCAGTCTCCAGGCTGCCTTGCCCGGTATATTGGTAAGGCCGGTAGATCCTACTTCATCTCGTTGTGCCAGTCTCCAGGCTGCCTTACCCAGTAATTGGCAAGGCCGGTAGAGCCTACATATATTGTATTATTGTTTGCTATTGTACTTGAACTTGTCGTGTGTCTATAACATAAGTGTATGTCCAGGACCTGTGAGGGTTCTTATTAACTTTTCAATAAAGTTGTGTTTTTATCCTAACTCTGTGTCTGAGAGTCAAAACAAACCGTGACAACAACACATTCCACGAGGTCTGTTGGGGCTTCCTTGGCATATAAGAATCAGGCCTCAGCTATATAATCGTGCAAGGCTGCGACTTGGTCCTCCTTGCGTACTTTTGCTAAACATTATCTTGTGGCTGTCAAAACCAGCTTTGGCAGGAAGGTCCTTCAGGTGGTTCTTCCTGTCTAAGGACCTAATTATTCCTGTGCTTTACTGTTGTTCAACTGTTTGTTCTTGTGCTCTGTACAACTTTTTCTGTGTCCGTTGACACTTAATTTGGTTTGGGCTGTTCCGGTTCTGGATAGTCCTAAGGGATTCCAGTATCACGGCAACAGGTATGAGGTTCTTTCTCTATGGTATCTGCGTTCCATATTGGTCAATAGAGAAAACAGGATTTTAGTCTTACCCGTTAAATCCTTTTCTTAGTCCATATGGAACATAGGTCTCCCATCCAGAGAAAGGGGCCTCTCTTGGTCTTAACTGTCTGGTTCTGGGAGTCTTTTTAGGGTCTTTTTCTCACAGGAGCTCTTCTTCTTCTTCTCCTCTCGCTGTCCCTATTTGGTGTGGTTGTCTCGCATCATAGACTGGAGGCAGGGAAGGGTTGGTCTGCATAGGGAGAGGAGTGTCTTCACCCACTAGACTTCAGGCTGCATTCAAATGCAGGTGATAATTTTAACTCTGCTTTTATCTCCAGGTATACCCATAGACTTCAACAGGAAAAGGTTTGATAAAACGGGAGGTAAAATTTATCTTCTGCATTTGAACCCAGCCCCTTGTCTTTTTGATGTGTTCTGCCTTCCAATGGAGAAGCTTAACCCCATGGTACCTGTGTTCAATATGGACTAAGAGACAAAGATTTAACAGATAAGACTAAAATCCTATTTTAAATAGCAGTAAGATGTATATATGGAATGTTAGTATTTGGCACACGATTATGCCACCCAGAAATCTAATTTGTATAATTGACAAATAAACAGAGATAAATATCTCACACTATTATCTTAAATAAATTGTCTAACATATAGGCACTTCTGAAAGCTCTTTCAAAATCAACTATGTTTTGAATCATAAGAATGTTGCGATTTTTAATTTGTCCACTATGATCCAGTTGATTTCTTTCAGAATAACTCCAGTCCTTACTACATCAGCCTCAGGAACTGCCATCTATAACTAATTATAACGGATTAAAATAGTTTCTGATTTACAAATCCTTGGTTAATCAACCTGGCTAGAAATTACTAACAAACTTGAGGCTACAAGTTAGGGCTTTGGAAAGCCTTAGAGGATTACTCATTAAGTGCTAAAAATAGAAATATCAACATGACACAAATAAGTAACCCAGCAGTGTCTACTACTTACCTGTTTGTAGAAGAAAGAATTATTAGCAAAATACTTTCATGAATGCCGTTGAGAACAAAATGGAGCATGTTCTTTGATCAGATTTTGTTTAGTACTTTTGTGCTCGAAGGGGCTGTGGAGCTTAACGAGACATGCTCCAAAATAGCTAATTAATTGGGGATTTTTTTTCTTCTAAACAAGTAACTTTCTATTTTTAGCTGTCCCATTAATACAAGGCTGAAATATTGTATAGTTTTTTTTCTTTCACTTTTTATGTAGACAATTAGTCTGAATTAATGGCTATTTACTTGCTGTTTATGCAAATGTCTAAAGAGGCTGAGCAGCCTTGGGAACGGAAAAGATTGGTAGTGTATTTGAATTTGGCCACTTTTTTTCTTACTCAACGGGATCGCAAGAAAAGACCCGAGGTTAATAATTAAAGACTCTGACACGCAGTCAATATATCTCTTGTATTATACAGATGATGCATTCATGATATAGTTCCCTGTAAAAGAAATTTTCACAATGGGCTTGAGTCAGTCTCTGTTTCTGCCAGCCAGAGTTTGCATTTGCCTTTCTGTTGATCCTCTCTCCATACACAGTTACATAGCAGTTTAGGTTGAAAAAAGACTCGAGTCCATCAAGTTCATCCCTTTTCCTATTCCTGTTTACCATCAAAGAGCCAAAAGAAGGCAAAAAAAACCCTCAACACATACCTTATTTTTGATTTGCACTTGAAACGTTTATTAACAAAAGCCTCCTCTGTTCTGGTGTGCGATCTTCGCATTCAGTTTCCTAAGTTTAGTGTGCCTTCTTCTTAATATATATTCCTCTTGATTGTTTACTGTGCCTAGCTCCCTGTTCCTGTACTCGCAGACTTCCCAGTATGGACTTCAGCTTCTCCCAGACTACTTTACCAACTACCAACTCCACTATTGTTATGCTGCCACACTGTTGCCAACCCAGCAGTTCTCTGGATTATCCAGTTTTGCACTGCTTCTTGGTTTAACTCTCCTGCGTACTGAGACTACCTTGTACGGACATCTGCATTACTCGGACGACTTCTTCAGTCTGCTGACTTCACATGATATACTTCCTCTCCGTTTTACCCCTACACTGGTGTTGCCTGGTGCTTGGGGCTGCTTGCTGTATCCATAGGTCTTGTTCTACTCCTACACTGGTCTTGCCTGGTGCTTGGGATAGATGGCTGTATCCAGAGTACTTTTCACCCTACACTGAGTCTTGCCTAAGTGACTGGGTGAATGGAGCGATGATCCTGGTTCCTGGCTGTGGAATTCCTGAGTGTCGTCGTGGGCCAAGGAAGCACAGTTTTGGCGGAGCTACTCAGTCTGAGTACGGGTATCTGTCACACCTGGGAACTTCTTGGTTGGGGCTACCTGGAGGAGAGACCTCTGGTGCCGAAGAGGGGAGAGAAATTACTAGATTTGCGTCAAATAAGGGGCGGGGCTTAATAGCAAGTGGGGGGACTTCTAAAACAAACAAAAAAATAGCTTGAATAGACTGGGGAAGGAGCAGAAGAGGGTGGGGAGTGGGAGGAACAGGGTAGGATTGAGCACAAGTGGGCAGAGTTTCATCAGAAACTTCCCACATCCAGAGAATCAGACTCTGCCCCAGAGACCCGGTAATTCAGTGTCAAAACCAGAGTCTCCTTAGCAAAACCAGAGCCTTCCCAGCTATGATCATCCCCAATCAGCCAATGGCTAGTTAGGATATTAGAGTTGTAGTATCTAACAGGTTAAATACCTAACGCCTACGGCTGACCAAGTGAATATTTTTTTACTTGTTTAACATTTCATAATATTCAGTATTCGGGCAAATCTTTTTGAAAGATTTGGTATTCAGTCAAATTCTAAATACATGAATTTGATGCACCCCTAAAATTAACTTACATCCATCTGTATATACATTATTGGGAATTTGTGTTAGAAATTTCCCAGAAAATTTAATTAGAAAAGACTTGCTTCGGACATGTAAACGTTTGGCTCCAAACAAAACCAAGTGTGAAACATCAGTAGCAAAAAGGCAATAGAAAGATACTTTCTCTGTCGTCCAATACAGGTTACTGGTAACTTCGGGAGGCGATCCACCCCTTTAATAGGCAGGAACAATTCTAGAAGTGTATGCAGGGGGTGGAGCCTACCTTCCCTCCTTGGCTGCAGCTAGCCAACCAGCTCCAGAAAGATTTGTTCCTTGGTGAAGACCAGAGGAGTAACTAGAAGCCTCCACCACCACATTGGCCCCCCTGACCACACTGACCCCATCCACAATGCCCCCATCTCCTACCTGGAGCTCCCTCGCGATCCTGTTAGTAATGTAAAGCTCTGGGAGATGTCATCTCCCAGTGCTCTGCATTACTAGAGCGCCTTCGGGAGATTGCGGGTGCCAGGCGGAGGGGACGCAGGGGGAGGCCGGGCCCCTGGAGTACACGGGCCCGGTCGCAGGTGTGACCCCTGCAACCCCTATAATTACGCCACTGGTGAAGACAACACCAGGTGGAGAACAGTTCTGGTATAGTTTTAGAATCTTTTTTATATTTCCACCATTAGGTGGATTACTATGACTGACAATGCTCTTAGATGTGGCTAGCTCAGTATCCAGGTGCTTTTTGTGGACCTTAAGCCCTGAAGAGGAAAATCTTGATTCCAAGTGCTTCCCCAGGAGTTACCCACTGAGGTTACTTCTTACTACATGGTAATCTGAAGACAGAAGATCTGCAGGAAAGGTGAGCAACCCTTTGAGTGCTGCAGGTCCACTTGTCCCACAGTGCCCCTCCACACAGGGGTGTATTCCTGGAGTTCCTGTTGCACACTCCTGCACTCATTGGGTATATCTGTATGTCTGTTGGGTGTTTGGAGCAAGTTTATGTGGTAACTTAACCCTTTAACTACTGGTTTGGCTTTTTTGGGGGGGGGGGTCTAACACTTTTCCTACTGGTTTAGTGTTTTTTGGGTCCCTCACATGTTCTATTGATGTTTTACACATTTTACTTTAAAATTTGTAAAATTTGAGTACTGCGCCTTTAAGGCGCTCTTTACCGCATTGACGCCATTGCTCCATTCACTCCTTTGGGGCTATACTGTTCGGGATGTATCCCTGCAACCGTTTAACCTAGCGACTTCAGAGATGGCTCATTTTACCTGTCTGCCCTTGCTCTATTATCCAGTTCATGTTTCTAGTGTGGTGGGGACCTCAGGGGGCTTCAGGCACTGTTTGGGGTACTTTCTGGGAAAAACTACATTTCCCATGAGCACTTGCTTTGCGCCCTTGTTTCTGATAGGCTCCCGCTGCGGCAGCCATTTTGTGAGCATTTCTGGGCAAGTATCCTACGCAGGGCTTGGACTCTCCTTCTCTCCTCTGCAGATTAACCCTTCGCCTGCCAGATGAGTTTATTTTAGCGATTTCTGGGGTGAAACTTTAATCCTACTCACTATAACTGGGCGATTTATTGTACAGTAAGGTTATTTGACACTGTGAGAATGTGTATACCACTGGAGCTTGGGGCTAGACCTAAGACTAAGGAGGCTGGGGTCTCCGTATCCCCCATTGCTCTTCCTGTCACTCAGGGTTACCTAGAGAATTCTCAGGTCATTTATGCCCAGCATGTTCTGATGTCCCGGACAGCATTCCATAGACCTCCAGCCATGCACTAGAGACAGCTTGGGTGCAAGAGTTCAAGGCTGCGACTAGGGACCTTAGGTCCACATTGCAACTCTTTCCATCCCAGTTACAGGGGGCCTTTCAGTCTTGGCAGGTCCCCTCCTCTGTCAGGTCTTCCCTACCCAAACCTCAGGGAGTACCTGTCGTGTCAGATTCCTCAGAGGAGGAACTGCTGGTGGAATCGGATGTTGAGGAGTGTTCTGTTTTGGGGTCCTCTCAGTTTTTCTGGGGACCCTTTTGAGGCTGATCCTGAGCCCTCTGCTGAGAGCCTGGTCAGGGCCGTCTTAACTACTCTTAACATTCCCCTAGTTCAGGAGGTCCCTTCTGATCCCTCTAATGTGTTCCATGAGCCTGCAAAGCCCCTTACTTATTTTCCACCTAATCCCACTCTTGACCGCCTTGTGTCTGAGGAGTGGAAATCACCGGACAAGAAACCCTCTGTGTCCAAGAAATTTGCCAAGCTTTATCCCTTTTCTGAAGCTGCCCTTGCTCAGTGGGTTCATCCCTCCAAAGTGGATGCCCCTGTTTCCAGGCTATGGCATCTACTGCCTTACCAGTCTCTGATGCCTCCGCTCTGAAGGACTGGACAGACAAGAAACTTGAGGTTTCCCTCAAGTCCACTTTTGCCACTGCTGGTTCTGCTATGCGTCCAGCAATTGCCGCTGCATGGGTGAACCGGGCCATTGCGGTCTGGACTGAACAGCTCACCCAGGCTGTCCGTCAGGACGCACCTACTTCAGAAAAGTTGAGCCTTCTTGCCAACATTTCTGAGGCACAGCACTATGTTTCTGCTGCACTATTTGATGCCATCTCTTTGGTGGCTAGGGTTTCTACCATATCTGTAATTGCCACACAGGCTCTTTAGCTCAAGATCTGGTCTGCTAACACTGCTTCTAAGAAAGCATTGCTCTCCTTGCCTTTTCAGGGCACTTCCTTGTTTGGGCCGGATTTTAAGGATCTGATCAGTGAGGCTACAGGGGTTAAGAGTAGACTTCTACCCTTAGTTCCTAGGAAGAAAACACCGCTTAAGCGTAACTGGTATTTTTGTTCCTTTCATAATGAGACACGTCCGGCAAGCCAGACTGTTCCCTCAGCTCCGCGTTCCTCCTCCAAGCCCAAACAGCAATGCAAGCAGAAGGTCTCCTCCAAGCCCAAGGCTTCCAAGACTTCTTCGGCATGACTCGCCAAACCCGGGTCCACACGCTGCTGTGGGTGGTCGTCTACGTCTCTACGTTGCTCCGTACTGGCCTCGTCAGCCTTGGTTTACGGAGCTCTTGGATCTGTCAGTGGCAGAGCCCTTTAGGCTACCCTACTGTCTGTATCTTCTTCTACAGGGTTACCTGTAGAAGGAGGATGTTCTCCGGCTAGCTTTGATGGCTTGGAAGTTGAATCCTCAATTTTGAAGAAGAAGGGTTTTCCTTCTTGTGCGGTGGCTACCATGCTCGGTGCCAGCAAACCTGGTTTTTCCAAGATCTAACATCGTGTCTGGTCGACCTTTCTATCTTGGTGTGCTGACAGGGACTTGTCTCAGGAATTTGATTTGCCTACGGTACTGGCCTTTTTGCAGGCCGGAGTGGACAAGGGCCTCAGTTTCAGTTCTGTTAAGGTTCAGAATTCTGCGCTGTTTTCTTTCAGAAGCGCATTGCCATCCTTCCTGATGTCAAGGTTTTCTTCCAGGGCGTTGCTCATGTTCGTCCTGCCTTCAAGATTTCTGCTCCTCAGTGGGATCTTGTCACGGTTTGTTATGACTCTCAGACACAAGTTTTAGGTAAAAAACTCAATTTTATTGAAATAATAAAATGATCACTTAGAATGGCAATCACATACATATATATCAAGAGTAAATAGCAAAGACAGTATGCAGACTCTACCGGTCCTGTCAATATACCAGACAGGACAGTCTGAGATGATGGAATAATAGGCTCTACCGGCCTTGCCAATACCGGGTAAGGCAACCTGCAGATGGAATAGCGTCAAGGTTCTACCGGCCTTACCTAAATACCGGGCAAGGCAGCCCCAATAAGTACACGGTGTAGGCTCTACCGGCCTTGCCAATACCGGGTAAGGCAACCTCAGATGGAATGTGGCAAAAGGTTCTACCGGCCTTACCAATACCGGGCAAGGCAGCCCAGAGGTATCAATAGCTGTCGGATGATAATGACAGAGTGACAGGATCGTAAGCAACCCAGTGTCCGCACACTGAGACCAACAGAGGAATTGTATAGCCGCAAGGCTTAGGAGCAAACCAGTGTCCTCACACTGGACTAACAATTGAATCGGATAGCCGCAAGGCTTTGGAGCAAACCAGCGTCCTCACACTGGGACCAGCTACTGAATCGTATAGCCGATAGGCTTTGGAGCAAACCAGCGTCCACACACTGGACTAACAAGTGAATCGTATAGCCGATAGGCTTTGGAGCAAACCAGCGTCCACACACTGGACTAACAAGTGAATCGTATAGCCGCAAGGCTTTGGAGCAAACCAGCGTCCGCACGCTGGGACTAAAACAATGTCGCCGACGCGACCAAGCAGAAGGTCGCCAGGATCACAGGAGACAGGCAAGGAGATGGCAGCAACCAGCAGAGTGATCAGTCAGGGCAGGAAACAGCAGAGAAGAAGGTCAGCAGGAACTGCAACCCCAGAGGACTAGGCCGGAACCAGGACTGGAACAACTCAGCATTCAGGAGGCACTGGAACAGCTGCAATCAGGAACTCAGGAACACAGGAACAGAGGCCCAACTATCACTGGACATAGTGATAGTGAAAAATGTCAGAAACAACATGAAAGGGCACTCAAAGGGTGCCCAATCCAGGTTTAAATAGGCAATATGAGGCGGGCTAAATGCAGACAGCCAATAGAAGCCCCCTACTGGTGATAGACAAGAAAATGCAGCAATCACAGGCACTGTGATAGATCTTAACTTGGCTTTGAGCGTTCAACGTCCCCCTTTTGAGTCTTTGGCTACTATTCCTCTACGCCTCTTGACGTGGAAAATGGTCTTACTCCTGGCGATTGTGTCTGTTCGCCGTGTCGTGGAGTTGCATGCTCTGTCCTGTAAACCGCCCTATTTGGTGTTTCAGAAGGACAAGGCGGTGCTTCGCACGTCTAAGGAGTTTCTACCGAAGGCGATCTCTGAGTTCAACATCAGTCAGGAGATTGTGGTGCCCTCTTTCTGCCCTGACCCCACCTCTGACAAGGAGAGGGATCTCCACTTGTTAGACATGGTGTGTTGTCTCAAGTTTTATGTCCATCGCACGGTGTCTATCAGGCAATCAGGCGCTTTGCTCGTCATTCCTGAGGGTCCCAGGGCAGGAAGACCTGCATCCAAGGTGACTATTGCCTCTTGGATCAAGTCCAATATTCGGAAGTCTTATGAGCTGAGGAAGAAGCCTGTTCCCCTTCAGGGTCACGGCTCATTCTACTCGTTCTATTGGGGCCTCTTGGGCCTACAAGAATCAGGCCTCTGCTGATCAGTTGTGCAAGGCTGCCACTTGATCATCTGTGCACACCTTTTCGAAACACTACCGTGTTGATGTGCTGGCATCGGCTGACGTCAGCTTTGGAAGGAAAATCCTGGACGCAGTCTTGCCTGTCTAGGATTTCCTTTGGTTCTTGATGCTTCCTTCACTTTTGAGCCCTGTTGGCTCTAGTTCAGTGTGCTGTGTAGCAGTTCCTGGGGTGTTGTTACCCATGTTCAGTGTCCGTTGACACTTCATTGTTTTTGTTGGGCTGTCTCTGACCTGTTGGTTTATATCTGCTCTGGTGACTTTGGGGACCTTGCACCTGGTCCTTGCCTCTGGGAAACTCAATGGTTGAAAATCCCAAAGTTACCAGTAACCTGTACTGGACAACAGAGAAAAGAGGATTTTAGTCTTACCTGTTAAATCCTTTTCTCTTTTCTCTTAGCCCACACAGGTTACTGGTCTCCCACCCTGTCAAGGGACCATGCTTGGCTCTCCTGTGGCAGACTGTGGGGGTCCTTCAGGGTCATGCTCACAGGAGTCTTCTTCCCTTCTAGTATCTAGTCATAGTGTCTCAAATCTTTCTGGAGCTGGTTGGCTAGCTGCAGCCAAGAAGGGAAGGGAGGCTCCAACTCCTGCACACACTTCTAGAATTGTTCCTGCCTATGAAAGGGGCGGATTGCCTCCCGAAGTTACCAGTAACGTGTATGGACTAAGAGAAAAGGATTTAACAGGTAAGACTAAAATCTTCTTATTTCCCAGGACTAACATAGAAAATTTATAAAGCAGAACTTACATCTAATAAAAAACCCCACTTCGCTTAATATAAGCATAAATCATGATGAACTGTGTGCACATTTTTGTTGCTTTTTGGTTCAACAGATACCATCTTCAGCCGGTCCTGCATGTCATGTGTATGGAGGAAGACTTGGACCACAGGACCTCAATCCTTACTGTAGTCTTAAAGGGATAGTAATGTTTCACAAAAACAGCAGCTCCAATTAATCTTCAGAGTATTTGAGCCATAGAGAGTGTTATATCAATACTGTCAGAGATGTAGTTCAAGAGTAATTGAAGGATAAAGTATCCCCCTCCTGCCCCTTTTACCTAGTGTAAGCACTTCCCCTCAGATGTGGAATCTGGTCCAGAGACCAGACAGATCACAGCAAGGGACAATCTTCTTACTCTGAGAACAATGAAAACCCTGCTCCCCTTGACAGGTTTTTCAGGTTTTCCTTTAAGCTCACTGAAGATTGTCCCTCTCTGTGATACATCCAGTCAGTCTTGTTGCTCTGAGGTGAGCAGTGTTACAAAAGAGCTAGTCAGATGCTCAAATAGGAACGAGCCTGCCTAGAGAGATCAGCTGCACCTCACTGACGAGGCCCAACAAGGCTGAAACGTACGTCTGGGGTTGGCTGCTTTTCTTGTTCAGAGAGGATTTGCCTGGCATTTCGTGGCTGGACTGCCTTTTGTTAGGATCAGTATGATGTGCTTCAGGATATATTTCCTCTCTATGAAAGGCACTAGTGAGCTAAAAGAGATTGCACCCTGGGTAGGTTACTTATCCTATAGAGCCTCATCACTTTGAGGGCAGGCTCGTTCCTAGTTGAGCATCTCTGACTAGCTCTTTTGCATATGCAAATTGCCCTTGGGACTAGTCACCCTAAGTGTAACAGGGTAATCCAGACGTGGACACCTTGCTCACAGTGCCTATAGAGATCAGCTGCACCTCACTGACGAGGCCCAACGACAGAGCCTCATCACTTTGAGGGCAGGATCGTTCCTAGTTGAGAGTCTCTGACTAGCTCTTTTGCATGAGCAGTGTTATCTCAGTAAAAGGGGCGGGAGAGAGATACTTTGTCATTGAATTACTCTTGTACTACAACTCTGACAGTATTGAAATAACACTCTCCATGGCCCAAATACTATGAAGATTAATTGGAGCTGCTTTTATTATGAAACATTACTATCCCTTTAACCCTTTAAGGACCAGAGGAGTGTTGACACATTTCTCAGCAATGAATTACATGCATTCCGCACGTACTCAATGCACTCTCTCTGCTTCAGTTTTGAAAAAAAAATGGCACCTCCATGGACATTATGTCCGTTACTGATTAAAAATGTTGTCTCTTCAACAAAAGCACAAGGGCAAAATTCATAGTAGCCATTAAGATTTTCTGGGCATAGTAAGGTAAGGGTAAGGTATTATCATTCTGTGTTAGGTCTCCTTTAAGGCAAAACATTTCTCTGAAATATGATTAGAGAAGGTTCTGACGGGAAAATTTAATTGTTTGGCTTCCAACAAAACGAACAGTGAAATGTGCAGAGGCGATAAGAAGATTGCAGTTTCACTGGACTAATGCAGAAAATCTTTAAGGAAGTTGTTTTTGGCACTTTTGATCACAGAGTAAAAGAACATCTGTTTCAGGATGACTATTTGACTATTCCTTGTACAGTACATGAAAGATATACAGAGCAACATAAATAAGTCAACAGCAGCAAGAAACATGTCTGACCTTACGAAAAATGAGCAGTCTGTTCGTACTATTATAATAACGCTCTGGAAAATGGCCAACTGCTCATCTCAGTGTGATTCTCTGCAGTTATTTCAAGCACGGGAGACTGATTGGCTTGTGCTGCATGTTCTCTGTGGTTTTTTTTTAACCCTTTGAGTGCCAGAAAGGTACTGTGTTGGATACTTCTCTGGCACTTAAAGGAGAAGTAAACTTTTTTTTTTTAATGAAAAAATATATATTGTACGACGTTTCCTGTTGAGTAAAATAAGGGTACTCCCACTGCTGAGAGATGCATATTTCCAGAGTTATTACTGTTTAAACATGTGTTTTTTTTATTTTACATTAGCAGAGCCCTCTATTGGTCAAATTCGAAACAGTTATTCTGTTACATTCTAATGGAGAGGAAAGTCAATGACTTACAGTTCTCCAGAGAATGTGAAAGAAACTGCCAAGTCACTTCCTGCGAGTTAGAACTATCAGGAAGTAAACACAGTAAATTCACTTCCTGATTATTTGAACTGTTATAAAGTTTTAATAAAACAGCGGACAGTGGTGGGAGCGACCTTGTTTTGCTCAGCAGGAAAAGCTCTATAACATATAGGTTTTCATAAAAAAAAAAAGTTTACTGCTCCTTTAAAAGATTAATAGTTTGTTAAAAAGTAGATCTGTCACCTAGAATTTAACATGGGAGTAGCACTGTTTACTCAGCAGGACAAACACTATTTGTACTGCCCCTTTTATTACTAGACTAGTGGAAGAGCCTGTTAAACGGGCCACAGTGCCACTGCCACCCAGTCGCGGGGCAGTCTTGTACAATAGAGACTGGCCGCTGAAGCATGTTACGGGGAGAAAATAAATAAAATTTATGTTCTTATTTTGTTCTCACATCTCTTGCTCAAATCCTATATAATAATTCACTAGGATGTTTGTCAGAAGCCATTGTGCGCAGTAGACACTGCGCGCATTGGGCAGTCTTTACTGTGTTTGATTGCATCGTGAGAGTGAGGCGATGTAAGACTATCGCACGGAGCAGTGAGGGAGAGGTCTCTTAACCCTTTGAGTGCCAGTGTTGTTGGCAGCTTCCTTAGGGGCTACAGTGATATCACTCTTATTTCCTCACTATATCTTAAAAAGTACTCGTTCTTTTTTGATCTTGAAACAAGGGAATCAAATGTTTATTTAAAATACCACAACGCGGCTTGTACTTGGATATCCTGATCGTTAGTTCTTGTGTGAAGCTAAGGACGGTGCCCATGCATTGATACAAGAAACTACTTTACTAACACATTATATAAAATATTCTGCCTGGGTCTCTAAAACACTTAATTACCTATTCAAGCTTTGTCTCATTATAACAAGAGCTTTAGAAAATGATACACAATGAGCCTTTTTGGTCCTTTACTACTAATGAGTTTTAAATGCAATGACTGCAGTGGGCTTGCAGTTGTTGCAGTATTTTTAATAAAATTCTCCTTTGACACCATGAACAAGGAGAACAAATAACAAAAGTCACATTTTCACATGAATAATACAAGTTGAATTTTAACACTGTTTGTGAAATAAATTGTATGTAACGTTACAACTGAGAACAATGATACAGCGCTGATCGGGTTTATGGCTGGATACGTTTTGGTAAGCATAAACTAAACAGCTTTTCAACACTTTTTCTTTTTTGATTTCTCTAAGGCACATTCTGGACAATGTGATTAAATTATGATTAATTAAAAATTCACTACACACTGAGTCTAGTGTGCTTCCTACTTGCTCACATGTGATGTGATGTCAAACCAGGAAGTGCCAAAGCCAGGTGCATTTGGGAAACTGGTCTGGTCTGGGACATGATGCAAGGTGGTTCATTTTAATGAACACGTACAGGGTCGTGAACATGTGAGGTAGCACTACGGCAAGTTGGTTGGGCGGGCTGGTGAGTGGACATGGCATGCCAGTGTCAGACTCCCCTAAAAATCTGGTGCCCTAGGCAAATGCTTAGTCTACCTATTGTTAAATCTGGCCCTGGGTGTGAGGTTTTCTAATTATCTCCAACCTTTCCCTTTCACCTTGGGACCTTATGTGGAAAGAGGAAACATCTTTCCTGTTCAACAGAAATCCCAGCGAAAAGGACATTTTACTGTGGCCTATTCCTTCTCATAGAGACACATTCCAAAATCAAATTAGTAACAATCCTTGGGCTAGAGGCATGATTTAAATCAAGGGGAATCTTTATTGGTTCTCTATGATGCAGCTGGTTTGCATACCTCCCAACATTTCAAATGGCCAAAGAGGGGGTGTTTCTGGGGCGTGGCTGGTGGGCGGAGCATTAGAGAATTTTTAGTTATTTCATGACCTATTGGGACCTCTTTGTTTAACTGAATAAATCATTTAGAAGAAGACCAAAGTATTTCATATACACAGACTAATGTATATACTCAAATACTGAAGTTTCTACAAACATTAATGTGAGTTTTATTGTTGTGGAGCAATGTGGTACACTGATATACACACCACACAGTCTGATCTCCTAAAAAGAGGGACACCAGGGTGGGAAAGAGGGACAGAGGGATTTGGCTTTAAAAGAGGGACTGTCCCTCCTAAAGAGGGACAATTGGTAGGTGTGGGTTTGCTGATGCAACAGCTAATCTTTTTCTTACTGAAGGTGGCAAGCAGATCCCTTTTGTTTCAATCTTTTGAGTGCCAGAAAGTAATGCAATGCCTTCCTCTGCAGTGCATTACACACTGCTCTGACTCACAAAGGGTTAATGCAAACCAGCTCCTGCTGTGGATTTATTTTGGGTAATTGTGTCCCTTACTACAGTGGAACCCATAATGTTTGATAGGGTTAATGTCCTATACAGTACGTTTTAATTTTTGGGTCATCTTGTAATCGTTTCACCTGCCCCATGAAATAAAGCTATGGAAGCAGATGTACTAAGAAGAACTATAGTAATTATGGAATAAACCAAGTGCACGGCGGAGGCCAAATAAAAATTCCTCCGTGAGGTCTCCAACTCTAGCATTCAGGAGGTTAAAATTAATAAATAAATCAAAGTTAATTCAGAGAATTTTAATGGTCTCATATGATGCATTTATTTTGCTCCAAAAATAAGTCTAAATACATCAGCCTCACGGCGTTAAGTAAATACATGACCAGTCTATCATTTTAATAAACTGGATCATATTAGGGACTTTGAGTAGCTGACTTCTCTGCCTAATGGGAAGTACGACCTTGGACTGTTCTGTATGGGTTGGATAAAGCAGTAAAGGCTATAGCTTCTGATTTACATGGTGTCCAGAATAAACACCTTTAGATAAGAGGGGAGGCATGATTCATTTTGTAGATGTAATGCACCCTACCAACTTCAAGGAGACCCAAACACCTCCTAATTATAACCTTCCACTTACCTAATTATGGCCAGAAGTCTGTAATGATTGTGCCTTTCTGATTGAGGATGGTAAAGAGTTCCAGAATGTGGGGGCAGTGTGCCTGAATGCCCAGGAACCTGTGGTTGTCTTTATTCTGGGTACTGACAGGAGGGATCTGTTGGCTGACCGCAGTGAGCGGGATTGAATATAGGGTGTCAGGAGCTCTTTCTGGTACCATGGGCCTTGATTATTTAAGGCTTTGAAGGTCAGCAGGCCAATTTTAAAATATGTTTGCCATTTAATTGGAAGCCAATGCAGCTAGTGGAGAACAGGTGTTATGTGACATGAGCGAGTTTGATTGGTCAGTAGTCTGGCTGCTGCATTTTGTACTGTCTGTAGGTAATGGAGTTCTTTTTCTGGGAGGCCCAAGTAAGGTGCATTACAGTAATCTAGATGAGACAACACAAATGCATGGAATAATGCTGGCATATCATCCAGTGGATGATGTTTCTCAGATGAAAGAAGGCAGATTTTATTACAGTAGAAATCTGCTGATTAAGTGATAGTCCAGAGTCAATAAATCAACAGAGGTACGAAATCTCGGAGTGAACTAATGAGTTCAGAGCTCCAAATTCCAGGCCAGTTGGGTGATCATGAGATATTCTTGTTGCCCGAGGTCCCCTCACCAAGAGTAACTCTGTTTTGTCAGGGTTCACTTTTAGCCAACTAGCATTCATCTACTCTGTGTGGTCTGCTAAGCAACTGCTGATGAGGCATGTTGGGTCTTCAATATCTGGAGCAAAGGAAAAGTAGAGTTGTGTGTCATCTGCATAGCAATGATATCTTTGTCCATGTCTCCTGGTGATGTCCCCCAGTGGTAGCAAGTAAATTGCAAATAGCATGGGAGACAAGATAGAACCTTGTAGAACTCCGCAGGCTAATTCTCTTGGTGCAGATGAGCAAGATCCTGATGTTACTCTCTGTGATCTACCAGTGAGGAAAGATTTAAACCAGTTCAGAACTGTGCCCCCTAGACTACATATGTGCTGCAAGCGCTCTATTAAAATTGCATGGTCAGTGGTGTCAAACACGACAGAGATCTAGCAGGATTAGGATGGAGTAATCACCTTTGTCTCTCACCATAAGGAGATAATTTAGCACTCAGACTAGCGCTGTTTCCGTGCTGTGGCGGCATCTGAAACCTGACTGGAAAAGATCAAAGATATTATAGCTTGATAGATGGGCCTCCATCTGAGTTGCCACTACTTTTTCAACAATTTTCCCCAGAAATGGAAGGTTGGATACTGGTCTATAATTTGCTATGCAGTCTGGGTCTAATGAAGGTTTTTTTAGGAGGGGTTTTACCACTGCTTCTTTTAGAGGATCCGGGAAGTTTCCAGTTTTTTGTGAACACTGCACTATATGAGGGCTGGAGCGAGTGTTTCAGTGCATGAGGATATAAGACGAGTTGGGGCAGTGTCTAAGTCACATATAGTGGGGCGCAACTTTTGCATGGTTCTTTTAACTTCCTCTATATCCACATTTGTAAAAGTAGACCATAAACTGGGGGGAATCTGACATTCCACTGTAGTGGTTCAGGTGGGTAACTGGTTGGCCTGCTGTGATAGAGGCTCGGATGGAGGAAATCTTGTCTGTGAAGAAGGTCATAAATTCCTCACACTTATCCTGAGAGAAGTTGGTGGGTATATGCATGCATGCTGGTTTGCAGAGCCTTTCTACTGTGCAAAACAGTTGCCTGGGTCTGTTGCGGGAGAGTGTAATTTCGCTTGACAAAAATGAAGATTTTTTTCTGAGTTATCTTGAATTGATATTCATTGAGGTGTTTGGTAAGAGCGGCTTTGTCCTCTGGGTCACGTGTCCTGCGCCACCTTCTCTCAAGTTTACGGCCCATTCTCTTAATTTAAGTGATGGTGCTATCAAACCAAGGTGCATTTTTGTGAGTTTTGATAGTGCGTATGCGTGTTGGTGCAATTCTTTCTAGGGTGTCTCTCATGGTTTTGTTGTACAGTTGGACTAAGGAGCTGGGGTCTTCACAAGTGCTCATCAGTTCACTTAGAGCCATATTTGATATTACATCCAATGGTGTCACCCCTTTTAATGAGCGGTGTTTGACCAAGTTCTGAGGCTGGGGTCTGGCTGTTTGTGATGCAATGTAAAAGTGTATGGAGTGGTGGTCTGACCATACAACTGGATTTACAGTTACTGGTGACACTTCTAGTCCAGACTGGAACACTAAATCAAGTATATGACCTTTTCTGTGGGTGGAAGTGGCAAGGATTTGATTGAAGCCGAGCGGACTCATCAGGCTAAGGAGATCTTGCCCAAGCTGGGATAGAGTGTCATCAAAGTGTTGAAGTCTCCCAATATAAGCCATCTAGGGTGTTCAAGGATGAAACCAGCCAAAAGGCCTGAGAGTTCTTGAAGGAACCTCTTCCCATCTCCTGGGGGTCTGTATATTAAAAGTATCAGAAGTCCTGTATGTATTGAGATGCTAACAGCTACTCATTCAAAAGATTGGGGTGTGTGTACGGATATTGGCATGGGGTTTAAGGATGATTTGGCACAAATCATTACTTCACCTACCTTGCGCTCTTGTCTTGGGCGGTGAAACACCGTATAATTGCCTGGAACAGCTGCTTCTAGGATAGGCCCTGCATTGTCATCTAGCCACGATTCTGTAATGCACGCTAATTTGCATGTTTCAAGAAGGTCAGCGATAATAGCGGTTTTGTTCTTTATTGATCTGGCATTGCACAGGATTGATCTGATAGGACAGTTTTGGGGTTCTGAGTTCTTGCTCTGTACTATGGAAACTATGTGTCTTCTTATAGGGATCACACAAAGAGGTTTCCTTGATTTGATTGTGTGCTTTTTGCAGATTCTGGGTTGAATGACTTCAAGTTGGGTTTGCAAGTAAACAAAGTGGCGGAGCGGCTATGGTAGCATCAGGAGATTGAACTTTAAGTTTTGATTTTCCACCACGGCAGCCCCTGTGAGTGCCTTTGAAGATGCTAAGCGATTTTAGGGTAACCACTTGCGAGTGACTGAGTGAAGAGACTGCATTTTGGGGTTGTAGGGAATACAGATATGAGACAGTATAGTTGATCATTCCCTCAGCAGTAAAGGGGTTAAATAGCCTCTGAGTTTTGCAGGGATGTCAGCTGTGGGGGATGATCACATTGTCCTGTTCTATAGGGTGCAGGCCAGTGTGAGGTGTGGAATTTTGCACTTCAGGATGCCTTGTAGATAACAGATAAGAAAGTGTGCATACAGGTCAGATTGCAGTATTCAAAACCAGTGTGTTTCAGTGAAACACACAGTTGATTTTTTTGTTTGTTTTTCAACATTAAGTTTTATAAGTGTGTAGAAATCTGAGTATTGCTGAATGAATGATCAAAACCAAAGCCCAATTAACAACTGGAGGAGAGTATAGGTCATCATTCCCACAGCATTGATAGGGATAACATAGCCTCTAAGTTTTGCAGGGATGTCAGCTGTGGGTGATGGACACGTTGTCTTGTTCTATAAGATGCAGGCCAGTGTGAGGAGTGGAATTTTGCACTTCAGGCTGCTTTGTAGATAACAAATAAGAAAGCATGCCTGCAGGTCAGATTACAGGGATTCAAACCCAGTGTGCTTCAGTGAAATATATATATGTATTTTTCATCAATAAGCTTTCTGAGTGTTTAGACATGAAATGTTAGTATTGCTGAATGGATGATCAAATGCAAAACCCAAACAACAACTGGAGGCGAGTCATTTTTATAATTTCAATGTACCTTGTTTGTGGTGTTCAAGTGAAGGTATATCTTCTTAGCAGTAAGAGGGTCCAGGGGAAGTATATTTCAATCCACTGTGCATCTCAGGGTAGGAATGTCATCCACTGAATTTTGGTAAATCCAGGTATGTGGGATGTGCTGTCGAGATTGGTCCTTGGAATATTTTTGGTGAATTTTGAAAGTAAGTAGGTTATAATGAAGGTAATTCCTGGAGAGGTCAGGATCATGAGAAAAGTGTGGCAGCCAGCAGTGGCGCCTGAGTGATTCATCTAGTGATCTAGTCTTTAAAGGGTTAATTGTACGATGTGCAGCAGAGTCCGAGTTCCTGTGATTGTGTTAGAAATGGCATGTCCGCACACTTTTGATGTGCTCCGAGTACTAATGTTGAGAATCACGGGCTGTAGCCCAACTAGTTTGAATTAAGCCAATCTGCATTGTCAATAAAAGTTATTTTACCACTAATCCAAAGAAAGGATTCATGTTTATACACACATCATACATGCACACATACACAGTCACATTCAATCACTAACATCACTGTGGGAGGTGAAACAGGCCATTTTCTGCCTATTTCTTCCTGTTACAACATTCGATTGTGCATCCATATGTGTAAAACCATAAATTTAGGCAACTATTAAATAATAAAGGACATGGTCATTTCATTTTAAAGTTTGAAGAACTTTATTGCTTCTGCTGAATCTTCAAGTTTTGTAACGTGAAAAACATATGCTTTTTAGGTTGTATCGCTATCCTTCTTGTGCATATTGGTTACGTTGATGCCATCTTTGAAAACAATCTCCATTTCCTTGATGTGACTTTTAGATGACTCCAAATGTGAGAAAACCGCATATTCCATTGGTATAGTGATCATCAAAATCAAAATAAGAAAAAAAAACAAACAACTGCCTATACAGTGATCGTGTGTTCTGCGCAGATGACTCATCTACAGTCTCTCTGACCATTCTGTCAGACATCCAGTCGATGTAACACTGAGATGGTGCACGCCGTTGGTAGTTTCATCATTAGAGCATAGACAGATGGGCTTATTCCCACCATCAGATATGCCTTAACTGTTTCTCGGTTGTTCTCAAGGATGCCACCACTGTCACCCTAGGTGGAAGGAAGAAGGACAATGTCAGCGTTGTCAGCAACTGCAGATGGTTGGGCCTAGGGCAGCACAAAATGAATATACATCACTTGTTTAAAGGGGATGGATCACCCCTATACAAGCTAGCCTGAATAGTTACATTATATACATACCTGGGAACTCTCCGGATTTGCCCCGGAGACTCCGGTTCTGACAGAGCTTTACCGGGTCTCCGGGGCAGAGGCAGATTCCTCCGGATGTGGAGAGTTTCTATTGAAACTCTGCCACATCTGCTTTTTCTCCCATTGTGCCTCCGTCCCCAGCCTTCTGTGTGACACATTTAACCCTCTGAGTACCAGAGTGGTACGGAATGCATTGCTTTGCAATGCATTCCGTACCACTCTGGCACTCAAAGGGTTAAATCCCCCCACACTCAAGTTAAGCCCCGCCCCTTTGACACGATTAGCGTCATTTTTGTTACCCCCTGCTGAACAGAGGACTAGTCTCCGGGTAGCCCTCAACTGAAAGTTCCCAGGTATGATTATATAGCAAATGTGTAAAAGTGTCTTAATTTATTTTTTAAAGCTCTAGTTGGCCTAAATTGAAGTAATAAAGTCTGCCCTGCACCTACTTCTGCATAGACTGAGGTTATCTGCTCTATAACTGCAGTCCATCACTCTGCTTCTACTCCCCTCTCTCTATCCAGCCTCCTCCGATGATGGAGGCTTTCTGCCTGTAAACTGGAGCGATCTCATTGGCTAGATATCGATCTCTGCCAATGAGACAGCTCCAGCTTACAGACAGAAAGCCTCTGTCATTGGAAGAGGCTGGCTAGAGGGAGGAGAGCAGAGGCAGAGTGACAGACTGTGGTACAGAGCAGGTAACTGCAGTCTAGTGGAAGGAGGTGCAGGGCAGAGTTTATTACTTCAATTCAGATCAACTAGAGCTTTAAAGTGATAGCAATACTTTTAATTTTAAATTTATCTTTTTTTTCATGGCTACAATATAAAACAACCATTAAAAATGATACAAGTCTTATCTCTCAAACCTTTATGGTTTTAGACACATTTTCAAACGTGACAGATTTACTTCTGAAAATTTTGTCGCCCGCAGAGTTTTTCTTTCCCCTTTCTGAATAAGGCTCTTTGTTGATAGCCCTGAGCAGAAACTGCCTGGAACCGCCCTAGAATAAGCCCAGATGCAGAGCACCCACAGCCCTCACACCACAGTGTATAGAACAGAAGGACAGCTACCCTGCAGCTCTTGCCTCTCACAGACTCACTTGTACACAGGCTGTGGTCACCTAAATACAGGCAGTGCCTGAAGACCCATTGAGAAGCATCAGGGGCCATCATACCCACTCTGGTCTCCTGCATGTCCGACATATCCCCACCAAGTGGAATAAAATAAGATTTAGCTTAAAAAGACTTCTCCACAAATCCCACATTCCCAGGGCTCTGAGGGACACATGCAGTCCCAGGGCAACTGGATGTGCACATCAACACTCTGGAACAACAAGTTAATAATCAACTGTATGTTTTTATGCACAAGCCATATTTAGGAATCTAAAGAGGTGCAAAACTGGGGTAAACCAATACAGAATAGCTTACTGATCAAGAGGTTGTTGTGATCTCTAGTATCCATAGGACCAATTGGATCATTTTAGAGGAATTCTTGATGGTGACCTACCAGTGGACATAGGTGTATAGTGTATATACAGTTAGGAAGCACACACACAATTTTTAATTATTAATTGCCTGGGTACAAGTAGCTTGCAGGTACCAAACAAATATCAGCTAACGAAGGAATGTGCCAGCACTCAAGGCTTTTGAAAAAGTGAATCTTTACTGAACAGGTGTCAACTTTTCAATGTACATTTCACATTTTCATCAAGACAAACAGTAACCCCATCCCTCTCATATTATATATATACATATACACACACGCAAGTTCAAAAAGCCCAGACAACACATAGAACTGGAGTGCTGGCTCATTCCTCCTTTATATATACAGACACACACAAAAAATAACCCTGCGCTCACGCCGGTTTGTCAATTTTTAGATGAACAAAATGAAAAAGAAAAAACAAGGAACATTACAAACAAAAAATATATTCTGAGATAAGATAAAATGTCCAGTCCCGAAAAACAGGAAACAGGATACAGTCCTTTCCCCAATTCTCTACTAGACTCCAAATCTTCCACACACTTAGGCTCCAGGGATACAGCTTGTAGTTAAGATGTCAGACAGGTTCTCAAAACATGCAGATAAAAAGAAAAGAAAAAAATAGTGCAATCCACTCTAAGTGCAGTATGTTGGACTTTGTAGTGAAGAATAAAAACAGAACATAGGAAAAGGCCCCTTATTAGCGTACTCACATTGCCAAGAGGTTAATCCGCTTCTAGATATATTCGCTTTGACCAGATCTTACCTCCAGTCACGGTCTCTCTCCTTCGTCTCCCAGCTGCTTCCCTTATTCATCCTCTCACCAAACCGAAATTCCCCACCTTCCTTTGAAGTAACTGTTCCAAGGGCACTTAGTCCTATACTCACATATATGCCACAGTAGACAATGCACCTCCACTCAAGGGAACTAAATATTCTTACCAGAATCGTAAGGGGGAGGGGGAGTTAGGAGGGGTAAGGGCAAACACAGCTAAAAATAAGTATCAAATGTATATTTCAACATACAAATTTATTTTTAAAAATTACAGCCGTTTCCTGGGTAACAACCCTTTAAATTTAAAAACAGCATAAAAATATATAATATCTCCCTAAGTGTTATGTAAAGCAAAGCTACTTTATCAAGGGAGAAGAAATCTGCAGCGATGCACTCAACAGCCATTTATAGACTACCCTATAATCAAAACCTTCCAAGATGCCGTCTTTCTTCTGGTCCTTTGAATGGGCACCAAACTATGTCACATAAAGGTGGTTGCTTCCGGTTATATCATATCCGGTTTAAAACATCCATTTGCGCTCCACTGCTGGAACACATAGCTATGATGGAATTGGCATCCATTTGCGCTCCACTGCTGGAACACGTAGCTATGATGGAATTGGCATCCATTTGCGCTCCACTGCTGGAACACATAGCTATGATGGAATTGGCATCCATTTGCTCTTCACTGCTGGAACACATAGCTATGATGGAATTGGCATCCATTTGCGCTCCACTGCTGGAACACATAGCTATGATGGAATTGGCATCCATTTGCACTCCACTGCTGGAACACATAGCTATGATGGAATTGGCATCCATTTGCACTCCACTGCTGGAACACATAGCTATGATGGAATTGGCATCCATTTGCACTCCACTGCTGGAACACATAGCTATGATGGAATTGGCATCCATTTGCTCTTCACTGCTGGAACACATAGCTATGATGGAATTGGCATCCATTTGCTCTTCACTGCTGGAACACATAGCTATGATGGAATGCGCAAATGGATGCCAATTCCATTATAGCTATGTGTTCCAGCAGTGAAGAGCAAATGGATGCCAATTCCATTATAGCTATGTGTTCCAGCAGTGGAGCGCAAATGGATGCCAATTCCATCATAGCTATGTGTTCCAGCAGTGAAGAGCAAATGGATGCCAATTCCATTATAGCTATGTGTTCCAGCAGTGGAGCGCAAATGGATGCCAATTCCATCATAGCTATGTGTTCCAGCAGTGAAGAGCAAATGGATGCCAATTCCATCATAGCTATGTGTTCCAGCAGTGGAGTGCAAATGGATGCCAATTCCATCATAGCTATGTGTTCCACCAGTGGAGCGCAAATGGATGCCAATTCCATTAAAGCTATGTGTTCCAGCAGTGGAGCGCAAATGGATGCCAATTCCATCATAGCTATGTGTTCCAGCAGTGGAGCGCAAATGGATGCCAATTCCATTATAGCTATGTGTTCCAACAGTGGAGTGCAAATGGATGCCAATTCCATCATAGCTATGTGTTCCAGCAGTGGAGTGCAAATGGATGCCAATTCCATCATAGCTACGTGTTCCAGCAGTGGAGCGCAAATGGATGCCAATTCCATCATAGCTATGTGTTCCAGCAGTGGAGCGCAAATGGATGCCAATTCCATCATAGCTATGTGTTCCACCAGTGGAGCGCAAATGGATGCCAATTCCATCATAGCTATGTGTTCCAGCAGTGGAGCGCAAATGGATGCCAATTCCATCATAGCTATGTGTTCCAGCAGTGGAGCGCAAATGGATGCCAATTCCATCATAGCTATGTGTTCCACCAGTGGAGCGCAAATGGATGCCAATTCCATCATAGCTATGTGTTCCAGCAGTGAAGAGCAAATGGATGCCAATTCCATCATAGCTATGTGTTCCAGCAGTGGAGCGCAAATGGATGCCAATTCCATCATAGCTATGTGTTCCAACAGTGAAGAGCAAATGGATGCCAATTCCATCATAGCTATGTGTTCCAGCAGTGAAGAGCAAATGGATGCCAATTCCATCATAGCTATGTGTTCCAGCAGTGAAGAGCAAATGGATGCCAATTCCATCATAGCTATGTGTTCCAGCAGTGAAGAGCAAATGGATGCCAATTCCATCATAGCTATGTGTTCCACCAGTGGAGCGCAAATGGATGCCAATTCCATTATAGCTATGTGTTCCAGCAGTGGAGCGCAAATGGATGCCAATTCCATCATAGCTATGTGTTCCAGCAGTGGAGCGCAAATGGATGCCAATTCCATCATAGCTATGTGTTCCAGCAGTGGAGCGCAAATGGATGCCAATTCCATTATAGCTATGTGTTCCAACAGTGGAGTGCAAATGGATGCCAATTCCATCATAGCTATGTGTTCCAGCAGTGGAGTGCAAATGGATGCCAATTCCATCATAGCTACGTGTTCCAGCAGTGGAGTGCAAATGGATGCCAATTCCATCATAGCTACGTGTTCCAGCAGTGGAGCGCAAATGGATGCCAATTCCATCATAGCTACGTGTTCCAGCAGTGGAGTGCAAATGGATGCCAATTCCATCATAGCTATGTGTTCCAGCAGTGGAGCGCAAATGGATGCCAATTCCATCATAGCTATGTGTTCCAGCAGTGAAGAGCAAATGGATGCCAATTCCATCATAGCTATGTGTTCCAGCAGTGAAGAGCAAATGGATGCCAATTCCATCATAGCTATGTGTTCCAGCAGTGGAGTGCAAATGGATGCCAATTCCATCATAGTTATGTGTTCCACCAGTGGAGTGCAAATGGATGCCAATTCCATCATAGCTACGTGTTCCAGCAGTGGAGCGCAAATGGATGCCAATTCCATCATAGCTATGTGTTCCACCAGTGGAGTGCAAATGGATGCCAATTCCATCATAGCTATGTGTTCCAGCAGTGAAGAGCAAATGGATGCCAATTCCATCAGAGCTACGTGTTCCAGCAGTGGAGCGCAAATGGATGCCAATTCCATTATAGCTATGTGTTCCAGCAGTGGAGTGCAAATGGATGCCAATTCCATCATAGCTACGTGTTCCAGCAGTGGAGCGCAAATGGATGCCAATTACATCATAGCTATGTGTTCCAGCAGTGGAGCGCAAATGGATGCCAATTCCATCATAGCTATGTGTTCCAGCAGTGAAGAGCAAATGGATGCCAATTCCATCATAGCTATGTGTTCCACCAGTGGAGCGCAAATGGATGCCAGCTGTAAAGCTGTCAGCAGGAGATCCGTGTCGGTCGACGCACTGGCGCTTGTTCAGGCACACATTTTTGACCATTCCAATGAAGGGATCCCGTGTAAGTAACGAGATCCCGGCACTTCTCAAGCACCAGCGTGTCGACCGACACTGATCTTCTGCTGACAGCTTTACAGCTGTCAGTAGGAGAAATCAAACTTTAAACACCCGTATCTATTAAACCATAGCTGTTTGAGAGATACAGGTTTTTTTTGCATTTAGATCAGCTTTTTAAGCTCTTCTAAATGCAAAAAAATTTTTTCAGACATTACTAACACTTTAATTTGATATTTCCTCTTTCCATCTTTAGCTTCAAAAGTATATGCCCTGTGACACATATATAAACATGTCCCACAGCACCTTTTACTACATTTGTAATTGCCATGGATTGGTGCCAGTACAAACACACACACACACACACACCCACTATTACTATATTGTTTAGTATCAAGTGGAATGATACTAAACCCCCAAGAAGAAGGCCACGGACAAGATGGGTGAATGAAATTACCAAATGTGTTGATACACAGTGGCAACAAAAAGCACAGGACCAAAGCTGTTGAAGGCTTGACGAGGAAGACTTCTTGGTTTGCAAGCACACTTTGTAGACCGTCCCAATGAAGTAGTTCTTTTTAACAAAAAAAAAAAAAAAAAAAAAAAAAAAATCGCTGTTGCAGCTCTTCTGAAGAGCCTCCGCAGGTCCCAGGACCAGATTCTCCTGCTCTAAGATAGAGCACTGACATCAGGGAAAGGAGAGGGGGAGGGAAACTTTAAAACTTTCTCTCTCTCAAACCATAAAGGTATGAGAGATAGGAATGGCATCGATTGATTTCTTTTTTTAATTCTCTACAATATTACTTTTTACATCTATATATAGCATTACTATCCCTTTAAGATTTAATCACTAAAGCTGCCTTTATTTGTGGCACAATTAGCATGTTTATTTATACATACACTGGGCACAATTCTTGTTTAGACAAGACAATTTCCACTCTACTTCTCACAAACTCAACGGACTGGTATTAGCACTTAGCGAAAATGTCACTGAACACGTACACTTATTTGTTGATGGCACAGATAGACATTTTATGATAATTAGTTTATGTGCTGGGACAATATGACCACACACTGTGTACTATGAAAAAATAAAGGCAGATCCCACATACACACGGGGGCATTTCTGTGACTTCAAACAGAAATAAGTATCGTACCGTACATGGAATTAGCATAAAGTGACACACTGTCAAAAACTATTTATCTTTGAAAAAAATGGCTAGTACAACTGCTAGTTACATTTTAATTCTCTGTAAAACAAACTAAACTTGTCTTTGGGTGACTGTCCACTTTAATGTGGTTTCAGAGGCATAACTAGAAGCCACCAGGTTCTGGTTCAGAAATTGCAGTGCCCCCCCCCCCCCACACACACACACATTGCCCCAGTCTCCACATTTCCCCCTATTGCTCCCAATCTCCACATTGCCACCACATTGCCCCCCAATCTCCACATTGCCACCAGATTGCCCCTCTTGACCCCTCCAGTGTCAGTTTCCTACCTCCCTGGTGGTCTAGCGGTGTGGCAGGAGAAGTCTGTGCCTCCTTCTGCACAGACCTCAGAAGCTGGAGCTCCCGTGCTGTTCTCTCTTCAGTAATGCAGATCGCTGGGAAATTATGTCATCTCCCAGCTCTCTGCTTTACTAGAGTGACAAAGAGGAAGATCAGCTGTTAGAGGTCTGTGCCAAAGAAGGCACAGACCTACTTGCTTCAGGAGCCGGGCGAGGGGGTCGCAGGGGTCGGCCAGGCCCCTGAAGTGCGACCCCTATTGTTATGCTGGTGTGTGGTTTTGTTTTAATGCACCTTCCTCTGAACCAGTTTGATAGGGATTTATAAAAGATGTAATCTGATGGATTTTTGTCATATTTCTACCCACAGGCGATGGTGAAGTAAGATAAAGAGAAATCGACTGGTACTTAAAAAAGATAATTACGGTATATTTCTATATGACCTCCTGAGTACATATGTGACATAGCATGCACCAGTATGACCTTCTGAATACCCTCTTGGGTATTGCAGGCAATTGAACCTTTAAACGTTTGCAGCTTTGAGTTCAGGTGGCTCTCCAGCTGTACACTACCATCTGTTTTCTGTACCTGTACTGGAGCTTGTTTCCAGCAAGCCCATCTTGTGTCCAGTCTCTATTGCAGCTAGACTCCATCTACTCCTCCTAGTGTTGACTTCCTGTACTGCAGTCAGTCCTCAGAATCTTGTCTAGTCCTGTTGGTTGCTGCATGGCAACAGACCAGTGGTTCTCAATCTTTTTTTTGTTTGGGGCACCCCTAATACAATCTAGAATATTTGGGGCACCCCTAACATATTTAATGTACTTTATCAAGGCATATTGAACGGTACAGTACATAAATATATAGTTATTATTAGGTCTTACAATCATAGTAACAAAACTAAACATATTGTGCAGAACAATTTCTATTAATCTTTATTTGAAAGTCCATTTTTGTTAGTCTTCATAGAAAATGTGGGGCACCCTAAAATTATGTCCGTGGCACACCCGGTTGAGAATCACTGCAATAGACACTAGAACTCCACTTGCGATAGACCCTGCCCAGACATCCCAATCATAGCCTGGTTCAAATCATCTGCGCTACTCAACCTTGCAGTTGGCATTCTTTTCCAGCTTCAGTTGCAACAAGACTGAAGAGGGGTCTGTCAATATTCCCTAGCGCCACACTCTGGCATCGTTCCCCAGCATCTTGCTGCTCACGGTGGCAGTTAGTCTAGATCATTTTAGCCAGAATTTTGTCTGTGTCAGCTGTGAATGTCTCCAGCCAGTTAACCAGTTGCGTCCCTGAATGACTTTTGTTGCTTCAGCCTGCACCACTCTCAGACTCCTGTAGATTGTTGTCTGTATCAACTGTGAATCTCTGAAGTCAGTTAACCAGATACGTGCAAGAAGGATTTAATTCTATTACTGCAGCCTGTCCAGCTGTACAACCGAACAAAGTATCTCACACAAGAGACAGCGTGCACAAGAGGAAGAAACACATGCAAGAGAAGGCAATATTGTACTAAAGAGAGCGTATGCAAGAATGAATGCAAGCAAGACAGTTTGCAAAAGGATAAGAGAGAGATCGCAAGAAAGAGAGAACATCTTCAAGAGAGAGTAGAGTGCATGCAAGAAAGAGCATCTAAGACAGAGCATGCAAAAATGTCTACACTCAGAGAAGAACAGACATGACAGAGCACAGGGAATAGAGGAGAGTTGAGTGTGCACAGTGTCAGGGACATTAAACTGACTGTACCAGTGGGACAATTTCACAAGCAGAGGGACAGAAAATTGTGTGAGGTAAAATTAATGTTACAATTTGACTCTTTGACCTATGGGCTTAATAGAGACAGAGTTTCGATCACATTACCACACTGTGAATTAACTTTTATGACAGTCCCTCTGGGATCATAAATACCTGGACTCAGAGGAAGAATGCGATTTAAATCACATCCTCTACCATTGACTGATCAAGGAATCTGTATCTGGACTAACGTTCTTATCTGATTTCCATTATAAACAATGTAATGTGTACTTGTATTTAAGAGAGAAGTTTTCATATTTATCTGTATAACATGCCTGAGGAAGAGACCTAAGAAGTCTTGAAAGCTTGCATTTTTAATCTGTTTAGTTAGCCAATAAAGGTATCAACTTTACAAAAAAATGTTTGCATCTAGGGAATAGAGCACACACCTAAGTGTGCAAGAGAGCATTCACGAGAAAGCCACACAAAAGAGACAGAGCGTACACAAGAAAGAGAGACAGAGAAAATGAGATGTGACTGCAGGGGAGCAATAATGAGAGAATGAGAAATGTACATACAAGAACAAGAAAAAGACAACAAGACAGAATAAGGGGCGATCTCACAGTCCAGTAATAATTTGCCCTGGTGCCTATAATGGCATTAAACAATAGAAGCATATTGGTGCATTTGTTGGTTATAGAATTAGAAATCACCACTTTATTTAGTGTGTAATTCAGATGATTGCCGTGAATTGTTTCATTAAAAAGTTATTACAGCTCAATTTGCTCTATTCTTCTGCCTCTACTCCATTCCTCAAAATGTCTTCCTACCACCCTATCACTGTGCAGCACTCTCCATATACACAAAGAAAGAGGAGCAGTTCTACTGCAATCAGACTGTGCCATAGTCCCTTTAATTTTAATGGGTATTTCAGCTCATTAAATGCATTGCAGTGCCATTCATCGGAAGGCCTCACTAGCATTCAAGAGGTTAAAAGTCTCATTTGAAGCAATGAAAATCTAGGCTAGCGGTGTATCAAGGGCCAGACTGGGAAATGAACTTTGGATAGAGTGTTAGGCACTGCTGTGTAATTTAAAGGCCCTGCGGCTGATGGTCCTGCTCTCAGCATGAGATTCTGCTATGGGTTTAGTAAAATTCAGTGATCAGACAGAGGAAAGATACAGCTAAGGAACACATAGGGCATGTGATTATTGCCTATGCAGGTGCCCACCCCAAAGGAACAAATCAAGTATATAGAACCAAAAACACACAGAACGAGATTGTATGAATGCCAGGCCATTTTGAACGCTTGCCTGAACACCCCATTGTTTTTACTTCTCTGATCTGTGTGGCCAATCCACATCCAGCATTCTCCCTGGGAGATACAACCCTGCCAGCCACTGGGATGCCAACGTCTCTCGTTCAATCCAAGTAGCTAATGAGAGACAAGAGGACAATTTAACTGTGATTAATCCTATCTCCTCCATTCAGACATGCATTCTTCTTGGAGGACCCCCTGTGGACACAGACCATTGTGTTGTACAGCGGGCATGCACCCAAGACAATAGATATCGTGGCTATGTGCAGACAGGCAGTCACTTCTCTGCAGGGGTTCCCAACCCAATACTGGGAAGCTGTCCCTTGTATTGATTTTCTCATCAACTGCATGGCCACAAGAACATCACGCTTATAAACAACCCCATAATATTTAGTTACATGCAATGTGTCCCTAAAGAAATTCCCTTTTACGGTAAACTAAACATCATTTCATTTAGAGCAATAACCAAAACTAACTAGCTTATGCTAGAGAAAAGCGGGTACATTCACAGAGGCAAGGGAATAGGGACCTTGGCCAGCAGGTACCCTGCGCTTCATCTTTAGAGCAGAGTTCCATTTCGCCATGGTAATTAGGGGTAGTGTCACAGCTATACCCCCCCCCAAAAAAAAAAGTGACAGGCCAACAGCAGCTCCACATATCTCTAAACATGTTTCTCCAGCCCGTAATTTTTAGTGGTCCTCTTTTTAGGAGAGCATACCCACATTGGGGCGCTGGTCTCCTCTCCAGTACAAAGTGATTAACTTGTAAAGTTGGACTGTCAGGCTCCAACATAAAAGGTGGTGGATGCTGACTGAGCCATATCAGTGTAGATTACCACTGTAAATTTCCTCCCATACACATAAGACTGCAGTTTATGGAAAGGCCGTTCAATAGTCAAATATTCCGTCCCTGTCCAAAAGTTTGCTGTTGAGGTACAGACATAATTACCCCAAATAAATCCACAAACTGGTTTGTTAGAGATTCAGAGATTTATGGTCAGCTTTCAGTGAGCAAAAGAGTAGCAATTTCAACAGCAAACCAACTGCAGAAGAGGGGGGGTCATTAAATATTCCCCTTGATTTAAATGATGCATTTATCCCTTGAATACAGACCAGTCTCCAACATTTGTTCCAGAAGTGGGCAGAGGGTGCTTGCAATTGGAATGGTTCTACACTAGACATACCAGAGAACTGACATTAGTGATATCACAGTGCATAATTGAAATGGAATGTCACTAGTGATACTACAGAGCTCACAATTGAAATGGAGCTTCAATAGTGATACCATATAGCTTACAATTGAAAAAGAGTTTCACGAGCGATACCACAGAGCTTATAATTGAAATGGATTAAAATGGAGCTTCACTAGGGATACTACAGAGATTACAGTTGAAATGGGGTAACACATGATACCAAAAACCTTACAATTGATATGGAGCTACAACAATGATGCAATAGAGCTTACAAGTTTAGCTAAATGGGGGACAATTCCACAGAGTTTTACTAATGATACACACAGCTTACGATTGAAATGGAGCTAAAGTAGTGAAATCACAAAGCTTGCAATTGAAATTGACCCATACATCATATATCAGAGTTTTTCTGATGAAATAGAGCTATAGTATTGATGCTACAGAACGTACAACTGAAATGAAGCTTCGCAAGTAATGCCAAAGAGCTTACAATTGAAATGATGCTACATTAGTGATATCACAGAGCTTACAATTGAAATGGAGCAACACTAATTATAGACATACCTGGGAACTCTCAGGGTTTTGACCCAAATCTCAGGGTGAAGGGCCAAATTCTCAGGGTGAGAGATCTGTGTCACCTACTATATGAATTTCCCCAATTAAATGTTTCCTTAGCCTCTAAACTGGTGCCATTAGTACCAGAAAGACAGGGATAGATGTCCTGCTTGTCTTGTTTGTGTTCAGGCAGAGAGTTATCCAGACTGCAGCATGTTAAAGGTCCCTCGCACACTGACCGGAGCACCTCTGTGTTAGAGTAAGCAGGCACATATCGCATGCAATCTACATTATGGGAAACTTTAAGGATTAATATTTCAAAGGGCTCAGGGTCAGCTCATCTTGAAAGTTCCCAGGTATGGTTGTAGAACAGGCCATATATTTGAAATACAGCTGCACATGAGATTTTACAGAGCTTAAAATTTAAATGGCACTACACCATTTATACCACAAAGCTTTCAATTGAAACAGCAATGCATGATATACCATGGAGCTTACATCTGAAATAGAGCTATACTAGGGATACCACAGAGCTTTTCACCTGCCGTTCAGATCCATTCTCCTGTATTCCTGCCAACTACAGACCATACAATTGAACTACAGTTGCACATGAGTAAAGATGAGCGAGCACCCCGATGCTCGGGTGCTCGGGTGCTCTGACCGAGCACCCCCTGATGCTCGAGTGCTCGGCCGAGCACCCGAGCCCCATTCAAATGAATGGGAGCACTCGAGCATTAAACCAGGCACCCCCTGCTCTGATGAGCGGAGGGTGCCTGGTCAATGTCCCCCTTCATCTCCGCTATGCCCCTCTTCCACAATGTCCCCCTTCATCTCCTATGCCATAGCGGAGATGAAGGGGGACATTGTGGAAGAGGGGCATAGCGGAGATGAAGGGGGACATTGTGGAAGAGGGGCATAGACTCTATGCCCCTCTTCCACAATGTCCCCCTTCATCTCCGCTATGCCCCTCTTCCACAATGTCCCCCTTCATCTCCTCTATGGCATAGGAGATGAAGGGGGACATTGTGGAAGAGGGGCATAGCGGAGATGAAGGGGCACATTGTGGAAGACGGGCATAGCGGAGATGAAGGGGGACATTGTGGAAGAGGGGCATAGAGTCTATGCCCCTCTTCCATAATGTCCCCCTTCATCTCCGCAATGCCCCCTTCATCTCCGCAATGCCCCCGTACCTCCATTCCCTGGTGGTCCAGCGGAGCGTCTTCGGATCTGTGCCTCTTCCGGCACAGATCCTCTTCACCCGAGCATGTCGGGCGAGCACATGGCGGTACTCGTACGAGTACCGCCATGTGCAGAGCAGAGCGATGCTCGAGCCGATCCGAGCATCGGCCGAGCACGCTCGCTCAACACTACACATGAGATATCACACAACTTACAATTTAAATGGAGCTACACTAGTAATACCACAAAGCTTATAACTGATATTCAACTATGCATAATATGCCAGAGCTTACAATTGAATTGGAGCTGCACTATTGATACCACAGAGCTTACAATTGAAATGGAGCTTCACTAGTGATACGACAGAGCTTTCCAATTGAAATGGAGCTTCACTAGTGATACGACAGTGCTTACAGTTGAAATGGAGGTTCACTATAGATACAAGAGCTTAAAATTGAAATATAGCTATACATAGTGGTTCCACAGAGTTTACAGTTGAGATGCTGCTAAACTATTGATACCAAAGCATACAAATGAAATGGAACTAGTGATACCACAGAGGTTATATATATATGTATAGGAGATGTTGCTACACTAGTGATACCACAAAGCTTGCAATTGAACTACAGCAACGCATGAGATACAACATAGCTGACAACTGATATAGATCTACAATAGTGATTCCACAGAGCTTACAAATGAAATGCTGCTTAACTAACTAGTGATGCCACAGCATACAGATGAAATAGAATTGAACTAGTGATACCGCAGAGATTATAAATGTGACTACACTAGTGATACCACAAAGCTTGCAATTGAACTATAGCTACACATGAGGTACAATAGTGATACCACAGAGCTTACAATTGAAATGGGGCAACACATGATATACCAAAGACCTTACAATTGATATAAAGCTTCGCCAGTGATGCAATAGAGCTTACAACAAATTTAGCTACACGGGTGACAATTCCACAGAGTTTCACTAATGATACACAGTTACAATTTTACAATTTTTACAATTGAAATGGAGTTACAGTAGTGAAACCACAAAGCTTGCAATTGAAATTGAGCTACACATGATATTTCATAGAGTTTACAGATTAAATAGAACTACAGTAGTGATACTATAGAGCATACAATTGAAATGGAGCGTCACTAGTAATACCAAAGACCTTACAACTGAAATAATGCTACATTAGTGATACCACAGAGCTTACAATTGAAATGGAGCCACATTAGCTATAGAATAGGCCATATAAATGAAATACAGCTACACATGAGATATTCATACCTGGGAACTTTTTATTGTTGTCTCCCCGGAGGGGAGTCCTCTGCTGCCATGGGTAGTGTGAAGAATGACTCGTATTGCGTCAAAAAGGGGTGGATCTTAATGTGAATGCCAGGGGAGGGCTTAAAAGAAGGCTGGGTGGAAGGAGCTACACAGGGAAAAAGTGGAAGTGGGTAGTGTTTCAATAGAAACTCCCCACATCCAGAGGACTAAGCCTCTGGCCCGGAGACCCGGTAAAGCAGTGCCAAAACCGGAGTCTCTGGGGCAAATCCGGAAAGTTCCCAAGTATGGAGATATTACAGTGCTTAAAATTTAAATGGAGCTACCTAAATGATACCACAAAGCTTTCAATTGAAACTTAGCAATGCATGATATACCACGAAGCTAACAGTTGAACTAAAACTATACTAGTGATACCACAGAGCTTTTGACCTGCCATTCGGATCCATTCTCCTGTATCCCCGCAAACTACAGACCATACTATTGAACTACAGCTGCACATGAGATTGTTACGGTTTTCAGACACTCAGACAGTGGGTTAGATAAAACAAATAGAATTTTATTAAAGCAAAAATTAATGACAAGGCCGCCTCTGGGGCAGTCCTGACATAAGCAGAATATAGGCGGAAATACCTGGTACAACAGGGAATAAATCACCAGATATAGTAGCACAAAACAGGGAACAAGAGGTTAATAGTACTGGTAATCAGTCTCAAATGTGGTGTTAGGCACGCCCTTGGAGCTGTATATAGCGATATGTGCTAGGTGATAGCACCTAAAGTCCATCCACTGTGTGAAGCTGTAGAATAGAGCTGCGACTAGAACTGGAACTGCAGAGTGATAAGGTGGTAGCCCCCACGGGCGTAACGGAGACCAACAGTATCGTGATTGCTTCAGCCAATAGCCCCCACGGGTGTAACCGGAGACCACTAGTATCATGATTGCTTGAGCCAACAGCCCCCACAGGCGTAACCGGAGACCACTAGTATCGTGATTGCTTGAGCCTATAGCCCCCACGGGCGTAACCGGAGACCAATAGTATCGCATATGCCTGTGTCAATAGCCCCCACGGGCGTAACGGAGACCACTGGTTGCAATGTTGCTTGCCAATAGCCAACGGGTGTAACGGAACCACTGCTCTGTCAAGGAAGAGCAGCCGACTACCGAGGCCCACAAGCGGCCGACTCACAGAAACAGCGTAACAGGCTAAGGCAATAGATGGAAAGAGTGGCAGCAATAGGATGGAGGCAACACCAGTGTCTAGGCACAATATAACGACACAGCACAGTAATGGTCCAGACTCAGCACACGTTACTCAACAATCAGATGGAAGGCTCAGCTAAACAATACAGCTCAGCAATGGTGAAATGGAGGCTCAATCACACACTGCAGCTATCGGAATGTCGCCGAGGCGACAACAGGAACCGTTAGTCGGAACGGCAGGAACTGAAGCAAGCACAGGAGTCAGTCGTCAGCCAGGCCGGGTCAGGACACGTAGGAGATTCGCAGACAAGCCGGATCAGTAATGGAGGAGGGACGTCAGCCGGGCCGGGTCGGATGCCGTAGGAGATTCGCAGACAAGCCGGATCAGCAACACGAAGGAAGTCAGCCAGGCCGGTCAATCACGGAACAGGAACACAGGAACGTCGTCGGTACAGACCTAGTCGGTACACGGGAGATCAGAATACTGGAATACTGCAACAGCAACGCTGGCTCAGAAACACCACGAAAGGGCACCTGTCAGGTGCCAGTGGCCAGAATAAAACAGGTAACCAGGGGCGGGCCAACACAGCTCAACCAATCAGGGAGCAGCACAGTTGAGAGTGACACACAGAATCACGGGGACCGTGATAGAGATATCACACAACTTACAATTTAAAGGGAGCTAAACTAGTAATACTACAGAGCTTATAACTGATATTCATCTACACATAATATACCACAAAGCTTACAACTGAAATGAAGCAACATTAGTGATACCACAAAGCTTACAATGAAGTAGAGCTATACTAGTGATGCCACAGATCTTCCAACTGAACTGAAGCTTTAATAGTGATACCACAGAGCTTCCAGTTGAAATGCTACTAAACTAGTGATACCACAGCATACAGATAAAATGGAATTGAACTAGCAGTATCACAGAGATTATATATTAGCTGTTCCTACACTAGTAATACCACAAAGCTTAAAACTGAAATATAGCTATACATGAGATATAACAGAGCTTACAATTGATATAGAGCTACAATAGTGATACTACAGAGCTTACAACAAATTGAGCTACTTTAGTGAAAATACCACAGATGTTACAACTGGAATGGAGTTTCACTAATACACAGAGCTTACAAGTGAAATGGAGCGACATTAGTTAAACCACAGTCACAGTCAGTCCTCTGGACTTGCCTCTGTCTGAGCTTGGCTCAGTTACCTTCGGGTTATGGCTCTGCAACTTCCATCTCTGCCACATGAGAACTTTTAATCAGCATGCTGTTCTGTAGCAGCATTGTCCTTTTACTCTTCTTGGCTTTCCTGGCACCTATTGGTTAATGGCCTCCATCTGTATCTTGTTTAGAGACTATTCAAATCAGCCTGCCTGAGGTCCAAATGCTCAGGTGTTAGCCCTGGTATTGAAGACTCATTGCTCCGCATCCAGTTTGCTGTATTTGATTCTCTGGTTGACCTTGTCTTGTACCTTGACTTTGCTTGTATTCCGCCTGTCTCTACCACAGCTTGTACCCTGACTTCACTTGAAAACAGCCTGTCTCAGCCTTGGCCTTCATCCTGATTTTGCTTGACCTATGCCTGCATGGACTTACTGGCTTGCCTCTTCTACTCCCCAGACTCCCCCTCCACTGGATCTATCCTGCTCTGCCCCCTAGCTCAACTTGGGGTGGGATATCTGGCTTTGTGGCCAGCACCTTTAATATGGTTTCAACCAAAGCAAGGATACACTGGTTTCCGGGTCTGCTTCCCAACCTACCACTCAAGCTTTGCTTCTTAGCTTACTCTGCATAGACCCAAGCTATAGGTTTCTTATCAGCCCTTTGACCTGCCATCGGGATCCAGTCTCTTGTATTCTTGCCAACTGCAGACCATACAACTGAAATACAGCTGCACATGAGATCACAGAGCATACAATTTAAATGGATCTACACTATTGATACCAAAAAGTTTAGAACAGATATTCAGCTATGCGTAATTGACCAGAGAGTCCAGTTGTAATAGAGCTACACTAGTGATACCATAGAGCTTACAATTCAAATGGAGCTTCACTAGTACCCACAGAGCTTACAAATAAAATTATGCTACATTAGTGATATCACAGAGCACACAATTGAAATGGAGCTTCAGCAGAGATACCACAGAGCTTACAATTGAAATGGAGCTTCACTAGTGATACCACAGAGGTTACAACTGAAATTATGCTACGTAAGTGAAACCAAGGAGCTTACGATTGAAATGGAGCTTCACAAGAGATATCATAGAGCTTACAATATAAATGGCTCAAAATGGAGCTCCACTAGTGATCTTACATCTGAAATGGGGCTTCAGTAGTGATACCACATAGCTTAAAATTGCAATGGTGCTAAACTAGTGGTAAAACAGAATATAGTTGAAATGTAATTGAATGATTGATACCACACATCTTACATATGAGATGATGCTACACTAGTGATACCACAGAACTTACAACTGAAATATAGCTATACTTGAGACATCACAGAGCTTCCAATTGATATAGCACTACAGTAGTGGCACCACAGAGCTTACAACAAATTGAGCTACTCTGGTGACGATCACAGAGCTTACAACTGAAATTAAGTTTCTCCAGTGATACACAGAGCTTACAACTGAACTGGAGCCACACTAGTGATACCACAGACCAAACAGTTGCAATACAGCTGTACTTGAGATATCACATAGTTTATAATTTAAATGGGGCTACGCTAATGATACCATAAAGCCTACAATTGAAATTGAGCTGTGCAGAATATACCACAGAGCTTACAGTTGAAATAGAGCTACAATGGTGATACACAGAGCTTACCATTGAAATGGAGCGTCATTAGTGATACCACATAGCTTACAATTGAAATGGAGCTTCACTAGTGATACCACAGACCTTACGATTGAAATGATTTAACATTAGTGATATCACAGAGAGTAAAATTGAAATGGTGCTTCATTAGAGACACTTCAGAGCTTACAATTGAAATGGAGCTTTACTAGTGGTACCATAGAGCTTACAGTTGGAATGGAGATTAATTAGCGATACCACAGTGTTTACAATGGAAGGGGATTAAAATGGAGTTTCACTGGTGATTCTACAGAGCTTACAATTGAAATGGGGCTGCATATGAGATACCATAGAGCTTTCAATTGATATACAGCTACAATAGTGATGCCATAGAGCTTCCAATAACTAAAGCTACTCTGGTGACAATACCACAGAGCTTACAATTGAAATGAAGTTTCATTAATGAAAACACAGAGGTTACAATTGAATTGTGCTTTACGAATGAAAGCACAAAACTTACAATTGAAATGCAGAGTCTGATTGTAATGGTATTTCTACTAGTTCCAAACATGTTTAAAAAAAAACGAACAAGAAAAGCAGTAAACTTGCCTCATATTGTGTGTCAGATAGCCCTGTAAAATGGCATGGGTATCCGAGGTGCTCCTGAGTCCCTGGCAGTCCAAAGCCCCCTCACCCAATGAATGGATATCAGTATTCCCTTAGGTACTATGCCATTTCTGTACGCCAGCTTCTTATGCTGTGACTTCTGTTACTCTGTTAGGCAAAAACACACATACACTGGGCTATACAAATATCACTGAGGTTTCCCAGTCTGCCTGCCCACAAAATGGCTGAAAATATATGGCTCTGCAGTTATGGGGAAACAATAGCCATAGTAACATAGTAGTTAAGGCTGAAAAAAAGACGTGTCCATCAAGTCCAGCCCATGCCAAAAACACCCCCGTTGATCCAGAGGAAGGCAAAAAAGCCCTCTGGAGCCATTTCCATTCTAGTCCCAAATGTGTGTGTGGGGGGGAATTATTCCTTCCTGACTCCAGTTGGTAGTCAAATAGTTCCCCGGATCAATAGCCTATTTGCTTTGAAGCCATCGGTCATAATTGTCAATATTGTTCTGTGCTAGATAGGCATCCATTGCTTTTTTGAATGCAGTTACATTATCTGTAAACGCAACATCCCGAGGCAAAGAATTCCATAGCCTTACCGCCCTTACTGTAAAGAATCCCTGCCTTTGTTTTAGTCGAAAGCGCCTTTCCTCTAGTAGTAAATCAAGTTGTAGTCCAACCACTAGAGAGCTGTTGTCATCCCCTGAGATTACAAAGGCAATCTTCGGCAACTTGTGGCCTCCCAGCTGTTCTTGAGCTATCATTTTCTTCATCCATAGCATGCAAAAACTTGTCCGAAGATTCTAGAACTTGCTGCCAAACAACAGCTGTAGGGTCACAGGTTGCCCCCACCTGAAATGCGATGCATGAGAAGAGGGATCAGTGAGAGAAGAGAACAATAAGAGTGAGATTTGATTTAGAATTTTCTTCTGTTCACTCACTATGCATTTTGTTATTTGATAAAAATAAACTATTAACATATCTATTTTTGAAACCATTCTTACTTTACAGCATTTTTCCCACCTGCTTAAAACACCTGCACACCACTGTACATATATTATACACGTGTGTGTAAAAAAAATAACAATCTAAAGGAGAGCGCTAGAGCCTCTGTATAAAATAATTTTAATATGATATACAACATAAATATAAAATCATAAACTTACGGATCAAAAATCCCTAATGCATCTCAAAGGCAGTTAATTAAAAAATATAATATAGCTGTCACGGTTTGTTAAGACTCTCAGACGTAAGGTTTAGGTAAAAACATAACTTTATTGAAAGGTTAAGGCAATGCCATAGGGTTTTCATACACATACAAACATCACATATATATAAGCAATGGAAAATTGAGATAGGTTCTACCGGCCTTGCAAATACCGGGTAAGGCAACCGTGGAGTGGCAACGTAACAGGTTCTACCGGCCTTACCAGTACCGGGCAGGGCAGCCCAGAATGGATACCCAAGGATAGGCTCTACCGGCTCTGCCAATACCGGGTAAGGCAACCTAAAGGTGGCAACGTGAAAGGTTCTACCGGCCTTACCAATACCGGGCAGGGCGGCCCAAGAAGGGAGACATCACTAAGACCAGTGACTGTCAGATGACAATGACAGTAAGATGGTAAATAGAGTATGCGGTCAAGCTGTCTCACCCAAGGAGAGGCTAGTGTCGGTACACATCTGAAACAAGTGCTGCTAGGACTGGACAGCACCAGGACCCTGACTGGAAGTCAGGGAGTAAACCAGTGTCCGCACGCTGGGACCAACAACTGTACCTTGAGCTGCAAAGAAAAATGGAGTAAACCAGCGTCCGCACGCTGGAACCAACAGGCAGTAGAATGAGCCACAAGGCCAATGGAGCAAACCAGCGTCCGCACGCTGGGACCAACAGACAGTATTGTGAGCCACAAGGCTAATGGAGTAAACCAGCGTCCGCACGCTGGTACCAACAGACAGTATTATGAGCTGCAAGGCTAATGGAGTAAACCAGCGTCCGCACGCTGGGACCAACAGACAGTATTGTGAGCCACAAGGCTAATGGAGTAAACCAGCGTCCGCACGCTGGGACCAACAACAGTATAGTGAGCTGCAAGGCTAATGGAGTAAACCAGCGTCTGCACACTGGGACCAACAGACAGTATTGTGAGCCGCAAGGCTAAAGGAGTAAACCAGCGTCCACACGCTGGGACCAACAGACAGAATGTCGCCGGAGCGACAGGAGAGGAATATGCCACAGGAACTGCACACAGGAAACAGCAGGAGCAGGCCGAGGCTCAACCGGGACGAGCACCGCAAGTCGGCTGGCAACCGGAACCGGACTGGAACTGACAAGCAGGCAGGAACAGGTAACTCAGGAACAGGCCCAATAGCTACAGCAGACAGGCAAAGAGAATGCTGTCAGAGACACCACGAAAGGGCAACTAAAGGGTGCCCAGACTGAGTTTAAAAAGGCAACCAGAGGCGGGCTGACTGCAGACAGCCAATGGGAGCCCCCTGTAGGTGATAGACAGAGAACTGCAGCAATCACGGGCACCGCGATAATAGCACTATATCAAAAATTGTGAATTCACAAAAAACTTTTATATAAAAATATAGGATAATTGTTAATCATGTGTATATACCCTGAAGATTCAATGTTGTAGAAACATATTAAATAAGAACCACAGCAATACTGTTGGTGACTTGTTAGTTGGCTCAGTCTTTGTTTCTTGTAAGCACAAATTTTCCGTTGTGGGTGAGTGTGTGCGGGGGGGGGGGGGTCAGGCTTTTTTGTTCTTGAGGCAGATGTTGAGGGCAGGCCAACTCCTTGCAGAGATTTTCACAGGAATAAGCAACAGAAGAGAAGGATAGATAGATAGATAAAAAAATGCAACAGTGTATTCTAGTATAAAAATATATATTTAATTGAAAAAAGCATACATTAAAAATCCCTGTTTCATTTAACATGTTGTATTCTTGTTCCACAAGCCTGTCCTCAGGAATACATGGGATCAACAAAGAAAATTAAAAAAACAGACTGCATTTTTTTTTCATCCATATGTACTTCTCTTCTGGTGATTACACAGAGAAACAAAAAAACAAGGAAAGAAGACATTAATGAGAGACTTGAGCAGAGACTGGTTATAATCAACTCCGACTGTACGATTCACCTCTGGGAAAGTGAATGTACAGGTCTGGGTGTGATTGAGACATAATTATGTTGGCCGTCTGATATTTTGGCCACTATTAGTGCCCTTCTCTTTTGCGTTTTGTATTTTGAGATTCACGTGCTTTGACCATCCGGTACAGCTAGCTTGTAGAACTAATGAGAAGGAGCTTCTGCCTAATCATCTGAAGATCAGTTACCTGGACACAGAGTTTGCCAAATGGAGTCAGTGTATTGATCGCTCTACATGCTGAAAGGTTGTAGGTTTCATCACCTACAACCAAGGAACCGATAAAGTAATTTTTGAATCAATATTCAAGATTTAATAATCGGATACAAAATAACGGGTATCTGAATCTCGAACTAACACACCCTCAGATCTTCATGATATCTTGAACTTAAAGAATCTGGAGGAAAATTGTCTCTTCATTGTTTGGAGTGGAGGGACCACCAAAGTTCACCAAGTCATAGTCAGGTGCCGCCTTGTGTATGATCTGGCTCTGTAGAGGGGTACACAATGCATTGTACACCAATCTGGTCCTTAAAGTATGACAATTACCATGTGCAATGTGAGGATTTTTTTGTTCTTTGATCATGTTAGCAACTGTCATTTCCACCACTATGGACATGAGATCTAGGATGATTGAAGAGGCAATGCTTTGCGTACCCCTCTGGCATTAAAAGGGTTAATGCAACTTGCGGGGCTAAAATAAGTTAAGCAAAGCATGCGTAACGGAGTGTTTCTGTGCAGTAAGTAAAGGGTACAGATTGCAAAAGATTTTGCAAGTTTTCTGTTTGATTTTGTTCAGGAATTCAAGAGAATGTTGCCATGGAGTCCCATAGAAAAATAAGAAAAATGTGCAAAACATTTTAGCAGTCACAGTCACATGGCTCAAAAGTGACATCTAGATGAAGACGCTTTGGAAAAACATTCTGTTTTGAAAAGTAATAATTTTGACAGGCTGCGTCTGACCAGGACTTTCATATTTAATTAATGTCAGTCTACTCTACGCATTGCAATGCGTTGGATTCCTCTCTGGCACTCAAAGGGTTAAAGGACCAATGTGGTGTGTATGAGATTGCGAAGACGTGTTGCACGCCGCTCTGATCCTTAACCCTTTGATTGCCAACCTCATAACTTTCACAAGGTTGGAAAAGCGGGCTTGCACATCCAGCCTCATGACAATTATGAGGTTGCACTTTGAAGCTTTTCAATGCAGTCCTGGTGGAAGGAAAAGCTTCAAACTTGCTCTGCACCTACACTGCCATCCCCTCCTCAGCCTTGTTTCCCTGCCCATTTATAGCTACAGATTCCCCACATACACCATCTGCCCTCTCCTCCCAGCCTTGTTCCCCTGCCCTCCAGTAGCTAAAAATTATCCACATAGTGTGGCTCCATATGGCTCCCCTGCCCACTGGTAGCTACAGATTGCCCATGTACACTCTGACCACTGGGTCTAAAAGTAATCAGAAACAGCGCACATGACACAAAAAGATAGAAATGTATTTAAGTGTAGTAATTTAATAGTAACAAGACATAAAAGCAATGTAATAAAATGCACTCACAAGAGCCCTTCTTGTGCTTTGAGCATATCAAATGGTTCTCTCTCCCTTTTAGCCAACGGGCTGCGTCCTCCAACTCTCCTCTATCAGGTCCAGGATGCTGTTATTCACAATCTCCGGATCAAATGTCCCAAATATAGGAAGATGAAATCAGTATTATCTCCACCGCACTCCGAATCCAATTAGGGAGATAGTGGAGAAAAAAACCTATATTGGGTTGGTGATATAATGTGACACTACCGGCGTTTGGATGTATAACCTCGGGTGAGGTGCGTCCGAAACGCTGCGGCCGGAGCGTGGGCAAGAGTAGGGGCGGGGGAATACTTCCAGGGTAGTCCCGGTACAACAATACAGTGCTGTGTGGAGTCCCAAACGTTTTTGCAGACTCAGTCTGCTTACTCAGGGGAAAAGGGACCTAACCCCCCTCCCATCCTTGTTCTGCTGTCCACTGGTAGCCAAAGTGTCAGGCCGCCCGTCGGCGACCCGGTCTTACCTCCCGCAGTGCCCAAAAACCATGTCGGCCGCCACGCCGGGTCCCCTCTGCTTCCTTGCGGACCGGCGTCCGCTCCAGACCGACAGGCAGCCCTGTCAGACGCGCACACACTCACCCTCCCTCGTGTGCGCGTCTCAAACAAAGGGCTGATATTTCCCGGGCGTTGCCATGGCAACGCGGCGTCCGGCTCCGCCCCACTTCAATTGCCACTCCTCCTCAGCCTATATAAACCCTGAGCACCCTGCACATGGTGCTCAGTGTTACTGTGGCTTCCCTGGTGTTCAGCTGCTTACTTGTGCTCCTGCTTCATATTGATTCCTGGCTCCTTGACCCTTGGCTATCCACTCTGACTCCGCTGACCTCTGGCTCCTTGACCCTTGGCTTGACTCCTGGACTCCGCTGACCTCTGGCTCCTTGACCCTTGGCTTGACTCCTGGACTCCGCTGACCTCTGGCTCCTTGACCCTTGGCTTGACTCCTGGACTCCGCTGACCTCTGGCTCCTTGACCCTTGGCTTGACTCCTGGACTCCGCTGACCTCTGGCTCTTTGACCCTTGGCTTGACTCCTGGACTCCGCTGACCTCTGGCTCCTTGACCCTTGGCTTGTCTCCTGGACTCCGCTGACTTCTGGCTCCTTGACCCTTGGCCTGATTCCTGGACTTTGTTGCTCGTGCTCGCAGTTCACACTGGGGAGGAGCCTGTGTTCTCTCTCTCTCCAGACCCTCTCCCAGTGTGCTGTTCCAGTAAGAGCGACTATCCTGCTTCGGGGTTCCTGCATCCAGATAGTGAGTATCCATATCTTACTCACCTAACAGAAACACTGAGCCTATATGGAACCCGCAGGAGTCGCGGACGCTATCACCGCCCTCTCCCAGCAAATTGCCGCTCTCACGCAAACCATGCAGGACCTCCAGGCCGGTCAGACTCATCTGCAGCATCAATTACATGACCTGCAGACCAGCTCCGCTTCTTCAGGCGCTTCCGCTCCAGCGATGCCACCTGTAGGGGTACCCCCCTCGGACAGGACGTACACTCCTGAACCCAGAATTCCTCTCCCAGAACGCTACTCTGGGGACCGTGCGAAGTATAAGACCTTCATCACAGCCTGTCAGGTCATGTTTTCTCTTCAACCAAGAACCTATGCCTCTGACTTCATTAAAATACGAACTGTGATCTCATTGCTGTCCGGAGAGCCCCAGACCTGGGCTCATCAATTGCTACACACCAATGATTCCGCATTGGCTTCCTGGCATTCGTTCCTCCATGCCATGGACCTTCTGTTTGATGATCCTCTCCGGGCCTCCTCTGCCCATATCGCCATGAGGGCCCTACGGCAGGGCCAAAGGCCAGTAGAGGAGTATGTCACTGAATTCCGCTCTTTGGCCATCGAGAGCGAATGGAACGAGCCTGCCCTGGTGGATCAATTTCGTCTCGGCTTGTCCAATGCCCTGAAGGATGAACTGGCCCGTGTGGGTATCCCTCCTTCTCTTGAAGAACTCTGTCATTTAGTCATCAGGATTGATCGCAGATTACGGGAGAGAAGACTGGAGCGTTCAACCCAACTTGCTCCTCCTCCAAGACGCCAACCTCTACCACCCTCCAGTGCTCCTACCTCCACTTCTTCTTCCGAGGAACCAATGCAGATCGGACTTGCTCGAGGACCTCTTTCTGAGGCTGAGAGAGCACACAGACGTGCAAACAGTTTATGCCTCTACTGTGGCCAACCCGGTCATATGATTCGTTCCTGCCCCCGCAGACCACGTGACCCAAGGGGTAAGACTTCTGATTCAGAGGTGTGTCTTAGTTCAGCTCCTGTTGGTGGCTCTCCTCACCTTTCCGTTTCTCTGTTGTTGCAGTGGACCAGTGACGACATCTCTGTCCTCGCCATCATTGACTCTGGCGCCAGCTGCTGTTTTATGGACCAGGAGCTTGCTAGACAACTCCGAGTACCCACACAAGTCAAGCCCTCTCCAGTCTACATACAGGTTGTTGACGGATCTTCTCTGCCTTCCGGACCCATTACGCAGGAAACCCTGCCTCTCCAGATGACTTTGGGCAGTCGTCACTCAGAGAAGATAAGTTTCAATTTGGTGGCATCCCCATTATTCCCCGTGATCCTTGGACTGCCTTGGCTACGACTACATAATCCTGACATCAACTGGGGCAAGGGCACGCTGTCATTTTCATCTAGTTACTGTCAACATCATTGCCTGGATACTCCTTCAACCTTACTCCTCACGCAAGACCAGACTTCAGAACCTAATACAGTTCCTAAGCCATATCACGAATTCTTAGATATCTTCGATAAAAGAAAAGCAGATCAATTGCCTCCCAGGAGAGAGTACGATTGTCCCATCGATCTTCTACCCGGAGCTCCTATACCCTTCGGGAGGATCTTCCCTCTATCCGAGCCAGAACTGCACCATCTAAAGGCCTACATCAAGGAAAATCTGGAAAAGGGATTCATCCGCCCGTCAACATCGCCAGCCGGGGCTGGTATCTTCTTTGTGGGTAAAAAGGACGGGGGTCTTCGACCATGTGTCGATTATAGAGACTTAAACCGAATCACAATAAAGAACCGTTATCCACTCCCCTTGATACCCGAACTTCTAGACCGTATTAAGGATGCAACTGTCTTCACCAAGTTAGACCTCCGTGGGGCCTACAACCTCGTCCGCATCAGAGAGGGGGACGAATGGAAGACCACCTTCCGGAGTAGGTACGGCCATTTTGAGTACCTGGTGATGCCATTTGGACTTTGTAACGCCCCAGCCACTTTTCAGCATTTTCTGAATGATGTATTTCGTGATTTCCTGGATTCCTTTTTAGTAGTATACTTGGACGATATCTTAATATTTTCATCATCCATCACTGAACACCGTGAGCATGTAAAGAAGGTTCTGCAGCGTCTTCGTGATCACCAGCTATATGCCAAGTTGGAGAAATGTTTGTTTGAGACCACTACCGTGACTTTCCTTGGCTTCATCCTAACACCTGGGAAAGTTGTTATGGACCCAAAGAAGGTATCAGCAGTGCTCGAGTGGCCTGTACCCACAGACAAGAAGGCAGTCCAACGATTTATAGGCTTCGCTAACTATTATCGGAAATTCATCCGCAATTTCTCCCGCATCATCTCACCGATCACTGCGCTGACTCGACAAACACCACAGTTTCTATGGACACCTGAAGCCCAAGCAGCATTTGACCAACTCAAGAAGAGATTCACTTCTGCCCCAATCCTTGTTCAACCCCACACCTCACTCCCTTTCTTTGTCGAGGTAGACGCATCTGACTTTGCTCTAGGAGCCATCCTCTCCCAACGCCATCCAGAGACAGGGCAATTGCATCCGGTAGCCTTTTACTCCCGCAAATTGTCTCCGGCCGAGGAGAACTACGGCATCGGTGACAAAGAGCTCCTGGCGATTAAACAAGCCCTGGAAGAATGGCGGCACCTCCTCGAAGGCTCTTCTCATCTGGTTACAGTCTACACCGACCATCGTAATCTTGAATACCTCCGTGCAGCTCGTCGTCTGTGCCCCCGACAAGCCAGGTGGGCACTATTCTTTACCCGTTTCAACCTGCACATTACATACAGACCGGGTACCAGAAACACCAAGGCTGATGCCCTTTCCCGACTTCCAGTTACCCGTGACAACGAACCCAAGGTAGTAGACACTATTTTACCTTCAACCGTATTCATAACTACTTCAGCTGATATTATGGAACACATCCGCTCCAGCTCCATCAACTCCCTTTACCCAGAGACTACACCACCAATTCAACGATCTAATCACTTCCTGTTGTACAGAGGAAAGATCTTTGTGCCCGAGCCTGTTCGACTATCTGTATTGCAGAGATGTCATGATTCCCGCTTAGCTGGTCATGGAGGAATCAAAAAGACTCTAGATCTCCTCCTAAGACATTTCTGGTGGCCAACTCTCCAACAAGATGCCACTCAGTTTGTGCGATCTTGCACAATCTGTGCTCAAACTTAAGTACCCCGCATTGCACCAGCCGGTCTGTTGCGGCCCCTACCAGTACCCGCTATGCCTTGGGCCGACATCTCAATGGACTTTATAGTTGATCTTCCTCCTTCCTGCAAACACGATACCATCATGGTGGTCATCGACAGATTTACCAAGATGGCTCATTTTGTACCAGTTATTGGGATTCCTTCTGCCAGTACCACCGCTTCTTTATTTCTGTCCTCGGTATTCCGGCTCCATGGCCTGCCCAAGAGCATTACTACCGATCGAGGAGTCCAGTTCACGGCACGGTTCTGGAAATCCTTCTGTGAAAATTTGCAGATTCAGCCCTCGTTGTCCACCGCTTTCCATCCTCAGACCAATGGACAAACAGAAAGAGTGAATCAAGTGCTTGAGCACTACCTCCGATGTTATACTACTTACCTGCAAGATGATTGGCTCCAATTTCTACCCACCGCTGAGTTTGCATACAACAATCAAACCCAAAGATCCATTCGCATGTCTCCCTTCTTTGCCAATTATGGATTCCACCCATCCTCCTTTCCTGGGCTACCTTCTGACTTATCTGTACCAGAGGCTTCTGAACGCCTCTCCCGTCTCGTAAAACAGTTCCGAACCCTCCAACAAACCCTCTTGAAAGCCCAGGAGAGTTACAGAGATCAGGCCAACCGCCATCGCTCTGCCGCTCCGGTCTATCAGGTGGGCGACAAGGTGTGGCTGTCCACAAGGAACATCCGGCTTTCCTGTCCCACCAAAAAGTTGGGTCCCAAATATGTTGGACCTTTCTCCATCCAAAAGGTCATCAACCCGGTGGCGGTTCAACTTCAGTTGCCAGACGCCTATCACATCCATCCTGTTTTCCATGTGTCCTTGCTAAAACCTTACATAGCCAACACCTTCCCAGGACGCCTACCTGTCGCACCAGCTCCAGTCATGGTAAATGGCGAAGAGGAGTTCGTGGTTCTTCGAGTACTTGATTCCAGACGCCGCAGAGGCAGACTTGAGTACCTCATCCACTGGAAGGGGTACGGCCCCGAGGAACGTTCTTGGGAACCAGCTTCACAGGTCCATGCCCCTGCATGCATCCGATCCTTCCATAAACGGTACCCTCATCGGCCCGCACCATTTCCCGCCCGGAGGTCGCACTTCAGGGGGGGGTACTGTCAGGCCGCCCGTCGGCGACCCGGTCTTACCTCCCGCAGTGCCCAAAAACCATGTCGGCCGCCACGCCGGGTCCCCTCTGCTTCCTTGCGGACCGGCGTCCGCTCCAGACCGACAGGCAGCCCTGTCAGACGCGCACACACTCACCCTCCCTCGTGTGCGCGTCTCAAACAAAGGGCTGATATTTCCCGGGCGTTGCCATGGCAACGCGGCGTCCGGCTCCGCCCCACTTCAATTGCCACTCCTCCTCAGCCTATATAAACCCTGAGCACCCTGCACATGGTGCTCAGTGTTACTGTGGCTTCCCTGGTGTTCAGCTGCTTACTTGTGCTCCTGCTTCATATTGATTCCTGGCTCCTTGACCCTTGGCTATCCACTCTGACTCCGCTGACCTCTGGCTCCTTGACCCTTGGCTTGACTCCTGGACTCCACTGACCTCTGGCTCCTTGACCCTTGGCTTGACTCCTGGACTCCGCTGACCTCTGGCTCCTTGACCCTTGGCTTGACTCCTGGACTCCGCTGACCTCTGGCTCCTTGACCCTTGGCTTGACTCCTGGACTCCGCTGACCTCTGGCTCTTTGACCCTTGGCTTGACTCCTGGACTCCGCTGACCTCTGGCTCCTTGACCCTTGGCTTGTCTCCTGGACTCCGCTGACTTCTGGCTCCTTGACCCTTGGCCTGATTCCTGGACTTTGTTGCTCGTGCTCGCAGTTCACACTGGGGAGGAGCCTGTGTTCTCTCTCTCTCCAGACCCTCTCCCAGTGTGCTGTTCCAGTAAGAGCGACTATCCTGCTTCGGGGTTCCTGCATCCAGATAGTGAGTATCCATATCTTACTCACCTAACACAAAGATTCCCCAAATACACAAGATGACCCCAGAACCTTGTTCCCCTGCCAACCAGTAACCACAGATTACCTACATACACTGCCTGAGCCCCTCCAACCAGCCTTGTTCCACTGGATAGTAGCTGAGCCCCACATACACTGTGATCCCCCCGATCTGGTTCCACTAGCAGTCACACAGCCCCACATACACTGTGATCCCCCCCCGGTCTGGTTCCACTGGCAGTCACACAGCCCCACATACACTGTGATCCCCCCCCGGTCTGGTTCCACTGGCAGTCACACAGCCCCACATACACTGTGATCCCCCCCCGGTCTGGTTCCACTGGCAGTCACAGCCCCACATACACTGTGATCCCCCCCCGGTCTGGTTCCACTAGCATTATTGCATTTAAAGCTGGGGTAGAAAGGCAAGTAACCCATCATTTTATGCAGTTGGATATCTAATTTTCAGGAAATGCCCAGGAGAAGGACATAAAATTGTACACATACACATATTTGGTATCATACTGAGGAGAAATGTGGCATTTATATTTTTTTAATGCAAAATTTGTTTTATTTCAAAAAGCAAGGATAGCTTCAATATCCATGTTATGGTGAATCAGAACACATGTAAAATTCCTTACAATACATTAGATTTCAAAAGGTACCAAAAAGTACAGTAAAATTAACACTTCCAATAGGAAATGTATGACAAACAATAAAAAAATAAAAAAGGTAGAAAAGTGACACTGGTTCCCTGTTATGAGTCTATGTACAACTGGGGTACGAGCCCATACTTAACTCCAAGAGGCAGTCACTTACTCAAGGTCTGCAGATTTCAGCAGTCCACTGAAAAGCCATTCATATTTTACCTGAACTCTTCAGTATGGCTTATAATTATTCTGATGGCCACCACATCTGGGAGCTTTCCCATAGTTTGCACTTCCCTGACTGTAGTCATAGCCAGGTCCATATCCATAATATTCATAGCCAGAGTAGTCAGTTTCCATAGCCACCATATCCTTGTTGCCCATAGCCATAACCCTGGTTTCCATAGCCACGGTTCCAATAGTTGCTGTAACCTTGACTCCAGTTTTGACCTTGAGCATTTCCACCTCTTGCAAAGCCACCACCTACTCTGCCGCCATACTGTTGCTGATATACTTCTTTTGGTTGTGCCATTTTTATTTCACATTTGCTCCGGCTAACAATGTGGAATCCCCCCCCCCAAGATCTCTTTTTTACAGGCTCTTCTTCCTTAAATGTAATAAAGACAAAGCTTCTTCTCTTGTTTGTTTTTGGACCCATTGGAAGTTCAATTGCTTCTATCTCACCAAAGTTTCCAAAATATTCCCTTATTTTATCCACTCCAGATTCTGGGATGAGTCCTCCAACAAGGATTTTCTTGATAGGGTCCTTTTTCATTGCCATTGCTTTCTTGGGATCAATCTCCCATCTAGCCTGTGTTCCTTCTACTCTAAAACCTTGTCAACACTTATGACATCTTTAAACAGAATAAATCTAAACCCTCTAGATCGCCCAGTATTAGGGCCCATCTTGATTGTGCAGTCTGACACTTTGATACTTCAACAAACTTACAAAAGTAGTCTTTCAAGTCCTTTTTGCTTGTGTCCCAACTCAAGCCACCAAACATTTTCATTGCCTTATTTAAAGGGGAAGTAATATCAGGTATGCAACCTGCATCCTCCTTACCATTGCTTGAATTAATCCAATCTCCTTCTGTGTCATTTTGGCCTCTAGAAACCTGGCCTTCAGCACCACCAGTTTCATGTCCGTTCTCAGTAGTTTCCATACACTGCTGCTCGGTGTCAGAATTTTTTTTTTTTTTTTTTATTTTAAACACAGTCACTACCACACTCTTCCTTTCTTTCAAAGATTGACTAACCCTGGCATTTAAATTTCTTACTTTTTGGGTTTGTTAGTATATGCTTGCTTGAGATGTTACAGTAATTTGAGACATTAGTGTCAATTTCTGAATACCCTGTTTTTAACAAAATGTCCTTACTTCATGTAGATAGAAACTTCAGCCATTTTGTGATTCATATGAGAGTGTAGTTTCAGGGAATACATACTTTTATATTAGTATTGAGTTATTTTAGGGTAGTTTTGCCATGTAACCAATGGAATTTGCTTTTTAGATCATAAAGTTGAAAATAACCTTTTATGCTCCTGTTATATAGGGATCTGCGTCGGCCATACATGTATGTAAAACTAGACATATTTGGTATTTTTGTACTCATGGGGCTTAGGGCTTTGAAAAATAATTTAATCTTTCAAAAACGTAACCCTTTGAGTGCCGGAAGGGTATGCAGTGCATTGCTTTCTGGCACTCAAAGAGATAAATGTGTTTGATACATAGTGTATGATATTAGCAAAATACTTTTTACTTTTTTTTTTCTGTGTACTTTTGACATCATAGCCTGCAGCATTATGTATAAAATATATCATGTGTTGCACCATGAAAAGGCTGAATTTGTTCTTGGGGGGAGGGGGGGAGAAGCATATATACATTTTCCATATATAACTAGAAAGTTACTTCCAGGAATCATAACTAAACAGATGGATAACAAAATGTTGAAAAAGCAATGATGTAACTATAGGGGTCACACCTGCGACCCGGCCCGTCACTTTAGGGGCCCGGCTACCCCTTGAGACCGCTCCGCCTGGTGCCCGCAATCTCCCTCCAGTGCTCTAGTAATGCAGAGTGCTGTGAGATGACATCATCTCCCAGCGCTCTGCATTACTAAGAGGACCATGCGGGAGCTCCAGGGAGGTAGGAGATGGGGGCATTGTGAAGACTGAGGGGCATTGTAGAGGGATCAGTGTGGTCGAGGGGGGCCAATGTGGTGGTGGTGGGGCCCGTGGCACTTCTTGCACCAGGGCCCGGAGGCTTCTAGTTACGCCTCTGTGAAAAAGTACCTGGCCTCCTCAGCGGACCAAATTCCCCAAACCTCCAGTACTGAAAGTGTTAAAGGAGAATTTACACCTACTAATAACACCCTCCTCTCCATTTACCTTACAATGCCCATAGGAGTTTCCCTTTTGCTGTTGATCAATCGATAACTTCTTCAGTCCATCACTGATGTGCTGTCCACGTTGGAAGATGTGACAGTTGATGGCAGTTTTGTTTTCTTCTTCAAACTGAAGCAGAGTATATGAACTTACGAGTACCCCTCTGGCACTCAAAGGGTTAAAGGGATAGTAACATAAGAAAAGAAAATGGAGCTCAATTTACCAGTATACTTTTTTAACCATGGGGTTCACTTTTAAAAGGTTGCACGCAAAAGAGCTTGCAACCACATCTCGCATGAATCATGTCACCATGATAAAAATGGCGACCTGAGAATCTTGCACTGTATGAAAGAGCAAGAATCTAAGGTCGCAGTATGGAACGTCTCAATCTAGTGTCAGGTCCGCTAGTTCGGATGAAAATAATGAGAGAGCGATGTTGGTGAGTGCTGCTCCGAGCTTTCTCTCACTCTCTCTCTCTCTCTGCATGCATACTGACAGAGTGGAGCATGCAGAGAAAGGGAGAGAGAGTCTGGAGCAGCATCAGCATCAACAGAAGAGCATATGGAATTTACAGAACATTATAGGACTTTAAGATCTGCATGGATTCCCCTTTTTAGAGGAATGAATGAATACAGGTGTTTTCTAGAGTGGTGCAAGAATAATGTCCTGAAGACAGACACTTTCTCGCTCTCTCACTTATTTTCATCCAAACTAGCGGACCTGACACTAGATTGTGGTGTTCCATAGTGCAACCTGAGAATCTTGTGCTTTCATGTAATGCGAGATTCTCAGGTTGCCATTTTTATCATGGAGAAATGATTCATGCAAGATGGTATACCTTTCAATGGTATTGGAGTTATAGTTCAACAGCAATTCAGTTATAAAGTACCCCTCCCACCCCTTTTACCTCAGGTATGCCATCTCCCCTCAGATCTGGAATCCAGCCACTGGACTGGACATTGTGCAGCAAGGGATAATCTTCATCCACTGAGTATAAGGAAATATCTACCACCACCCCACCCCTTAAAGGAGCAGTAAACTTTTTTTTTTTTTTTTTTATGAAAAACACATTTTATAGAGCTTTTCCTGCTGAATAAAACAAGGTTGCTCCCATCGCTGTCAGATGTTTTATTCAAAAATTATAGCAGTTTAAATAACCAGGAAGTGAATTTTCTGTGTTTACTTCCTGATAGTTCTAACTGACAGGAAGTGACAGGCAGTTTCTATCACATTCTATGGAGAACTGTATGTCTGACTTTTCTGACTTTCCTCTCCATTAGAATCTAACAGGAAACCTAATTAGAATTTGACCACTAGAGGGCACTGCTAATGTAAAAAAACATGGGTTTAAACTGTAATAGCTCTGGAAATATAAATCTCTTGGCAGTGTGAGTACCCTTATTTTACTCAATAGGAAAATCCCTACAATATATATTTTTTTCATAAAAAAAGTTTACTGCTCCTTTAAAGGAGGAGGGCAGGATTTTCCTTATGCTCAGTGAAGATTGTCCCTCTCTGCGCTCCATTTGGGCCTGCATGAGTGGCAGCATTACGTAAGTAAAAGGGGCGGGAGGGGGATCATTTATAATTGAACTGCTGTTGAACTACAACTCCAATACCACTGATACCGCTCTACATGGTTAAAAAAGTATACTGGTAAATTTGAGCTCTGTTTATTTTCTTATATTGCTATCCCTTTAAAGGGATAGTAATACTTACAAATTACTAATCCCCATATTGTAGGCATGCTAAAAAGAAATGTATTGCCTCCAGTGTCATCTCTCAAACCCTTACGGTTTGAGAGATAATAGCTCACAAAGTTCCCCCTCACTCCACATTCCCTGAAGTCAGCGTTCTAGCTGACTGCAGGGATATTCAGTCTTACGTGCATCAGGTGGCTCTGCAGCAGAGCCAAGATCGCAATAGTAAAAAACTAAATCTTTCACTGAAACAGTCTTCTATGTGTGCTTGCAAACCAAGCACACGTAGAAGACCGTTTCAGTGAAAGAATTTTTTATTAATGCGATCTCGGCTCTGCTGCAGAGCCACCCAACTGTCGTACGACAGGCTTCCCCTGCAGTCAGCTACAACACTAACTTCAGGGAAAGTGGAAGGAGGGGGGAACTTTGCGAGCTGTTAGCTCTCACACCATAAAGGTTTGAGAGATGACACTGGGGGCAATAAATTTCTTTTCTCTGTCGTCCAATACAGGTTACTGGTAACTTTGGGTAGGTGATCCGCCCCTTAATTGTAGACAGGAACAATTCTAGAATTGTATGCAGGGGGGGGAGCCAACCTTCCCTCCTTGGCGGCAGCTAGCCACCCAGCTCCAGGAAGATTTGCTCCTTGGTGAAGATACAGGCAAGAGAAGAGTTCTGCTATAGCTTTAGAAGTTTTTTATTTTTCTGTTAGAAATGGAATACCACCATTAGGCTGATTACCATAACTGACAATGCCCTTAGATGTGGCTAGCTCAGTGACCAGGTGTTTTTTGTGGACCTTAAGCCCTGGGGGGGGGGGTCTTGGCTACAAGTTCTTTCCTCAGGAGTTGCCCACCACCAAGGCTTCTTCTTAAAACATGGTAATCTGAAGACAGAAGATCTGCAGGAAAGGTGAGGAACCCTTTGAGTGCTGCAGGTCCAGTGCCCCTCCGCACAGGGGTTTTTCCTTGGAGTTCCTATTGCACACTTCTTCACTCATTCGGTCTATCTGTAGGTCTGCTGGGTGTTTTGGAGCAGGTTTATGTGGTACTTTAACCCTTTAGTTGCTGGTTTGGCATTCATTTGGTTTTTCTTCTGACACTTTTCCTACTGGTTCAGTGTTTTTTGGGTATCCTAACATGTTCTAGTGATGTTTCATGTCTTTTTACGATTACATCTTGAATTTTGTAAAATTTTAGTTTGCGCGCTTTACCACATAGACGCCGTTGCTCCATTCGCTCCTATGGGACTGTACAGTTTGGGACATCTCTGCAACCGTTTAACCCGGCGGCTTCAGAGATGGCTCATTCTTCTTGTCTACCCTTGCTCTATCATCCAGTTCATGTTTCCAGTGTGTTGGGGGGTCTCAGGGGGCTTTGGGAACTGTTGGGGTACTTTTTCTGGGAAAACTAAATTTCCCATGAATGCTTGCTTCGTACGCTCGTTTCTGATTGGCTCCCGCCAAAGCAGCGATTTTGTGCTATTTCCAGAACAATGATCCTATGCAGGGCTTGGACTCTCCTTTGCTAATTAACCCTTCACCTGCCAGATAAATCTAAATTAGCGATTTCTGGGATGAAACTTTAATCCTACACACTGTCTCCGGACAGAAAACAGTCTGTGTCCAAGAAATTTGCCAAGCTTTATCCCTTCTCTGAGGCTGTGCTTGCTCAGTGGGTTCATCCCCCAAAGTAGATGCTCCTATCTCCAGGCTATTTAAGTCTACTGCCTTGACAGTGTCTATTCTAAAAGACTGGACTGACAAGAAACTTGAGGTCTCCCTCAAGTCCATCTTTGCCACTGCCATGCGTCCAGCATTCACTGCAGCATGGGTGAACTGGGCCATTGCGGTCTGGACTGAACAGCTCACCCTTGCTGTCCGTCAGGGTGCTTCTACTTCGGAAGTGTTGCGCCTCCTTGCCAACATTTCTGAGGCACAGCACTATGTTTCTGCTGCCTTGATGCCATCCTTTGGTGGCTAGGGTTTCCACCATATCTGTGGTTGCCAGACAGGCTCTTTGGCTCAAGATCTGGTCTGCTGACACCGCTTCCAAGAAAGCATTGCTCTCCTTACCTTTTCAAGGCACTTCTTTGTTTGGGCCAGATCTTAAGGATCTGATTAGTGAGGTCACAGGGGGTAAGAGTACTCTTCTACCCTTGGTCCCTAGAAAAAAAAACACCGCTTAAGCGTAATCAGTATTTTTGTTCCTTTCAGAATGAGACACGTCCGGCAAACCAGACGGTTCCTTCAGCTCCGCGTACCTCCTCCAAGCCCAAACAGCAATGGAAGCCCAAGGTCTCCTCCAAGCCCAAAGCTTCCAAGCCTCCTTTGGCATGACTCACCGAACCCAGGGACCCACTCTGCTGTGGGTGGTCATCTGCGTCACTACCACAGAATTTGGGAGGATTCAGTGGCGGACCCACGGGTTTTACAGGTGGTGATGGAAGGGTAAAGGATCTCTGGGGTCGCCTCTCCGCACAGCAATTCCAGAATCCAATGCACCTAAAAAGTGATGTGGTCCTTAAAGGCCACTCTTCCGCAGATTGAGTGGTTGTTAACCCCTTAACGACCTGCTGTGTGTTCAGCAGTTAAGGACCACATGACATGCCAGGACAGTCATTGGTCCTTAAAACAAGTTTACCTACAACGGTCCTGGCACATCATGGTTCCTTAAAGGGTTAAGTGTTTAATATGGGGAAAAAAATGTTGTAGGATTTACCCCCCTGAGTAAAACAAGGGTACCCCCACTGCTGAAAGCTGCTTTATTCAATAGTTATTTCAGCTCAAACTTGAACAAGGAGGATGCTGGAGGCATATATTCTAGATCTGCATCATCATTAGGTCATCCTCAGCAACAACATTGACCACCACTTCTTGCCCACTACCCTTATATTCATCTAAGCTTTTAGAGGTGTCAGACAATTTCTTTTTATTTTTACTTTCACACAGTTCACGAGTACTTTTAGGACAAGTGTTTTGGTGCGTGTTTGTCTCACTTTCAGATACAGCAATTGGTTCTGCCGCTATTCCTTCCCCCATTATGCCATTGCCATCATCAACACTAGAATGCAACTCGCTGTCTAAAAAAACCAAAATATAAGAACACCACTGAAGAGGAGTTGGTGGTACTTTTGGTGGGACCTTGACAAACTGTATCCTCCCCAGGAGGACAAGGATCATCATCATCACTTATTGCACATGCTGCAGCAACCATGGCAGCAGTTAGTTTTTGAACTACCACGTCTCTGCACTGCTCCACCTTTCCACCTCCGTAGCATCTCAGACTGAGCTGGATGTAACGTTAGTCCACAAAAATACAGCTACGAGGTGAAGCGAGAACGCGCTCGCTGGGGCTTCTGGGAGAGAAGTGGGAAGTCCTGCTGCTCAGTGCCGCACATACACGGTGCCGCAGTATGCGGAAGTGGCACTTTTTAAACATCAATATCTGGGCTCCTAGTTATGTAAATCTAAAACAAAACTCAGCGCTGATATTGCATTAGGAGTTATAACCAGCTCTCCAATTTTTTTTTTCATGTGAATGTTCCCCTTTAAATACTGTGTGTGTTTTTACTCTACAGTACACAACACAACTCATGTAGTGTGAGGTCTTGCACTAGCCCTCAACATAATTTGCAGTGTCTTCTGCAGTCGATCACAAAGCTCACGTCAGGCTCCCAGTCAGCTGTCACTATATATATATATATATATATATATATATATATATATTTTTTTTTTTTTTTTTTTTTTCATTTATTATTTTTTTTTTTTTTAAAACAGTTGTCCACCCTATCTTTTCACTGTTGAAAAAGAAACTATAACTAAAAAGCAAAATCAACAAATTCTTTCCCCCGATTTCTGTAGCACAGAAACAATAACAGCAAGATCAGTAAGGAAATTGCTTGGACCTAAGATGCCTGTATATTTCAAATCGAATCAGTCAGACAGAATGTTGGGGTATTTAGGGCCAACCTCCTTTGCTCCCTTTTCATACCCTCAGACACGTCCAACACAGATATAATAATAACATCAAGATCAGCAAGCAAATTGGACCCCAGCTGCCAATGTCTTGCCAGTCAGTCACACTGAATTTTGGGGTATTTGGAGTCAACCTTCTTCCTCAGACTCCTCTAATACACAGAACAAATGTCCTACCTAAAAGACTCCCTAATCAAAGCTTCAATTCCTCTTTATTTACCTATCTTCTCTAGCTCAAAAACATGCTACATTCTCCTTTCACAAACACAAAATGGCTGCTGTGAGAGCCTGACAGCCTTCTATACGACTGCAGGAAAAGTAGAGAAAACTGCCATGTGGTGGGGAAAAATTCTGTCTTCTCACCGATTTCAATGCAACAAGCTTGGCAAAAAAAGCGGGAAAACTGCACTTTTCACCAGAGATTATTCACCAAGCGGGAAGTGTCATTTACCACCAATTTTGGTTCGAGGTGAAAATGTTCTCCAGCCCTAGTTAAGATCACCATGTGCAGAATTTGAGGTCCTGTGGTCCTTCTATCAACTGTCATGTCCGCCTTCATGGACATTACATCCAGGACTGTTTAAAGATGTTCTCTCTTGAACAAAAGCACAAAGCAAAATTCACAGGGGTGAAGTAAGTGGGAAATTATTATTAGGTGGGGTTCGTTAATCCTTTGAGTGCCAGAGGGGCAACTGGTACTCAATGGGTTATAGTGAGCTAACCTTTAACTGGGGATATGTGAAAAATGCACACTGCAGGCTTGGTTTCATTTCAGATCAACCCTGAAATAAGCATATTTCATATGCGTCCAGTTAAAGATGAGGGATGGCCGGCTTACCTTAATGCAGGGGTAGGCAACCCTTGTTCTAAAGAGCTACCAATAGTGCATGTTTTCTGGATATCCTTGAATGTGCACACGTGGATCGATTAAAGTGACTGAGCCATTAATTATTCCATCTGTGCTCCAGGTGAGATATCATAAAAATGTGAAGTGTTGGTAGCTCGGGAACCACAGTTGGCTACTCCTGCCTTAGAGCAATGATTCTCATCTCCGGTCCCAGAGATGTATCAGAGTCAGGGAACTCCTTTGGGTGTCAGAGTGATGAGGGTTATGCCCAAAGGTCTTATAAAGAGGTGGTAACACTGAGATAAAGTCTCCAGTGATATCACTTCTTCATTTCCTATATTATTCTATAGAGTCTATGCACTAAGATCTTCAAAGTTGGAGAAATATTTGTTCATAAACTCCATAGAATAACATAGGAACTGGAGAAGTGATATCACTGGAGAGGCTGGCTCTACTTTATCACCTCTTTATCACACCTTAGAGCAGGGCTGTCCAAATTCAGTCCTCAAGGGCCACCAACAGGCCAGAATGTAAGGATTTCCCAGATTAATCACAGGTGAGTTAATCACAATGAATGATCCACTGATTAACTCACCTGGGTACAAGAATGAACATCCTACAGACATGGCCTGTTTGGAATCCCTGACAAGAGGGATGTCTAAAGCTCCCTGTGGACCGGGTTTTGGAATCACTGGTACAGAGCATTTGTGGGCAACCAGAGGCTCTCTAGCTGTTCAGGACTACAATTCCCACCATCCCCAGTGATGATGGGAATTGTAGTCCTAAACAGCTGGAGGGCTGCTTGTTGCCCACAAATGCTCTATACCAGGACTGTCCAAGTTCAGTCCTCAAGCGCCACCAGCAGGCCAGGATGTAAGGATTTCCCTGCTTAATCACAGGTGAGTCAGTCACAATGAATGATCCACTGATTAACTCACCTGTGTGTAATCAGGGAAATCCTTACATCCTGCACTGTTGAGGACTGAACTTGGACAGCCCTTCCTTAGTGCATAACCCCCATGGTGTTGCAATGCATTGGATATGAACTCTGGCATCCAAAGGGTTTAAGATATCCCTAATTATGCCCAGGCAGCAAACTCAGATGATTAAGCCACAGATTACCCCCCTATGATCAAGCATGGATATCCTGAAAACATGAACAGTTGGAGCGTCCCAAAGACCAGTCACTGCTTTAGAGGGTTAAATGACTGAGTCAGTGATGATCTCATCTGCATTCAGCTAGGGACAACCTTAAATTCTGGCCTGTCAAGGTCATTTGAGGACATGATTGAGAAATCCCATTATATGGAACTGTTCTTTTGCAAATACTGTAAGTGACTCAGTTTGCACTGTACGTGTTACAGGACAAGACATCTGTTTTAGTGATAAGACCACCACTAGATTCGCCTTTCACATGTACAGTAAATAGGTTGAGTCACTCGGACACTGAGTCATTCTCAGACACCATAAACTGACCGATGCAAATGAATTCCATATCAGCTTCTCGTGTTTCTGTTCCAGTTTGACCATGATATTTAACGGTTACCTTCTGCATTGAGAAATTAGTGATAAGTGTTGAAAAGCAGTAACAAACTTCCTTAATTGGGAGGCTTAAAAAAATGGTTGAAATCTCAACTAATTTGCTCCATACTTCACCTCAAAAAACTGTGTCCTCTCCCAAGAGGAGACGAGGGTTATTCTTAAAGGTCAAATTCAGAAATAAAAGTGCAGTAATTCTCTAGCAAATCAGCTGCAGTATAGAGAACAAATACATATTCCTGTAGATTTAAATGTGACTTTTAGCCATAACTGGGAACATTTTTGTCTCAAGCCTTTGGTTATCCTATTAAGCTCTGGCGGGGTGGGAGTGGCCAAATGATGCCATTTGTGTCAAAGTAGGAAGGGTTTCACTGGGGGTGGGTGTGATTGGTAGGGGAAATGGATGGGAGGTGGGACTTGACCTTAAAATGAGCAGAAAGTAACTGAAACAGGTAGTAATATGGGTGAAGTTAAAAGAGAATTAACTGAGCCTTGAGAATCGGTCTCTGTCACCAGAGACCTGGTAATGAATTAAAAAAACAAAGTCTCTGGGCAGATCCAGAGAGTTCCCAGGTATGACCATCTGCACCATAGGGACCAAATTTAAATTCCCAATGTGTTAAAGTGGAACTTTCATCCTTAATTCAAGTTTGCATATTTAAGAACTGCCTATATGTCATGTTCCCCAAAAGTCCATCAGATGTACAGTTTAGGAAATATTCAAACGTTTATTTCTGGGCAAAGTGAAAGTGAACATTTCCTGGTACTGCACAAAAGTAATTAGCATATGAAACATCATTTAAACCATCATTAGCATATTATTCATCATTGAAAATGCTTCATTAGCATATGTAACATCATTCATTTGCTTAATTAGCATATGAACAAATCACCGATACCACATGGGTACCACAATTAATTATCATATGTAACAAGTGTGAATATCTCTTGAACTGTACATCTGCTGGTCTTTTGGTTAACATGACACATAGGCAGTCTTTATTGCAGTTTTCAAATATGTAAACTTGAATAAAGGTGAAAGACCCACTTTAAGTCAGACTTTTAATTCCTTCAATGCTATAGGTGTCTTAGAGACTTCTCTAGCATTCAAGGGGTTAAAAGACTCACTTAAATGAATGGGAATGCGGGGAATTTGTACTTCTCCCCATGGTGGTTGGATTGCCTCATCACAGCTTCAGTTTGTTTTGATACCAGAGAGGATATGCATCGCAATGCATACCCCTTTGGCACTCAAAGGGTTAAACCAGTGATTCTCAACCAGGGTGCCGTGGCACTTTGGTGTGCCACGGACATCAACTTAGGATGCCCCTCATTTTCTATGAAGACTAACAAAAATGGACTTTTAAATAAAGATTAATAGAAATTGTTCTGCACAATATGTTTAGTTTTGTTACCATGATTGTAAGACCTAATAATAACTGTATATTTATGTATTGTACCCTTCATTATGGCCTTGATAAAGTACATTAAATATTTTAGGGGTGCCCCAAATGTTCTAGATTATGTGTTAGGGGTGCCCCAAACAAACAAAAAAAAAAGATTGAGAACCACTGGGTTAAAGGGACAGTAATGTTTCACAAAAACAGCAGCTCCAATTAATCTTCATAGTATTTTAGTCATAGAGAGTGCTATATCAGTACTGTCAATATTGTAGGTCAAGAACAATTGAATGATAAAGTATCCCCCTCCCGCCCCTTTTACCTAGTGTAACCCTGCTCAGCTCAGATGTGGAATCTGGTCACTTTACCAGACAGGTAGCAGCAGGGGACAATCTTCTTACTGTGACCATAAGGAAAACCCTGCCCCCTTGACAGGTCTTTCCTTATGCTCAATGAAGATTGTCCCTCTCTGTGATCCATCCGGACAGTCTTGCTGCTCTGAGGTGAGCAGTGTTAAATCAGTAAATGGGACAGGAGTGGAATACTTTATCATTCAATTACTCTTGAACTACAACTCTGACAGTATTTTGTGAAACATTACTATCCCTTTAAGGTAACATGTCTGTTGAATCTCTATGCTTGTGCGCGGGTGAGTTAATTACAGTGACTCGGCGCTAAAGCAGGGAAATCCTAAACATATATAATGGCACAGCTTTATACATTCCAACTGGAGTAAACCAACTGCACCATAGGGGACAAAAAACAATTCCTAAATTCCCGTGCTCTTGAAAAGAGCTTTTTAACCCCTTGAATGCTAGAGAGGTCTCCAATGCTCTAATATTCAAGGGGTTGAAAATCCAATTTAATTTAAAGGGAGTTTATCTGCCCCCCCCCCATGGTGCAGATTAACTCCAGTTTGCTTTTATAAATATAGGCCATTTGTGCATTATGCAGAAGGCAAAAAATGAGAACTTTCTGGGTAAGACAATTCCACTATAGATAGAGAAATGTGTTTGCGATCTCTATGGCATTTGAGAGGTTAAACACCCCATGATTCAGTTGTTTTGTTCCAGAATTGCTTGGTTTTCTGGTACTTTCCTGCTCTCTGGAACCATTTTCAAAACTAATTCCTGTTGTTGTTATTTCCTGTCAGAAGCTGTTATAATATTATAATAAAGGTTTTGTTTAAAAATGTTTTGAAAATGCTTCTGAAGAACAGGAAAGTACCTGTTTTCCTTGTACAATAAGACCCTTAATTTGTTTAACCCTATGAGTGCCAGAGAGGTATCCAATGCATTGCATGGAGTTAGCAGAAGGACCTACCTCACTGAAGTTTAGAATATGCCTTCATTGCAATGTGCCTGCAGTTGTCTGTGTTTACACAATGCAGTTTTTAAGTTTCCTATAGCAAACATCTCCTCATCTCATACAAGTAGATCAGGGGATTGACCGGTCCTATTTGTCACCAGCTGTCAGCAGTGCATGGTTTCAGGAGCTCTCGACTTGAACCCAGGTGGACTAATTAAAGTACCTGAAACACTGATTGGTCCATCCACCTGAGCCTAAGCAGAAGGATCTGGAAACTGTGCACTGTTGGTAGCTCTTGAGAACTGACAACCACTTAATAGACTAATAGTTTGCTTGAGACCCCCAGAGGAATCAGGACTGTCTTTTTCAGATAGATGGGGCACAGTAACCAGGAAAGACTGTCAAATAGCAAGATAACAGTATCCAGCCATAGACCATTACAGCACAGTCCCAGTGACAAATAAGCATAAAGATCTACCAGACAGCTGTGGGAAGGACACCTACCTAGGTAAGTTGTTTGGTTAAATACATTCACAACTAGTTCTTTGTAGGCTAATTTAACCCTTTGAGTGCCAGAAGGGTACTCTATACATTTACAATGCATTGCATACCCGTCCAGCACGCAAAAACATTGCTAAAGTATGTTTTGACACGTTATGAAAGAAACTGCTGGACTATTCAATGTTTTATACCAGTGGTTCTCAACCCGTACCCTCAGTGGCTACTAACAGGTCAGGATGTGATGAGTTAATCAATACGACTGAGCCTCTGATCATGTTCTAGCAGAGAAATCCCTAAGTCCTGGCCTGTTAGTGGCCACTGAGGGCATGGGTTGAGAGCCTCTGTTTTATACTGTTTCTGTACATTGGTAGGGTTTTCAGTAGTACATATTTTAATAAATTAAAGGACCAGTAAACGTTTTTATGAAAACATATATGTTGTAAGTATTTTCCTATTGAGTTAAATAAGGGTACTCAGACTGCCCAGCTATTTATATTTCCAGAGTTATAACAGTTTAAACCCATGTTTTTTTACATTAGCAGTGCCCTCTAGTGGTCAGATTCTAATTAGTTCTCCTGTTACATTCTTATGTAGAGGAAAGTCTGTGACTTACAGTTCTCCATAGAATGTGATAGAAACTGCCTGTCACTTCCTGTCAGTTAGAACTATCAGGAAGTAAACACAGTAAATTCACTTCCTGATTATTTGAACTGTTATAAATTTTGAATAAAGCAACTGACAGCAGTGGGAGTGGTCTTGTTTTATTCATCAGGAAAATATCTATAAAATGTGTTTTTATAAAAAAAAAAGTTTACTACTCCTTTAAGGACCAGTGGGAGGTGAAATGTACTGTGATGCAATATATTGGGGAGAGTCTCATAGTGTAGAAATCTTCTTAAAAATTGGAATATGAATACAAACAACATTATACTCACATGGAGATTTTGTTACGGATGTATAAATCACGATGACAAATATGGCCAGTGGAGGATATAGAAGGGATAGTAATGTTTAATTATTGAAGTAAAATCGAGTCTACTTTATTCTTTTTTTTTTTTTTATAATGATGTGTATCAAGAAAACATTATTAAACGCTGCCGTTTTTCATTTATAGTCTAATAAAGCATACCTCCCAATATTTCAAATTGCCAGTGAGGGACACTTGTGTTTTAGGCTGTGTTGCTGGGGGCGTGGCTGGTGGGCAGGGCATTACCGAGAAGTTTTAGGCTATTTCATGACCTATTGACACCTCTTTGTGTAACCTAATGAATGACTTCTAACAAGACCAAAGTATTTCATTTACACAAACTAATTTTATAAACATACACACTGATGTTTAACCCCTTAAGGACTACGTGACGTGCTATGACCATCACGGTCCTTATACCCTTAAGGACCAGTGACGGTCATAGCACGTCACGTACTTTTTACTTACAGCTGTAAGTAAAAACGGGGCCTAAATGTGATCGCTCCAAGACCGGAGTGATCTCTCTTAGGCCTCAAAGCGGCGTGCCGGTACGCGTAACAGGTCACGTGTACCACCGCGTCGGCAAGGATCAAAGCGGTCCTTAACCCCTTAAGGACCGGCGGTCCTGGGACATTTCCGTCCCATAATGACCGCATAGGAGCACTTGGACGCACTGGTACACGTGACCTGTCGCGTGTATCGGCGCGTCATTATGAGGCCTGATAGAGATCGCTACGATCTTGGAGCGGTCAATTTCAGGCCCTATTTTTACTTACAGCACTCCCGGTAGAGCGCTGTAAGTAAAAAGTATGTGACGTACTATGACCGTCATCGGTATTTCAAGGACCGTGACGGTCCTGGTACGTCAAGGGTCCTTAAGGGGTTAAGGAAGGTAACTTCCCTGGACCGCTGGTCCTTAAGGGGTTAAACAAACATTAATGTGAGTTGTATTACTGTGGAGCAATGTGATACACTTATATATACACCACACAGTCTGATCTCCTAGAAAGAGGGACATCAGGTTGGGAAAGAGGGACAGAGGGATTTGAATCTTAAAGAGGGACTCTTGGGAGGTATGATAAAGATTTCCCCTCCCGTCCCTTCCACTTACCTCAGCAAGCCAGCCTGGACAGAATGCGACGAGTGACGATCTTCTTCCAGCATAAGGAAAACCTGCCCTCCTTCGTCAGTGGGGCAGGCTTTCCCTTATATTGAAAGGGGAAAGATTGTACCTGGATGCAATCCTTCCGGTCCGTGGACCGGATTCCAGGTCTGAGGGGAGGCTGTGGAAGTAAGTAGAAGGGGCGGGAGGGGGAAACTTTATTAGACTATAAATGAAAAACGGCAGCGTTTAATAATGTTTTCTTGATACACATAATTATAAAAAAAAGAATAAAGAAGACTCAGTTTTACTTAAATAAATAAACATTACTATTCCTTTAACCCCTTAACTACCGGGGAATCCGGTCGCGGACGCGACTCAACGACCACGGAGCAAATTTTTTTTTTGCTCCGTTGCGTTCCGGACTCCCCGAACGGCGTGCAGCCGCGGGGGGAGCCCGGAACTCGATGACGGTCATAGTACGTCATCGGTCGTTAAGGCAAATCGACACTTGACGTACTATGACCGTCAAGGGTCGTTAAGGGGTTAAACCTCCACACAGATATCCAGGTCCCTCACGCTCAATCCTCTTCGAGATCACCACTTCCCAGCAGGGCTTAAGGTGAAACGTAGATACAAACAACAAGGAGAGCTATCCTGTCTCTTTAAAACAGTATATGGGTCAAATGTAAGTGAGAATTAATGCTCACAGATGATGTTTGACCGGCTGCAGTACCACACAACAGGTTAAAGGCCAGCAGGGATTTTGGATGCTAATTCTTCCTGCAATGGATGTACAACCTCACATCAATATATCCACATCGATCAATATATATTTTCTTAGCTTGTGAATCTCCAAAGGCACAGCAGACCAGATGAATGAAGTATAACATTTATTTAAAAGATACTAAAAATCATCTGTATTGTACACTGCCCTGGCACTCAAAGGGTTAAGTTCTGTTTCCAGTGGGCCGGGGGATAGAACCGGGCTTTGCACTCCTAAGGTCTAGTGCATTACGTACTCCTCTGGCACTCAAAGGGTTAAGAGATTGTGTAATGTTAAAAGAAAATGGTTCCCCAGCCAAATCAAAAACAGAGTAGGAATTATATTTTAATCCTTTGAGTGCCAGAGAGGTGTCTGGTGCACTACTGTGCAATATGTTGGCCACCCCGTGGCATTCACAGGGTTTAGTTCTGTGCTGGTATGCAAACGTTTACATTTTTTTAACTTTTTTTTTAATTTTTTTGGGTATCCAATGCATTGCAAAGCACTTGAAGGGTTAAATGTCCAATGTTACTTTGCTGTTTTCTAGCCAATGAGATCGCTCCAGCTTACAGGTAGAAAGCCTCCATCATTGGAGGAGGCTGGATAGAGGGCAGGGAGAAGAGGCAGAGTGATGGACTGTGGTACAGAGCTGGTAACCTCAGTCTGTCTGGAAGTAGGGCTCAGGGAAATATTTATTGCTTAGATTTCGGACAAATAACGATCTAAACAAAAAATGAATGCAATATTACAAATATATTCGCAATATAAACTACATATTAAGACAAACTTGCTTGCGGTTGATAGATCCCCTTTACACACAAGTGAGCTAATCAGTGGATCATTCATTGTGACTGACTCACCTGTGATTATTCAGGGGAATCCTTACATCCTGGCCTGTTGGTGGCACTAGGGGACTGAACTTGGACAGCCCTGATCTAGAGCATACAGAGTACTAACTGCAGTAGGGAAAGTGTTACAATGGATAATTATCCTTCTTTGACAGTCCCTGACAGCTTTCTGGAGACAGATCTGGAAGCTCACTGTTAGGGACATACAACTGTAAAACAGAGAAAATGAAAATGTACATATTATGCGCTTGCAGATTGTGAAAGTCAAAAATGAGGTATACTGTCACTTTAAGATTGCAGGTTTTCAGGATAGATCGGCTTGAGTACAGCTCGATCAACTAAAGTGACCGAGCTATTGACTGATCCGCCTGCACTCAAGCAAAAATGGTCCTGAAAATATACACTGTTAGCTAGACTGTCCAAAACTCACCTTTTAACCCTCATGAGTGCCAGAGGAATACGGAAGGCATTGCAAAGCAATGCATTCCGTACCCCTCTGGCACTCAAAGGGTTAACCGAGATCACCTATGAAAAATACATTCTGCACATATGAATGTGGCACTAAAATATGCATATTTTATGTGTCTATTTTTAACCCTTTGGGGTCCAGAGGGTTAAAGGGGAAGTCCGACCAGCTTATTGTTAGTGACACTTGAGGGCTGGACTTGCCTACTCCTGCATTAACCCATAATGAATACCTATACACTCTTAAAGGGGAAGTAAAGACTGATTATATATATTGTAGTTTTTTTTTTTCCTGTTGAGTTCATGAAGGGTTCTACCAGTGCTGGGAGCTGCTTCTTTCAAATGTTATTACAGAGCTAATTTTCATTTTCTGATAGCTTCAGATCAAGATGTGTTGCTGTCAGATGCTGTTACAGCCAACCATGGGAAGCTTGTGTCTGTGATATTCAACTCTTCAAAGCTGGAATACAGACAGCACCACCTGGCTGAAAAACATCTTAAATTCAGCTTTTTTAGTTTGCCCTGTAATAACTTCTGACTGAAGTGACTCCTATCAGCATACCTGGGAGCTCTCAGGGTTTAGACCCAAATCTCAGGGTGAATGGCCAAATTCTCAGGGTGAGAGAGGTCTGTGATACCCACTATAAGATTTGCCACCATTAAATGTTTCTTTATTATCTAAATTGGTGCCATTTGTACCAGAAAAGCAGTAGGAAATGTCCTGCTGGTCTTATTTGTGTTTAGGCAGTGAGATCTTGTAACTTGTTAACCCTTTGCGTCCGTGGTCCTGGGAAGTAACCTTTTCTTAAGGACCGCTTTGAAGATTCCGCTTTGAAGATCTGTGGCGCATACTGGCACGCCACGCTGGGGACTGAGAGAGACCGCTCCAGTCATGGAGCGGTCAGTCTCTCTGTCCATTTTTATTTGCAGCACTGCTGGAGCGTGCTATGACCATCACCGGTCCTTAACGCAAAAACCTTGTGAAGGTCATAGCACGGCATGCGGTCGTTCAGGGGTTAAAGGTTCCTTGCGGACTGATTGGAGCACCTCTGGGTTAGAGCAAGCACGTACGTATTGCATAAAATCTACATTACAGGAAGCTTTAAGGGTTAATATTCCAAAGATCTCAGGGTCAGCTCATTTGGAAGGTTCCCATATATGCCTATCAGTGGACATACTCCTGTTTTACTTGGCAAAAAAAGCCCTACGGCAGGGGTACTCTGCCACTTAACCTCCAGCTATTGGTACTACAGCTCCCATCATCCCTTTCTAGTTGTTGTTTGGTTGGGGATGATTTGAGTGCAACAGTTGACTGTCTCTGCCTTACGATATACATTTTCATAATAACCACTACTCTCTCTTTAAACTCGTGCAAGAGAGGTCTCCAACTCCTTCATAATGTGTTGGTGACATCTTTAGCATCTAAGCAGTTAATATGTGATATTCTTATCATACTTAATTATGTGGTTTGAAAAGCTGTGTGGAACCCCACAGATTCATTACTTAGCGTCTCAGGCCATCATGAAAACTAATGAGCTGGGAGTGATTTTATGCACTAATCATAAGCAAGCTGCAAATTATCACCAGTTAGTCCAGGAGCCAGGCGGTAGCCTCTTATAGATTCCACGCTTCCATCAAGTGACACTATTGCCATGGTTCATTATTTCCAATACATCAATGCTAACATAGTTTAAGATTAAATAATTAAAAAAAAAAAATAGCAAGGTTTCAGAGGATACTTTATTTTGTGTTGAAATGCTGCCATCTAGAGGAAATATCTGATAACAACTTTGAAGTAAATTCAGTTTAGATTAGCATGGGTATTTTAAACACTTCAGCACTGATTCAGCTGTCCCTTAAAGAGGAATTTTCATCAGATTAAAATAGTTCCGCAAATGATAATTACATTAGCGATATGCACAGACATAGTTTTATTTCCAAGAATAATTGCTGCATTAAAGAAAAATAGAACCTTTAATGTAAACAGGCAGCGGGGAACAGTGCAGACATCTTTCAGAGCCGGCATCTCTGCGTCTTCGCTGTCCTTCCTTTTCAACTCCATGATTGGGGAGATGAATGCCTTTTGTGCCTACAGAAAGATCCCAGCTGGTGCCTGTCCGCATAAAAGGTTCTATTTTTCTTTAATGCAGCAATTATTCTTGAAAAGAAAACTGTCTGTGCATATTGCTAATGTAATTATCATTTGCGGTGCTATGTTAATCTGATGAAAGTTCCGCTTTAACTCACCTCCACATTCCTGCAATCACTCAGTTATCTTCTCTTATCGGGGAGCATGGCACAACCCAATGTGGGTTGGCCAGTAATTAAGATTGAGAGGAGCATCACAACTCCCAATATCCCCTGTGTGAATGATCTGTACAGAAATTCATAGACCACCATGGAGATCAGGCAATGCTGCATCTTACATAGTAACATAGTAAATTAGGTTGAAAAAAGACACAAGTCCATCAAGTTCAACCTTCGCCTCATACCTCAGTAACTGAGAATTTTATAGCTTTCCTGCTACCAATTAAATTAGTCTTTATCAGACCTTCCTGATCAGCCTACTGATAAACAGTATAACTCTGTATATTCCCTTTTGAAAGAAATGTATCTAATCTTCTCTTAAATGTATCCATTGTATCTGCCATAACTACCTCCCTGGGCAATGAATTCCACAATTTGACAGACCTTACCATAAAAAAACCCTTCCTCTGCTGAAGTTTAAAACTCCTTTCCTCTAATCTCAAGGGGTGTCCCCTGGTCACCTGATCAGGCCTTGGAATAAATAGCTCACCGCAGAGATCCTTGTATTGACCTCTCATATACTTGTACAATGTGATAAGGTCTCCTCTTAGTCGTCTTTTCTCTAGAGTAAATAAACCAAGTTTGTTTAGTCGTTCCTCATATGTCAAGTCCTCCATTCCCTTAATTAATTTTGTTGCTCTCCGCTGTACCCTCTCTAGTTCTAGTATATCCTTTTTCAGAACCGGTGCCCAAAATTGCACTGCATACTCAAGGTGAGGTCTTACCAATGATTTGTATAATGGCAAAATAATGTTATCCACTCTTGCTTCAATACCTCTTTTTATGCTACTGCTGTTTGACACTGGTCACTGTTTCCAAGTTTGTAGTTGACAAGGATACCCAGGTCTTTTTCTAGCAACGAGTCACCTAAAATTATTCCATTAAGTTTATAAGTAGCCTTGGGATTGTTTCCTCCCAAGTGTTGTGCATTTAATGCGCCAAAGTTGCAGCATTTTGGGGCATTCTGCATGGGAATATTTACCAATGTGAACTGCACCATAGGGTTCAATGGTATGATATCCATTTTTTTTTTTTTTACACACTTGGTTGAGGAGGGTGTAAAAAAAAGAAAAGATGAGTCCCTCAAGTTCAACCATTCATTGCCTTTGGTGATCCAAATGTCAGGGGTGAGATTCCAGGCTGCCTGTGTGCACTAGAAGCAGACAAAACATGATGAATAAGGCACATGGAAAAACTGAGTCCATTCTGTTCCAGGCCAGTGCCTGTAGTTGGGGTAGGCAACCTTTGGTAATCCAGCTGTTGGAGACTACAACTCCCATCATCCTCAGCTAGTCTGGGGTTGACGGGAGTTGTAGTCTCCAACAGCTGGAGTGCCAAAGGTTGCCTAACTCTATTGTAGGGCCTGAGTGAGGGCAGCCACATAATCCTGTACTTGAACTGCCTCTGATGTCCTGGGCACCCTCTTTCTGAGAAAATACAAATACAGAAATAAGGGAGAATGGCCCATTGAGTACTATGACAGAAGGCGACAAGCAGTGGTGTAGCCTTGCTGTACGAAAAATAGTGTGTGGCAGTTTCTGTTTGGATCCAGGAAGGTGGTCTCCATTCTCCCCTCTGGTGTTTAGAACTCTGAGTGGAAACCATTTTCTTGTAGCCCCGCACTGGTGTCACATTAATCATTGCTCAGCTGTTACAACTCTGAGATCCAGAGACTTCTTTCTGAGAATTTGTATTGTCCTGGAAAGGGACTTTTTAGGGCATGAGGCACATTTAAAATACAGGACTATTCTAGGCAATCTAGGACATTTGGTCATACTAGCACAGTGATTCTCATCCACTGTGACATCGCACTCTGGTGCATCACGAACGTCCACTTAGGATGTCCCTATTTATTTATGTCCTAGTTGAAGAACCCGTTACACGGGCCACAGTGCCGCTGCCAGCCGGTTGCAGGGCAGTCATGCACAGTAGAGACTGCCCACGTTGTGGCTAATACAGTGCCAGCCGGTCGCGGTGCAGTCATGCTCAGTAGAGACTGCCCACGTCGTGGCTAATACAGTGCCAGCCGGTCGCGGTGCAGTCATGCTCAGTAGAGACTGCCCACGTCGTGGCTAATACAGTGCCAGCCGGTCGCGGTGCAGTCATGCTCAGTAGAGACTGCCCACGTCGTGGCTAATACAGTGCCAGCCGGTCGCGGTGCAGTCATGCTCAGTAGAGACTGCCCACATTGTGGCTAATACAGTGCCAGCCGGTCGCGGTGCAGTCATGCTCAGTAGAGACTGCCCACATCGTGGCTAATACAGTGCCAGCCGGTCACGGTGCAGTCATGCTCAGTAGAGACTGCCCGTGCCTCGGCTGATGCAGAGCTGGATGCTTCTTCGGGGTGCCCCGCTCTGTATCCGCCTCGTCACTGGCAGTCTCTACTGTGCATGACTGCGTCGTTACACACATTGTAGCGAATTATTATATATATATATATATATATATATATATATATATATATATATATATACACATTTATTTTATTATATATATATTTATAATAATATAGGACTACTTTAGCAGAAAATTTTAATTTTGAGTTTCAGATCTATATTTAAGGAAATCTTTATGCACAATTTTTTGTTTTTGTTATTCTGATTGAGACCTAAGAGTAACAAATTATTTATGTATGTGTATCCCTAATTATGTCTTTGAAAAATGACAGAAAAAAGCTAGGGGTGCCTCAACAATTCCAGACTCTTAGCACATCAGAAAAAAAATCGAGTACCACTGTGAGCTGTATCTGGAAATATAGAGGGCAAAACACAAGAAAAAGAGGAGAAAGGGAATCCTGTAAGTGTCACGTAGCTGTGTTCCATCCTGGGCTATGGTGTGTTGGAAGTCTGCTTAACCCTTTGAGTGCCAGAGGGGTGCGCAACGCATTGCTTTGCTTTGCAATGCGTTGCGTACCCCTCTGGCACTCAAACGGTTAAATAATACTCTGTAGTTCCTTCTTTGTTGGAGTAACAAATTCTCTGTGTGATGGATAGGTGACCAATTCAGAGTGTGATGGTAATCCAGTGCTGTGGCAGCCTTCTCATTGCTGAGCGCAGTGGAAGCCGCTTATCCTCTAATATGGGGAGCCTCGTGGAGTGGCCCCCGTGCCATTTTTTGTGATAATCTATTCTTTCAGTTTCTTTTTTATGTATTTGTGATTTATACAGCACATTATATTTTAGCACTTGGCGGCTTGTACTGTAGTTGTTTCTCTTACGCAGACTTCATCCTCTAGTACACCACTGTGAGCTGGACTGCATAGATGTGCAGGCCGTAGTAACATTTTTCTTGCAGATACAATGCTCTTTGCATAGGTGTATGTTCATGCTTCATGCATTGGGGGTTATGCACTAAGATTATAAAGTAGAGATGATTCCTCCACTGATATCACTTCTTCAGTTCCTGATATTCTATGGAGTCTGAGGACTAAGAGGGCTGGAAATCCAATCAAGTGGCCCATTTCTACTATGGTTTGAGTCCACTGTCCCTGCCCAGCCCCTTTTTGTTAATTTTAAAATTGATATTAATGTTGTGAAGTAAAGAAAGTAGCTTACAATTAGGGTTGCCACCTTTTCTTCAAAAAAATACCGGCCGTGGCATTCCCTCCATAGACTTAACATTGGACAGAAGCAATTTTTTTACCGGCCTGCCGGTAAAATACCGGCTGGGTGGCAACCCTACTTACAATTGAAATTATGCTAAACTACTGATACTATAGAGCTTACAATTTAAGCAAAGCTACAACAGTGATACTATAGAGCTTACAAGGGAAATGGATTATGCTCCTAGTGCAGTTCCATTTGGTTAGTAGCTCTGTGGTATAATTTGTGTTTCTCCGTTTCCCTGTGATATTACTAGTGTAGCTCCATTTACAGCAGCAAGAGGGAGACTGAGTGGGGCAGTAGGCCAGCCCTCCCCTGGCCTATTTGTCATGCATTAATGCACAGCCTCCGTTGTGTACTCCCAACGAAACCTCAAATTACAGTTGTTGTTTTATTGCAGCCTCCGTTTACAACTATAAAACTGAGTCTGAAACTTGTAAGTGTAAATCACAGCACTGTATAACATCTGCAGGCCATATGCACAGACACAGAATCAATTAAAGCAAATCAATTGCACCATTTTAAAAAATATATATCTTTAGATAAATCCATTGATTTAAAAATCCTTTTATTTCCTTAAAATCCAGGTCTCCAGTGCATTGAGTGATGCCAGGTGTGAAACCTCAGCATTGGGTCAAGCTGATGGATGGTACTTGGTATTTTATCAAGTGATATATGTTATAGTGCTTGTCATTGTGTGAACCTAGAGGAGAATGCTCATCAGTCAATGACGTTAGCTCTTTAATGGGGGTTAACTTCAATATACTGCACATGCCTCTTGTCCTTAAAGGGTTAATGTAAGGCCAAATTGTTTTGGGGGTTTGTTCCCTCCCGAACAACGTGACGCCAAAAGAGAGCAATGGTGCAAACATACTGAACTCCCTTATTCCCATCTCTCAAACCGTTATGGCAAGACAGTCCTCCGGTCCCTCCCCTTCTGCCTGATGAGCTGTAAAGCTGTCAGAGGCAGAATCCGGTCGGCCGACTTTCGGCAGTTCTGCAGGAGTTCTGACATCTAGATATCTCCATATAATTACTTCATCGGAATGGTCTACAACATGTGCTTGCAAGCCAGGCACACGTTTTAAACCATACCCATGAAGTAATAATATGGAGATATCTAGATGACAGCGCTTCTGCAGAGCCGCCGTCTGGTGCTGGAAGCAGGATCTCATGACGTCTGCTATACAGCGGACGTATGAGAAGGGGGAGGGAGCGGAGGTCTGTCTTGCCTTACATCTCTCAAACCATAAAGGTTTGAGAGATGGGACTAAGGGAGTTCAGTATGTTGGCACCATTGCTCTCTTTTGGCGTCACGTTGTTTGGGGGGGTTACTATTCTTTTAAATAGAGCTTTTAATCCCTTGAATTCTAGAGAGGTCTTGGGTGCAGTTGTGTTGCATATCATGTAATGGATTACTTTCTCTGTTTAACACAATGCTTAAAATATCCCTTAAACTCTTTTAGTGCCAGAGTGTTTTACAACACAGTGCTTTGCAGTGTATTGAACATCCCTCTGGCAATGAAAAGTTAAATCAGGGATTCTTATAAAATACACACAGCGGAGCTGTCCGGCACAATGCAGGTTCAGAGGGATATGGGGTCACCTTATTTTGTGTTCCATTGGAGCATACATTTTTTCTTTACGCCTGATTACAACATACCTCCCAAAAGTTCAAATGGCCAAAGAAGGACACTTGTGTTTTACGGGGGTTGCTGGGGGAGTGGCTGGTGGGAGGGGCTTTACTGAAAAGGTCTACGTTATTTCATGACGTATTGATCCCTCTTTGTGTTATATGATTTACAGCATGATTACAATATTTTATTTACACAGACTAAATTATAGCACATACTGAGGTTTACACAAACATTAATGTGAGTTTTATTGCTGTGGAGCAGTGTGATGTATATACACACCACACAGTCTGATCTCCTAAACACAGGGACACCAGGGTGATACACTTCTATACACACCACACAGTCTGATCTCCTAAACACAGGGACACCAGGGTGATACACTTCTATACACACCACACAGTCTGATCTCCTAAACACAGGGACACCAGGGTGATACACTTATATACACACCACACAGTCTGATCTCCTAAACACAGGGACACCAGGGTGATACACTTATATACACACACCACACAGTCTGATCTCCTAAACACAGGGACACCAGGGTGATACACTTCTATACACACCACACAGTCTGATCTCCTAAACACAGGGACACCAGGGTGATACACTTCTATACACACCACACAGTCTGATCTCCTAAACACAGGGACACCAAGGTGATACACTTATATACACACTACACAGTCTGATCTCCTAAACACAGGGACACCAGGGTGATACACTTATATACACACCACACAGTCTGATCTCCTAAACACAGGGACACCAGGGTGATACACTTATACACATACCACACAGTCTGATCTCCTAAACACAGGGCCACCAGGGTGGGAAAAAGGGACAAAGGGATTTGGGTTTCAGAGGGACTCTTGGGATGTATGAATGCCTAATTTCTCCTAAAGAGGTACATTTGTGACATATGGACCTCTAATATCTCCTAAAGAGTGTAATAAGGATACAGTGGACTTTTTTTTTTCTTTCCAAATAACTTTATTAAAAACCATCAATTACTGATACAATTCACATTTAAGTAAAAGCAGCATAATTTTATTTCATTTCTTACTGAAAAATAGTATTTTTTTTTTCTTTTCTTTATACAAAATGCTGTCTTAGTCCCTTCGATGTTCAAGATGTCTCCAGTGCATTGCTTAGCAATGCATTGGAGAGACTTCTTGATCATACTAGAGAGCTGATATATCTTTTTCATGTAGTGTATAAAGGGATAGTAATGTTATGTTTTAAAAGTTGTGCTGACATGGTAGAATTTGTGAAGTAAATTAGATTTCCCATGAGAATAACATAGTAAATTAAAGCGGAACTACCACTCCTGATAAAATATGATCCAAATAAATACCCATCTGCACAGTAGTGCTAGTTGCCAGAATTATTACCTGGTTATTGAGAATTATACACTGTCCCCGGATTGACAGGCAGGAAACAGCGCAGACATCTTTCCATAGTGACGTCTGCACGCCTGCGCTGTCAGTCCCTTTTGGAGCCGAACGGCTCCTTGCAATGCCTCCTAGAGCCGGCTGGGACTGACAGCGCAGGAGCGCAGACATCACTATGCAAAGATACAAACACAAGAAAATCTGAAGCACTAAGAAAGAATAATAGGGTAAATCACTAATATAAGTGTGGGTGCCTAGTGGATAATACAGTAATATGAAAAAAAGAAGAAAAAAAAAGACAGATGCCACTTTTATTGGCACTCCAAATTGTCCCGTTAGTTATTACTTGACAAACATATAGAGCAAGAGAACGCTCCAGTGGAATGCTCACATTAAGAACAGTACTTTATTGGTGACAAGTTTAAAAACAGAGAATGAAGAAAGAAATGAAAAAATTAAAATAAAATTCACATGTGGAGACTCCTAGATAATTCTTAATACACTTTAGACAATTAGATCCGCTGCATAGCGGCTATTTCCAAATTGTCCACCCCTGATCGTTCATTAAAGGATACTCTGGATATATATTTTGAAATAGCTCAGAGATATAGTGAATACTATTTTTCCAGAGCACCTTACATAAATTTGTAGAAAGAATCGCTGATTAGATAACAAGGTCCCTATATAGTGAGGATAAGTTTGCTATAGACGGTTGAACAATAAGGTTAGGAAATCACCCTTAATTATCGATTTCTAAGTCTTAGCTTTGATATAAATGTTAAGCCAAAATAAAGAAACCCTCTAAATGATATACCGTCGCTTTATTATCAGTGGCTAGACGGCAATCATGAACTTCAGTAACCAGTTCTCATAAAACGTAAGTATCGTAGTTAACTCTTTCTCTGTCTAGGTGTAAATCGGGTCAAGTAATAACTAACTGGACAATTTGGAGTGCCAATAAAAGTGGTATCTGTCTTCTTTTTTCAGTCCGGGGACAGTGTATAATTCTCAAAAAACAGGTAATCTTTTTGGTGACTAGCACTATTGAGCAGCTATTCGCCAGATGGGTATTTATTTGGGCCAAATTTTATCAGAGGTGGTAGTTCCTCTTTAACAGAGAATTATTATCGACCCTCATCTTTTCTATCTTTGGACTTACATCAGCACTAACGTCAAGCACGAGCTGTCCAGATGGACTACTGAAAAGCTCACATAAGTGGAACAAATCATCATTTGTGATGGAATGGTCAATGAGATGCTGTCTGAGTGCATCCAGGACTGGATTAACATCCCAGGTGCCCATAGCTCAGCTCATAAAAACACCCTCACTATTCATGTGACCCTGCCCCTAGTCTCATCCATTGTTCCTAGCACAGAAAATATCCTTGGCATATAACATGCATAGACAAAAAAGGATTTAACCCCTTGGCTGCTAGAGATCTCCTATGCATTGCTCCTCAATACTTTGGGGATCTCTCTAGCATCCAAGGGGTTAAATAATAGCTTGTAATTGGTATAAAACTTGTACAGGGGCATTGAGATTGCTCTGGCCACACCCACAACACAAAATGTGGGTGTGGCCAGCACAGTTTAGGCATGCCCCTCAAAATCTGAAGCTCTAGGCAGTTGTTTACTATGCCTATTGGGAAATCCAGCCCTGAACACATCACTCATAGCTACTTTATTCCCATACGCAAGACTAAAAGTAGATACGAGTGACACACTGGCTATTTGTCCATCACACTGATGATTTGTCCCACTATGTGAACCTTTTGGTCATCTCACTGGACAGCTCGCGTGTGACTTTAATGCAGACTTAAGTCCAGTGATACGGAAGTTGGGTGCAGATAACAGACTGGTTAAGGTACTAGATTATTCTCAGTGAAATTTAACTCTTTTAGTACCAGAGAGCTATTCAACGTTGCAACACAATCCGTTGGATACACCTCTGGTTCAATGGGTCTGCCTCATTTACCTCACTGTTCTTCCATGTGAGGACAACTTAAAATAAAACATTTCCATACCTGGGAACTTGCTCATCCTGAGCCCCTGGTGAGGGCTCATGTGCTGTCCACCAGAGGATGTCAGTGAGGAGATCTGCATAATAAAGGGGTGGGGTTTAGCCAGGTGGGAGGGGCTTAAATCTATTTTTGTCATAAAGTGGTCGGGAGTGGGCAGAACAGGATGAGAAGGAGAAGTGGTGGGAGGGAGAGGAAACTCCCCACCACCGGAGAACTGGCCTCTGTCCCCAGAGACCCGAAAACTCGGTCTGAAAACCAGAGTCTCCTGGGCAGATTAGGAGAGTTCCCAGGTATGAGCATTACTATTCCTTTCAAGTCTTTGCTTCAAGAGGGTTCTCTGATACCCAAGTCTCGTACATCTGTACCAATATTCATGATAAGTACTTACAGGGCCTTATGTATAAAGACAGAAACTGAGCAGTTCTGGGGTAAACCAAATGCACCACAGAGTCCGTTTCAGACTCCCTTAGTGCTCACACCATGACATGCCAGGACTGTCACCGGTCCTTAAATGAGAACACCTAATAATACCCCCACTTACTCACATCTGGCACCATCTAAATCCATGGGTACTTTTATTTGACCCCTACATTAATTACCCCAGATCTACTCCACTTTTCCCGCATACAAAGGACCTTCTACTACTAAAGCGCGTGTTGAAAGGCTGGTTTAAGGCAGTCAAATTAGCAAAGAAAATGACACAAAAAGCCGTAACACTACAACACTGGTACCATAGCACGGCATGATCTTGCACACACAGCTAGCACTCGTTACTCTAGGAGGGCCTGTTGGCCACTAGTGCGATGACCCTCAGGTCCAGTCCTCCAGGCACATCAACTAAGCAGGGTTTAAGAAATAACTTGATTAGTTGAATTACCTTATTACAATATAAGTAAATACACAATGTATGTAAAGAAAATACAAGGTGATAGGTCCACATTAAAGGGATAGTAATGTTTATAATAAAGTAGTTTGCTGAGTCTTCTTTATATTAAAAGTAACACATTGTGTTATGTGTAGCAGCATACTTGTATGTAGTTCAAAAGTTATTAAGTGGAGAAAGATCCCCCGACTGCCCCACGTCACACTGAATCTGCAGGCTGGTCTGGACGGATGCAATGAGGGACATATTTCAGTAAGCAAAGGAAAATCCTGCCCTCCTTCGTCAAGAGGGCAGGGTTTTCCTTATACTTACTAAATGAAGATTGTCCCCCGCTTCATCTGTCCGGTCCCACAACCGGATTCCACATTCAATGGGAGGTGGCCAGAAAGGGCAAGCAGGGGATCTTTCTCCGCTTAATATCTTTTGAACTACATAAAAGTACGCTGCTACACATAACGCAATGCGTTACTTTTAATATAAAGAAGATTCGGCGAACTACTTTATAATAACAATTACTATCCCTTTATAGTGGACCTATCACCTTGAATTTTCTTTACATATTTGAAAACTTAATTCAAAACTGCCCGTATGTCATGTTAACCAAAAGTACAGCAGATGTATAGTTTAGGGCATATTCACACTTTTATTTCTGGGAAAGTGAAAGAGAAATTTTCCTGGTACTGCAGAGGTCTTCACTAGCATATGATACATCACTGAAAACCTTCATCAGCATATGACACATCACTGGAAAAACGTACACTAGCCTATGAAACGTCACTGTTTCCACACATATACTGCAGTTAGCATATGGTAACAAGTGTGATGATCTCCTTAACTGTACATTTGCTGGACTGTTGGTTAACATGACATATAGGCATTTTAATGCAGTTTTCAAATATGCAAACTTGAATTAAGGAGGAAGTTCCACCTCAAACCCTTGTACACTAAGAAAAGGAGCAATTCTGGGGTGAACCAACCGCAATCTTGAGGACAGACAAAAATTCAATTTGATTTAATTCACCTTTAACCCCCTGAATGTTATAGGTATGCAAACTATCTAACATTTAAGGGGTTAAGTCCCATTTAAGTCACTGGGAATTTTGAGTTGGTTTGGACTGGACATGCACCACTTTTTGTGCATTTGGTCCTTATGAAGAAAAAATGATAATCTGTTCTGGAGCAAATCTTCTGAACCATAGGCAACAAATAAATTAAAATTCCTCAAAATCATATTGATTTTAAATGAGTTTTTTTACCTGCTTGAATCCTAGAGAGGTGTCCAGTGTACTGTGAAGGCTGTCTAGCATTTAAAGGTTTAAGTCACATTTATCCCCTTAACGACTGCCCAGTCTGGCGTGTGGGCAGCTGGCGAGGACCACAGAGTTTGCTCTTTTTTTTTTCTCAATGAATTCTGGGATGGCAGACCGGCATGCAGCCATTCTGCCACCCCAGAATTCCATGACGTGTCACGACTGTCACCCTGGGCCTTAAGTGCCGGAATCGGCATGATGTCCCTGGCACGTTGTGTCACTAAGGGGTTAAGTCAGTAAGAATGATTCCCCCCTCCACAAGGTGCATCGTTATTCATTTCTTTCATTCTGCATATGGCTCTGTGTTGCACCCCCCTCTGGCACTCACAAGTTTAGAGAGGAAATATTAAACTATTGGACATCATGGATGGTTCGAGATTATGGGAGCTGTAATCCTCAAAACTGGTGCTCCAAAAATTGACTTTAAAGGCTACCCCAGAGATAGAGAATATAGAGTGAAAGAAAAACGTTAAGGTGTATAGTTCGTTTCTTAGCCTTAAATAGTAGTATAATTCCTAGAGTAGTTTGCAATCTTGACCTTTTCTGGGTATATTATTTTCACTTTGTTGTCCTCTTCGTGGCTCGACTGCATGTAGATATTCTTGTTCTTGCGTAAAAGATGGCTGTATTTAGCGTTGGCAAACCACGTTTCACATTTGGAGAAAAACACAATTCCTGTGGTGATGAGGACAATCAGACAGGTAAGTAGGCCGAGAACAATAAAACAGATGACTTGACTTTTATTGAGTAACGAATCTACATTGTGAATAGTCTTCTTGACCGTGATTTTCAGTACTTCACGTCCTTGGTGCTGAGGTGACTTTGGATGTGAAGGCAGGATATATCTGGGTGTATATGCATGTCTGCTTTGGTTTTTGCTGGGGTGATAACAAGTAGGGCCTGTGAATTCAGGTAGACACACACACTGTTGCCCTTCTGGATTATCATAGCACGTCCCACCGTTTTTACATGGATTACTGCCACAAAGTGGAACAGGATCACTACAGGACAGACCAGTGAAGCCCAATGGGCAATGGCATTGAAAACTGGCTCCAGTATTGGTGCAGTGTCCACCGTTTTCACAAGGGTTGGGGTTGCAATAATCTGTATCTATTTCACAGTAATTGCCCACAAAACCGAGAGGACAGTGGCAAGTGGGGTGGGATGCAAAGCCATTGTTGTCGATGCATGTCCCTCCATTCTGACAGGGTGACCTGAAATAAAATAAAATGTTAAAGGAAAATATAGTAAAACCATAAAGTAAGTGGATCTTCCATCAGATTTTAGTCTTATTAAATGGTTTATTTAAACTGACTATACGGTGTGCTTTTTTCCCTTTCAGTCATTGTAATGGTTTTGGAGATTTTACTTCAGTAGTTAGGGACTCTTTAGGTTAGCTTTACCTGGGCGATTTGGCTGTGCTCTGTTCTTAGTATTGGTCAAGCTGTCTGTTCTTTCTTCTCGTTTCCCCCAACAATCCTCTTTCATGTAAGGCATTGCGAAAGTGTGTCAAGACCTGCCCATTGTCAATATATTATTGGGTGATGCCCAGGTGGGTTGTCAGTCATTGGAGATTATGATGCTGTTTGTAAACTCCAATCAGGCGTGCTGATACTTGGCTATGCCCAATGAATGAACACATTTAAGATGAAGCATGCCACATTATGGGGCTTTCAGCAAGGCATAAACCACCAGTGTGGGGATTTGTATTACATGGTTACATTTAGCACAGCATTAATAACTCTGTATTAAAGATATAGTAATGTTTCATAATCATAGTATTTGGACTTTGGAGAGTGTTATTTCAATACTGTCAGAGTTGTAGTTCCAGAGTAATTCAATGACAAAGTATCCCCCTCCCGCCCCTTTTACTGATGTAACACTGTTCAGCCAGATCAGAAGGGAGGTGCCCAGGTAGACTGCAGAGAGGGACAATCTTCAATTAAGATAAAGGAAAAACCTGAAAAACTTGTCAAGGGGGGCAGGGCTTTCATTGTTCTCATAGGAAGAAGATTGTCCCCTTCGGTTATCTGTCTGGTCTATGGACTGCATTCCACATCTGAGAAGAGATGGCTTACACTAGGTAAAAGGGACGGGATGGGAAACTTTGCTTGTGAATATCTCTCAAACCATAAAGGCTTGAGAGATAAGACTTATATCGTTCTTCATGTTTTTTTGATGTCTGCAAAATAAAATAAAGATAAAACAAAGTATTACTATCCCTTTATCGTTTCTTAACCCTTTGAATGCCAGTAGGGTACGTACCACATTTCTCTGCAATTCCCATACATGGGAACTTTGTCTTCTTAAGTCCGCGGAGGGGATAGAAATAACGTGATTTGTATAAAAAAAGGAGGTGGGTCTTTCTTGTGTGGGGACGGGGCTTAATGGATGTGTCACGGAACTGGGTGGGGAAGGAGGAGAAGTGTGCAGGAAATGGGAGGAACAGCGCTGGAATGAGTAGAAGTTGGCAGAGTGTCTTCTGAATCAGTGCCTGTCCCCAGAGATCCGTAATCAACTGCAAAACAGAGTCTCCTGGGCAGATTCAGAGAGTTCCAAGGTACGGTTAAAGATGTTGCCTCTTCAGTTATGGTGCAAGGGCAGAATTAATAGGGGCACTAAGATTGTTTGGCCATAATAATGTGTGTTGGAGGGAGGATGTTAGGAGGAGTTCTCCTTTATTTAATAATAATTGTTTTCTTCAGCAAAAAAAAAGTGTGACTTGTAACTGAATTCACAATGAATGTAGCTCATTAGAAAGCATCATCTATCATGTTGGTCCTGAATGTTGTCATTGTATTGATCTGAAATTCCATATGAGTTGCAAGGTTCTATCTAAAGTTCTAACAAGAAACCAGAAAAGTCATACAGAGCAGCTGCCGGTATTACCATTTTAATGGTATTGACAGCTGCCAAGACCTGACATTTCTGTCTGTTAAACATCTACTCTGTGTCTCTGTGCACGGCTGAGATAATGACAAAAGTAGTCATGAATTTGTAAACAGATCCACAAGCACAAAGACGAGATGACTTGTCATATTTCATCAATAAAATGTCATATTAATGGATGATCTGTTCAAACTGTAATTAAGGCAGTTGTGTGTATGATGAATATTTATGAAAGGAGTATTATTTTAATCTGATCAGGACTGGGACTCCTGATCTACAAGTATGAGGATTTATCCATACAGAGGATCCATTTCCTGAGTGGAACAACTTCACCAAAGGGGGGAAATGAATGTTTCACAAATATCACTTGATGTAAATGTGGATCGTAACCCCATAAATGCCAAGAGAAGTCTCCAGTGCATTGCTTCTCAATGTGATGAAAACATCTAGCATTCAATAGTTTAACCCCTTAAGGACCAGCGGTCCCGGGGTGTGTGGTCCTTTAAGGACCAGATAGAAAAGACTGACGTGCAGGCCCACATAACTGATCACGTGTGCCGGCATGCCGAACGGGGGACTGAAAGAGATCACTCCGGTCTTGGAGAGATCAATTTCAGTCCCCACTATTACCCACAGTGCTCCTGCAGGAGCACTGTGAGTAAAAAGTATGTGACGTGCCGGGACCGTCACTGGTCCTTAAGTGCTGGACAGAAGTGATAGTCCTGGCACGTCAGTGGGCACTGAGGGGTTAAGGGAACAGTAAACCCTTCTAGACTAAGCAAATTTAAAACTCTGGTTATGTGCCCCTGAATGGCCAGAATGTTTGTCCGATGCAGTCATGCGCAGTAGAGATGCTGGGAGCATTCTGTGTGTTTGGCCAGTCTCTACTAAGCATGACCGCATCGTGTGCTCCGCCAGTGAGGCAGCGGCAGTACGCAGAGCAGAACCGGCCTGTTTACCTCACCGGACCTTGGCCTGTGTACACGGGCTTTTACACTAGTCCTATATAATAAAAGGCCAGAAAGTTTGTCACGATGCAGTCATGCGCAGTAGAGACTGCCTGCGTTCAGCCAGTCTCTACTGCACATGATTACATCAAGTGAGATGGCGCAATCGTGTGGAGCAGTGAGGTAACGGCAGTACACAGAGCAGGTCCGGGTAATGTTAAGAGGCCGGTCCTGCTGTGCGTACTGCTGTTACCTCACTGCTCCACGGCCCGTGCACACAGGCTTTTACACTAGTACTTAATAAATCACTTGGTGGATCCCGTTGTGCTCCCTGAAGACTAGAAAAAGGAGCCAGTGCACTTGTGCAGAGTTGAAATACCATGAAGCAATGTGTTGCACCCCACTTTGGTCATCAAGGATTTCGCATACTAATAAAGGCATTGTACTTTTACTATAACACCTGGCAATTTTTTAACTGAAGGTGTCTTCTTGATGGTTTTGGAGTGGAAGATTCTCTAAATGGAAGTAATAAATTCAGCTCACTACTTTCCCAGTTTTTTCCCTTTTTTTTTTTTTTTTTTTTTTGTCTTGGAGATCTTGTTTAGTGCCAAATATAATGGAGTGACACAGGACAGGCCTATAGCTGGCATATATGATAGTAGTTGTAGTCCTCAACAGCTGGAGGTCTGCCAACTCGCTCGCCCTGGTATAGAGTTTTAGTTTCTTTAAGGAACAATAAAGTTTTATTAAAAATGTACTTTAGGACATTTCCTGTTGAGTAAGACAAGTGTATTACTCCTTTTGAGAGATGCTTCACTGATAAGTTGTTACAGCCCAAACTGTCATGAAGAGGACAAGCTGTAACTGTTACATTTACTGCCCATTCTGTGGAGAACTATAGCCTGATGCTCAGCTTGTCCATGAAAAGCAATAGGAAAAAGTCAGTTTGGACACTAGATAGCAAGATTGCCAAGATTTTATTTAACTCTTTGAATGACAGAGGGGTATGCAACAAATTTCAAAGCAAAGTATTGTGCATGCTGACTCAAGGGGTTAAAAAAGTGAGGCGTAATACGTTTTTGAACTAAACCTCTTCCAGCAATAAGGGCACCCATGTTTTATTCTGTAGACGAATCCCACTGCCAGCGATCATTTTTTTCAAATAGAACTTTATTGTACTACTTGTAAAGATGTTATTTGACACTAATTACATTTTTGGTTTTTGATTACTTGAGGCTAGTGAAGCCCATATTTTCTTTCTTACATACTGTATGTCATGCATATTTTGTTTTACATATATACATATAGTTTAGATCATTAAAATGTATTGGGTGTAAGATCTGTGGTTGTAAATAGTGAAAAATTCCATTATTGCCCAGGATCACGTCACTCTCTGTTTTTTTATTTTTATTTTTTGTAATTAAGTTTTGCTGCTTCACATTGAAGCATTGTGTTGCCTGCCCCTCTGGTCTTTTAATGGGTTCAAATGATTAATTGTTAGCACACTTTATTTTTACACATTATATGCATCACCAATATCTCCCTTGATGAACTGCACCCCCTAAAGTGTTGCACACCCCCTGGCACTTGGTGTTTAAAGAAATAAACCCAAAACAATTGATTACACAGTAAAATAGTAAATTAGGTTGAAAAAAAGGCACAAGTCCATCAAGTTCAACCTTTGCCTCATAACCCAGAGAAATTAGAATTTTATAAGCTTTCCTGCTGCCAAATAAGTTAGTCCTTATCTGAACTTCCTGTTTTGCCTACTAATACACAGTATAACCCTGCATGTTCCCTTTTGAAAAAATGTTCTCTTAAATGTATCCATTATATCTGCCATTACCAAATCCTTGGGGATGGAATTCCACTGTTTTACAGTTTTTACTGTAAAAAAAACAAAAAACCCTTCTGCTGAAGTTGAAATCTCCTTTCCTCTAATCTCAAGGGGTGGCCCATGATTATTCGTTCAGGCCTTGGAATGAAAAGCTCACAAGATAGGTCCTTGTATTGATCTCTCATACTTGTACATTATGAGAAGATCTCCTCTTCGCCATCTTTTCTCTTGAGTAAACAAACCAAGTTTGATGTTCCTTATGTCAAGTCATCCATTCCCTTAATTTTGTTGTTCTTCACTGTACTCTCACCAGTTCTAGAACTCTAGATTACAGATGATACTTTCAGTTTCCCCCATAAGGAAAAGCACATATAGATTACTTTAGCGCAGAGTTACATTTCCCATTAGGTAGAGAAAACAACCAAAAAGAACATTACAGTAAGACTGAAAAAAGCCTCAGCTGTACTGGGCCCTACCACGTATTGAGCTATAGATGTTGACAAAGCAATCAGGTTAAGTATAGGAGTGGCCAATGATAGTGCCTTGGGGTACCTGAGATTTAAATTTGGCCCTACATTAAAGGGATAGTAATGTCCCAGAACATGGTTTTTATCATTTTGTAGGGATTAAAAAGCAGATTTCAAAGCAAAAAGCCGTATCTCTCAAACTGCTATGGTTTGAGAGATATCTTCAGTCAAAGTTTGACGTCTCCTGCTGTCAGCTGTAAAGCTGTCAGCAGGAGATCCGTGTTGACTGACACAGAGGCTCTTCAGCAAAGCCGGAATCGCCTTTGTTAAACAGAATGACTGCATTGCAGTGGTCTACTAAGTGTGCTTGCAAACCAGGCACACTTGGTAGACCATTGCAATGCAGTCATTCCGGCTCTGCTCAAGAGCCTCCATGTCGGCCGACACGGATCTCCTGCTGACAGCTTTACATCTGACAGCAGGAGAAATCAAGCTTTGAATTAAGATATCTCTCAAACCATAGCTGTTTGAGATATAGTTTTTTTTTTTTGTGTTAAACTCAACTTTTTAATCCTTAAAAATGATAAAACCATGTTCTGGGACATTACTATCCATTAATGATTCACCCACATTTCTGTACATTATGTATATTATAAGGACACAACTACTACCGATGTAGATGGAGGTGAATAGTTACCCTTCTGTAATACAAGGACCCTTCTTCAGGACGCAGTTTTTTCCGGTAAATCCCGGTGCACACAGGCAGATATATCCACCGTCCCCGGTTTCAATACACGTGGAGTTGAGTGAACAAGGCTTTTCTGCACAAGGGTGGATATCTGCATTGACATAAGAACATACATACTTAATAACAATGACTGAGCGGTAGAAATATGCCATAAACTGTGTCGTCTGAGATGTTTTAAAGGAACACAAACATTGAGAAATAATAACCCCCCCCCCCATTTAATCCCAACCGAAAATTATAATGGCCTCTAAGAATAAAGTGTTGGTGGATTTGTTCTCTAAAATGTAATTGGCAATGTATATCAGGCATGATTTGTTGCTGCACTCTAGGATCCCAAACTCCTCTCAAAGCTCTGTGGTAACACTAGAAGTATAGCTCAATTTCAGTTGTAAGCCCTGTGGTATCACTAGTGTAGCGCCATTTCAAATGTAAGCTCTGTGGTATCACTAGTGTAGCGCCATTTCAAATGTAAGCTCTGTGGTATCACTAATGTAGCTCCATTTCAGTTGTAAGCCCTGTGGTATCACTAGTGTAGTGCCATTTCAAATGTAAGCTCTGTGGTATCACTAGTGTAGCGCCATTTCAAATGTAAGCTCTGTGGTATCACTAGTGTAGCGCCATTTCAAATGTAAGCTCTGTGGTATCACTAATGTAGCTCCATTTCAGTTGTAAGCCCTGTGGTATCACTAGTGTAGCGCCATTTCAAATGTAAGCTCTGTGGTATCACTAATGTAGCTCCATTTCAGTTGTAAGCCCTGTGGTATCACTAGTGTAGCGCCATTTCAAATGTAAGCTCTGTGGTATCACTAGTGTAGCGCCATTTCAATTGTAAGCTCTGTGGGGTCATTAGTGTAGCTTAATTTCAGTTGTACGCTCAGTGGAACCCCCTAGTGTGGCTTGATTACAATTGTAAGCTCTATGGTACCCCTAGTGTAGCTCTATTTCAGTTGTAAGCTCTGTGGTGCCACTATTGTAGCTCTATTTCAGTTGTAAGCTCTGTGGTGCCACTATTGTAGCTCAGTTTCAATTGTAAGCTATGTGGTGCCACTAGTGTAGCTCCATTTCAGTTGTAAGCTCTGTGGGGTCATTAGTGTAGCTCCATTTCAGTTGTACGCTCAGTGGAACCCCCTAGTGTGGCTTGATTACAATTGTAAGCTCTATGGTACCCCTAGTGTAGCTCTATTTCAGTTGTAAGCTCTGTGGTGCCACTATTGTAGCTCTATTTCAGTTGTAAGCTCTGTGGTGCCACTATTGTAGCTCTATTTCAGTTGTAAGCTATGTGGTGCCACTATTGTAGCTCTATTTCAGTTGTAAGCCCTGTGGTATCACTATTGTAGCTCTATTTCAGTTGTAAGCTATGTGGTGCCACTATTGTAGCTCAGTTTCAATTGTAAGCTATGTGGTGCCACTAGTGTAGCGCCATTTCAGTTGTAAGCTCTGTGGGGTCATTAGTGTAGCTCCATTTCAGTTGTACGCTCAGTGGAACCCCCTAGTGTGGCTTGATTACAATTGTAAGCTCTATGGTACCCCTAGTGTAGCTCTATTTCAGTTGTAAGATCTGTGGTACCATTAATGTCGCTCCATTTCAATTGTAAGATCTGTGGTATCACTAGTGCAGCACAATATCAATTTGTAAGTTCTGTGGTGTAATTTACCTTCACAACATTAATGTCCATTATAAAATAGGTGGACTGAGACAATGGGCTGGATGGAGAGCAGAATTGATCAAGTCAGTCTATTTTCCTTCCATTTGGAACATTTCACATTTTAAACTGCAGGGGGAGCTGTTGGTTTTCGTTCTAACTTGCACAATGGGCCTTGGGTGGAAAAGTGGAGAAATTCTGGAGCAATCTACGGTATTAAAATTAATTCTCAAAACTGCCTTTGCTTTAAATATGGAATTTAACCCTATGAATATGAGGGGGGTCTTCAATGCATTGCTTTGCAATGCATTGGAAACCTCTCTAGCGTTCAAGAGGTAAAAAGACCCATTTAAATAAGGGACATGTAATTTGTATCCTCTTCTTTTGTGCACAACGCCCAATATATGCCTTTTATTATCTAAGAGGAGTATTCATTAGAGTACTTTTCCTACCCTGGAGACAATGTAGAAACATGTATGTGTTTTTACTTAGAAGCATCAATATCTGCACAAATAAAGGTATACTATGACCTAAAAACAAATTTGGATACTTTGAATGTGCTTTCAAAATAACCAGTGTGTTGCATTAACCATTTTTAATTTGGAAATCTAGTCTGAGTTATTTAGATGTATAGAGTATGCTAATTAAGGCATGCCGTGCAGGCACTTCCTGTTTTAGTTCTACATACCCCCCTGTTCTCTGACACTGCACACACCTCCCAATATTTCAGATGGCCAGAGACAGACACTTTTGTGTTAGGTGGTGTTGCTGCTGGGCAGGTCATTTCTAAGAGTTTAAGTTATTTCATGACCTATACCTGTGAACTCTTCGGATCTGCCCCTGAGACTCTGGTTGTTTGAGTTAAAAGGGATCCTTCACCCCCAAGACACTGTCTTATTTTATTAGTGTACCACAGTGGTGTATGGATTGGATTTTTTTAATTAATACTTTAAACATACCTCCCAACATTTCAAATTGCCAAAGAGGGACACTTTTGTTTTGGCGGTATTGCTGGGGGGTGTGGCTGGTGGGCGGGGCATTACCGATCATTTTTTAGGCTATTTCATGGCCTATTGATAGGGTTGCCACCCAGCCGGTATATTATCGGCAGGCCGGTAAAAAATTGACATCTGTCCAATGTTAAGTCTATGGAGGGAATGCCATGGCCGGTATTTTTTTGGAAGAAAAGGTGGCAACCCTACCTATTGACACCAACTTGTGTAACCAAATAAATGACTTGTAACAAGACCAAAGTAGTTTAGTTACACAGACTAATGGATAAACACATATACTGACCTTTAAACAAACAATAATGTGAGTTTTATTGCTGTGGAGCAATGTGATACACTTATATATACACTCCACACAGTCTGATCTCCTAAACACAGGGACACCAGGGTGATACACTTATATACACACCACACAGTCTGATCTCCTAAACACAGGGACACCAGGGTGATACACTTATATACACACCACACAGTCTGATCTCCTAAACACAGTGACACCAGGGTGATATACTTATATATACACCACACAGTCTGATCTCCTAAACACAGGAACATCAGGGTGATACACTTCTATACAGACCACATAGTCTGATCTCCTAAATACAGGGACACCAGGGTGATACACTTCTATATACACCACACAGTCTGATCTCCTAAACACAGGTACACCAGGGTGATACACTTATATACACACCACACAGTCTGATCTCCTAAACACAGGGACACCAGGGTGATACACTTTTATATACACACCACACAGTCTGATATCCTAAACACAGGGACACCAGGGTGATACACTTCTATACACACCACACAGTCTGATCTCCTAAACACAGGGACACCAGGGTGATACACTTATATACACACCACACAGTCTGATATCCTAAACACAGGGACACCAGGGTGATACACTTATATACACACCACAAAGTCTGATCTCCTAAACACAGGGACACCAGGGTGATACACTTCTATACACACCACAAAGTCTGATTTCCTAAACACAGGGACACCAGGGTGATACTTGTATACACACAACACAGTCAGATCTCCTAAACACAGGGACAACAGGGTGGGAAAGAGGGACTCTTTGGGAGGTATGGCTAAGCAATCTGTTGCATATTACTGGCATTCAAAGGGTTAACTCTTCACAATAAGTGTTTCATCAATTGTGCATATGTACATTAGCATACTAGTAGTAACGTCATCATTAGTCAGCAAAAGGGCAAACAAATTATACCCAATTACGGGTAATTGAATGAATTACCTTCTTAACCCTTTGTCAATGGGTTAAGTTTTATTGTTGTGGAGCAATGTGATACACTTATATACACACCACACAGTCTGATCTCCTAAACACAGGGACACCAGGATGATACACTTATGTACACACCACACAGTCTGATCTCCTAAACACATGGATGCCGGGGTGATACACTTCTATACACACCACACAGTCTGATCTCCTAAACACAGGGATACCAGGGTGATACACTTATATACACACCGCACAGTCTGATCTCCTAAACACAGGGACACCAGGTTGATGATACACTTCTATACACACCACACAGTCTGATCTCCTAAACACAGGGACACCAGGGTGATGATACACTGATATACACACCACACAGTCTTATCTCCTAAACACAGGGACACCAGGGTGATACACTGATATACACACCACACACAGTCTTATCTCCTAAAAAGAGGGACATCAGGGTGATAGAGGGACAGAGTGATTTGGGTCTCAAAGAGTGACTGTCCCTCCTAAAGAGGGACACTTGGGAGGGTATGCCATGGGCCCCCCTCCCAACCACATTTCCCCCAATCTTCACATTGCCCCCACATCTCCACATTTCCCCACAATCTCCACATTGCCGCCACATTGCCCCCCAGTCTCCACATTGCCACCATATCTCCACATTGATATCTCCCCCGTTGTCCATCTCCTACCTCCCTGGTGGTCTAGCGGAGTGGCATGAGAGAGCAGAGCTGGAGCTCCTGCGTGGTTCTCAGTAATACAGAGCGCTGGGAGATATCTCTCAGCGCTCTGCATTACTAGAGTGCCGGAGTGGGAGAAAACACAGACTTACTTTCTGCGGGCGCCTGGTGAGGAGGTCGTGGGGGGCGGACGGGCCCCTGGAGTGATGGGCCCAGTCGCAGTTGTGACCCCTATTGTTACATCAGTGCTGGCTAACATATATTCAATGATTATTCAAAGTCACTAAAGTATTTCCTAGGTGAACGTCTCTATTATAAAAAGTTAATCTAGTGTTCAACAAACCAATGTCGCAGAGGCTTCCGATCCATCCTTCCTCGCAGACACATTGCCACGGTTTGGTGCAGCTGCCATGCACACAACCAGGAAATGGCATACACTGATTGCAGAACGGTCCCTTCCAGCCTGCGTGGCACCTGTAAGGGCATTTAATAAATCGGCCTGTTAACCCTTGAATACATCAAGCATGCAACACCTACTCAGCACCATATCCATTACATAAATGGAATCCCACGAATTCCAGTGCGCGAAAGGAAAGTGTGTCAGTCCTGCAGCAAACCAGCTGGGACACAGAGGGGAATAACCATTCTCAAAGCTGCCACTGATTTGATTTTTTTTTTTTTTTTTTTTTTAAATGGGACTTTTAACCCTTTGAGTGCTACAGAGCTCGTCAACGCATTGGGAAGCAATGTGTAGGAGATCTCTATAGCATCTAAGGAGTTAAAATCCTTATTGAAATCAATGTTAAATGTTATTTTCCTCCTGTGATGTAATCTGTTTGTACCAGAATTGATCCTGTTTATTGGTGCATAAGGTTGGTCCTTGAGCCAATTGCATTAGATCAGGGGCATCCAAGTACCCCTCTGGCACACAAAGGGTTAAGGACCACTGAGTTGTTTTTTATTTTTTGCCAATCAGATTCAGGGGGGCTCCCCAAATGGTGTGCAGCCGTGCGGGGAGCCCTGAAATCCATGACGTGCCAGGACCGTCACTGGTCCTTTAGGGAAGTTTTCCCATGACAGTCCTGGCACGTCATGGGTCCTTAAGAGGTTAAATAATATGGATTTATTTATTTACTGATCAAGTTAAAAACCATACATCTATTTTTGTTCTGTGCGGTACTGGCAGGCAGGACGTTAGCTCATACTGGCCTACACTTTCATGTGTGCTAGTTAATTAGGTATAAAAAAAATATATATATATTATTTTTTTTAAATCTCGGATGGGCTGCACCCTGGAGTGAAGCGGTCGTACGACGGCCATGCACTAGAGTCTGCCCTCTCACAAACAGCGGTGAGTACATGGGAAGATCTGCACCATGGCACAGTGCAGACACATGTCCTGTTACCCGGCTCGATGTGCCACTGGTTTCCTATGAAGCCATAAGGCTGCATTTTTCAAAGCAAAAGTGGAGAAATTCTGCAGTAAACTAAGTGCATCATGTGAGGCTAAAAAAAACCTCCCCAGATTCCCACGTGTCTTATATAGGGCTTTTAACCCCTTAATGACTGGTGATGGTCCTGGCATGTCAAGGTGTCTGTGCCTTAACCCCTTAATGCCCGATCAGGGGGTGAGTGGCTATTAAGGACCCAGGCACTTTTTTTTTTTCCCCAAATCTTCGCAATGAATTCTGGAATGGCAGAGCCGCGTGCAGCCAGGCTGCCATCCCGCCATCCCAGAATTCCATGACGTGCTAGGACCGTCACCGGTCCTTAACGTCTGGACTGGCATGATGGTCGTGGCACGTCACCAGCCATTAAGCGAGCGCTGTGAGCCTTAGGGGAGTCTGAAAAGCTCCAAGACCAGAGAAATCCATTTCAGATTCTCATCTATCGAGCTGGTACACTTGATCAGTCATGTGTGCCGGCTCACTAAATGATGTCTATGCAGTCCTTAATGGGTATCCAACCCCAGGATGGCTGGGTATTATGGGGTTAACCCCCATGAATGCTTCACAATGCTTTGGAGACCTTTCTAGCATTCAAGAGCTTTAAAAGCCCTATTTAAATTAATGGTAATTTTTAGTCCTCCCCTAGAATGCAGTTGGTTTGACCAAGAATTGCACCACTTGTCTTTTGAAAATATGTCCCTTTGACAGAAATGTGAATGAACGTTTCACTCCAAATGTGTATATGAAATGGATAACAACCCCATTATGTTGTCTTTACGTGTTCTGCAAAAGCATGCTATGTAAAGTCAGATTGCCTATACTACACCTTCATTTTTTTCATCTTCACTTTTCTTTTTATATTTTCTTGTCTCTGACCATAAGCTCCCTGGATCTGTTTGTAGAAAGCTTTCTTCCAGGGAGCATGAAAGCAGTGGTTAGAGATAGATAGATACATTTTAAACAGGAAAACTTATGGGGAACTCAGTGGTGCTGGGATTTTGTCACATTGTATCTGTGTCCTGCTTCAATGGCCGACTGACAAGAAAACACTCTGGGAACAGAGATCCGGTGAGCTCACTGTTGGGAACATAATTGTTTAAAAAGAAAAAAAAAAATATGTCAAAATAAAGCCTTACTATAAAGGATTGAGCCCTGTCAGCAAATCTGCTCTCCTTGATGAAAAAAATTAAGTATGGAACGCTATTGTTCTAGTGGGACATATTATTTAACCCTTTAGGAAACAGAGGTTGTTAACACATTGCTTTACACACCCCTTGTACTTAAAGGGTTAAGTTATTATCAGAAACAAGTGTCATAATATGCTTCATGCTAAAACAGTTTCTTTTTTTTCCTCATTAATTATTCTTTCATGCTAATATCAGCAAAGCCAGCAGGAAGTGGCTGTCTGCCAGGTCCACAGCTCACCTACAAAGCCAACGTTCCCTTTATCACTTTTGAGTGCCAGAGCGGGGTGCAGAGCAATGCATTGGCACTCAAAGGGTTGAGGTCCATATGCACAAAAGAAAAGCAGAGTAATTCTGGGTGCAAACCAATTACACCATAGGAAAGAAATAAAAAAGAAAATCTCCAAATATTCAAGGATTTAAATGGAGCTTTTCACCCACTGAATGTTAGAGGCCTCCAACACACTGGAGACCTATCTAGTATTGGGGTTGTTAAATGTTCAGTTTAAATAAATGGACATTTTTGTTTGTCCCAGAACTATGTCACATTCTTTGTGCATAAGACATTTTGCCAGTGATGTGCAACCTAATGGGAGAGATTCACTAAGGCAGGGGTTCTCAAGCTTTTTTTGCTTAAGGCACACCTAACACGCAGCCTGGCATTTTCAGGGCACCCCTATCCTCATCCTATATAATAATTCGCTAAGGATGTTTGTCAGAAGCCGTCATGCGCAGTAGAGACTGCCCGAACGCACAGAATGCTGGGAGTTCTGTGCTGGGAGCATGGAATGCTGGGAGGTCTGTGCTGGGAGCACGGAATGCTGGGAGCATTCTGTGCTTTTGGGCAGTCTCTTCAGTGCATGACTATGTCGTCGAAAGAACGCACAGCAGGACCAGCCTCTTAACCCTTTGAGTGCCAGAGGGGTACGCAACGCACTGCTAACATCCCCTGGACCTTGGCCTGTGTACACAGGCTTTTACACTAGTTTTATATAATTAGTCAAGGGTGTAATGAAGGCTGCAGATACATAAATATAGAGTTATTGTTAGACCTGACAACTAAAATAAACAAATTGTGCATAGTAATAGCCATAAATTTACAGTTGGAAGTCTTCATTCACATTTTTGTCAAAGCATTATAGACACAATTGGGCACTCTAAGTGGATGTCCATGGCACACCAAAGTGCCCCCGAACCCTAGTTGAGAAACGCTGCACTAAGGAGTGATAAAGGGGAAATGTCTTTGTTTTTTTTTAAAAAAAAAACAAAAAAAAAAAAACCTCTCCAAGTGCTATGTTATTCCCTGGAGCCAATGCACTAAGATTTCTCCAGATTGAGAGATCATGATGAATACTCCATGGAATAATACAGAACTTGGAGAGTTTCCATTTTATCTCCTCTTTATCGCACCTTAGTGCATAACGCCCAGTTTTTCTTGCTCTGCAGTTCCTTACTCACTAAGCTTTGGAGCGCTGCCTAGAAAAACGAGAAGTACAACTACCCGCATGCGTTATTCCACCTAATTCCTGTCCTGGGGTGTGTTCACAGCCTGCCATGTAAATCTTCATTTTTATTTTCATTGTTCCATAGTAAATTAGGTCAAAAAATGCAACAAATCCATCAAGATCAAATTAGAACTACTTAACCTTTCAGTGCCAGAGGGTTATGCAAAGCATTGCAGAGCAATGTGTTGTGTGCCCTTCTGGCACTCAAAGGGTTAATCCCTCCTGACTTCAAAATGAGTGTCTATTTATCCGAACTTCATGTTTAACCCACTAATACACTTTGTAACCGTGTATGTTTCTGCTACAAATGTATCTAATCCTCTATTAACCCTTTGAGTGCCAGAGAGGTACGGAACGCACTGCAAAGCAATGCGTTTCGTACCCCTCTGACACTCAAAGGGTTAAATGTATCCATTGTATCTGCCATTACCATATCCCTGGGCAAAGAATTCTACAATTTAACTGACCTTACTGTAAAGAGCCCCTTCCTCTGCTGTAGTCAAAACCTCATTCATTCTAATCTTAATGAATGTCCCCTAGTTATTTGATCAGGCCTTGGGAAAATATATAATATTCATAGACATTACCTGCATTCTCCAGGATTTTCACAAAACCCATTTGCAGGATGGCAGCCAGGCCTGCAGGCAGCTCCTACGTAGGAAATGGCATATGTGGGAATTAGTTTGGCATTAAGCATTGCATAATAATGAAATGGAATAAGATGCAAATTCAGGTCTAGTGAAGCGAAATGTTCTTCCCCTTTTATCTTTTGCAATGTTTGTATTCACAAGAACACTGAAGAGGGGCTTAATTGCTTAGCCCTTTGAATGCCAGAGGGGTATCGCTTTGCAATGCGTTGCACACCCCTCTGACACTCAAAGGGTTAACCATCTGAGTGCTTTTCAGTACATTGCCAACCCCTCTGGTCCTCAAAGTATTAACTCTTAAAGGGATAGTAATGCTTTTATTTTAACAATCTTTAATATTGTACATATTAAAAAAAAATAAACAATGTAAGTCCCATTTCTGTACCTTTTTTATAGTTTTAGAATAATAATCTTCTAAATCCCCCCTCCCGCCCCTTTTACCCACATCAGCGCTCTAGCTGACAGACTTGGATCCTGGTCCCCGGACCGGACGGCTTGTCTGCAGAGCCGAAATAATACTGTATACAAAGAAAATCTTCATGAGAACGGTCTACAAAGTGTGCCTGGTTTGAGGGACTTAAATCGTTTACTGTATTTTTTTAATATGTACAATATTAAAGATTGTTAAAATAAAAGTATTACTATCCCCTTAAGAGTGCGAAATTAGTGATCAAATGCGTTGGCCACCCCACTGTCATTCAAAGGGTTAATTCATAGTAAGGATACCATGTTACTCTGAGTGCCAGAGCAGTATGCAGTACATTGAAAAGCAATGTGTTGCATATCCCTCTGGTACATCACTGTCACTTGCTGTAACCAACCAACTGAACAATAGTTTTAACTAATTTCAAAAGCAATGCATTTGGAGACCTCCCTGGTATTTGAGAGGTTAAAATCCCCATTTAGAGTATTGGAGAATTTTTATTACTCCCCTATGATGCAGTCGGTTTACTTCAGAGTTGCTCAGAATTTCTTTTGCGGATTAGGCCAAACATCCTGTATGTCTGAGAGCTAACTCTGCCATTCATGGGAGCCATCTTGTCCCAAGTCCCCAGAGAAACCCTGCTGAGCTGAGGATGAAAGTGTGAAAATGATGCGTTTCATGTCATGTTGTGGGTACGGCTTGCATGTGTCTGAGGAGGGCTTAATTGAGTGGGTGGTTGAAAGGAGTTTGCCATGAAATGGGTGGGAAAGTGGGCTGAACAGACTGGACAGTGGGTGGGGTTACAGCTGAACTCACCAATCCGCTTCTGTCCCCAGACACCTGGTAATTCAGTCTGAAGAACAAAGTCTACTGGGCAGATCCAGAGAGTTCCCAGGTGTGTTCATTACACGGGCTGGCTATATAACAATAGAAGGTCATATGCACTAAACAGAAAAGGAGTAATTCTGGGGCAAACAAAACTGTGCCATAGGAGACAAATCAAAATATCCCCTAAATTCCCATTGATTTAAAGGGATAGTAATGTTTCACAATAAAAACAGCTCCAATTAATCTTCATAGTATTTGGGCCATGGAGAGTGTTATTTCAATACTGTCTGAGTTGTAGTTCAAGAGTAATTGAATGATAAAGTATCCCCTCCCGCCCCTTTTACTGATGTAACACTGCTCACCTCAGAGCATCAAGACTGTCCAGATGGATCGCAGAGAGGGACAATCTTCAGTGATCATAAGGAAAAACCTGAAAACCTGTCAATGGAGGCAGGGCTTTCCTTATAATCACAGTAAGAAGATTGTCCCTTGATGTGATCTGTCCGGTCAGGGGACCAGATTCCACATTTGAGGGGAGGTGGTTTACACTAGGTAAAAGGGGAGGGAGGGGGTACTTTATCATTCAATTACTCTTGAACTACAACTCTGACTACTGAAATAACACTCTCCATGGACCAAATACTATGAAGATTAGTTGGAGCTGCTGTTTTTGTGAAACATTACCATCCCTTTAACTGTGTTGTGAATCTTATTGATTGCTGGAGACTTCTGCAGCATGCAAGGTGCAGGGAGTTGCCCCAGAATTGCACCTATTTAACTTATGGAATGTGACTTTTAAATGCACTGGAGACCTTCCTAGCATTCAAGGGGGAAAAGCTCCATTGCATTGTAGACCTTTCTAGCATTCAAGGGTTTAAAAGCCCCATTTAAATCAATGGGAATGTAGGGAATTATTTGACACCTATGTTGAAGGTGGTTCACCCAAGAATACCTAAATGTCAGGGTTAGCAGGTGCGGATGCAGGGAGTGGGACTTTCCATTTGAGAGAGACCAATCCTATATCCGACTTTCAAACCACTTTGATTTCTGTCCGGTGCGTGCCGGGTCTCAGGTGTGCATTCTATATTAGGTGTTGTGGTGGCATAGCGCCTGTGTAGCTGCACAGTGAGCCCTGTCGGGCATAGTGAGGGAATATGTGGCTCTCGGTGTTGGTTACATAGGTGTGCCTTGAACGCAATAATTGATATATTTTTTTAGGATCACTTTTTGTATTTAGGGTGCCTGTGATTGCACGGTGAGATCCATGATTCAGAATCAATTGGTTGGTTATACAATAGAGTATACTGTTTGATACTACTGTTGTGTTCCATTTTTATATATATATTTTTATCAATAAATATTTTTTTCTATCTTTATATCATTTGGGTTATCCTAGTCATTGGATCATGTATGTGAATTAATGGTGACGCAGCACACAATATACTATTCTGTTTAGATTTTCTTCCCCGTACAAGTGAGGGTTTTTGTGTGATTTGGTGACACATTAATATATTGTTTTGGGCGCAACTCAAGGTATATATTCATAACCCAAGAATGCCTCCACTTTCTTTGTGCATATGGTCCTCTGCTATATACTATATACCAGGGCTTATAATTTTAAGTCATTTGCTGCTAGCCAGACCTGAAAAGTTACTTGCCACTGCAAGCTAAAACATACCCACCAGGGCTGAATTTCTACTCGCCAGGGCTAAATTTTCACTCTCCATTGGATAGTGGCGAGTGGAAATTTTGAGCCCTGCTATATACTCTATAGTAGGCATAGGGATCCTGAGGGTTTCCATTGGCTGAACAGGAAGGATGGGAACTGCATTACAGAACAGCCTCAGTCTGCCCAACCCTGCTCAATACATTCTGTCAACATTCTACGCTTCTAGAATACGTCTTAGCCTTAGTCCTGTAATGTCTTAGTCTTTTAAACCTTTGAGTGCCAGATAGGTATCCAACGCATTGCAAGCAATGCATTGGATACCTCTCTGGAGCTCAAATGGTTAATGATCAGAGGAATGCATTGCATACCCCCTCTGATTATTAAACAGTTAATGGATTTATCTTGCTTCTTCCATGCGAGTCCTAGCTCCACAATGAACAGTGACGACATTGCTTTGTTTGCTTTCTTCTCATTATCCATGTGCAGCACGGTGTTGATTTGTATCTAAAATATTGCCCTGTCTGTTATATCCCATAGATTAGAACAACATGGGTAGATTATATGGGCCGCTTGGTTCTTATCTACCTCCCAATTGTGTGTCATTATTCTTCTGAAATTGGTATTGTTTGTTTTATAAATTGAAAGTCCTATCTTGTAGTTATCGGGTATTTAAAAATGCATCTGTCACCTTAAGATAAATTTAATTTCATTTTAGAGATAATTAAAAATTGTCAATACTTTTTTTTTTCTCAAGCCATTTGAGACTATATGCTCTAGGCAAAGCCCAGACATCGGGGTTCATTACTAATAGCTCAGTGAGAGGCTTGTTTGGCCTTAAACATGAACTGATTGGCATACTGTACAGTGAATTAGCATAATGTGCCAGACTGTGCCACCAGAACATAAAGGTTAAGTTCACTGTTTATTTGAAATAATAATAATAATAGCTAGTGCATTATATAGGCAGATTTTAGTTCTCTGAAAAACAAACTAAACTTGTATTAAAGGGATAGTAATACTTAATATGTAATTAAATGTGTGTTTGTGTGTTTTGTAGGGTTTTCCCCCCTAAGTAAGACAAGGGTACTCCCACTGCTGAAAAGTGTTTTATTCAAAAGTTATTACAGCTCAAAAATGAATTTTTTAGGTGCAGTATCACAGTGGCCTGAAATTGTGCAGTGGCACTGTTGCTACACCATCCTATGGAGATTTATGGTCAACTGACCAAAGCTGTCCATATAATTGTGTAGCATCAGTGCCACTGCACAATTTCGGGTCACTGTGATATTGCCCATAAAAAAAAAAATCAACTTTGGGCTGTAATAACTTTTGAATAGAACACCTTTCAGCAGTGAGAGTACCCTGGTTTTACTCAGGGGGATAAACCCTACAACATTTTTTTCCATATTAAGTATTACTATCCCTTTAAGGTAAAGGTCCCACTTTAACTTTTTTACCACTTTGCTACAAAGAACACCCTAAAACTGCTAAGGACATCTACCAGACATCCTCAGGAAGCAGAACAAAATTTAAGCAACAAGTTGATAAGTGTAGGACAGCCAGAAGGTGAGTTCTGCATGCCAACATGGAGTCCCCCACTAGAAGGACACTGTGAAGCCTAATGATGTCACCATTTGTGTGAGTGATGATGTCAGAGGGGTTGGAAGTCTTGGCTCCAAATACTTCATTGGTGGATTAGTCAATGGAGCCCACATTTTAGCCCCGCTGCTTCTAATCTAAACCAAACTAGTATCCTTGAAATGAGGAGAGGCTACCATTTCCAGTGATATATGACAAATTAATATTTACACCAGCGGTCATGTGACCATTGCCACTAATACACACATTGTTTTTCACTGAAAGAATTGAAAGTAAATTGCATAGTTAGAAGTAAGAGCAGAAGTTGGGCTTTAGAAACATGAGAACCTTCGTCCCACTGATGATAATCACATACCTCACAACATTTAAAAAAAAAAAAAACAAAAACAAAAAAAAACAGAGGGACACTTTGCTTTGGGTGGTGTTGGGGGGGTGTCTGGTGGGCAGAGAATTAGAGAATATTTAGGTTATTTCCTGACCTAGCAACACCTCTTTGTGTAAGTGAATAAATCATTTACAGCGAGACCAAAGTATTTTTTATGTTTATTTTATAAACTTATTTAATGAAGTTTATGCAAACATTAATGTGAGTTTTATTGCTGTGGAGCAATTGGAGCAATGTGATGCACTTATATACACACCACACAGTCTGATCTCCTAAACACAGGGACACCAGGGGGATACATTTATATATACACACCACACAGTCTGATCTCCTAAACACAGGGACACCAGGGGGATACACTTATATGCACACCACACAGTCTGATCTCCTAAACACAGGGACACCAGGGGGATACACTTATATACACACCACACAGTCTGATCTCCTAAACACAGGGACACCAGGGGGATACACTTATATACACACCACACAGTCTGATCTCCTATACACAGGGACACCAGGGTGGGAAAGAGGCACAGAGGGATTTGGGTCTCAGAGAGGGACTATCTCTCCTAAAGAGGAACACTTGAGAGTTATGGGTGCTCATGAGGGTTAATAAAATATACATGTGTGTCTTTGGAGTTCCACTATATACATATGCCTGTCTCTGAAGGAGAGAACATTTAAGAATAGTCTCTCAGATCTACAAAGGGTCATATTTATGAAGATATAAAATCAAGTTTCATCAATATGTCTGAGAATATGGAGAAAATTATCAGAAAATTTGCTTCTGAAAATATTTATTTTCATATGTAGTGGTCCCTATATACCCATTAACTGTTGAGTGCCAGAGGGGTACACAGCGCATTGCTTTGCAGTGCTTTGCGTACCCCTCTGGCACTCAACGGATTAAGATTTATTCACTAAAACAGCCTTTAATTTTGGGGAAATTGGCAAATTTCTTTACCAATACATTGTGACAGTTCTTGTATGGAGAAGACCATTTCTACTCTTCTTTTCAAAAAAGCCGACTAGTGAAAATGTTGCTAAATATATATCCTTATTTCACTTTATGACAAATTTACAGACATTTTCTTTATAGCTTCACATGTTCACATCTCCTCCACAGAGCCATATTCAGCAAGTTTAAAAAGGTACAATTTTGCTGAAAACTAGCTGTGTTATAATGATCATAGGAAAATGCCCAGTGAGTTTGTTGGTGCTGTAAAGCTTTTGAATGCTAGAAAGTTATCCAATTATTGCTTCCCAATGCATTGAAGACCTCTCGAGCATTTAAGGGGTTTAAAATCCCTCTTTAATCAGTGTGATTTAATCAATGTAATATTGTAGACCATAAAATAAGAAATCCATTGATGCAATTCCTACCTCTCAAACCTTTATGGTTTGAGAGATAGAGAGTTCTAAAGTTCTCTCTCTCCTGATGGCAGCTGTAAAGCTAACAGAAGGAGATCTGTCTCAGCCTACACGAGGAAGCTCTTCAGCAGAGCCACAATAGCATGATTTAAAAAGAAATACTTCTTTGGAACGGTCTAAAAATTGCAAACCAAGCACACTTTGTAGACCATTCCAATGAAGTATTTCTTTTTAAACTGAGCTATTGAGGCTCTGCTGAAGAGCCGCCTATAGGTCCTCAGACCAGGAGCTTACAGCTGACATCAGGAGAAGGGGAAAGAAAGGGGAATTTTAGTACTCTCTATCTCTCAAACCATAAAGATTTGAGAGATAGGATTTGCATCAATGGATTTCTTATTTTATGGTCTACAATATTACTTTTTATATCAGTAAGACATTACTATCCCTTTAAATGTCTCTTGTGAAGCAGAATTACTCCTGGGGGGAGATTCAGTAAGCGATGCTAAAGAGGACGTTTTCCCATGACAGTCCTATCATGTCATGGGTCCTTAGGGGGTTATTATACTGGAGACAATGCTCTTATGGATCCCCTCTCTTCAGTTACTAAAAGGTTAATGACATGGGGGGGGGGAGCTGGGGAACAAAAGGGAATTAGCATGGTTCATAAGGGTCAGTTATCTTTATCAGATTCTAATTTGAAACTAAGTAATAGTAGACTAATCCATCTAACAAATAAAAAAATGTTTATAAACCCCATGGGGGGGAGATTCACTAAGGCGTGATAAAGAGGTGATAAAGTGGAGATGACTTCTACAGTGATATCACTTCTCCAGTTCCTATGATATTCTATGGAGCCTAGGCACTAAGATCTCCAAAACTGAAGAAATCTTAGCGAATAGACTTCATAGAATAACATAGGAACTGGAGAAGTGAAACCTGAAGAAGTAATTTCCACATGATCACCTCTTTGTCACCTCTTAGTGAATCTCCCCCCAGTTCAGCTTACTGACTTGCTGACTAGTTACAAACTTGAGTCCACCAAGTTCCGCCAACTGATACAATGGACTCCAAATGCTGTTGCCCTCTAAAACACTGGATAGTACAGAAGTCTCACTCACTGCTTAAAGGGACAGTAATGCCCCATAAAAAAATTGTGTTTTGTAGTGTTTAAAAAAAATAAATTATATGGCACAAATTCTATCTCTCAAACCTTTATGGTTTGAGAGATATTCACATGTAAAATTTCCCTTCTCCTGATGTCCGCTGTAAAGCTGACAGAAGGAGATCCGTGTCGGCCGACACGAGGAGGCTCTTCAGCAGAGCCGCAATAGTTATACTGGAAAATAATTACTTCATTTGAAAGGTTTACAAAGTGTGCCTGGTTTGCAAGCACACTTTGTAGACCTTTCCAATGAAGTAATTATTTTCCAATGTCCAATGCCGCGATATCGGCTCTGCTAAAGAGCCGCCGGCTGGTCCAAGGATCGGGATCTCCTGCTGTCAGCTAGACACTGACGTCAGGATAAGGGGAGGGAGGGGGGACTTTACATGCGAATATCTCTCAAACCATAAAGGTTTGAGAGATAGGATTTGTGCCATATAATTTATTTTTTTAACTCCTTAAGGACCGGCACACACACGTGAGGCCGGCACTTGCGGACCACGGGGCATTTTTTAAAATTATTATTGCTTCCGGTTTAGGGCTTCCGGAGCAGCGTGCAGGTCCTGGCACAGCAATGGTCCTTAAGGGGTTAAACACTAGAAAACACACATTTTTTTAAATGGGATATTACTGTCCCTTTAACAATGTATTGGACATCTCTCTGGAATCAAAAGGTGCTAGTTTATACTCTCCCTTTCTGTACAAGTGACCTTATTTTAATCAGTCAGTCACATGACTTGTACCTGCTTCCTCCAGATCATAAACTGCAGCCCGGTGATATTCTATTGATTGAATTGTCTCCATTCCCCTCTCATTGTCAATGGATTACTAAGGGGAATACCCAGGCATTTTGCTGTTTAAATCAATAGAGTAAGATAATGACTTTATAGATTTGCTTAGCAGACTGAGATAGAAAATAAAGAATAAAAACGTGAGCGGAAGAATGTTACTTTTTAAATCTGTATTTAAAGGAACAGTAAATGCAGTTATCATGAAAAGAAAAACATGTATTGTGGTGGGTTTTCCAGCGGAATAAAACAAGGGTACTACTACTGCATTATGTGTATTTGCAGACACATTACAGTATACATTTTCTACTTTTAATACATAACAGTACCCTCTGGTGTTTAGAAAGCTTATCTACAGTATACTTCGGATGTTATTGCGCTATGGTGTGATAAGGAGGGAATACGATGGAGTGCTATCTCCGTTGTGATAACTCTCCGGTTTCTATGTTGTTCTGTAGAGCCAACACACTAAGATTTCTCCAGCTTGAGAGATGGCATCATAGAATAACATTGGAACTGAAAAGGATAGTAATTCTTAAAAATTACTATCCCCCATCTTGTAGCCAGTAAAACACTGAGTTAAATGAGGCCAGCGGCATCTCTCAAACCTTTATGGTTTGAGAGAGCTCCACTTTCAAAGTTGTGCTTTATGCCTTTTCCCTGACGTCAGCGTTCTAGCTGACAGCAGGGGAATCCTCTCCTGGGATCAGCCGGCGGCTCTTCTGCAGAGCCAAGATCGTGTTAATAAAAAAAGAAATCCTTCACTAAAAAGGTCTTCTACGTGTGCTTGATTTGCAAGCGCACATAGAAGACCTTTTAAGTTAAGGATTTCTTTTTTATTAACTCTATCTCTGCTCTGCTGCAGAGCCTCTGCCGGACCCGGAACCGGATTCTCCTGCTGTCAGCTAGAACGCTGACGTCAGGCAAGAGGGAACTTTGAAAGCAGATATCTCTCAAACCATAAAGGTTTGAGAGATGCCGCCGGCCTCATTTAACTCAGTTTTTTACTGGCTACAAGATGGAGGATAGTAATTTTTAAGTATTACTATCCCTTGAAGAGCTTACCACACTAGAGAAGTCATCTCCACTTTATTACCTCTTCATCACACCTTAGTGCATCCCCCCTACCATTCAGACAGTTATTATATTGCATCTTATGGGAGAGGAGATTTGCTGTCTCCATAGATTGTCATGGTAACAGCTCCACTACTAAACTAGGGATTTTTTACAAGAAGGGTGGTAAAGCTATGAAATTATTTGCCTTGGTATGTTGTTCTTGCAGATACTGTAACTGCTTTCAAAAAAAGCAAAGGATACCTATCAAGCATAGAACAATATTGAGAATTATGACAGTTGGCTTCAGTGCAGATAGGTTGTTGATCCAGGGAAATATCTGACTGGCATTTGGAATCAGGAAGGGATTTTTTACCCACTTGGAGCTTAACTGGAAATGGCTTCAATGTTTGTGTTGTTTTTTTTGTTTTTGTTTCTTTTTTTGTGTTTTTTTTTTTGTGCCATCCTCTGGATCAGGAGGGGTGATTTGGCATGGGCTAGACTTGAGGGAAGCATGTCCTTTTTTCAGCCTCATCAACTATGTTACTATATTTCTTCCTCACTGTATGTACTGTTATAACTTTTGAATAAAGCCGCTACTGCTATTATATATATATATATATTATATATATATTGACTCTAAACACTGCTGAGAGATGGTTTATTCAAAAGTTACAGAAACTTAAACTTTTTTTTTTTTTTGCAGTACTTCCATGGCCTGAAATTTTACAGTGGCGTTGTTTCTACAGCATCCTGTGGAGGTTTTACATACACTAACTGTAAGTATGTGATATTTAAAGATGTATAAACCTGTTTAATTTTTGTGTTGTATCCCTTACACTTTAAACAAACACAACGTAGTTTAACTCCATGGTTACTGGTGAGGTCTGCAACACATTATGAAGTAATGCACTGGAAATGTCTCTAGAATTCAAGGAGTTAAACTTAAATACATAAGTGCTGTAACTCAATAATAATCTTATTTAAAAAAATATCCTCTTTACAAAGTTCCCAGCAATATGTACAAGTATAACTGGGAAAACGTTACACTTCTTCATACCTCCCAAGTGTCCCTCTTTTAGACCCAAATCCCTCTGTCCCTCTTTCCCACCCTGATGTCCCTCTTTTTAGGAGATCAGACTGTGTGATGTGTATATAAGTGTATCATATTGCTCCACTGCAATAAAACTCACATTATTGTTTGTTTAAACATCCGTATATGTGTTTATAAATTAGTCTGTGTAAATAAAATACGTTGGTCTTGTTATAAGTCATTTATTAGGTTATACAAGGAGCTGTCGACAGCTCATGAAATAGCTTAAAATTATCTGTAATGCCCCGCCCTGCGCCCCCAGCAACACCCCCCTAAAACACAAGTGTCCCTATTTGGCAATTTGAAATGTTGGGAGGTACGCTTCTTTAGTAAACCAAGACAAGTTAAATTACTTTAAGCACCAGAGGTGCATGCGTTAAATTGCGTCTCACTATGTTGTGTACCCCACTGGTCCTTAAAGTGTTAACCTTTTGAGTGCCAGAGGGGTACGCAATGCATTGCAAAGCAATGCGTTGCTTACCCCTCTGGCATTCAAAAGGTTAAGGTAATAATGACTGGAAAAAAGGCTGTTTATTCCATCCAAATAAAATACATTTAAAGATGTCTCTAGTATCCAAGAGACTTGGGGGGGTGGGGGAGACAAGTCAGTTTGATTAACCCTTTGAGTGTCAGAGGAGACCCCTCAGGCACTCAAAGGTTTAAAGTAGCAAAGAGAGAAAAGGTGGCACACCTAGTGTAGTATCATTGGTGGGGGGACACTATCACCATCACTAACAGCAGCACAGGGAATGCTACTCACAGGCTGGTTTTGGGAATGACACTTATGTGCACCCAGCTATAAAGCAATTGGGATATTTGGGCATACATTAGCTGCTGCTCTTGCGGGCCGGCGTCTGTTCCGTACGGCTCCTGCCACGCTGAGTTCTCTTCCTCCCAGCAGAGTGCGGGCATGCGTCACAGGAATTCCCTAGTGACGTTGTGACCCGGCTAATTTAAGGAGACTGTACCCTTTTTTGCTCCGTGTATGACCTGGCTTGTCTGACTAACCGATCTGATGCTGACTTGTGGCTTTGTCTGACTATCACTCCTTGTATGACCATGCTTGTCTGACCATCCTATCTGGTGTTGTCCTGTGGCTCTGTCCGGCTTGCCTCCTGTGTTGCCTCTCTTCCACGGACATCCATCTGGTGCAGACCTTGGGCTCTGGTAGACTATCATCTATACCGACTGCAGGCGTGAGTCCGGTATCTACTTGCTGTTCCTGGTAGGAGTTACCTCTTCCAGTTCCTGCAGAAGACTATCTGTGGCTAATCCTGTTCCTGTTCCAGTCCAAGTTCCAGCAGAGACTACCTGTGGCTTCGGCCTAGTCTCAGCCGTGAGGTCTATCCTAGGCGGCCTACTATTCCTGATATTAGTGCTAGCTTATCTGCTGACCTACTGCCTGTTCCTATTATCTGCTGTTTATACCTTATTCTGTGCCTTGACTATTATTTATTATATACGTTCTGACTCCTGAGTGCTCTGAGTAACTGTGACACTATCATCCCAACTAAAGTCCACCCCACCATATTAGGCATCAAGCGATAAGCATAACAATCAAGCTGTTATGCAGAATAAAGACCGCGTTAATCAGAAATCCTTCCTCAGCCGACACTGACAGCCAGGTAACAGCGCTCTAGAGGCATACGCGTGCCTGCGCCGTTAGTCCCTTCCGGTACCTTAAGGTACCATGCAACTTCTCCTAGAAGAGACTGAGACTGACTGTAAACGTCTGTAAACAAAGATGTCTCCGTTGTTGCCTGTCCGTCAGTGTCGGCTTGATGCCTAATTAGGTGGAGTGGACTTTAGTTGGGGGGAAAGTTCCCCTTAAATAAAGTGTATACTTGGTGATATCGCTGTTGGGCGAAGTAATTCTGTCTTTGGATCTTCCTCGAGTAGAGACAGGGTTATTTTTCCGCATGCCGATTCTGTTAATGTGAAGAATGTGCTTCCTTCTACCAACACTACAGGTGAGTGCAGTATATTATCCTGTTATTTATATACTTACCCTAGTGATACGGCACTAGTTTTAAGGGAGGGATGGATGAATTTAATTAGCATTTTATTAGGGTTTAATTCAACTATGCCAATGGTTATGTATTTCCACAAAAGAGCTTTATCAAGTCCAATTTTAGTATGTGTGTATATATATATGTGTGTGTGTGTTTTTATTATTATTTTACAGTTTAGGATTTATTATGTAGTGGATAGGACTCTCTAGAAATTGAGGTACCTTGGGAAGAGAGCTTAATGATAATTTGTCCAAACTATGCTGTGAAACCCTTATTTGTTTGAAATGAATATACACATGGGCATAAAACATATACTACACAGGGATTATCATTTCTGGGCAATCTGTATGGATTCGCGCAGGAATGCTTTTTCTTTGGAGAATCCCTTCTTCCCTTGCTGTTTTCCATATACTGTTCACAAATGGAAACACTGTTTTATTTATAGTGTGTGTATATATATATATATATATATATATATATATATATATATATAATATGTTCTGTTTTTCTACAAAGTTTGATTAATGAACCCAAACGTACCTTTAATCTGGGCATAAAATGTTAATGTCATCTAAGATTGAATATGTGTAGATTCATTCTCTAACATTAATATTTTAATTGGTATATGATATACTCTCCACGGAGGCAGACATCTTTCTTTGTTGCCGGATCCCTGGACTTGACTCCTCCCACTGAAATCTTCCTAGGAAGCTTTCGGTTGGAGGATTCTTTCTTAAAAAAAAAACAAAAAACCAAGAACCTTTTTTGGGAGGAGTTTGGCTTCCAGAAATCTTGCAACAAAGAATCCTGTCTGTTCCTATAGACATGATATCCAGTATCCATTTAAGATTGTTTTTTTTTTAAAGAATCACAGCAAAATTTATTCATAGTGGCCACTCGGCTTTTCTGCCCAGATTAAGATTAGTGGTGGGTTTATTATTGGGATATGTTAGTGTTCCTTTAACTTTTAGTGGGAGTGATTTATTATCTGCTTGTATGCTAGAGATCTCTCAGGCAACCATAGGGTTAAGGGGTCACTGCCTCTAATGGGGACAAAGATATTTTTGATTTTAAATCAATGGCCACTTATGAAGCTCAGTTTGACACTTGACCTGTTCAGCTCAGCGGACAGCCAATAACTGACAAATTGCAGGCCTGTGGTTGCATGACTAGTCACTGACTTCTTTACCAGAGCTGCAGAGGGACCCTTATTATCAGACAGCAAACCTCCCCCCCCCCCCCGTGTCTCTAAACTAAATGTATGTTACTGTAACATTAATCCTACAATACAAGCTGCACTGACCTATACGAATGATCATCCTATATAATAATTCGCAAAATCGTGTGTAACACACCGACATGCGCAGTAGACACTGCTGCGCGTGCTGCAGTCATGCGCAGTAGAGACTGCCCACGCCGCGGCTGATACAGAGCTGGGCGCTCCGAAGGTTGCAGTGGCACTGTGGCCCGTGTAACGGGCTGTTCAACTAGTGCTGTAATATTCAAAGATCTCTATATAAAGTACCTCAGAACTCAAGACTTCTTTAGCACTCAAAGGTTTAACCCTTTGAGCGTGAGATTGATACCGAACGTTTTGCGGGACAATGCGTTTGATACCTCCTATGGCACTCAAAGGGTTAATGAGGTCTAATACCCCTCCGCTTAACTTATTATTATGGTCAAAAATCCCTAGATTTTTGCCTTTGTTCGAGAGAGAACATCTTCAGTCAGACCTGGATGTCATGGCGATGGTGGCGGACATGACAGTTACTGGCAGGACCAGAGGCAATGCATTCAGTATCACTCTGACACTCTAAGGGTAAAAGAAGCATGTAACTTCACTACCAGCCATCCCACCACAGTGAAATGATTAACTCCAAACAACTTGTATAACAACATTGCACATTGGTGTCCAGTACAGGTTCTCTGCTCCCTCACCTTCCCTGCTTCTCACTCTCCTATTGCCCTGATACCACGCATGCAGCGTCGCTCGTCATCTCATCATGTGACCTGTGCTACGTGATGTAGCACAGGTCACACCTACACAGCTTCACAGAAAATATGGGTGCATTCTGTCTACTTGGGGAACTTAAGGTTTCACCCGGAGACACTGCTCTAAATCCGGAGTCTCGGGTGAAATCTGGTAAGTTCCCAGCTATAACCGCAGGGCACAAGCCTCGCCTTCTGCACATGATAACCTTAACTCACACTTGAATAACGGCACAAAGGAAAAATTCATAGGGTCCATTAGGAGTTTGTGGCCATAGTAAGGTAAGTTGGGGATCGTTATTAGGTGCTATCACCTCTCCTTTAATGCATGAAGCGGCATTCTAGAAAATGTCCGCTGTAACGATTTCCTGTTATCAACTGTGGGACCTTTGGTCAAAATATAAATCGACTGCACCATAGAGGACAAACACATCTTCCCCAAATTACCATTGATTTTAAAAGGGGGTTTTAACCCCTTGACTCCTAGAGAGATTTTCATGCATTGGATACCGCTCTAGCATTTAATAATTCTAAGCCCCATTGAAATCATTTTTATTAATCCTCTGTGATGTGGTTTATTTGATCCAGAATTACTTCCATTTTCTTGGCTTCGTACCAATGGACAAATCAAATGTGGCAGCCAAGTGCCTCTTCTACTTGCCTGCACCCCCCCCCCCATGATCACTTCACTGGGTTGCTGATGTCCATGGGGCATAACCATTTACTGTAGATTGCAACAAACATCGCAACCTTCAGTATCAACCATGTGAATGGTCTACACAGTGGCCCCTTAGCCCATCATTCTGATTGTCTGTGCTTCAACTTTTGTACTGCAGTGAATGCACAGAAATTGCAGGATATGCAACAGACTGCATCACACACTTACAGGGTGAAGTGTATTCTGTTTATTGTGACACTAGTGCAGTAATAACCTCTTCTATATCAGCAAGTCCTCAAAGTAACTCCATTGGCATTATAAGTGTAGCACAACTGACCCATATACCTAATCTCACCCCCACCCCCGTATAAAGTGGCATGATCACAACACTTTTCAATCTTGTTACTGGAAATATCTTTAAATGGAGTGGAAAATTACATAGTAACTCTCTGGCTATGTGAGTCCAATTACATACAAACCAGGCGAGCATGTGGAAGAGATAATAAAGTGCACTGGGCCTAATATCCAGCTTTTACCTTGACTCGCTGGGGCTATGAAACAAGACAGAATGAAGCAGAGGATACAGGTTGCCGAGGGCTCCATCACTTTAATACCCCTGGAGAAATAAAAACAGAATGATATGTGTTACAGTAGATGTCCATTAACCGTTTGAACTTCAGAGTGATGTGCTACACATTCTGCAGAAATGCATTACACACACCAGGTACTTTAAAGGGATAAGGAAAAACAACATTTCCCTAATTCTTTCATGTATGGGTTTTATAATGAATATGGTATCTGAAGCAATACTTAACAAGGGGAATTCTGGGCTTGAATAAAAAACAAAACACAGATGCGATGCTCAAAGAACTGCTTTTGTGTGCTATGCCTGCTTAATGCCTGTGTATAAAGCTTTTCTGCTTAATACAATGGTTGCATTTTGCTGCGTGGGCAGTGTGTGTGGCCATTTCCATGTATTCTGTGCCAACGCACACACTATTAATGAAATGGATGCAGAGGACTTAAGTGAAAATTCTTCCTTTTACTTATGCCAGCTGTAGTGGTGACAGAAATCTTCCAAAATCACGAACAAGTGTGACATTTATGTGTGTCCGCATAGAAAGTTTTGAGCGGTAGACTATACTATGTCTGTCTATACAGAAACATAGTTGTGTGTGTGTATATAATATGTATGTGTATGTATGTATGTGTATGTATGTATGTATGTATATATATATCTCATGCACTCACAACAAAATGAGTGTAAGTAAACAGTAATCCATAGTTCGATATGTGCTATGGTGAAAAGGCAAAATAAATTGGGTTTTACTGAAAAGTCGACCTTTCGGTGCCAGCTGCCACCTTTCTCAAGACAAACACTTTGTATTGGTGTTTGTCCTGAGAATGGTGGCAATTGCCACTGAAACGTTGACTTTTCAATAAAACACAATGTAGTTTGCTTTTTCACCATAGCACACGTCCAGTGAGTGCTGTTTATTTCGATCTCCTGTATATATCGCATGGACACGCCTACCTGATAGAACACCCCTATGTTTATGTATCAACGTGCATTCCATTCTACTGCTCAGCTATACCAACTCAAAATCTTCTAGTTTCTGTGTGTGTGTGTATTATATATATATGTGTATGTGTGTATACATCTGGATCTATATTCAAAGCAAACTTACTGCAATGCTCAGCTTACATACACTAGAAGTGTTATTTTTTTTCCCCAAAATCATGCAGTTTACAAGCAGAATGTGACCTTTTTTTATTCACGTACAAGTTGTGCTCCGGAATGTACAAAGGGCATCCATACGTGAACACACTGATGTCCTGGACCAATTCTGGGACAAAGTAGCCACACACCAGAGGCAAATTAAAATATCTATTAATTTAAATTGGAGTTGTAACCTCTTGAACGCTGGAGAGGTATCCAATACATTGTAAAGCTCCTAGCATTCATGATTTTAAAACCCCAATTTAAATAAAAATGTATATCTCCGGGGAAGCTGATTTGCTCTAGAGATGCTCTGGTCCAGTGTGTGTGTGTGTGTATGTGTGTGTGTGTGTGTGTGTGTGTGTGTATATATATATATATATATATATATATATATATATAATATGTGTGTGTGTTTGTATATATAATATACTTGTGAATGTGCAGATTCTGTTGCGGAGGTGTCATTATTGTGACTCTTACACAAGCTTATATCAACACGTAGATACAGAGTGCAGGGTCCTAATAACGGTTGGAACAGTAGTTGAAATGCTGACATCTCTTGACAACAAATCCTGCAAATTTACAAGAAAGAACAAAAGAGCAGCTGAGTTGGTTACAGTGTGTTTGTATTTCTTGTTTAGGTAACTAGGCAAAATGTGTCTGTATTTATATTTTAATATTTATAATATATATATATGTTTAACATGGTGAACTCCAGATGGCTGTCCAGTGCATTGCTCTGCAATGTGTTGGACACCTCTCTGGCAAGCAGAGGTTAAATAAAGCCCATATCCCGCTCTGTGCCAACACTTCATATAGTCACCTTTTACAGTGTTCTTGTACTCTGGACCCCTGATCCTGTGCATGGAATGTAATGGTACAAGCCTGAAGACAAACGGAGCAGTGTACTAACCTTGATTGCTGTTCTCAGGGATTTAGAGGTCTGTCAAGAATCCATAATTCATATTCACTGTAACAAGTACCCGCAGGAGAACAGTCTGTGCCTGCAGCCAAAACTTCTGTGTACACCGTTCACTTTTATTTTCTATGTTCATCCAAAATAGGGATGGATTTCCAGAAATGCTCTGTAAGACTAAAGAGCAGGTTAGATGAATTGAAATGTCATCCTGATGGAAATCTCTTAGATCCGGGGGTTGACCAAAGCCTGCAATGAATTACAACATCCAGGGGTTCAGGGGTAATCTTTGGCACCAGCCAATCTTGCCCAGTGGGTGTGCAGTTAGAGCAACAAAGCCATTCACCAGCCTTGCAGCCCCTCTATTATGAGTACTATGATCCGCATGGTATTAAATGCTGTAAGCAGCTTCAGATCTCCTCAGTCCGGCTCCACACTGCAAGCAATAGCACTCCGTTCCTTCTCCTAGCTGTGGATAAGCAGTGCACGCCTCCAACAATGCTCTTAGTCATTCTCACTGCTTAAGGGAAAAATATCCAGTGGCTTTATTTTATTTATTTACATTTTTTTTTCCCATTGTTGTTTAACCCTTTGAATGTTGCAGACGTCACCAACAGTCAACCTTTAGAGTACGGCCTTTGGATTTCTCCTGATGTTGCTGGACTTTAACTCCCAATATCCCCAGCCAGCCAAAGATTGCCCACCTGGCATTCAGTGGGTTAAAAGCATGTGCTTGCTGCCTGCGTGGGTTAAATTTAAACCTTTTCTGATAACCGAGACAAACAAACAAAAAAGGGTTAAAAGAGGGGGTCTAATATGAATGGCTTTGTTTAACCCTTGGGGTGCTAGCTCCTCTTCAGCCAGGGGTAACAATGCACAAGCAATTGTCAGTCACTGACAAAGATTCAGGGGAAATGCACCCAAAAGTGCTGTATTTCTGGAGATTACCAAAATCCCTACCGAATTTAAGTGGGTCTGTTAACCCTTTGAATGTTAGTTATTTAAACCTTTCAGTACCAAAGGGGCATGCATACCTGGGAACGTCAAAATGAGTAGATCCTGAGATCTTTAGAATATAACCCTTCGTTATCTGAATAAAGTAGAGTATAACCCTTAGTTATCTGAATAACATAGATTATAGTCTATATGTCCCTACTTGCTCGAACTCAGAGGTTCTTCAATCATTCCTCAATTATCCTTTAAAGGGATAGTAATGTTTCACAAAAACAGCAGCTCCAATTAATCTTCATAGTATTTGAGCCATGGAGAGTGTTATTTCAATACTGTCAGAGTTGCAGTTTCAAGAGTAATTGAATGATAAAGTATTCCCCTTGCTACCCTTTACCTAGTGTAAGCCACCTCCCCTCAGATGTGGAATCTGGTCTCTTGACCGGACAGATCACAACAAGGGACAATCTTCTTACTGTGAGAACAATGAAAACCCTGCCTCCCCTTGACAGGTTTCTCCTTATGCTCACTGAAGATTGTCCCTGTCTGTGATCTGTCTGGGCAGTCTTGTTGCTCTGAGGTGAGCAGTGTTACATCAGTAAAAGGAGCGGGAGGGGGATACTTTATCATTCAATTACTCTTGAACTACAACTCTGACAGAATTGAAATAACACTCTCCAAAGTCCAAATACTATGATGATTAATTAGAGCTGCTTTTATAATGAAACATTACTATCCCTTTAAGATGAAAAAACTTAAAGGTATCACACACACGACAAGCAGGACTTCTCCCTCTGCTTTTCTGGTATAAAGTGAACCAATTTAGAAATCTTAGAAGAAGTGAATTGGTGCAGATCATGTGGTAGGTAACACTGGACTCTCTCACCCTGAAATTGTAGTCCTTTATCCTGAGACCCTGAGATTTGGGTCAAAACCTTGAGAGTTTACAGGTATGCAAAGAGGGAAGCGTAACAGTCTGCCACTTAAATGGTCCAAATAATGCTTTGTGATATAGTGCTGCAAAAGATATATGTATATAACTTTTTTCTTCACTAATTGGGAAGGCAAGAGAATCTAATACAATAATAATAATAATGAAAACAAAATAATAAAAATGTGCATTAAGGCAGATTGTAAAAGGGATGCAAATGCACCACCTGCACTGCTGTCAGTCATTTCCAAAGCCTTGGGGGTGGTGGACAGGAAAATCATTCCATTGCATTGTGGGTTAAAGCCTTTTACCTGATTACATATAACTGAATGTGTCTTATGTGTAACCCTTCATATGTCAGAGGAAGGCCCGCTCTTCCAGAATCCTAGATGAGCTCTCCCGAACTATTTTTGCTTAGGATTTTTACAGCATTGCACGGCCTTCTGACACTGACAGGGTTAAAATCCTATTCTGTTAAAATCATGAAGAAATGTGACTTTCTTCCACAAGTTGGGACAGTCACTGCATGTTATCATTCCATCGTATTAGAAGGCTATAAGTTAACTCTTTGATTGGCAGGGGGGTGTCCAGAATATTGCTTTACACTGCGATGGACACCCCTCTGACATACAAAAGTTTAAATGCGTTCAATACCCCTCTGGCACTCAAAGGGTTAAGGACCAGAGGGGCTTGAAGCACATTGTATAGCAATGTGTTGCCACCCCTCTGATCCATAAAGGGTTAATGATGGCTCATGTGGCCAGAGGACAGGTCATGTCTTCAGGATAACTGTGCTTGATCACAGGTGGTAATCGGTGATTGATACACCCTTCATTATGTAGGGATAGCCAGTCTGAACTCTTGGTGTGCCCAGTGACTGAAGCTGACAATCACTGGCATAACTGAACGGTGCGTACAGGTAGGGAAATAGCAAATGGAAATCAAATAATGACATGTTTGTTTAAGGAACAGGGATAATTGCTGTGATCACTGTGATACCTGGCACAAATAAATGGCTATTGCTAAGCCTGTCCTCCCTTTATTGCCTTGTGCTACAGTTTAATGTGCAGGAATTATAAGGCTGGACCAATGCAAACCCTTCAATCTACCAAATGAGCGGTGCTTATATACTCGTTGAATTGTTTCTAAATACAGAGTGGTATGTAACTCCGTGGAGACCAGATGGCGTGCCTCTAAGGGCCTTTTTGTAGAAAATAAGAGGGACCATTTTGGAGTAAATGCACTGTACCACGGATAAAAGGGATACGAATTTTATTAAATTGGATTTATAACCCCTTGAGTACTTGAAAAGCAATGCATTGGAGACCTCTAGCATTCAAGAGGTTAAATGCAAGTAATAGGGCTTTTCCTGATTAGTAAAACAAGGCTAATCCCATCACTTTTTGTTTAAATGTTATTATAGTTCTAATTGTTAGGAAGTGAATTACAGTGTGACACCTTCCTGAAAGTTATGACAGCATGACAGTCAGTGACTCACCTCTCCCATAGAATACAACAGAATAACACATTCAAAACTGACCATTAGAGGGCAATATTAACTTAAAAAAAAAAAAAAAAAAAGAATTTAAACATGAGAAACACTGTGTTGATGCATAGGCTCCATAGAATAACATAGGAACTGGATAATTTATACATTTCTTCATCACGCCATAATTTATACCCCATTCCCATCTCCCAGCCCTGTAAAAAGAATTAATACCCTGTATTAATTAAAGCTTACTTCTGCAGACTCAGTCCACATAGAATTGATTTATATTGGCCTTTAAGATTTTTTTTTGTCCAGATTAACCCTTAAGGACCATCCTGACATATATAATCATGAGTGTTTTTTTTTTTTTTTCCACCTTTACTCAAAATGACATATATATCAGTGGCTGTTTTAAACTAAAGGAGAACACTCAGCAGTGACAGTGGTCCTCATCTGTGTGCAGGAGACATGTTAGGGTTGTCATTACAGGGAGCCGATCTGATCATGTCCCTGCACTCTTGAATGTAACTCCTTGCAAGTTATCATGTCCAAGGCAGGGCAGCTTTAAGAATCCCTGAAGCACCCTGCAGAATATTGAGTTACTAGTTTTAAAGCCCATGTACACGGGCCAAAACTGGTGGCGCTGCAGTCATGCGCAGTACTGACTTGCCCGTATGCACCGTGGCTGATACGGAGTGGAGCGCTCCGAATTCAGACCATAGTCCTCTCTGCGCACCTTCCTGGGACCTAACGGAGAGGACTCCGGTCTGAAATCGAGTGCCCCACTCTGTATCAGCCGTGGCGAATGCAGTCTCTACTGAGCATGATTGCAGCCCATGCAGCTGTCTCTACTGTGCATGACGGCTTCTGACAAACATCCTTAGCGAATTATAATGTAGGATACTCAAATATAGGTTAACATTTAGGATCTTTAGTGTAGCTGTAGTCTATTTTTTCTTTCCTTTTTATTTGTAGGAAAGCAGTCACATGTACATGTTTACAACCAGGCCATCTGATCACAGGATTTAATTGGGACTATTGGGAACCCATCTTGAGGCCTTTGAGACAGACCCCCCCCCCCCCAGTAAATGCACCTGCCCATGCATTAAAATGCTCCTAATGCATGATGTTAAAGTTGATTTATTCTGATATAGTTCCAATGTGTGGCATTTATGCAGGGTTATAAAAGATAATCTAATTTGCCAAAAATGAGTTTGCTTAACCCCTTGTATGCTGGATATATCAAAACGTTCCAAGGAGGTTTACGTGCATTACTTATTCATCAATGTTTCAGTCTTGATCAAAGAAATTTCATGTCGTGCAATATTTATATGAAGATGTTCCGTAGGACAATTGATCTCTGCCAAGTCTGTTCATTAGAGGGAGCTGTGACTCCGACGTTTCTCCCCAGAAACCGATCTGATGAGTGTTGCCACACGTCAAAGTGAGAGATTGATCTTAACGGCTGTGTCTTTTTATTGACTGCGCTTTAATGGTGCGACGTAAAATATAGTCTTGTCAGGTAGCACATCCTCCGTTCTATCCCTTGTAAAGAAACTGTGAAGACGCATTATACTATTCAGGGCAATTTTTCTGTTGTTTATTTTGACGGAAATTAATCCATCTGACCTTTTATTGTAGCGTGCGGCATATACATAGTGAAAAAGGAGCAAACCAATGGAGTTTTAGGAGGCCAATAGAAATTCTCATGGATTTTAAATATGCTGTTTAACTCCTTGAATGCTAGAGAGGTCTCTCAATGTGTTGGTCACCATTCTGGTAATCAAGAGGTTAAAAGCTACATTTAAATCGGTGAGGATGTTATAAATGTCCCTCGTACTACAGTTTGGGTACAGTCTTCGTACATCCATCTACAGATGCCTATCTTCTATTAACCTGTTGAGGACCAGAGGAGTATGCAAAGCAATGTGTTGCACACCCCTCTGGTCTACAATGGGTTAAGAGATGAACCACCTGTAACAGAAATCATACATTGTACTCATGGTGACTCATTCCAATTTAATCCTGCCAAACACATGGATCGGTGTGCTTGTAGATAGGCCATTGAAAAGGACCACTGGTTGTACTCTCCTCTCTGCGTTTTGGAGCTTAAAGGGATAGTAATACTTAAAATGTAAAAAAAAAAAAAAAGTTGTAGGGTTTATCCCCCTGAGTAAAACAAAAGTGCTCCCACTGCTGAAAGATGTTTTATTCAAAAGTTATTACAGCTCAAAGTTGAATTTTTTTAGGTGCAATATCACAGTGGCCTGAAATTGTACAGTGGCGCTGTTGCTACACCATCCTATGGAGATTTATGGTCTATGGACCAGAGCTGTCCATAGGATGGTATAACAACAGCGCCACTGTACAATTTCAGGCCACTGTGATATTGCACATAAAAAAAATCAATTTTGAGCTGTAATAACTTTTGAATAAAACAACTTTCAGCAGTTGGGAAAGAGGCATATTTCAGGAGTGCACCAAAATCAAAGCAACCCTGTAGTATGCATTTTTCATGTGTGTCCATTTTTAAAGGTGCGGTATGGTCAGCCTATCAATAAAACATGGGTATTGTCACTGCTAGGGGATTTATTTTATTTTATTTTTCAAAAGATATTTCAACTCAGATGTCAAATTAAACTGAAATCTGTAGTTCTGGTTCCCTGCTGGTGCAGTCTGTATCACTTGGAGGGCAGGGGCTTATGACTTAACCATGTCACTATCAGAGGAGTTTACAGTGTATTGCGTTACAATCTGTTTTGCATCTCTCTTGCCCTAAAAGAAATATCTCACACATTAACACACGCACACATACACCTACATTAATACACTCGTACACACATACACACACCCCTCTCCGATGTTCATGTATGCATAAACACACACAAACACACACACACATTAATACAACCAAACGTTCATTAACATAAACACAAACGCATGCCTTCCAACATTTCAAATTGGCAAAGACGGACACTTGTGTTATAGGGGGTTTTAATTGGGGCGTGGCCAGTGGGCAGGGCATTACAGAGAATTTTTAGGCTATTTCATGACCTATTGACACCTCCATGTGTAACCTAATAAATGACTTATAACAAGACCAAAGTATTTTATTTACACAGACTAATTTATAAACACATATATGCTGATGTTTGCATAAACAATAATGTGAGATTTACTGCTGTAGAGCAATGTGATACATTTATACAGACACCACACAGTCTGATCATCTAAAAAGAGGGACACCAGGGTGGGAAAGAGGGACAGAGGGATTTGGGTCTAAAAGAGGAGCTGTCCCTCCTAAAGAGGGACACTTGGGAGGTATGCACACACACCTACATTACCACACATATCAATACATCAACACATACATTCATTAACCCTATGAATGCCAGAGGGGCACAAAAGAGTAAATACAAGCAAACTTAGATTGACACACACACATTCAGCAGAACACACACAAATTTATTAATACACACAAACATACACATATTCATTAATACACACGCACATTCATATATTCATTAATACACACACACATAGATTAATACAACCAAACAAACATTCATTAGCATAAAAAAACACAACTACATTACCACACATATATTAATACATCAACACATGCATTCATTAATACACGCAAACTTAGATTAACACACACATTGATTAATACAAACGTTCAGTAGTACACACTTTCGTTAATACACACAAACATACATATATTCATTAATACACATGCACATATACATAAATTAGCACAAACACATTCATTAATACAAACACGTACACACATTCATTAACACGTACGTTACTACAAACATGTACACGAACACACGAATACGAACACACACAGATTCAGTAGCACAAACACACACCCACATACATACACACACAGACAAAATAATTTTTTACATTAAGAAAAGAACATTATTGATCCTTTTAAAATAGGAGTGAGAGAAACATCAATACATTAGCCAAAATAAATCAATAGAATTACTTTCAAAATACTGTTGCTCAGCTCATCTGAATTGCCTAAAATTAGTCTAGAATTGCCTATATTAATTTTCAGTCGCTGATTGATGATGCCTGAGGAACATAAACAGACCTCTCAGTTGCTTAGATTATCAGTATATGAAGGGCAGCACAGGTTGAGTAAAAAGCTGGAGTGCAGCTTGTTCAGCTATTCACGTGTTTATCATTAAGTAATACCAGCCCATTAATTAATGAGCGAATTCAGGATTCCCCTATAGACATAACCAGTTAGTGTTGGCGTGGTTTTAGCTGGTATTTTCTAGGTTAAAAAATGGGAATCCGATTTGGAATGTTTTGGAGACCTCTGTTGTCATTCAAGAGATTAAAAGCTCCATTTCCACCAGTGGGTTTTATATATATATGTCCTGTGTAGGGCAGCCTGCCCCAGAACTGATTCACTTTGCCTTTATACATAAGGGCCATTGTTTCATCAGTGGAAACATCTTTACTGGTGCTCCGCTGAAAAAAAAAAAAATCCTAATGACCCCCATGGATGCCATAACCATGGAGGGAGACATAAAAGTTAATGGTATATATATATATTTTTTTTTTAACTGTAGGAGTGCTTGAGCTTAATTAACCCTTTAAGGACAAGAGCGGTGTACAAAACATTGAGAAGCAATGCATTGCACACCTCTCTGGTTCTTAAAGGGTTAACAATACCATTGTGCAGTGAGCAGAGTTTGACGTCCTGTAGTCCATTTGTCATGTCCATTGTCATGTCCGCCTCCATCTACGTTACGTGACTAAAGCTGTTATCTCTTAACAAAGGCTCAATTTCAAAACTCACAAGGGTCATTAGGATTTTCTGGCCATAGTAAGGTAAAGGGGACATTATTATTAACCCTTTGGGTGCCGTAGCAATGTGTTGCGTACCCCTCCAGCACTCAAAGGGTTAAGACATGTTCTCTTTTTCAGGGCTCCCAGAGCGGCGTGTAGCCCTGAATTCCCAGACGTGCCAGGACCGTCACTGGCCCTTAAGTGCTGGACAGTCGTGATGGTCCTGGCATGGCATTGGATGTTAAAGCAATACTACTTTAAGACTGTCAACCTACAGGTCTTCAGGTTGCCCAACCCCGGCCTAGGAGTACAACACTTTAATTTGAACGCATTACATAAACAGGCTTTCTGCGTGAGTCTGCTGTAATAGGAGTAATTCACTTTAAGTCATGCATTACAGACTTCATTTGCATTGCCAGTCTCTGATGTTCTACTCATTAGAGCTATAATCTTATTACTCATACACAGATCGGTTACTGACAAAAGCAGAGGAATAGCAGTGGCCAGGGAGCCATACGTTTCTGTAAGGATTTTTATAAAATATAGTATGTGTGCTCTATAGTGTTTTACGGGATAACTTTAAAAGAATCCCTGCCAGCCAAGTGCTAACATTCCACACTGCTCTCCCTCCCACCTTCTACTCCCTGCCAGCCAGGTGCTAACATTCCAAAGTGCTCTCCCTCCCATCTTCTACTCCCTGCCAGCCAGGTGCTAACATTCCAAAGTGCTCTCCCTCCCACCTTCTACTCCCTGCCAGCCAGGTGCTAACATTCCACACTGATCTCCCTCCCACTTACTACTCCCTGACAGTCAGGTACTAACATTCCACACTGCTCTCCCTCCCATCTACTACTCTCTGCCAGCCAGGTACTAACATTCCACACTGCTCTCCCTCCCACCTACTACTCCCTGCCAGCCAGGTACTAACATTCCATACTGCTCTCCTTCCCACCTACTACTCCCTGCCAGCCAGGTACTAACATTCCATACTGCTTTCCTTCCCACCTACTACTCCCTGACAGTCAGGTACTAACATTCCACACTGCTCTCCCTCCCACCTACTACTCCCTGCCAGCCAAGTGCTAACATTCCACACTGCTCTCCCTCCCACCTTCTACTCCCTGCCAGCCAGGTACTAACATTCCACACTGCTCTCCCTCCTACCTGCTACTCCCTGACAGTCAGGTACTAACATTCACACTGCTCTCCCTCTCACCTGCTGCTCCCTGACAGTACTAACATTCCACACTGTTTTGCCTCCTACCTATTACTCCCTGCCAACCAGATAATAATATTCCACACTGCTCTCCCTCCCACCTGCTATCCCCTGCCAGCCAGGAGCAAACATTACACACTGATCTCCCACCCATCTGCCACACCCTGACAGCCAGATACTAGTAACATTCCTCACTGCTCTTCTTGTCGCACCCTGCCAGCCAGATAGTAATATTTCACAAAGCTCTCCCTGCCACCTGTCATTCCATGCCAGCCAGATGCTAATATCTATTACTGCCCCCCATCCCAACTGCCACTTCCAGTCAGCCAGTTATTAACATTCCACACAGCTCTCCCTGCTCTGGGATAAAATAGATGCACCATAGGGGATATAAATCCCCACTGATTTTAACTGGGGCTTTAAAATCCTTGAACTCTAGAAAGGTATAACATGGGAGAGCTCTTGAGCATTCAAGGGGTCAAATGCCCCATTCAAATCAATGGGAATTTTTTTTCACCCCTTTTATAGTGCAGATGAGTTGCTGCTCTATAGTGCAGATGATGCTACCTGCCTGCCTACACAACAACTGGACACTCTCTACCTCCTCCTGCTCACTCTGAGCTCCAACAACGGACTAACAGGATATGCAGGCTGTCTGGATGTTTGATGTGTTGTTAGTTCAACCCCCATCATGAAACGGAGAAGCTGATTGGACTAGAGAGGGAGGGAAAGTATGGAGGGAAAGTATTGCGCGCGTGGGTAGTCGTCGCCCAATTTTCGACATTTCAGACCAGGGCTGTTCGGATTCATTTTTAAAAAAACGATCAACAGTTTAATTTTGGACGGCCCGAATGACACCGAATGACCCTTATTCGTCTGATTTCCGAAATCGGCCTAATCGATTCTCACAAGTCTATTCATTAATATAAATGGTAATTTGAGGAGTTGGTGCAATTGATTTGCACCATTTCTTCTTTGTATTTCAGCCTCCGTATACTTAACCCCTTGGATTCTAGAGTACTCTCCAACCCCTAGTGTTAACCATTTGAGTGCCAGGCAATGCAAAGCATTGCGTTCTGTACCCCTCTGGCACTCAAAGGGTTAAGTATAAGTATCCAGATACAAAGGATGCTTTGTGTGGAAGCCAGTGGTCCAGTACTGGTAAATCACAGGCTTGTGTCTCTCCTCCCTGGCTCTGTGAGGCATTAGCAGAAGATCAGAAAACTCTTCAGTGGGATGATAATGCCGCTGTCCAGGGTGCTGATCAGCAGTGCTGAAATCTCCCCTAGATACAAAGTAACTCAAATGTCAACACAGAACTCACATCTATTTGTACAAAGCACCAAAACTTCATATCCGCTTTCAAAATAACCTATATGTTTTCATTTTTTTCTTTTAACTAAAGATATTGTTATTTAGGTTTTTATTTTATACCAACTGGATATAAAACTTCCTCTACTAGCCCAGCTGTAATGTCAGTTGTATCCCTGTTAACATATATTAACCCTCTGAGTGCTGGAGTGGTGCCTAACGAAATTCAAAGTAATGAGTTGAACACTCGTCCTGCACGCAATGGGTTAACCCTTTGAGCGCCAGTGGGGTGCGGAACGCATTGCATTGAAGGCTAAAGACTAAAATTCACTGGAGCATAAAAAAAGTAATACATCTTGTCTGTATCATTTGACTACAAAGAGACTCTACTGGCGCTTAGGGAAGGAATTATATACAGTACTGGTAAGAATATGCACTGCCAGTCGAAGTTAACCCCTTTGCGTCCGATGACGTACCCGGTCCGTCAAGCTGGCACGTCATGAAGTTCAGGGCTCCCGGTGCGGCTGCAAGCCGCTCCGAAAGCCTGTACCGGAAATGATGATAAAAAAAAAAAAAAGCCCTGTGGTCACCAAGTGCCAGCCGTGCGTGCTCACGCCGGTCGTTAAGGGGTTAAATTACACCTTAAGAAGAGACGTAGGGCTCGATTCAATATTCACTGGTAAAATGGTGGTAGGGCAAAAATGGATACTGACCGGTACACACACACACAGTTACTGTAGGAATCCAACTGCCCAACAGGAACCATGACAAGCGCTGGGACACAGAACCAGACCTTTGGCCCAACATTCATTGTGTGTGTTTTTTGTTCCAAAAACTAAATCGCGTGAGAAATGGGAACATCAAAGGAAAACTGCTAATGCTCTGTGTTTGTTGCATTGTCAAACACACGGTGCGTGAGCTCAAAAACACCCTCCCAAACACTAACCGTACACTTCCCCTAACAATAAAGTTACTAGAACTAACACCCATAACCCAGAGATGGAAACAAAAAAGTACTGTCCTTCACTATTGGGCTCCTTTCTTTTTTATCTCCTGCATATTGTATACCGTTTTGGGAGAATGGATTCTGGATGTGCGGCCTGTTTTGAAGTTCCCGCTAGGCCTGTTTTGGGGGTGGCCATCGGCTTTCCCCCTGAAGCATATTTGCTGTCTTCTGCATAAGTAGTCACACAGCGATTACTCTTGTGAGTAGAACTCACTGTAGTGTACTGGGGGAGGTGATATATATTCTAGCGCAACACAAAGTGCACCTCTTGTTTGTTCTCTTCCTTCCTAGTGTCGTTTCCATAACCCAGAGCTGTAACACTTACCTGTCATCCACCATAATTCTCCATCTGCAATCTCTTGTCATTTTCATCTGTGTTCTTCTTGTCTCCTTTCTTCTGATCTTCCTTCTTCTTAGTTCTCCATAAAATACCGTCCCTCACTGGGGAAAAAAAAAGAAATTAGATATGCCCTGTAAGTAATTCTGCACCATAAATGTATTCTGCCATGGCAGCAGTATGCAGGTGAACCCCCCACGCTACATACTGATGGAAGTGGCTGCAGCAGCATCATACGTTTAGGGTGCAGAATTCTTTATGGGGCAAATCTAATTTTATTTATTATTATTTTTTTTTTTTTTTATACAGTCAGGCAGTTAAAGCACGGAAGATCAGATGAAGAATTACTGTGGTGCTCAAGATCACACTGGACATCGGGATTATAGACAAGTGTTCATTTTCATGGGATGTTGTTCTTTTTAAGGGCATTATCCCTTTAAGTAGCAATCCAGTATATAACACTCAGCGATGAGTTGCATACCTTACTGGCACTCAAAGGGTCAATTTTTTTAACATTTCAAACACTTCAGTACTTTGGATGTATTGACATGGCGCTTAGGGCCAATAGCAATACACCCACTGGTAACAACTTTTTTTTGCTTAGCTTATTTCAGATTCCGTTCCAGTGTGTGGTGGTTTAAAACATGCTTTAGGGGACTCTGCGCCTACTTTGTGTAGGAAGAGATTTGTGCAGATAAAGTGGGTTCCCCTAACGCATTACCACCCAACGCGTGGAACTGAATCTGAAATTCAGCATCTTTTTTTTTTTTTTTCTTTTCTTATTGCTTCCATTCTGCGCAAAATTTAGCGCCCAATGTGTTTTTTTTTTTTCTTTTTCCTTCAGTAGTTTGTTACAACACAGCTAATTGTATGGCTTACTGTGCATGAAAATCTACCATCTGCTGTTTTTTGTTTTTTTTTCCGATGGGGATTGAATTGAGCCCCTAGTGTCTTGAAACTTTGCATCCTAGAGCCGCTCAGCCAATAAAGGTATCATTTTTTACTCTACTAGTTTCCAACCCCCACATTAAACTTATTATAGACAAAAAAAGTACTTCTATGCACTCTGCTTCATTTTGAAAAAACTGCCAACAACTGTCATATCAGCTTCCGTGGACATGACACCAAGAAGGACTGAAGATGTTCTCTCAGATCAAAGACACAAGCACATGTTTGATTGGCTAGTTATTAGTACGTGTTTGATTGGCTACTTATTAGTACTTGTTTGATTGGCTAGCTATTAGTACGTGTTAGTTCTCCTGTATAACTGAAGATTCCGAGACCCTCTCTCATTCGGGTATCCTATTGAAATGTTGCCATCTATTTGGCAACCATCAAAATGGTGTGTTAAAAATGTCACCTGAATCAAAAGGGCGACATTCTGATGTTGCACACTTAAAGGTCTCCAAATAGAGGGCGACACGGCTGTGTATATGTCTCCATCTGTGCCTTAACCCTCTGAGTGCCAGAGACGTCCAACGCATTGCAAAGCAATACATTGTGGACCACAAAGTTGTCCTTCTTAAGTGGCATTTTTCTTCAATGGCCAGTGTTTCTCCATCGCCGTGTAGATTTCAATAGGTTTCTTCTGACTCACCCTAGGACGTCAGGAGGTGAAGTCCGCAGCTCTTAGTCTATTCGCCTCCTCTTCATCAGTGCCTGCTCCAGAACAGAGGTAATTCTCAGGCAGAATCAGTAGCCAGCGGGATCAATGGAAGATGTTTTTCCTGGATGCAGAGTCGTGTGATTTGCTTCTTATCTTTGGCTTATTGAGGTGGGAGAACTGTTCAATCATACTTCTCAGCTGAGTAATATAAAGTTTCAGCTCCCCTCTTGGAGCTGGGGTGTAAGTCTTTTACCTGGAATTATTAGTCTGATAAGCTGACACCAGGCTGCAGCTCTGTGGCTCCAGGACAAGCTCCAGGGGAATGCTCTGTGACTTTCCCTTCCCGGTGTCCATAAATCAGGCCATCTCCAGGGAAATCACTACTTGCTATCATTACCTGCTCCATACAGGCTCCCTGCTCTGCCGCCAGCTCCGGATCAAGTGACAAACCTACAGACCATTTCTCTTAGGGGGGAATTAACCCCTGAACAACTCTGATATGATCATTTGTGTCTCATATTAAAAGATATTAAAAAAAAAAAAAAATCAATGCATGTTAAGAGGTCTAGTTAATAGATTTGTACCTGCAAATAAGGACTTCACTTAATGTATTTATGTGTTTAATCCCAAATGCATTTTTGTTGATGACCTAAAACAATTCTCATTTTGTTTACCCCTTTAAGACCGGCCGTGTGTGCATGTGGCTGGCACTTGAGGACCGCAGAGCTTTTTCTTTCCCAATTCAGTGCTCCCTGAATGTCGTGCAGCCACGCAGGGACTCCCGAAATCCATGATGTGCCAGGACCGTGAAGGGTCCATAACCCTTTGCATGCCAGAGTGGTACAGAATGCATTGCAAAGCAATGCATTCCGTACCACTCTGGCACTCAAAGGGTTAAGGGAAGTTTTCCCATGAGCGTCCTGGCACTTCATGGATCCTTAAGGGGTTAAAAGAAAATCCACAAAGAAATCCCTGCAGCTTTAGAGTCCAAAATACTTTATTAATGTCGATAACTTTTATCAGCAGAAATGTGAATTTTTATTAGCGTTCATAACACACAGACACACACACACTACTGCTGCTCTCCTGCTGCCCTAGGGTGAGTTAGAACAACCCTACTGACATCTACACTGAGAGGAGAAACAGCGAGAGGCATACCTGGGAACTTTGCAGTGAGGACTACCCGGAGAGCAGTCTTCTGGTGCCGCTGGGGGAGATCTATGATGGGATTTGCATCAGAAAAGGGGCCTGGCTTAATCACGAGTGGAGGGGCAGAGCTTCAAAATATATAAAAAAAAAAACTGAAAAATAGCCTAGGAAGCTGGAGAACTTGGAGCTGAGTGCAAGAAGCATATTTGGAAGATCCAGAAGTGGGCAGAATTTTATTTAAAACTCCCCACATCTGGAGAATTGGCCTCTACCCCAGAGACCCGGGAATTAGAAGACAAAACTGGAGTCTCTGGGGCAAATCCGAAGAGCTCCCAGCTATGGAGAGCAGGAGTAGCAAGAATGGTACGAGAAGGAGTAAGATACAAAGTACTGAGATAAAAGGTGGGGGTAAGATGGGGTTACTAACTCTCCCCTTTTAAATCTGGCCATTGAACAAAAATGCCACTCAAGAGGTACAACTTTACATTTACCGTTTGAGTGGCAGAGGGGTCCACAACGCATTGCTTTGCGGACCTCTATGGTACTCGAAGGGTTAAGGCTCAGATGAAAACATATACACAGTTGTGGTTGTTTTTTATTATAGAAATGGCGCCCTCGTGACATCAGAATGTGTCTGTTTTGAATGTTGCCCTTTTGATTAAAGGGATAGTAATACTTAAAATGTAAAAAAAAAAAATGTTGTAGGGTTTATCCCCCACTGCTGAAAGGCATTTCATTCAAAAGTTATTAATTTTCAAAGTTGATTTTTTTAGGTGCAATATCACAGTGGCCTGAAATTGTACAGTGGCGCTGTTGCTACACCATCCTATGGAGATTTATTGTCCCGGGACCAGAGCTGTCCATAGGATCGTGTAGCAACAGCGCCACTGTACAATTTCAGGCCACTGTGATATTGCACCTAAAAAATTCAACTTTGAAAATTAATAACTTTTGAATGAAACATCAGCAGTGGGAGTACTCTTGTTTTACTCGGGGGATAAACCCTACAACATTTTTTTTTTTTTTTTTACATTTTAAGTATTACTATCCCTTTAAGGTCTCATTTTTAATGTACCGTTTTAATTTTGCCAAATATATGGCGACGTTTTCAATAGTGAACCTCTAATTTGTGTATGAAATGGCTAAAATGTGTAGAGGGAATCTCTCTTTTTCTGCAACCATCCCATTTCATTGTTATTTGAGTGCACGGCTCTTCTAAACAGAAATTCAATACATCTTTATCTGGAGAATATAATATATTGACATTTCAGCTCTTTTACAGAGTGTTTATATAAGTTAATTTGAAAATTGTCTGCAGCTGTGATAATGGAGAGGGAGTCACCAACCCCTCTCCATTACAATTTGAAATAAACATATTTATAGCTTTAATATACTGGAGACAATGCTCATATAGATCCTCTCTTCAGTTACTAAAAAGTTAATTACATAGAGGGAGGATACTGTGCACCAAAAGGGAATTAGCATGGTTCATAAGGGTCAGTTATCTTCATCAGATTCTAATTTGAAACCAAGGAGTAGTAGGCTACTCCATACGTCAAATAATGAAAATGTTTATAAACACTAAGAGGAGATAAAGTGGAGATGACTTCTCCTGTGATATCACTTCTCCAGTTCCTATGTTATTCTATAGACCCTATACACTAAGATCTCCAAAGCTGAAGAAACCTTAGTGAATTGGCTCCATAGAATAACATAGGAATTGGAGAAGTGATAAACTGGAGAAGTCATCTCCACTTTATCACCTCTTTATCACCACTTAGTGAATCTCCCCCAGTTGTGTATGAAGGATACCAGGCCTGGACTGGCCATCGGGCATACCGGGCATTTGCCCGGTGGGCCGGTCCGGGCTTTAAAAAAAAAATAAAAAAAATTAATCATTAAACGAGTTTTGGCAGTCTACCACTTTCTGAAAGATGGCCACCTCATTACAAGTTTCCTGGTGGGTGGGCAATCAACGTCTGGCGCACTGCACATGATTATAAGCTCCGCCCACGATCACCGTCGGCTGACAGCCCAACCCATGGGCTGCTCAAGAAATAAAAATGGGCTGCTCAGCCTTAAATGCCTGGGCCTATTTTTTTGTCCTAGTCCGGGCCTGAAGGATATCTACCTAGGTAAGTCCTTCTGTTGCATTGCATTTGATACCCTTCTGGCACTCAGTGTTAAGAGCCACAAAGTAGTCCTATAATACAGTTCACCTTTTATCAGAATAATAGAGATGTTAAGGTAATGCAGTTGCTACATTATTCTTCCCCCAAAAAACTGATATACATAGTTTTTGATGCAATGGGAAATATACATAAATACAAAAGTGTAGCAGTTCATGAACAAACCAGTAGTAAAATAAAAATAAAAAAATAAAAAATCCCACCAATTTTTTTTTTTAACCCCATGGATGTTAAAGGTTTCCAGCCATAGCCGTCTGAGAAGTGGACACTCCCCCCCCCTCCCCCCCTACACTTGCCCCTGCCAGATAAACATAGGGACTCTGTGTTGACCTGGCATCCATATTATGGCTTTGCACTCTCTAAAAAAAATGCTGCCCAAATCCAGAGCATTAATTCTCCATGTGTTGGGAGACGTCTAGCATCTGCAGTGTTAATGTTATAAACTAGTGTTGCGGTTGTGCACTGGAATTGCTCCACGCTTGTTTTCGCACACTTACCTCTTTATGTCTGATTTCAGCATGTACAGATTCAGTAGACCTCACTCTACCTATATTTGTGATTCTTTAATGTGGATGTGACACTATATTGGCTAAAATAAACCCTTCACACAAGGGTGTAACCATACCTGAGAGGGCTGCTGGTAGGTTTGTGTTAAAGACGTGATTTGTGTCATGAAGTGGGTGGGGTTTAAATAAGTGGGCAAGGAACAGTAAACTTCTTTTATGAAAAAACATATATTGTAGGGCATTTCCTGTTGAGCAGCATAAGGGTGCTCACACTGCTGACAGATGCATATTTCCAGAGTTATTAAAGTTTTAATCCATTTTTATTTACATTTCCAGGGCCCTCTAGTGGTCAAATTCTAATTAGTTCTCCTGTTACATTCTAATGGAGAGAAAAGTCAATGTCATACAGTTCTCCATACAGTGTGATAGAAACTGCTGAGTCACTTCCTGTCAGTTAGAACTTCCAGGAAGTAAACACACAATAAATTTACTTCCTGGTTATTTGAACTTTTTGTAGCTTCTGAATAAAACAGCTGACAGTGGCAGGAGTGACATTGTTTTACTCAGCGGGAAAAGCTCTATAATATATACATTTTCATAAAAAAAAGTTTACTGCCCCTTTTAACCAGGGTTTGGCTTGGAAGTTGACAGAACAGGGTGGGAAGTACGAAGGAAGGAGAAGTGGGAAGAGTTACTCAGGAAACTCCCCACATCGGGAGAATCAGCCTTTCTCCCCGGAGACCCAGTAATTAGCACTAAGTACCAGAGTCACCGGGACAGATCCAGACAAACTCCCAGGTATTGGAGAGGGAGCAGTTGTGATGGGACCCAGTATCCAAGGGGAGACCTAAAAGCTCTGCTCTATCCTGCGACCCTGTACTACCAGACCAGTTCCTTATTCTGACTGGCAGCCACCAACGTCCTCGCACACAGTCACTGCCATACAGATAAGAAGAATAAGACTGGTGAGACCCTTCCCTTCTTTTTCATTGACTCTTTGAACACTTGAGAGGTGTCTATTGAATTGCAAAGCAGTGTATTGGACCTCCCACTTGTATTAAAAGCATTATGAATGATGATGCCATAGCGCACTGGTGATACTAACAAATTGCTTTTCCTCATCCCATAAGACTCTCCAGTAATGAACTTCACACTGGGTCTGTGTCGGTGCATGGTCCATTATTGCAGACTAGTTGAAGAGCCCGTTACGCGGGCCACAGTGCCACTGCCAGCTGGTCGCGGGGCAGTCATGCGTAGAAGAGACTGCCCGCAGTGTGAGCAGTCTCTACTGTGCATGACTGCAGTACGCGCAGCAGTCTCTATTGCGCATGACTGTGTCGTTACACGCGTTTTAGCGAATTATTATATAGGATGGGGCACATTGACCCAGATCTGCTTCTCCATTGCATAGATGCCCATTAACCTCTCTTTTTATACATCTTTCCCATTGTATTGATTTATGGTTCTTTAGGGAAGGAGAAGTCGATTGTTGGACCTCCCAGCTGTTAAAGTCTACAACTTCCACCGTCCCCAACTAGCCATAGGTTGGTTAGGGGTGAGAGGCTTCTAGTCCCCAATTACTGGAGGGCCATCCATTGGTTACCGTGACTTTCACACCATAAAAATGTAACTATGCCAGTGGATTCTGATATAATAAATAATATGTTGGTTCTGTCACACAATAGAACACTTGCCGATACTTTATGGTTGTCATGGATACAGCAGTGTCGTCAAGCCAACAGTGTTCCTTATTCATTCAGTTATAAGTCAGATGACACGCACCCCTAATCCACAGATTCTGCTGTCAAAATTGTTATAATTTAATTTCTAAGCTTTTATTAATTAATTCAGTTTATAGAGGAGCCTTGTAGGAACAAATATCACTTTAATGGGTGGGATGGGTGGGTTATAATCCTGCAAGCTATTCGTTAAAAATAAATAAATATATATATATATAATATAAATGCAATGGGTTTGATATCCCTCTGGCACTCAAAGGGTTAAATAAACTATTTTGAAGGTTCTAAGAGGCCGATTTAATAGGAACTGTAGAAGTCAACTGGAATATGGGATAAATCAAAATTCTGTTTGATTTAAATGGGTGTTGAATCCCTTGAATGTTAGAGAGGTCTCAAAGAAATGTCTATAGTTCAAGGGGTTAAAAGTCTCATTTAAATCAGTGGGAATATTTTTGTTTGTTCTCTATCGTTTGCCCAGTTTTTTTCATTAAACCTTTGCATGCCAGAGGGGTTTGCAACTCACTCAGAGGGGTGCCAAAGGGTTCAGTCCTGGGACCAATGATGATTTATTTATTAATGATCTAGAAGTCAGAATTGAAAGTAGCGTCTCAGTCTTTGCTGATGATACTAAACTGGGTAAGGAAATACATACAGGGCTGGAGGTTTTTTCTCTGCAGAAAGATTTGGATAAACTGAATGAATGGGTGGAAAATTGGCAGATGAGGTTTAATGTAGATGCAAATTTGTATTGCATGTTCATTACTAGTTGAGCATCTCTGACTTTTAATATACATTCATGTAGATGCATGTAAGGTTATGCATTTGAGTTGATGAAACAAGCATGCTACATAGAGGAATCCTTGTTATAGAAATATTTTAGGAGTACCAGGGGAGGGCTGGCAACATACAGCCCAGAGGGCAAATACAATCAAGTGGCCCATTTCTACTATCGGCCGAGCCCATTGTCCCAGCCCACCCCTGTTTCTTTCATTTTAAAATTATCCTTAATGTTGTGAAGTAAGGCAAGTGATACCACAGAGCTTACAGTTGAAATGGGGCTACATTAGTGATACTACAATGCTTATAATGTAAGTAAAGCTACACTATTGATGCCATAGAGGTTACAAGGGAAATGGGCTATACTACTAGTGTAGCTTTATTTGGATTTTATTTAGATTCATTTCAAATGTAAGCTCTGTGGTATCACTAGTTTATCTCCATTTACAAGTGGGATATTGATTGAGACAGTGGCCCACCAGCCCAGACACATAACCAGCCCAGGGGGCAATTGCCCCCCAGGCCAGCCCTCCCCTGGGGAGTACTGATATATACTGTGCTTCAAAACAGTGCAGTGTCACTCAGCTACTGCACGAGCAATAAGATGATATCTTGTATAAAAAGGGATATAAATGCACGGCATGGGAATATAATTAGACCTCTTTATAAGACTTTAGTAAGATCTCATCTGCAACATTGTTTCACAACTTGTGATACAAGTACCCCGAAGGGGATGATCACAGTGTGTAACCGGCTCAGGATTGACCCATCTGCTATTTGGGCACCAGAGTGAGTTGAGTTGCACTAGAGAACTCTCCTGAGCTCAAAGGCAGCCCACTCACTAGTGATCTAGACCGGGGGACATGTACAAGGTATCATACAGGGGAAGTAACTTCTACAGTGAAGATAACTTAATGGACCCAAGTCTTTTTTCACCCTAAACTGCTATGTAACTATATATAAACTCTCCATTCCCTATGTTATTCGATGGGAGAGATTTATTTATATACTACAGGGGAAGATATACTAAGGTGTGATACAAAGGAGGTAACTACTACAGTGAGAGAGTCTTCAGTTCCTATGTTATTCTTTGGTGACTATGCACTGAGATTTCTCCAGTTTCAGTGTATAGGCTCCATCAAATAATGGAATGGGTACATTTATCTCCACTTTATCACCTCTTTATCACATATTAGTACATAACTCCCTCAGGAGAATCTGGTAATGGTTAGGTGAGAATTGTCAGCATTACTGACAATCATCATTCCAGGAAACAATTGTTTCTCATGTTCACTGAATTAGATCCATCTATTTCTGCATGATGTTGGCTCTCATAAATCATATGAGGTACCACAGGCGTAACTTGCTGCGTCCTTTGATTTTGCTCCGGTACAGAAGATCATTTTCACTCCTGTGGGTGGCTTTTCCTCTCTGAATGTACAATACATAACAGCTGTCAGCTTGAGAAAGCACGCAGTGTGAAATCCCCACAGAGAGTTATCTGCAAAACTGAAGCCTACAAAGGCAAACCACTAACAGATGCACTCAGTATTGCTTCTTCACTTAGTAAATGAAAATACATTGATGCTTGTCAATCCATGGTATTTTAATTTTTGTGGGCAGCTTTGTTTTGTTACTCGTCTGAGTAAGAGGTGTCACCCTATTGCAATAGTCATATATCCCACAAGGAGCTGTGATGTTATGGCGAGTGATCACAGTGACACCTGGTGAAGGTAGAGGAATGGGTAATGTCAGACCGAACGTCATCACAGGGGAAACCTCCGCTGATTTAAATGGAGATTTTAGCTGATTACATGATGGAGAAATCACTGGCATTCTTGGTCAGCACGGCTTAGTTGCCAATGTAGCCTTACCCTTAGGGAGTCAAACTACATTTGTTAAAGAGGCAATACATGATCAATATTAGATCTTTTTAATACTTTGAATGCCAGAGGGATTCTGCAAGGTCTGTTGGGGCTTTTTGGGCCTACAAGAACCAGGCCTCAGCTGATCAGTTGTGCAAGGCGGCCACTTGGTCGTCTGTGCATACTTTTGCTAAACACTATCGTGTGGATGTGCTGGCATCGGCTGATGCCAGTTTTGGGAGGAAGGTCTTGGAGGCAGCCTTGCCTGTCTAGGATCTCTTTAGTCTCTCAGTACTCTTTCACTTTTGAGCCCTGTTGGCTCTAGTTCAGTGTGCTGTGTAACAGTTCATGGGGTTTGTTTTGCACCTGTTCAGTGTCTGTTGACACTTTGCTGTTAGTGTTGAGCTATTTATGATCTGTAGGTTCATTGGTGCTCTGGTGATTTTGGGGACCTGCGCTTGGTCCTTTCCTTTTTTCCCTCCCTGGGGAACTTAATGGTTGGACATCCCAAAGTTACTAGTAACCTGTATTGGATAACAGAGAAAGTAAGATTTTAGCCTTACCTGTTAAATCCTTTTCTCTTAGTCCATATAGGTTACTGGTCTCCCACCCTGTCAAGGGACCATGCTTGGCTCTCCTGTGGCAGAATGTGGGGGTCCTTTTGGGTTCATGCTCACAGGAGTCATCCTTTACCTTCTTACCACCTAGTCAATAGTTAGTCTTCAAATCTTACTGGTTGGGGATTGGCTAGCTGCAAGCTAAGGAGAGGAGGTAGGCTCCACCCAGCAGTCACTTCTCAGAATTATTCCTGCCTGTTAAAGGGGCTGATCGCCTACCCAAAGTTACCAGTAACCTATATGGGCTAAGAGAAAAGGATTTAACAGGTAAGACTATTTTCTGTGCCAGGAAACAGTGAATGAGACTGGGGTTGGGGACAAATGAATAGTGCGGGTGTGGTCACTTGTGCAGCTAAGGGCACTTAGAATGCCTTGCCTAAGAGCTCCTGGGTGTAAATCCAACCATCCTATATAATAATTCGCCAAGTTGTGTGTAACGCCCGACATGCGCAGTAGACACTGCTGCGCGTGCGGCAGTCATGCGCAGTAGAGACTGCCCGCGCCGCGGCTGATACAGAGCTGGGCGCTCCGAAGGAGCGTCCAGCTCTGTATCAGCCGAGGCGCGGGCAGTCTCCACTGCGTGTGACTGCCCCGCGACCGGCTGCCAGAGGCTCTGTTTCAGCCGAGGCGCGGGCAGTCTCCACTGCGTCTGACTGCCCCGCGACCGGCTGCCAGAGGCACTGTGGCCCGTGTAACGGGCTGTTCAACTAGTGTATAAATATTATGCTAATTAAGATATGTAGGCCAGGCACTTAGCCCTACATTATCTCCCCTGTTCACAGGCACATTGTTAACCTCCCTTAGCACTGAAAGCATTAGGGGTCAGTGAGTGGGGGAGGTAATGTAGGACTAGACATGCCTTCGCGGCATGACCTAACCCAGTGTTTCCCAACTTTAGTCCTTGGGATGCATAAACTGTACAGGTTTTCAGGATATCCCCGATTGTGCATAGGAGAGTATTCAGTGGCTCTCTTATTGTGATTGATCTGACTGTACGTAATTAGGGATATCCTAAAAATGTGTCCTGTTGGTGTGCCCCAAGGGCCGGATTTAACAGCTGCGTAACCCACTGGCACTCGAAGGGTTAATCTCTTTATTCTAGAAAGGTCTCATACACATTGTTTTGTAATGAGATGGAGATGAGACGTATTTAGCATTCAAGGGGTTAGTCAGAATAATCTATAAACCTAAATAAATATTTCTAAATTTAAAAAATGTTTACCCCCAAAAAATCGGCTAATACAACATGTATGTGATTTTGAAAGCCCCTTTCACAGTCGCCAAGGTTGTTATTATTATGTCCTGGGGGGGGGCATTAAAATTCCTCATTTAAATCAATACTGAATGTTTATTTCCCCAACTATGGTGCAATCAGCCTCCACCACCCCTGCATTTCTCCTGTGTCTTAGTACGTTGGCCTCACTGACCGCTCATGTTCTTAGTAAATAGATCACTACAGGGATTCTCTCTCTATTTTGAGTGAGAACTAACCTATCAAAATCTTACAAATGGAATAAATTTCATTGTTTCTTGAGGAGCTACTTTTTGTTTGCTTTGGAACTGAATATCTACATCTGGGGATATGACTTTTGTATTTAACAGGGGACTAGTATTTTAAGCTAAATGTTGTTCGTGTTCCTGTAAGGCAATATCTGCTTGCAGTACACACACGCCATTTTTCATTCAGTAGACAAACATAAGCTCTTTAATGTGCGTAAGGAAGAGAGTCTTTCTAAGTTATCCCCACTTGCTACATTAAAAATCCATGTTTTCTATGTCTGCGGTTTGATTGCATTCTGCATCTATTTATTTCTGCTTTTCTGATGCCTCTGTGGGGATTCCTAATGCATCCACTAGTTTGACAGGTATTATATCTGTTGCTCTCAGAGCAGTAACACAAGCCACGGGAATCAAGTTAATGTTCTGCAGCTCAACTTTATCCCCTGAAAACACAGAGCTAATATTGCATATCCAAAATAATCCATCACTTTGTTTATCTGTGAAGTTTTTCTGCAGGTTCAAGTTAATAACTAGGTCCATCAACCCCAAAGAACTGAGAAGCAATGAAAAATGTCTTTATCATCTAAGACCGTGGTTCTCAAACTGTGTTCTGTGGAACCCCAACATCCCTGAAGAGGTACAAGGGGTTCCACAAATTTTTTTATAAAGACAGACAGAGGAAAAAGGCTGAAACTGATATACAAAGAAAAACTGGCAAAATAGCATCATGCTCCTGGGGCAGTACTGAGCAGCAGGACAAACTGGAATCCATCTGTAACGGATCCTACCCGTTACTGAGCCCTTGTCCGGACCTCAAACTATTTATCCAAAGACTATGGACATTTATTACTGTTTGGACTCTGTGCTGTGCCTTGGCGTACAAACTGGCCAGCTATTCCCTAAGAGAAAGACTTAAATTCATAGACTTTGGATCACATAGTATGTTTAATGTATGGCGAACTTTTTAGTTATTGTATATAGTATGTTGAGGGTTTACTCCAAGGGAATAGGCAGTGAGGGGTTAATTATTTCATTATGTATTGCAGACTCCCAAGCCTTTTGCTTAATTATTCAACCCCTGGCCATTGTTAAGGAAATGAATATTCTGGCCACTCAAGTCCTTGGAGTGAGAACTGTCCTGAGACCCCCCTGCTGTGTGTGTTAATCCATTCACACCCCTCAGTCTGTGAGTCACCTATTGTATAGCCTGAAACTCTGTTGCCAGCCCTTTGTATTATGTTGTGAGTTGATTACCTCTGTGAATGCTCTCATGGTGTCAGCCCTTGCCTTTTGTCTGATGTGTTTGATTTAATCATGTTCCCTATTGTACCAGGTTTCCCCATGTGATCCAATGTACTGTACTGTATATAAATATCTGTGGTTTGTGACAATAAAGAGAGTTCTGTTTTGGAGTGAACAAGGAGTCCTGGAGTCTTGTATTGCTTATGGTCTAAAGTATCCACTCTGATACCCATCTGCGCCAAGTATCCTGAATCGCTGACCGCCTGCTGCCAGTTTCCTGCGTCCTAACTTCGTGGACTGTCAGGCGGCGACGTGGACTCTTCCCTGCTTCCCTGCTTCCAGTGATCCTGTGGCTGTTTTCAGTGACTGTCCATACTTCAGCTGGTGCATTCAACGGCGCTTATCTGCGTCGAGAAGGAGAGACCCAGGAACGACGGCGGAAGGTGACGCGGTCCCTTCTCAGCTTCCGTTACATTGGTGGCATAGCGGTGGGATTTCTCCTTCATATTGGGTGCAGCAATTGAGGCATGGCAGATGAAGCAGTGCTGGCAGACACTCTGGGAGCATACAAGGATCGCTACAGCGCCATCCGAATACAGTGGTGGACCCGGCTGGGCGATGTTATCTACGACTTCGTTCCAGAGTTGGATGCGTGCATTACAGAGGAGCTCAGAGTACAGGAGGAGTACTGGAACTTTGTTAAATACCTGGACCAGAAATATGGATCCGAGGGCCTTTTTGACTGGTGCCCAGCCCGTTTGCGATGGGACATCCAAGGGCTGGTATGGAACGCCTACCACATGGACTCTACTTTTGGGTGCCCTGACTCCAGCAGATACTGGGAGATCCGGGACAAAAGAGAGGACCGTTTTGGTGGATACATTCCTGCGGACTGCCAGGGAAATTTGGATATTCTGGCAGGATGTGAATGGGACCTGGAGCAACTATATGCTGGGTTCATTCGAGAGGTCCGGGAATTCCAAAAAGAGGAAGAAGAATGGGCGGGTAACGCATCTGAGGAGGACTTCAGCGACTTTGAGGGCCAGGATTGTGTTACCCCTGTTCACTCCACACTGGTGAGTGGGAATTCGTTCCTCACCAGTGCCCCTGTTGTTGCCCCTGCATCAGGAAGTGGGAAAATCGTTCTTCCTGATACCCCTTTGCCCCTGAACTGTATTTTCCCTGAGCTGAGGAGTGGGAATGCGTTCCTCCTCAGTGAAGAAGATGCCTCGGCATCAGGGGATGGGACAGACGTCTCCCCTGATAGGCATGTTGCCCCTTCCCCTGTCTTTCCAGCTGCGGTGGATGAGATGCAGGTCCCCACCAGCAGCGATTGTATGTCCCAGCTGATGGGTGGGAGAGAGCCCATCAGTCCCTATGACCCCCCTGCTGTAGTGAGTGTGGAAGAGCTCACCAGCAGCCCCAAGATGATGCCCCCTGTGGGGTTGGAAAACGCCCTGGAAGTGGAGCGGTATGTGCTCTCCAGGGCCACAGAGGATGCCGCCTTGAGGGATGGGACTGCGGTCTCCCTCAAGGCAGAGAAGGCCCTGGAAAGTGATGGCCTACAAGAGGAGGACCCCAGCGGACTGGAAGAGAGCAGTGCTGCTGGCCCTCCTGAGGATATGTTGTGTGAACTGATGGGTGGAGAAGAGTGCCCCATCAGCCCCCCTGTAAACCCTGACCTGGTGAGTGGGAGCGAGCTCACCAGGGTCTGGGAAACCCCTGCTGTGGTGAAGGAGATGCAGGTCCCCACCAGCAGCCCCAGTCCGTCCCCTGTTGCTACTGCTCTGGAGAAGGGGAAGAGTGTCTTCTCCAGGTATGTGACTAAGATTGCGAGGAGGATTGAGACTGCCCTCCTCCAGAAGACAAGAGATGGCCCTGATGTGAGGGGCCAAGAAGAAGAGGGGTACAGCAGGCTGCCACTCTGCAGTGCTGCTACTGCCCCTGGAAACCCTGGATGTTGCCCCAAGTTTCTCATGCTGGAGAGTAGGAGCGAGCTCTCCAGTCCCCCTGTAACCCCTGGCTTGGTGCGTGGGAGCGAGCGCACCAGGTCATGTGAAGACCTGGCTGGGATGAGTGGGACAACCGTCCTCATCCCCAGCACAGAATTTGCCACCCCTTTTCCTGAGACCCCTGGCCTGGTGAGTGGGACCACAGTCCTCACCAAGGACCCTTTTGTTGCTCTGGCCCCAAGGAGTGGGACCACCGTCCTCTGTGGGGATGGTTCTACTTGCCCCACTACTTTGGATGCTTCTACGCTGGGTGAGGGAATCACCAGTTTGTCCAGAGACCTTCTGAGTACTGCCCCAGCCCAGGAGAGTGGGAAGAACATCCTCTCCTGTCCCTCTGGGGCACTTGCCCAACTAAAAGGGGGAGATGTGCCCCTCTCCCCATACTTTGATTCCCAGGTCACTGAGGATCCAGAGACACAATTGCCCCAGGGAGATCCACTGTATGGACTGGCTCTGGACCCTGAGCCACTGGCCCCAGACCCAGGAGGGTCTGACCCCAGCACTGCCTGGAGCATGGCCCAGGAGAAGCTGCCCAATTTGGTGCTCGCCAGGACCAAAGTTGTACCCCTGGCCCAGGACAAGGGGCTTGCTTACTATTTCTAGGCCCGGACGAGGGGCTCACATTTTCTCCTGGCCCAGGACAAGGGGCTTGCTTATTGTTTAACTGGCCCAGGACAAGGGGCTCCACACTTGTGATTGGCCTAGGACCAAGGCCGCTGGACTAACGAACTGTCCAGACAAGCGGCTCACAGCAGCAAGGCTCTCCTAGAGTCCCAAGCCAGCATTTACTACCGCAACCGCTGGCTTGGTACAAAAAAGGGGGAGAAATGTAACGGATCCTACCCGTTACTGAGCCCTTGTCCGGACCTCAAACTATTTATCCAAAGACTATGGACATTTATTACTGTTTGGACTCTGTGCTGTGCCTTGGCGTACAAACTGGCCAGCTATTCCCTAAGAGAAAGACTTAAATTCATAGACTTTGGATCACATAGTATGTTTAATGTATGGCGAACGTTTTAGTTATTGTATATAGTATGTTGAGGGTTTACTCCAAGGGAATAGGCAGTGAGGGGTTAATTATTTCATTATGTATTGCAGACTCCCAAGCCTTTTGCTTAATTATTCAACCCCTGGCCATTGTTAAGGAAATGAATATTCTGGCCACTCAAGTCCTTGGAGTGAGAACTGTCCTGAGACCCCCCTGCTGTGTGTGTTAATCCATTCACACCCCTCAGTCTGTGAGTCACCTATTGTATAGCCTGAAACTCTGTTGCCAGCCCTTTGTATTATGTTGTGAGTTGATTACCTCTGTGAATGCTCTCATGGTGTCAGCCCTTGCCTTTTGTCTGATGTGTTTGATTTAATCATGTTCCCTATTGTACCAGGTTTCCCCATGTGATCCAATGTACTGTACTGTATATAAATATCTGTGGTTTGTGACAATAAAGAGAGTTCTGTTTTGGAGTGAACAAGGAGTCCTGGAGTCTTGTATTGCTTATGGTCTAAAGTATCCACTCTGATACCCATCTGCGCCAAGTATCCTGAATCGCTGACCGCCTGCTGCCAGTTTCCTGCGTCCTAACTTCGTGGACTGTCAGGCGGCGACGTGGACTCTTCCCTGCTTCCCTGCTTCCAGTGATCCTGTGGCTGTTTTCAGTGACTGTCCATACTTCAGCTGGTGCATTCAACGGCGCTTATCTGCGTCGAGAAGGAGAGACCCAGGAACGACGGCGGAAGGTGACGCGGTCCCTTCTCAGCTTCCGTTACACCATCTACTCTCTGATATATATACAACTGCACGGAATCCAGCTACTGTTTGCAGCTGCACGGAATCAAGGATAGATTTCCCTATAGGCACAGTAGGCAATTGTCTAGAGCTCCACATTTTGAGGGACGGAGCCTTAGCTGTGCAGGCTACACTCACATTCTAAATTGTGGAGGTTAGAGCAATCTTATTGTCCTTGCACCAGTTCTATACCCCTTTACAGGCTATTCCTTAACCCCTTGGATGCCATAGAGATCTCTAATGCATTGTGGAGCACAGGTTGTCATATATGCATAGAAATTAGGAGCCATTCCCATCATTTGTCCTAACCCATAAGGACCACGTGACGTACCAGGACCATCACCAGTTCTTTCCCTTAAGAACCGGTGATGGAGAGCTTTAAGTAAAAACGGGTTCTGAAACTGATCACTCCAAGACTGGATTGGTCACTCTCAGACCCCTGCTTGGCATGCCGGCACATGTGATCAGTCACCTGAACCTTTCTATCTGGTGCTTAACTGACTTCCCCTCCAGGACCGCTGGTCCTTAAAAGTTTAAGTGAACCTGGTACTTACACAACTATTAGGCTCCGTAAAATATATGTACTTAAACTGCCTACAACTTGTACTTTTTTATTTTTGCCAACAGATTAATAGTTTTAGAGATTTAATTCCTCCTCTACTCATTCTCAGCGGATCTTTGTTCTCCAACTCGGTTGGATAAAGCTGTATTTATAGTCCAGAAAATAAAATTATAAAATCACCTTTCTCCACTATCTTGGACTGATAAAAACTGTTTCCAACAGAAGGGTTTTGCTCCAATTTGGAGCCATTTTTGCATCAGTTTTGCTCTCATTTTGGTCCTTTTTTGTTCCAAATTTGCACAGCTTTTGGTACTACATTTTTTTCCAATTTTGGACCCAGTTTTCTCTAATTCAGAGCCATTTTGTGCCCATTTTGCTTCAATTGTATGACAGTTTTTCTCTGATTTTTTGCCCATTTTTTTCTCAGTTGTTGTGCTCCTTTTTTTTTTTTTCTGTTTTCTTGCACTAAGACCTCTAAAGCTGGAGAAATATTTAGGCATTGGCTGCATATAATAATATAGGACTTGGAGCACCATTCTTTACATTTTTTTCTCCATTCTTTTTGTATTAACCCTTTGAGTGCCAGAGGGGTACGGAATGCATTGCTTTGCAATGCATTCCGTACCCCTCTGGCACTCAAAGGGTTCATTTTATTTGCTGTTTTTTTTTTTGTTTGTTTGTTTTGTTTTGTTTTTTTTTACTTTTTTTTTTTTTGGCTTCATTTTCTGTTTTGTGTTTTTGTTTTTTTTGCATCCGATCCATAGACTAACACAGGACCGAAGTGCCATTTTTTTTACTGTATGGAGCTAGTGTACTAAGACCCCCTAATGCTGCTCTATTTTTTGGCTCCTTTCTTTGCCCCTTTTTTTGGCTCCTTTCTGTGCCCCTTTTTTTGGCTCCATTTTTTGCTATGTCATTTGCTCTGTTTTCTTGCTCCATTTTTTTTTGTCTGTTTTCTCGCTTCATTTTTTTGGCTCCTTTTTCTTGCTTAATTTATTTTAACTTTTTTTTTTTTTTTTTTTTTGCTCTGTTTGCTCCATAATTTTCCCTTTTGTGCTCTGTTTTTATTCTCTGTTTTCTTGCACTAAGATCCCTAAAGTTGGAGAATTCTTAATACATTTGCTCCATAAATTAACATAGGACTTGGAGCACCCTTATCTGTACTCTATGTAGCCAATAGACTAAGACCTCTAAAGTTGTAAAAATATTTAGCATTGTTATATGGGACTTGGAGCACCGCTTTTTTCCACCATTTTCGTGCTTCATTTTGCACACTTATGAGCCTAGAATACTTATAGTGTGTGTTGGGGATCCCCAAAGAAGGCTCCCCTGTCATTCCTTTCCTGAGACACAAGTCATTGCTGTGACTGCTTACCAGAATGAAGAGATTACAACACTTAAAATTAATCAAAATCCATATGCAAATGCGTTTCATGAAAGAAGTGATTATCAGGATATCTTGGATGATGGAGTAGATTGTCCGCAGTTAGGTTATTCTCATTTAGGTAGTTGGCTGATTCCAGGTATTGGGGAGGGGGGTGAGCAGGGACCTTTAAGAGTCTTTCAAATTTGTAAATAAAATTATTTTCAAGGTTTAATTTTATTGTATTGGTTATATTTGGTCAAATGTTTGAGAAGTGGAGTACTGGATTAAGGTCCAGTCTTTTTTTCTTTCTTAGATAAATGTAAAACCTCCTTATGGTTGGGCACTGAAGACCTGGGGATTATTTTTTTAGATTGGTTGGTCAGTTGTAAAATCAGATATATATAAGTGTTTATTTTAAATTAAGTATTTGTATGAATAGTCTCCTAGGAATGTTTAGGTTTGAAGGGACATTGTGTAGAATTGGTATACACAAAGTAATGACTTTCTGGGATTACAACTATAATTAATGCACACTAATGAAAATGATACTATGTGTGTGCCACAGTGGTTGGTGCTGTGAATGGGTGAGTGATACTTGATAGAAAATGTCAGTACTTCTTACTTAGGAAAGACTTCAGAGAGCACATAGTACTCCGACATACAGCAAGTGATCTGCACTGTATAATTTAGTACTCGCTGCTTGATTTTTCAGTTTTGGTTTGATCTTTGGTACCTGTACCTTCCCATTACTTGGGTCTTAGCCCCTTAGTGACCGGCCGCGCGCACATGCAGCTGTCACTTAACACCTGGCTAAGGATTTATTTATTTATTTTTTTAATTATTCCGGAGTCCCCAAAGGGCATGCAGCCGCGCGGGGACCCAGACTTACGGGATGTACATGTACGTCCTCTGTCACCAAGTGACAGTTTTTGCGGGACATACATGTACATCCGTTGTCGGGAAGGGGTTAAACACTGGGAAAGAGCAGGCTACATCTAGTACAGGTCACTTGTGGTTTCTGTATGTGCTCTGTGTATATACCCCATCCCTATATATAACATTTTCATCCACCTCTGGAAAATAACCCCATTACTGGCAAAAATAAATCTAAGAATAGGTTTGGCCACAAAAGAGGCCTCCACAGTGGAGGAAGATCAGAGGTGCAAGGGGCCAAGATTGATCTTTATAATAAATAAAATATTTTTATTAAATTGAAAAAATACTTTATTATTTTTTTTTTTTTTTTTTTTTACTGTGACACTTATGTATTATTAAGGTTTCTATAACACACACACGCACATATCTATTCTATATGTATATCTATATAATATATATGTAGAGAGACAGACACACACATCCTATATAATAATTCTCTAAAGTTTGTCAGAAGCCGTCATGCGCAGTAGAGACGGCTCGCGCGGTGCAGTCATGCGCAGTAGAGACTGCCCGCATCGTGGCTGATATGGAGAGGGGCGCGGGCGCCCTGCTCCGTATCAGCCGCGCCGCGGGCAGTCTCCACTGCTCATGACTGCGCCGCGACCGGCCAGCACTGTGGCCCGTCTAACGGGCTCTTCAACTAGTGTATATATCATTTAGTAGGGAATCCGCACTCACAGGAAACTTGTTAACTGTGGAAAAAAAAGGTTTATTGGTGGATCAAAGTTTCGATCCCATCAGGGATCTTTCTCAAGATTATAGATATATATATATATATATATATATATATATATATATATATATATATATAGTATAATATAATAGTGTGTGTATATAAAATATTATATACAGACACACCCATGCTAATATATACCCACCACTACCCACCCCGTGCACCTCTCATATAATGAGCAATTCCCAACAGCTGGTAATCCAAAGATTTACACTTGCGCTTCATGAATACAAAAAAATAAGTGCCATAGCTTTATAGTGGGGCTGCTGCAGTATGTGCAGTGTTTTGGTCTGGGACCAGCAATAGAACCGGCATCACACCCTGATGAATCTATCCAACGGCACTTATCATAATCTTTCCTCTGATGAAAGAAAATCCATACAAGAAGATGAGACTGTCCTTCATTATAAATAAATCTAGTACGCCTACCTCTGCAGTTCTAATGAACGACAGGCTGGAGAGCCCCTCGGATCCTCTCTAGTACTAAGCCTCTATCTGTCTCGTCTTCCCACTAATGTATTCAAAGGAACATTTATTTCAGGATGCGACAGGATGATGTCGGCTGCACTCCATTAACTGACACAACATGAAGAACCATGACTTTTTTTCCCCTATAATGGATTTTTTGTTTATTTGTAACTGTAGCGGTTTCAATGGTATCTGTCCATTGATTACCTCATTGGATGCTAGAGAAACCTCCATCGCATTAACCGTCTGTGTGCGAGAGGCATCCAATGCATTGCAAAAGCTGTGCGTTGGATACCCCCTGGAACCAGAGGCGTAGGAACCTCCTCACAAATCGGGGGGGGGTAGCATTCTGTCCCCTAACAGCCCGCCTGTGTGTCTCTTTACCCCCCAGCCCCCCCTGTTTGTTTACCCCGCCAGCCCCCCTGTGTGTCACTTTGCTACCCCCCAGCCCCTCTGTACCTCCTTTGTAGCGTGGCTAGGCGGACGGAGGTAGAGGAGACTCTGATCCTCTACCTGGTCTGACAATAAGTTGCTTGTTGCTCTCTGCGAGCAGCTTCCTGTCAGACCAGGGCAGAGGATACAGAGGCTCCTCTACCCCCGGACCGCTCTGCTCGGCCACGCTACAGGAGGTGAGCAGCAGGAGGGAGCTCTGTGCAGTGCGGTCCCCTCCTGCTGGTCACCCAGAGCCTGCGCCCCCCCCTAGGCCGATGCGCCTGGGGGTGATTTCTACATTATCTGTCCCCCGCATGATTTCCTGGGTGGGGGGTACGTGTCCCCCCCCACACGCACACACACTTTCCTGGTTCCTACTTCCCTGCCTGCCACTCAATGGGCTAAAAACCAATGCAGTGGACACTTATTTAGCAACGTGGACAGATGTAACGGACTTTAGGGACGAGGGTTTTTTTTCTCAAATAGTAAATGTCTTTTAACCCCTTGGATTGCTGTAGATGTTTGCAATGAATTGCTCCGCAATGCTTCAGACTCTTTTTTTTTATCATCTTAGGAGATAAGGAAAAAAAAACAATACAAAAATGCAAAGTTCTTTTATAATGAAGAAAGCCTGGTAACATTTACATATCTGCATGCGATAGTTTTCATACCTTAACAGAATTAACCCCTTGAAAGTTAGAAAGGTCTCCAATGCACTGCTTTGCAGAAAGTATTCTGCATTACACAAGAGGCTTTGTCACTTTAATAGGAATCTCTTTTGTTTTTAGGTGTTTTTAGCAAAGCAATGCATTGCTCGCCCCTCTGGCGCTCAGAGGGTTAATACCCCTTTCAGAACCTCAAGATCAAGGAGCAGTGGAGTGCTTTTTCTAGTTTAGTAAAACAAAGGTATTTCCACATTGGGAGATGCTTCTTTTAGATGTTGTAACCGCTCAAACTTTTTAATCTTATCAAATTGTTAGCAAGAGTGCCCACTAGTGTCCAGTGGGCACTCTATGCACTTTGTGGTAGGACTCAAGTCTTAGACTACAGCTCACTATAGTGAGAGGGTCAGTGACACCTGGTGATCACAACAGAAAACTATTTTTTTCTTAGTTTGTGCCTTAATAAGTTTTGAATAAAACATCACCCAGCAGAGAAAGAAAACTGTACAAGAAGGTTAGTCTGTTGTTGGACTTCCAGGTGTTGGGATGTGGCATTGTGGTCCTCAACTGCTGGAGTTTCAACAGTTGACAACCCCTGCTCTAAAATATATATATAATTTGTTCATAATTAAACTTTACTACTCCTTTAAGAGTAAGATATTGCATTCTGTATTCCTCCCAGCCTATGGACTACATCTCTATTTAACCTCTTAAGGACCAGACGGCCCAGGGGCGGGGGTTCTCTAGAGGACCACGGCACTTAATTTTTTTTTTTTTTTTTTTTTTTTTGCAGAGACCACTTCTGTGATCACTGCATGGCATCACTGGTCCTTTATGTCCAGACAGGCATGATGGTCCTGGCACATCAATGGTCTTAAAGGGATAGTATTGTCTGGTTTTCATAAAATTAAATATTGTAGCTATTAAAAACCTTAACTAAACGCTCCCAGTCCTATCTCTCAAACCTTTATGGTTTGATATTCGCCACTAAAGTTTCCCCCTCCCTCCCCTTACCCTGACATCAGCGCTCTAGTTGACTGCAGGGGAATCCGGTTCCGGGAACGTCTGAGGCTCTTCAGAAGAGCAGAGATCGAGAGACATAAAAAGAATTACTTCACTGGAACGGTTTGTAAGCACACTTTGTAGACCGTTCCAGTGAAGTAGTTCTTTTTATATCTCGTGATTACGGCTCTGCTGAAGAGCCTTCAACGGTCCCGGGACCAGATTCCCCTGCAGTCAGCTAGAGCATTGACGTCAAGGAAAGGGGAGGGAGGGGGAAACTTTAGTGGCTAATATCTCTCAAATCATAAAGGTTTGAGAGATAGGACTGGGAGCGTTTAGTTAAGGTTTTTAATAGCTACAATATTCAAATTTATGAAAACAGACAATACTATCCCTTTAAAGCGGTTAAGGACTAGAAAGATATGCAATGCATTTTCTCGAAATGTGTTGCACACCCTTCTAGTCCTTAATGGGTTAACCCTTTGAGTGCCAGAGGAGTACCGTTGCTTACTCCTCTGGCACTCAAAGGGTTAAAGGAGCAGTAAACTTTTTTTTTATTTATTTATTTTAATGCTATATGCTGTAGAGCAGTGTTTCACAAGACTGGTCCTCGTCGGGACATACCAACAGTTCAGGTTTTTCAAGATCTCCCTACATGTGAACAGAAGGTTAATCAGAAGCTTAGTCATTGTGATTGCATTGCTTGTGATTAATCCGTGATATCCTTTCAACATGAACTGTTGCTTTGTCCCAAGGACCGGAGATGAGAATCGTTGCTATAGAGCTTTTCTTGCTGAGTAAAATAAGTGAGTTCGCACCACTGTCAGTTGTTTTATTCAAATGTTATAACAGTTAAAATTGTCAGGAAGTGAATTACAGTGAGACTACTTCCTGAAGATTCAAAGTGACAGAAAGTGACTTGGCAGTTTCTATCATATTCTACAAAGAACAGTTTGTCGGTGACTCGCTTCTTCCATAGAATGCCACAGAATAACTAATTGGAATCTGACCACTAGAGAGCACTGCTACTGGATACAGTTTAAACTGTATTAATTCTGGAAATCTGCATCTCTCAGCAATTGGAGTGCCTTTATTTTATTCAACAGGAAAATACCTACAGTAGATATATTTTTTTCCCATTAAAAAGATTTACTTCTCCTTTTAAAGATGTTCCAGTACTTTTTTGATCCTTTTCTATGTGAAATTGCTTTATATCATTGTGGCAGTGGAGGAAATGGTTTTTGCAGATTTTTCCTTCGTTATTATTCTCTGTACAGAATCAATTCCTCTTTTCTGACCAGTAATTTTAAACTCTGAATGAAACCATTGAGGCAGATTATCATTAGATGTATGTCAAGGAACGGTAGTTTCCTCTAAATCACCTCTTCTTTTGTCTTGTGGTGTCGGTGGTAGAAAGAACAGAAATGGCTTAACCCCATGGGTTACAAAGCAATGCCTTGCCTTGGAGATCTCACTAACATCCAAAGGGTTTGAGTGACTGTAAAATAAATTTTGATACGTATGTATATATTTATATGGTGTCACTCAGTGTACACAGCGCCTTACAATAGAAGTATGTTACAATAAATAAAAGGGGATAAAATAAGCATCACATTTATAGAAAACAATAGGAGAGAGTTCCTTGCTTGAAGGAGCTTACAGTCTAAATGGGTAATAGAAGACAGACAGCAGAGTATGAGGGTGTCAAGTGCTGTGAGATCAAGTGCTGAGTTAGCCAAAAGGTTGTGCATGGTCCTAGAGCTCCAGAAGATAAGATTTCAGGGTAGACTTAAAGACAGAGCGGGATTGTTCTAGATGTAGGGAGAGAGGTATGGCGTTCCAAAGGTAAGGAGCGGAAAGTGAAAAAGTTTTGAGACCGGAGAGGGAAGAGGGTGTGGATGGTGTAACAAATAGAGCGTTGTGTGCTGAGAGAAGGAGGTAGCCAGGAACATAAGAGGAGATGAGAGAAGAGATGTATAGGGGCAGCAGTGTGGAGAGCATTATAGATGAGAAGAAGGACTTTGTAAGTGATGTACTGCTGAATAAGGAGCCATGACAGATGTCTGAGATTGATGTGAGCAGATTCAGTTTTAGGGGAGAGTGTAGGGACTTGTGCAGCTGAGCTTAAAGGGATAGTAATACCTAAAATGTAAAAAAAATATGTTGTAGGGTTTATCCCCCTGATTAAAACAAGAGTACTCCCACTGCTGAAAGATGTTTCATTCAAAAGTTATTAATTTTCAAAGCTGAATTTTTTAGGTGCAATATCACAGTGGCCTGAAATTTTACAGTGGCGCTGTTGCTACACCATCCTATGGAGATTTATAGTCCTGAGACCAGAGCTGTCCATAGGATCGTGTAGCAACAGCGTCACTGTGCAATTTCAGGCCACTGTGATATTGCACCTAAAAATTAAACTTTGAAAATTAATAACTTTTGAATGAAACACCTTTCAGCAGTGGGAGTACTCTTGTTTTACTCAGGGGGATAAACCCTACAACATATATTTTTTTACATTTTAGGTATTACTATCCCTTTAAGACAGATTGCATAGGTGAAAGATGGGAAGCCGGGAGTCCAGTTAGTAGGACATTGCAACAGTTTTTGGGAGTGGAACGTATGCACAAATCCAAATACATAATAAAACATAAACTTCCCTATACTGTTTTGTGTGTGTGTGTGTGTGTGTGTGTGTGTGTGTGTGTGTGTGTGTGTGTGTGTGTGTGTGTGTGTGTGTGTGTTATTCATCTTTATCTTGTTTACATGTTTATGTCCTGAGGGTGAGCTCCCTGTATTCCTGTTATGAATGAGATCTCTGGCTAGCTAGCCATGAAAGAAGCATTAGTGAATAATCCCGCAGCACTGAGTGCTCTGTAGGCAGTATTTAATAGACTGGAGGCAGGCACTTCTGTTGCAGGGATAGTGTTACATTTGTATAATTATCCCTGCTTTCACAGTCAGAGACGGAAAGCTTTCTGGAAACAGCCCCAGTGTTTTAACCCTTTGAGTGCCAGAGGGGTACGCAATGCATTGCAGAGCATTGCGTTAAGTACCCCTCTAGCATTCAAAGGGTTAATAAGTGTGTATCTATGTGTATGTGTGTATATAATATAATTTTATAAAATGTGTTAAGATAAACATTTTATTATAAGCAGTGTTATTTGCACACTACCCAAGAGATGAAGTAAGTTTACTTTCACTTTAACCCCTGATTTGCAATCTGTTGCAGACGTTTTTAGCGTTCAAGGGGTTAAAATTAGGTAATGGAAGTAATGTTTGAAAGTATGTCTGATGTGAAATTGACAGAATCACAAAGAGCACCAGTGTTTGGGCTCCTGGAGTGGATTCTCCATATACCATTGAGTATACCAGTGAACTTCCTTCTGTGGGGTCCCAGGAGATGGCTCATGGCCTGTAACTAGGCTTAAGTTAATGACAGTCATGTAGTGGGTGGGGCTTATTATGTTGGTAGGGATTATCCTGGACTGGGCTGGGAAATGGGCATAACAGGGTAGGGAGTAGGAAGGAAGGTGGAGTGGACAGAGTTGGTTAAGAAACTCATCACAGTCGGAGACTCAACCTCTGTCCCTGGAGATCTGGTAATTAACACTAAAAACTGGAGTCTCCAGGGCAGATCCGGAGAGAATTCAGGTATAACTCTGAGTGGTGTCAGGGTTACCTGTATACATTCTGGCAATGGAGTAATAAAGAAGAGATTTTCTGCAGTGCAATGTACCCTCCATTTCCTGTTATTCTATGCACTAATACGTCTGAAGCTGGGGAGACCTTAAAGGAGCAGTAAACTTTTTTTATGAAAAATATATATTGTAGGGAATTTCCTACTGAGTAAAATAAGGGTACTCCCACTGTCAAGAGATTCGTATTTACAGAGTTTAAACCCATGTTTTTTTTTTTACATTAGCAGTGCCCTCGAGTGATCAAATTCAAATTCGTTTTTCCTGTTAATTCTAAAGGAGAGGAAAGTCAGTGAACTTACAGTTCTCCATAGAATGTGATAGAAACTTCTGAGTCACTTCCTGTCAGAACTATCAGGAAGTAAACACAGTAAATTCACTTCCTGATTATTTGAACGGTTATAAATTTTGAATAGAACATCTGACAGCAGTGGGAGTGACCTTGTTTTATTCATCAGGAAAAGATCGATAACATGTGTTTTCATAAAAAAAAGTTTACTGCTCCTTTAACATATAGGTTTCATAGAATAACATAGGAATTGGAGAGTTTCATAACTTTATCCAACTGTAATGTGTAACCCCCTTTGTTTATTATTATTTTTATTATTATTTTGCATATCAGCAGAACTAAATACTTGTATTCTTCCCCTTGATACTGCTACATGGCCATAAGAATTGCAGCCTCTTCCAGGGCTGGACTTCCCAGTAGGCAGAGTAGGTAAACCACAGAAGGTGTCAAATCCTAAGTGGTCACACCCACTGTACTGAGTTGTGGGTATGGAAAACAATTCTCAAGGCTCTTGCACTGGGTGCCTTATAACCCACAGTTTATTTAGCCATGTAGCATGAACAGCATTTCTCTTCTTATACAGTGTCCAGTAGTTCAGGTTCCTCCACTCTCCAGGGAAACCTGCACTAACTACCTGTCCCTTCAACTAGAATGACTCTGCTGCTATATCTTTCCCTGTAGGGAAACTGGTGTCGCGCAGTGTAAGCAATCCACAGAGGCCCATGGGGGTCCCGCCGTACTTTGCCTCTTGTGGAGCGTTGGTCCAACAAAAGGATTAACGTCCGTTCCTCTGTGGGAACCCTTTCTCCTGTCATGAGGCCCTAAACTAGGGATTTTCTCTTCCCTATGGGACCCAGTGCCGTTCCACACAGGAGATCACCTATACAGAGTACATGGCCTGCTTTCAGGATCAAGCCCCAGAACCCTTCCCAGCAGACCAATGAATACCCTATCCCTATGCCCCTCCTTATGACAACACTAGGATCTCCCACTTCCCAGGGTATACTAGGGCAGGCCACTTTCATTGCACCAGGGGGTATCCTGTTACACACACATCAACATCAGCAGCTACCTTAACCCTTTCAGTGCCAGAGGGGTGCTCAATGCGTTGTGTGCCCCTCTGGCACTCAAAGGATTAAAACTGTTACTCTATGATTATAAGAACCTACCCCCCACACACACTTGCCTTCCTATGGCCAGAAAATCCTAAAGTTCAAAATGAAGATAACCTTTCCAATCAACTCTGGATGTTGTGTCCATGGAGGCAGCCATGACAGTTTCTGGCAGGACCACAAGATCTTAAACACTGTTCTCTGTACCTGGTAATCTTAAGCCTTTAAGGACCAAAGGGATGTGTAACACATTAATGTATGGTCCTTAAAGGGTTAAGTAGGCACATGAACTCTTCTTGCTTCCATTTGAAAAGACTGCAAGTAGCTGCCATGTCTCCGTCCATGTCTGTGAACATCCCAGGTGCCCTTAGCTGCGCCCAGGGCCACAACCTCTCTCCTCCCATAGCCCCACCCCCAGTCCCATCCACTGTTTCCTAGCACAGAAAATCCCCTTGATCTATAACAAAGAAGGACAAACATCTTTAACCCCCTGTTTGCCAGAGGGATCTCAAACGAATTGTTTCTCAACAGATTGGAGATCTCTCTAGCGCCCAACGGGTATAAAACTGGTGCAGGGATATTGAGGTTGCTCTGGCCACACCCACAATTCAGAATGTGTGTGTGGCTAGCACAGCTTAGGCTCCACCCTTCAAAATCTGGAGTTCTAGGCAGCTGCCTTCTCTGCCTGTTGGTTAATCCAGCCCTGTCTGTGAAGCAATGGGGGATATTCACTAACCGGTGATAATGAGGAGATGAGTTCTCCAGTGATATCACTTCTCCAATTCCTATGTTATTCTATGGAGCCTATGCACTAAATTTTCTTCAGATTCAAAGATCCTAATGCATAGGCTCCATAGAGTAAGATGGGAATTGGAGAAGTAATAAACTAAAGAAGTCATCTCCACTTTATTACCCCTTTATCACCACTTAGTGAATGTCCCCCATTGTTTTGCATACCCACCTGGCCATTTAAAAGGATACTAGAGTGCCCGCGTGTGTGTGTATGTATGTGTGTGCATATATATATATATATATATATATATATATATATATATATATATATGGACTCAAAATTTCCACTAGCCAATGGCGAGTGAAAATTCAGCCCTGGCGGGTAGAAATTCAGCCCTGGTGGGTATGTTATGGATTGCAGTGGCGAGTAACTTTTCAGGTCTGGCTACTAGCAAAGGACTTCAACTTTTAAGCCCTGTATATATATATATATATATATATATATATATATATATATATATATATATATATATATATATATAGATATAGATATAGATATATATATAGATATATATATATAAAATTTTCTTTTCAGTGCGCTCTCTCTCTCACTTTCTGAAAGCGGATGACATTTTTATGTTTTTTCTCTATGAATGTTTCAGACGGACAGATTTTGAGACGCTGGCCAAAGCCGACAGCATTCTAAATGTAAACAAAAAGAATTTCTGTTTGGGAGACTGATAAAAAAACACAGTGACTGATATTTATTACAGCATGTCACAAACCTATTGTACAGTATTATAGAGTTCTATTAAAGTATGAGGGATTAAAGCTGACAGATTGGAGACAGGCAGTCTGAAAGGTGAAAGTAACAGATATATAGTCTTATGCGGGTAAATAAACCAATAACTGTCAAGATGAGTCTTATGGGAGGAATTGAAATTCATTGGTTTCTATATCATTCCCCAGAAGAACAGACGTGTTTTCATACCTGATCCAGCAATTTCTTCCATCTGATGCAGCCTTCTCAATAAGAAAGTTCACACCATCTTGGCTCTACAGCATATCGGATGGATTTTGACGCACTGTGACACAGTAAGTGTGTGTATTAAGGAAACTGGAGCAAATTATGGCTATACCAGCCCCTGAAAGTCTGATAAACCCTTGAGTGCTTTGGATATGTCTCTGGCACTAAAAGGGTGAAACATGCTTGCAACATATGTTTAAAAAGTAATAAGGCAATCATTGAAGGGAGAGATTAGGCACTAATGTTAATATATTAACTGATCTATCCCTTCAAATGAAAGATGTCTCTAGCACATTGGAAATTATTACAACTGGTATGCAGTGTGTGTGTGTTTTTTATAATCGTCCCTGATTTAAAGCAGAATTAGCCCACCCCAATTATTAGGCATACGGCAACTAGCTTCTTAATAGTGCTATTATTTCACACAAGTAGCCGGTTCTGAAGTAATCCTTATTCTTTGGAGATTGACGATGAGGCTTCTTGCTTTAGAAGCGCCTTTGCCGTCAGTCCCTTAAGGTACCATGCAATGCCTCGTAGAGGAGACCACGATGGACAGCGCAGGCTCGCAGACGTCTCTAAGCCAAGATGTCTGCGTACAAGCCTGGCCACCGATCTCACACAAGTACCGGTCTCACCGGTACTTTTGTGAGATAATAACACTGTTAAGAAGCTAGTTGTCATATGCCTAATTATTGGAGGCGACTTTATATAGGGTGGTAGTTCTGCTTTAAAGATATACATGATCGCCTTATATGTCCTCCCCTTGGTGCAAGTGAAGATCAGGAGAGGAAATCTAGTGTAGGTAGCTCTATAAATTGACATTTTTCAGCGGTAGGGAGTGAAAATCAAGCCCTTCACTTGATTCATATGGAATTGGTCTTGTTCATTCACCCGTACTGATACACAGAACTGAAACTGGATTACAGTTTAACACCTTCTGGATCAAATGGGTATGCAACCATTTGTTTGCACAACCCTTTGGTCCTCAAAATCAGTGTGAATTCGCATCACTCCCATGACGAAGTTGGTTTGCTCTAAGATTGCTTTCTGCATAAGGGCCTTAGTGAATAATTTTTTATTTTAACTTTTGTCTCCTTAAAAGTTAATCTTATCCCACTTCCCCCATGATTACACAAATAATTCTCCTTTTTTACATGTCACTTGTTGATATATGATTCCAAGTTCTCCGTAGCATGTTTCTTGTCTCTGTGAAGCCATTCCGCACTGCTATTGAATAACTTTAGCTGTTGGGTTTCTACTCAGTCTGCCCCATGCTGCTACCTCCGCTGGCATCCTCTGGATCAAGATTCAATTGGTATTCGGGCCTAGTGACCATGCTGCCTGAGGTATGTCTTTGATTCCACTTTGACGTTTAGACCAGAGGAGACATTGTAGTGTTCAAAGCACTGCGGAATCCCTGCAGAGGCAAAGGCCCATTTGTATAAGGCTATGGCCATAAAATCATAATGTCCTCTATGAATTTTTGATGTTGCGCATTTGTGGAAGTGACAACATCTTCTATCAGATCATGTAAGTGGACATGAAAGTTGCTACCTGACAGTATTTTTCTGGGGTATAACAGTTTCTGGTACTGAAGCAGGGAGAGTTATTGAGCATACTTAACCCTTTAAGGAAGAGTGGGACACATACCACATTGTGAAGCGATGTGTTGCACAGTCCAGCGCTAAGATCAGTAAATTACCATGTGTAGTGAGGAAAGTTTCAGGTCCTGTTGTCATAGCTGGGAACTCTTCGGATTTACCCTGGAGACTCTGGCTTTTGCTGTTGATTACCGGGTCTACAGGGCAGAGGATGATTATCCTGTTGTGGGGAGTTTTTAACTGCTCCTTCCCTGTCTGTTCCTCCCACACCCCGCCCACTTCTCCTCCTTCCCTAGCCTATTCCTCCCACTTTTTCCATGTATGTTAAGCCCCAACCCCACTCGTGATTAAGCACCACCCGTTTTTTATGTGAATCGCTTAATTTATCTTCCACCAGCAGCACCACAGGAAAAAGTTCGAAGGTATGCCTGTGGTACTTCCAGTAACGGTCACGGTGGCAGGTAGACAGGCACGTACACACATAGACATCAAGGGGGGCTTGAACACCTGCCCTTTTTGTCCAATGTGCCTTTGTGCCCTTTTAACAAAAAAAAAAAAATAATTATGAGAAGTTCCTTTTTTTCCATTTGAGCCCCTGCCCCCCAAAATATCTGTGCACGTCCCTAGTGGCAGACATGAATTTCCTGCTCTTTAACTCTTTTAGTGCCAGTGGGGTATGGAATGCATTGCAAAGCAATGCATTCTGTACCCCTCTGGTACTCGAAGGCTAATGTTAATTTTTTGCAGTATAACTTTTTCATGTATGTGCAAAGTGCATTTCAATCATCCCTTCTTTGTTTGTACAATATTTGGTTCAAGTGATCTTTGCACGCATGATCACCCACTTTTTTATGTTTTGTTCCATCAAGCTCGCTTCACTTGCATAATGGACAAGTGCTTAATGTTTCTTTTAATCTTTATTTTATTGATCACAGAAAATGCTTAAAGGGGAACTTTCACCCCGCAATAACTTAATGTTCACTTACTGCTCACCTGGCGACTAGCTGCTTAGTAGCGCTAGTCGCCAGAAATCTTACCCGGTTCCTCAGATATCGGCTTTTTACAGGAGCAGGAAGCACGGACGTCTCTTCACAGTGACGTCCGTGTGCCTGCGCTGTCAGTCCCTTGTGCACCGTGCGGTGCACAAGGGACTGACAGCGCAGGCGCACGGACGTCACTGTGAAGAGACGTCCGTGCTTCCTGCTCCTGTAAAAAGCCGATATCTGAGGAACCGGGTAAGATTTCTGGCGACTAGCGCTACTAAGCAGCTAGTCGCCAGGTGAGCAGTAAGTGAACATTAAGTTATTGCGGGGTGAAAGTTCCCCTTTAAAGGGAGCATTTTGCATACATAGAATTAATTGTTGTAAGGTGACATTGGTTTTATCTTGGGAAGTATTTAAAATAAAAAAAAAACAAAAAAAACACACACATTAATTTTTGGTAGCGCCACCTTTCATGGGGTTTTCTTTAGACTCCAATTTTAAACTTGCTCTGAACCTGTTTCTAGAGGAAACTGTTCAACAGAACCCTGGCGGAAATCTTCAGCATAACAACTACAAGTGGAGGTGAAATAAAACTCCTCACAATTCCCCAAAACTGGTGTGTGTGTGGATATTTTTGTGTAAGGGATATGATTTTCTGAGGGGAGGTTATTATAGAAGTATAAGAGATATTATTTTCCGAGGGGAGATTTTTGAATGAGATGAATTCCAAAAAAGTACAGCATGTGAGGCAGGTGATTATGACTTGTGCTTCAAGATTAAAAATGTAATTTACAACTACCTTAGTAATTATATTAAAATTCCTTTAAAGGGATAGTAATACTTCGTTTTAACTTTATTTTATTTTGTAGGCATTAAAAAAACATGAAGAATGATATAAGTCTTATCTCTCAAACCGTTATGGTTTAAGAGATATTCACAAGCAAAGTGTCCCCCTCCCATCCCTTTTACTGATGTAACACTTTTCAGCCAGGGCAGAAGGGAGGTGCCCAGGTAGACTGCAGAGAGGGACAATCTTCAATTAAGATAAGGGAAAAACCTGAAAAGCTTGTCAAGGGGGGCAGGGATTTCATTGTTTTCATAGGAATAAGAGTGTCCCCTTCTGTTATCTGTCCAGTCTATGGACTGTATTCCACATCTGAGAAGAGATTGTTTACAGTAGGTAAAAGGGGCGGGAGGGGGAAACTTTGCTTGTGAATATCTCATAAACCATAAAAGTTTGGGAGATAAGCCTTATATCATTCTTCATGTTTTTTTAATGCCTACAAAATAAAGTTAAAACAAAGTATTACTATCCCTTTAAGTGTATTTAAGCATTTTGTTAGATTCTGGGACTATGGGAGTAAAATAATTCCACAATTATAGAGGCTTGATACAGGTAAAGGCTGAAATACCATTTATTGATACGTGAGAAGGCATGGTGGTGGTGTGTTTTATCAGGCCAGGATTGAAATAATATATTACAAACAAAGAGTAAATTTTGCACAGTATTAACTTGAGGGAATCGTCATTTAGAATGCTGCAAATGACTTATATGGTTCCATCAAGAATTTTTAGAATGTATCTGGAGACATATTATGTATGTTTCAGAGATTGTGGTGAAACTGGCACATTTAAACACATTTAGTAGGAGTGTAGGAAAATTAAAGTGATATGACAAAAATGTATTTTGCTTATTATCACAGCTTTTTAATAATTGTATCAGTATGAATCTTTGGGAAGCTCTCGTAGGGAAAAGATGAAGTGGTTTGACGAAATAAGAGGATAGTCTACTGAGACTCGTATGTTTAGGAACAAGAATGACTTTGGTGGCTCATTGGGAGATGAGTAATATTTTATGGTCTAGCATTTTGGGAAAATCAGACAAATTTGCTATAATGAATAGCTGTGTGCAATTAAAGACAACTGCTATGAAAAATGTATCTTAACTTGGGACTGTTGACTTAAAAGTAAATATGGAATTGGGTGGGCAAAAAATACTACAGGCATAAATGCTATATTTTTGCTAAACCTTGAAATTCGTATGTACGTAGAAGGGATAGCATATTATATTTAATCTAAAAATCAAGTAAAAAAAAAGTGTGTGTGTATGCATGGTGTGTATGGGTATGTATGGATTGTGTATATGGGTATTTGTGTTTATTAAGTATGAGTGTGTATGTATATACATGGTATATATGGGTATGCATGTGTGTGTATGTCTGTTTTATTATGTATGAGTATGTGTGTGTGTATATGTGTATACATGGTGTATATGGGTGTGTTTATTATGTACTAGTGTAAAAGCCCATGTACACGGGCCAAGGTCCAGGTGATGTTAACCCTTTGAGTGCCAGAGGGGTACGCAAAGCATTTCTTTGTAATGCGTTTCTTACCCCTCTGGCACTCAAAGGGTTAAGAGGCCGGTCCTGCTCTGCGTCCTGCCACCAATGTAGTCATGCACTGTAGATACTGCCCGAAAGCACAGAATGCTCCCAGCACAGAACTCCCAGCATTCCGTGCTCCCAGCATTCCTACACCTCCCAGCATTCCGTGCTCCCAGCATTCCTACACCTCCCAGCATTCTGTGCATTCAGGCAGTCTCTACTGTGCATGACGGCTTCTGACAAACATCTTGGCGAATTATTATATAGGATGAGGGTGTACGCGCAAATATGTATATGTGTGTTTGTGTATGTGGATATATGTATGCATTGCAAACACCCTTACAATGAATGAATAGATTGCTTGCGACCATCATTAAAATTCAAAACTGCCAATGAGGAAGAAACAAAGATCCCTAAACAGATTAAACCCAATAACGAGACAATCAACCCAGAAGTTATACAAAATGTTTAATTTTCTTGATAGACAGTAAAGACTCATAACTAAAACATTCATAAAAGCATATACAAGGGGGCAATTGTATCAAGACACCAATTTACAGACAACAGGAATCATAAATCAAGATGAAGTAACAATAATAGGTGTACAATGACAATATAGGTCTAAACTCCCTCTAGTCACACACCATAATAAAGTGCAAATGCTGTGTGCTACAATCAAAACCCTATAACTAGACATCCTATATAATAATTCACTAAGATGATTGTCAGAAGCCATCATGCCCAGCAGAGTCTGCATGCATTCGTCAGTCTCTACTGCTCATGAATGCATTGCGTGAGTGAGGCGACGCAAGATTCCATCGTGTGGAGCAGTGAGGTAGCGGCCGCTTAACCCTTTGAGTGCCAGAGGGGTACGCAAAGCATTGTAAAGCAATGCGTTGCGTACCCGTCTGGCACTCAAATGGTTCCGGCCCTTGGCCCTTGTACACAGGCTTTTACACTAGTCAGTGCATAAGCAGAAGTGAGAATGCCTGTACTTATCAGAAAGCACCAAAAGAAGAAATAAAGGAAAACCAGATCAAAGTGGGAGAACAGTGTATGGGGATGCATTCCCTGACGAACCCTCTAGCGACGATACACGTTGGGTTGTGTGGTAGCTAGAGGGGAGACCCCTGATACTCTATTCTCCCACTTAGTTTGAGAATATTTCTTGGAGACTGTTCAAGAATTCAGAGGGTTAACCCTTTGAGTGCCAGAGGGGTACAGAACGCGTTGCCATGCAATGCATTGCTTACCCCTCTGGCACTCAAAGGGTTAAAATCACCATTTAACCCTTTGAATCCCAGATAGGTTGCATTGCATTGCAATGCGTTGGATACCTATCTGGCACTTAGGCTTAAATCAATGAACATTTGGGGGATTTGCCCCAGAATTTCTCTACTTTTTGTTTGAACGCAGGACCCTTTGAGAGTGCCAGAGGGGTACACAACACATGTACAGCTCACAACACATGTACAGCTCACAACACAACACATGCACAGCTCACAAATAGAGTGTGCTCTTTCCTAAGTGCTCTGTAATAAGTGTACAGTTTGTGAAACACAGCAGTTGGTGAAACAGAGGAGGTAGTGCAACACAGGTAAATTAATTGCTTACATTTTTAGGAACTCACACTTGCACCATACAAGATGAGCAAGTTTGGAGATCTCACTCAGTGCACATCATGCCATATGTATGCATGCTTGGAACAGCAGTTCCAGGGTCCATACCGCTGTAGCAAATGTGAGCAAGTGGCCCTTCTAGAAGCTCAGATTGGAGCTCTAGAGGGTCATATTGCAACATTGAGAGACATTGACAACCTTGAGAGGAGTCTCTTGCTAACGGAGCAGAGTCTAGCTGGGTCACCTAGCAAAGAGGGAGGAGATCAGCTAGAAGGGAACCAGGCACATAGCTGGGTGACAGTTAGAAGTGGTTGCAGTGGGGGAGGGAAGAGGAAGAGGGCAGCCAGTCCTGAGTTTTTCCATCCAAACAAATTTGCTCATTTAAGTGAAGATGTTGGGAAGGCAAACCCAGAGGTGGAATTGCTGGAGAGGACTGTTCTCCCTAACAGCCGGGAGAACAGCTCCTCTAGCACAGAGGGGATCCAGAGGGAAGTGAAGCCTAGGCAGGTTGTGGTGGTAGGGGACTCTATTATTAGGAGAACAGATAGGGTAATCTGTGGCTCTGATCGCAGCAACCGAATGGTTTGCTGTCTCCCCGGTGCCCGGGTTCGGCATGTTGCAGACAGGGTGGACAGATTATTGGGAGGGGCTGGAGAGGATCCAGCTGTCTTGGTGCATATTGGTACCAATGACAAAGTTAGAGGAAGGTGGAGAGTCCTAAAAGGTAATTTTAGGGATTTAGGCAGTAAGATTAGGAACAGGACCTCCAAGGTAGTATTCTCAGAGATACTACCTGTGCCATGCGCTACGCCAGAGAGACAGCGGGAGATTAGGGAGCTCAATGCATGGCTGAAGTCTTGGTGTAAGAAGGAGGGCTTTGGGTTTTTAGAGCACTGGGCTGATTTTGCTTTGGGGTACAATCTCTATAGCAGGGATGGATTGCACCTGAATGCAAGAGGGTCTCAAGTGCTTGGGGAGAGGATTACCAGATGGTTGGAGGAGATTTTAAACTAGGAAGGGGGGGGGGAGGGGCCAATAAATACTGGGATAGATAGTATAGAAAGGGAAGGCGATGTAGTTAATAACCAGGTGGGAGGATCTGGGGGCAGGGTTAGTACAGATGATAGGGAGAAGACTATAAGCCACAACAAAATTAAATCACAAATGGAACACAGCAGTGGCATAAATTGTATGCTTGCAAATGCCAGAAGTTTAACTGGTAAAATAGGGGAACTGGAGCTGGTAGCTGAAATTGAAAACTATGACTTGATAGGCATAACAGAAACATGGTGGGATGACACACATGATTGGGCAATCAATTTAGAGGGCTACATGTTATTTAGAAAAGATAGGTCAAGCAAAAGAGGTGGTGGGGTCTGTCTGTATATCAAACCAGCATTATTGCCTCAATTGCGGGAAGATATATGTGAGGACAGTAGTGAACATGTGGAATCCCTGTGGGTTGAAATAGTCACTGGGGATAAAACTGCCCAGAAAATATTAGTGGGTATTTGTTATAAACCACCAAACATTGGTGACCTTGAAGAAACACAGCTATTAATGCAAATAGAAAAGGCTTCCCAAATAGGGAGAACTATAATTATGGGGGATTTTAATTATCCAGAAATAGACTGGAAAAATGGAATAGCTAACTCTGCTAAAAGCAGCAAGTTTCTGAACTTGTTGAATGACAATTTTTTGTCACAACTAGTGCAGACCTCAACCAGAGGGAATGCATGTCTGGATTTGGTAATAACTGACCATGAAGAACTTATCTCTAACATCCAAGTAAGGGAGCACTTGGGGAATAGTGACCATAACATGGTATCGTTTGAGATTAATTCAAAAAAACAAGTTGATACGAGTTCCACCAAAACACTGAATTTTAAAAAGGCCAACTTTAGCAGGTTTAATTCATCCCTTGGTCTCGTTGACTGGGATAAAATATTTTCAGGAAAAAACACAGAAGGTAAGTGGAATGCCTTCAAAATAATATTGCAAAAATACACATATAAATTTATCCCTGTTGGAAACAAATACAAAAGAAGCAAATTGAAACCAATGTGGCTAACCAGTAAAGTAATTCATGAAATAAATAACAAGAAAGCGGCATTTAAACATTACAAAGCTGAGGGATCAGCAGAGGCATTTGCAGAATACAAAAATGTCAACAAAACCTGTAAAAAGGCTATTAAATTAGCTAGACTGGAGAATGAAAAAAATATTGCTAAGGAGAGCAAAAGCAACCCAAAAAAATTCTTTAAATACATTAATGGCAAAAAATTAAAGTCTGATAATGTTGGGTCCTTGTTAGCTGAAACGGGTGAGATGGTCAAAGGTGACAGAGAGAAGGCAGATATTTTAAATAATTTCTTTTCTTCTGTTTTTACCAAGGAAGACCCATTGGACAAGAATCTGCAAGCTACTTTTACAGAACAGGCACAGCAAGCATGGGACTGGCTAACACAAGAAAAAGTGTTAAAACAATTGAATGGTGTCAAGGTAGACAAGGCTCCGGGGCCAGATGGTATACACCCACGGGTACTTAGGGAGCTAGGCCAGACCCTGGCCAGACCGATATATCTGATTTTCAGGGATTCTTTTATTTCTGGTATGGTGCCCATGGATTGGCGTAAAGCAGATGTGGTGCCCATATTTAAAAAGGGATCAAAGTCCCAGCCAGGAAATTACAGACCCGTAAGCTTGACATCTGTGGTAGGGAAGCTGTTTGAAAGGTTGCTAAGGGAATATATTCAAGAATTCTGCTGGAACAGGAATATCATTAGCAATAGCCAACATGGCTTTGTGAAAGATAGGTCTTGTCAAACGAACTTGATCGCATTTTATGAAAAAGTAAGTAATAATATAGATGAGGGAGAGGCGGTTGACGTGATCTATTTAGACTTTGCCAAGGCATTTGATACGGTTCCACACAAGAGGTTACTGTACAAATTGAATGAAATAGGACTAGGGCAAAATGTTTGTGAGTGGATTGGAAATTGGCTGAAAGATAGAATGCAAAGAGTGGTAGTAAATGGCAAGTTCTCCAGTTGGATAAACGTGATAAGTGGAGTGCCTCAGGGATCTGTCCTGGGTCCTCTTCTTTTTAATTTGTTTATTAATGACCTCCCAGAGGGCATAGGAAGCCATGTATCAGTGTTTGCCGATGACACAAAATTAAGTAAGGTAATAAAGTCTGAACTGGATGTGTCTTCATTACAAGAGGACTTGGACAAATTGAGTAACTGGGCAGGCAAATGGCAAATGAGATTCAATATAGACAAGTGTAAAGTTATGCATTTTGGGTATAATAATAAAAATGCAACATATAGTTTAAATGGTGTTTCTCTGGGGAAATCTACTAATGAAAAGGATTTAGGAGTAATGGTAGACAATAGACTTTGCAGTAGCATGCAGTGCCAGCTGGCAGCTGCAAAGGCCAATAAGATATTGGCATGTATTAAAAGGGGTATTGACTCAAGGGAGGAAGATATAATTATGCCTCTTTACAGGTCCATGGTAAGACCCCACCTAGAATATGCTGTTCAATTCTGGGCGCCCTTTCTGAAGAAGGACATTATGGAACTAGAGAGAGTGCAGAGGAGGGCTACAAAACTAGTAAGGGGAATGGAATGTTTTAGTTATGAAGAGAGGCTAGAAAAGTTAAACTTGTACACACTAGAGAAACGGCGTCTTAGAGGGGATATGATAACACTATATAAATATGTTCAAGGCCCATATAAAGGGCTTTCAAAAGACCTGTTCATTAACAGAACAGTACACAGGACAAGGGGCCACCCGCTTAGACTTGAGGAAAGGAGATTTAGTCTACAACAGCGGAAGGGTTTCTTTACAGTAAGGACAATAAAGGTATGGAATGCACTTCCGGAGGAGGTGGTGCTATCAAATACATTAGATACTTTTAAAAGGGGCCTGGATACTTATTTAAAAGAGCATAATATAGAGGGCTATGCACGTTAGTATTGGGATTAATATTTAGTTAGGGCTTGTTGATCCAGGGAGAAATCTGATTGCCATTTGGAGTCGGATGCCTTCTTTTGGGTCAGCGATGGTAAACAGGAATAGGAAAAGGGTTGAACTGGATGGACGCAAGTCTTTTTTCAACCTAAATTACTATGTAACATTGCTTTGCAAAGCGTTGTGCACTCCTCTGGCAAGCAAAGGGTTAAGTTGTAGAGCTGCTGGCAACATGTATGCCTATTCCCCTGATAAACATATGGTTAACCCTTTGAATGCCAGAAGGGTGCGCAACGTACCCCTCTGGCATTCAAAGGGTTACACCCCAAATAAATTATAGTTCATGGAAATGCAAAAGATAAATGTGAAAGGCAAGTGTCTTGTAATTCTCCACTGCAGAGGCTCACACACGCCTACTGACTTACTTCTTTCAACAGCTCTGTACAACACGGGTTTCCATGCGCAGATTAAGATAGGACTATAATTAATCTTTGTGGTCAGAGCCTGAATGACCGTTGTGGGTAAAAACAATTGCAGTGGTGCTGATAACTGGGAGATCCGGTTCAAATCTCTGTCTCTGCTCTCAGGGACCGTGATGAAAAAACTGTGTCAGTATAGCATGTTATGGAGTGAAAGCATGTGCGGTTCAAGCAGTGATTCTCAATGTTCATCAGGACACACCAACCCGTCATGTTGACAGGATATCACTGCTTGATCACAATGATTGTGTCCGTCATTGTCATACCTCGGAACTCACTGGATCTGCCCTGGAGACTCCGGTTTTTAGTGTTATTTACCAGGTCTCTGGGGATAGAGGCTGATTCTCCGGCAGTGGTGAGTTTCTCCTGAAACTCTGCCCACTTCTCCTCCTTTCCACTATGTTCCTCCCACTTACCGCTCACTTTATGAAAAGATGATGGCAAACCGTGCCCACCAGATTAAGTCCAACCACCTTTATTATACAAATCGTGTAATTTACAAACCCCTGATCGTAGCACATGAGCCCACTCCTGAGAGTTCCTAGGTATGGTCTTTGTGATTCATCTACAGGTTCTTAAAGGGATAGTAATGTTTCATAATAAAAGCAGCTCTAATTAATCATCATAGTGTTTGGACTTTGGAGAGTGTTATTTCAATACTGTCAGAGTTATAGTTCAAGAGTAATTCAATGACAAAGTATCCCCCTCCCGCTCCTTTTACTGATGTAACACTGCTCAGCCAGAGCAGAAGGGAGGTACCCTGGTAGACTGCAGAGAGGGACAATCTTCAATTAAGATAAGGGAAAAATCTGAAAAGCTTGTCAAAGGGGGCAGGGCTTTCATTGTTCTCAAAGGAAGAAGATTGTCCCCTGCTGTTATCTGTCAGGTCTATGAACTGGATTCCACATCTGAGAAGAGATGGCTTACACTAGGTAAAAGGGGCGGGAGGGGAAACTTTGCTTGTGAATATCTCTCAAACCATAAAGGTTTGAGAGATAAGACTTACATTATTCTTCATGTTTTTTTAATGCCTGCAAAATAAAATAAAGGTAAAATGAAGTATTACTATCCCTTTAAGAACTGTCCTTTTGCTAAGTCCTGGAGTTTAGAATTACTTTGTTGGAACAAGTGAAATCTTCATACCTGAAAACTCTCAGGGTTTGACCCTGAGACTTAGTGTTTCAAACCAAATCTCAGGGTGATAGGCCCATTTCTCAGGGTCAGAGAGTCAAGAGTTTCCCACTCTATAAGTTATACAAATTTACGGCTTATTTAACATCCAAATTAGTGTCATTTCTACCAGAAAGGCAGAGGGAGGAGTCCTGCTTGTCTTGTGAGTGTATAAGAAGGGATATCTCAAACCTGTAGAATGTTATAGTGTATAAGAAGTGATATCACAACTGTAGAATGTTATAGTGTATAAGAAATGATATCCCACAACTGTAGAATGTTAGTGTATAAAAAGTGATATCACAACTGTAGAATGTCATAGTGTATAAGAAGTGATATCAGAACAGTAGAATGTTATAGTGTATAAGAAGTGATGTCAGAACTGTAGAATGTTATAGTGTATAAGAAGTGATGTCAGAACTGTAGAATGTTATAGTGTATAAGAAGTGATATCACAGAACTGTAGGATGTTATAGTGTATAAGAAGTGATATCACAGAACTGTAGAATGTTATAGTGTATAAGAAGTGATATCACAGAACTGTAGGATGTTATAGTGTATAAGAAGTGATATCACAGAACTGTAGAATGTTATAGTGTATAAGAAGTGATATCACAGAACTGTAGAATGTTATAGTGTATAAGGAGCGATATCACAGAACTGTAGAATGTTATAGTGTATAAGAAGTGATATCAACTGTAGAATGTTATAATGTATAAGAAGTGATATCACAGAACTGTATCATGTTATAGTGTATAAGAAGTGATATCGCAGAACTGTAGAATGTTATCCTTATAACGTAAAGTCCTAGAATGTGTCGCTCACTGTGTGCGTAACCGCATATGTGCAGTGGGGACTCGCAGAACGGGCTGATCTGGAGCGGAGAACTCCGGAAAGCTGACAGCCTGTCTATGCTCCCGGCTCCGTGGCAGCCGCAGAGGCGGCTGGATGACAGACAGGCTGTGAGCCATCTGGATCAGTCCGTGTATACGGGCTTTGTAACTAGTAGTGTATAAGAAGTGATATATCAGAACTGTAGGTTGTTATAGTGTATAAGAAGTGATATCTCAGAACTGTAGGATGTTATAGTGTATAAGAAGTGATATCACAGAACTGTAGAATGTTATAGTGTATTAGAAGTGATATCACAGAACTGTAGAATGTTATAGTGTATAAGAAGTGATATCACAGAACTGTAGAATGTTATAGTGTATAAGAAGTGATAACTCAGAGCTGTAGAATGTTATAGTGTATAAGAAGTGATATCTCAGAGCTGTAGGTTGTTATAGTGTATAAGAAGTGATATCTCAGAACTGTAGGATGTTATAGTGTATAAGAAGTGATATCACAGAACTGTAGAATGTTATAGTGTATTAGAAGTGATATCACAGAACTGTAGAATATTATAGTGTATAAGAAGTGATATCACAGAACTGTAGAATGTTATAGTATATAAGAAGTGATAACTCAGAGCTGTAGAATGTTATAGTGTATAAGAAGTGATATCTCAGAACTGTAGAATGTTATAGTGTATAAGAAGTGATATATCAGAACTGTAGAATGTTATAGTGTATAAGAAGTGATATCTCAGAACTGTAGAATGTTATAGTATATAAGAAGTGATATATCAGAACTGTAGGTTGTTATAGTGTATAAGAAGTGATATCTCAGAACTGTAGGATGTTATAGTGTATAAGAAGTGATATCACAGAACTGTAGAATGTTATACTGTATAAGAAGTGATATCAGAACTGTAGAATGTTATAGTGTATAAGAAGTGATATCACAGAACTGTAGAATGTTTTAGTGTATAAGAAGTGATATCAGAACTGTAGAATGTTATAGTGTATAAGAAGTGATATCAAAACTGTAGAATGTTATAGTGTATAAGAAGTGATATCAGAACTGTAGAATGTTATAGTGTATAAGAAGTGATATCAGAACTGTAGAATGTTATAGTGTGTAAGAAGTGGGAGCGTTAAGGGTTAATATTTCAAAGATCTTGTGGTGCGTTCATTTCAAAAGTTCAATGGTATGGAAATATTCCATACACTGTGGGATAAATTAAATGTTGAATTAAGAATCACTTATTTCTAGGTTATAGGTCCCCTATATGCTGTTTTGTCCTGTGTGGTTAATTAATCATTTGGATGTTAATGACCTTTCTAGGATCCAAGGAGTAAAAATGGACCTGTCACCCTAACACCAGTTTTCAGTTTTTTTTCTAGAGAATTAAAATCTGTCTGTATGGTATACTCACCGTTTTTTTCAGTAAAATAAATAATTTTTGAGAAATTGACCTGTTCGTTTTGTTGGCACACTGTGGCACTATATGCTAATTCCCTGCTCAATATGCTAATTAGTTACGGTCCAGGCCAAAATTAACTCACTCTGTGCTATAAACCCCCCCGGTGGGTGGGCTCTCCTTGATCCATTCATAACACTGTTGTTAGAAATGTTGATTCAGGACAAATTCTAATTAGCATGATGTGCCACACTGTGTCATCAAGAAATAAATGTTAATTTATCAAAAAAGAGCTCTATATTTAAAAAAAAAAAAAAAAAAAAAAAAGATATTTTGGAGTTTGTACTACAGTCCAGGCTGATGACCCCCATACTAACTGAGCGGTATATCTCATTTGAGATGGGTGTTCACTGCCTTTCTTTCCGTGTGTCAGTCTTCCGGGATTTGATACAGATGTATGTCCGCTGGATCCCCCCCCCACACTTATATCTCTGTTCCCCACTTTTATCTCACTCTTATCTTATTTCACTTCCTCTGTATCAGAATACCATCACCTCCCGCCTGTCTCCTGTGAGGAACTGACCCCCACAGGGATATGTATTTTGAAAGCGCTGTAACTATTGTTCTTGCTTCTTAGTATCACTAATTTTAGTTCTAGATGTTTTATGCCCCAGCCTTTCCATACCTTGCCTATGTACTGATTTACTGGTTATATTTGCTATGTGACATTGTCTGTTGTACTATATACTTCTATGTAATGCTTTTACTATCCAATAAAAACTTATGCAAAGGGATAGTAATGTTTAACAAAAAAGCAGCTCCAATTAATCTTCATAGTATTTGAGCCACAGAGAGTGTTATTTCAATACGGTCTGAGTTGTAGTTCAAGAGTAATTGAGTGATAAATCGCCCCACTCCCGCCCCTTTTACCTAGTGTAAGCCATCTCCCCTCCGATGTGGAATCTGGTTTCTTGACCAGACAGATCACAGCAAGGGACAATCTTCTTACTGTGAGAACAATGAAAACCCTGCCCACCTTGACAGGTTTTTCAGGTTTTTCCTTATAATCACTGAAGACTGTCCCTCTACGCGATCCGTCCGGACAGTCTTGCTGCTGTGAGGTGAGCAGTGTTACATCAGTAAAAGTTAGGTGACCACATGTCCCTGATTGCTAGGGACAGTCCCGGAATTTATATTTGTGTCCCATGTCCCGGGCAGCCCCCATCAGGGACAATACAAAGTCCCTGAATAAAGAATCAAAACACTAGAAATATAACTGCCCATTGCCTTCTGTGACACGAAGTGATGCATCTGCTGGGCTACAAGAAAATGGTTTCCAGACAGAGCTCTAAGCACTAGAGACAGAACTGAGCCTTGGTCCTGACATCAAACAGGAGCTGCAGGGCAATTTTATTGTTGTGCAATATTAGTCTATGGCAGGGCTCAAAATTTCCACTCGCCACTAGCCAATGGCGAGTGAAAATTTAGCCCTGACGAGGTGGGTATGTTTTGGCTTGCAGTGGCGAGTAACTTTTCAGATCTGGCTAGTAGCAAAGGACTTAAAATTATAAGCCCTGGTCTATGGCTTTGGGCATGCTGTATATTGTCTTATAGCCCACCACAGACATCACTTTCTGTCACAGCAGTCAAAGGGCAGTTCTCCCTCTAGTGTTTAGAACTCTGTGGTGCGCCAGATAAGAAGTAATTTGCGCACTGATGTCCAGTGATGTATACTGACCCCTCCCACATAGATGCCCTTGAGCTGGAGAGAAGTACTCTAGTCACCACAGTGTCCCTGAATGGCAGAAAGGAAACAGGGTCACTTTAGTAAAATTGTCGGGAGGGGGATACTTTATCATTCAATTACTCTTGTACTACAACTCTGACAGTATTGAAATAACACTCTCCATGGCCCAAATACTATGAAGATTAATTGGAGCTGCTTTTATTGTGACACATTACTATCCCTTTAAAGCACAAACAAACAAAAATGGATAGGTGGTTTTTAATTTGTTTTAAAATTAACTAAATCTATCTTAGGGTGACAGATTGTCTTTAAGCTGTTTAACCCTTTGAGTGCCACAGGGGTAAACAATGACCTTTGAAGCAATGCATCAATACCCCTCTGGCACTCAGTGTTAAACACATGATGGCATTGTTGACTTGTATCATATCCCCTTTGCTAAATATACCTCCGTGTGTGTCTTCCAGTCACTAGTGGATTTGCTGTGCACACAAGACAATAATGAACCAACCCTACTGATATCCTCCCATGTCTGCTTATCTCTCCCGTTCTGTTCACACTTGCCTCCTTTATAAGCACATTTATCTACAGTAATTACATGGCTTTCATTTAAAGGAGAACTGACACCTTGTAAAAAATAACCCTCTAGTTCCTTACTGTGGCTATAAAATCATATGACTTTTGCCTTTGTTCCAGAAATAACATCCTCAATTAAGCCTGGATGTTCTGTCCATGGAGGCGGACATGACAGGTTTTGGCAGTAACTGATGCAAGCAGGGTGCATGAGCCTACTTAACCCTTTCATGAAAGGGTTGCTAGCAGGACCACAGGACCTCAAAATCTGTGCACAGCACATAATAACTTTAACCCTTTCAGAAACAATGGGGTGTGCAACGCAGTGATTTGCAATATACTGCACACAGCCCTGTTCCTTAAAGGGTTAAAGTGATAGTAATACTTGAAAACATATACATTTAATTCAATAGATATTTAAAAAATACATTAATTGTGCCATTTTCGATCTCCCAAACCTTTATGGTTTGGGAGATATAAGTCTGCAAAATTCCCCCTTCCCTCCCCTTGTACTGATGTCAGCTTTAAAACTTACAGACAGAGATCCCAGTTCATAGACCATCCTGCAGCTCTTCAGCAGAGCCGTGATCGTGGTAGTTACAAAGAAATACTTAATTTGAACCATCTACAACTTGTGCCTGGTTTGCAAGCACACGTTGTACACATTTCAAATGAAGTATTTCTTTGTAACTCCAGCGATCACGGCTCTGCTGAAGAGCCGCAGGACGGTCTATGGACTGAGATCTCTGTCTCTAAGTTTGAAAGCTGATGTCAGCTTTGCAGACTGATATCTCCCAAACCATAAAGATTTGGGAGGTCGAAAATGGCACAATTAATATATTTTTTAAATATCTATTGAATTAAATTTATATGTTTTCAAGTATCACTATCACTTTAAATAGGCTCATGCTCTCTGCCTGCTTCCGTCTGAAAAAAATTGCCAGCATCTGTCCTGGCTGCCTCCAGAGACAATACATTCAGCACTGACTGAAAATGTTATCTTTGGAACACAGACACAAGGGCAAAATTCATGGGGGCCATGAGGATTTTCTGGCCATTGTACACTTATTAATTCACTTTCATAAAATAACGTAGGATAAGCCAGTTAAAACTTGACATAGAAAAATTGATAGCGTGTCCTTGTGTTTGCTTGATAACAGATGAATTCAAGATACTTTAACCTTTTGGGTGCTGGACAGGTATCCAACGCATTTGTTAGAGATCTCTCTTCGGCACTCAGAGGGTTAATTCTGTGGTTCTTCCTTCCTCAGGGCACACCAACGGGTCAGGTTTTTAACCCTCTGAGTGCCGGATCTGGCACTTAAAGGGTGAATGATATTCTAACTTATCCATGGGTAGATTGATCACAATGACTGATTTCTAATTTGTGGTGAATCTGATATCCTGAAATCCTGACCTGTCTGTGTGTCCAGAGGACCCCATGCCGAGGAATACTGCTCTTATGTTACCAATAAATATACAGACGGCTAATGTACAAGGTAATAAATATGTCTGCGTGTTAACCATCTGCACTGTGATAAATAGGCCTTTGTTGGAAGTGACGGATGGCAACAGAATGTAAAGTATCTGAGATGCACACAGAGCGCTGGTGAAATCTGTTTTGCTTCGCATGGCAGGGAACCAACGTACTGAGTGAAATCTGGTTCTCCTGCCTCGCTCTGTGCCAGGTATAAATCGTAGGTTTTCTGGAATATATATTACACAATGAGGGTGATGTACTAAACAGAACTCGCATTGGAGATCTAGCATTTAAATTAATGAGCGCTTTAAGAATTCTATTTTTCCCTTACAGTGCATTTGGTTAGTCTCCGAACTGCTTCAGTTCTACATAATCTATCAGCCTCATGGAGTGCGCTGTAATACAGCAACATACACTCAATCTCTTTCCTTCTTACTGCCTATCTTTCTTTCCTTTTAGCTGCCTTTCTCTCACTCTCGCTTTCTCTCTCACTCTCGCTTTCTCTTTTACTTTCCCTCTCTCGCTTTCCCTCTCTCACCTTCTCTCTCTCTCACTTTCGCTCTCAGTTTTGCTCTCTCTCTGTCTCTCACTTTCTTGCTTTCTCTCTCGCGCTTTCTCTCTTGCGCTTTCTCTCTCGCACGCACCCTTTCTCTCTCTCGCGCTTTCTCTCTCTCTCGCGCTTTCTCTCTCTCTCTCGCGCACTTTCTCTCGCGCACTTTCTCTCGCGCACTTTCTCTCGCGCACTTTCTCTCGCGCACTTTCTCTCGCATGCTTTCTCTCGCTCTCTTTCTCTCTCTCTTTCTCTCTCGCTCTTTCTCTCTCGCTCTTTCTCTCTCGCTCTCTCTCTCTCGCTCTTTCTCTCTCGCTCTTTCTCTCTCGCTCTTTCTCTCTCGCTCTTTCTCTCTCGCTCTCTCTCTCTCTTTCTCTCGCGCGCGTTCTCTCGCGCGCGTTCTCTCTCTTGCGCGTTCTCTTTCTCTTGCGCGTTCTCTCTCTCTCGCGAGCTTTCTCTTTCTCTCTCTTTCTCTCTTGCTTTCTTTCTCTCTCGCATTCTTTCTCTCTCGCTTTCTTTCTCTCTCGTTTTTTCTCTCTCGCATTCTTTCTCTCTCGCATTCTTTCTCTCTCGCTTTCTTTCTCTCTCGCTTTCTTTCTCTCTCGCTTTTTCTCTCTCGCTTTCTTTCTCTCTCGCTTTCTTTCTCTCCCGCTTTCTCTCGCGCACTTTCTCTCACTCGCGCGCTTTCTCTCACTCGCGCTCTCTCTATCTTTCTCTCACTCCCTTGTTCTCTTGCTGTCTTGTTATTGCTTTCTCTCTCTCTCTTTCTCGCACTCTCGTTCTGTCTCTTTCTCTTGTTCTTTCTCTCTCTCATTCTCTCTTGCTGTCTCACCCACTCTCACTCTCTTGTTCTCTCTCTCGCTCTCTTGTTCTTTTTCTTTTTGTTCTTTTGTCTTTTCCTTCCTAACTGCAGTGAAATAGTAACTCGGGGGGGGGGGGGGGGGTCCTCACTTACCTATTTTGTGCATTAAAGAGCCCTCAGTAAATATATGCCGATATTTAAGCTTAAAGGGAAGAAGATTGACATTTGTAAAATGTTCTGGAGGAGGAAATTTATAATATAATTGCACTAAAACTACATCAGTCAGAACACTGGTAAAGGTACAGAGCGTTATTACAAAAGGATAAGTAATCATGGAATCTTAAGTTATAAGTTTAAAACTCACAGCTTGGTCATGAACATCACTACACTTCTTTTCTCAAAAAAACATGATTTTGAGCTTTTAAGCTTTGGGGAAAGCTGCACCCCACTTTGTGAGTTTTTTATTTTCTCTGGTGTTAAAACTTTACATAATTAACATTTTACATAATAAACATTATGAGAGATAAATACAAAGCAGGACTGATATGAAGAACTTCTTCCTTTGTAGATTTTTGCATTGTGTTGGAGATGTCTCTTGCATTGAAAGAGGTTAATTGCACCACTTTTATTTAGTACAACAGTCTCCGTATACAAATAAATGTTAGATCTCACTATGACACTTTGTAAATTGATGTTCCTTGTCTTCTGTGGTTTACAGCAAATGTGAAAATTACATTCACAGGATGATCTGTGCCTATTTCCAAGAGCAAGTCATTCTCAATATTTCAGGGATACGAACATTTTGTAAGTGTTGTAAAATGGATCCAAAGGCAAGTTTAGTTTACCAAAAAATAAAATCTGCCTCTGTTGTATTAGACATTTTTCTGTAAAATAAATAGTTTGAGCTTTTTCTGTAAAATAATTAGATTTTTTTATATATATTTTAGTGGCACAGTGTGTCTGAGATTGTATGCAAATTCTGTGCGTGGTACGCTAATTAGTGCTGTTCAAATATACCCATCATTCTGTATGCTATTAGATATGCACCTAGATGTGGGCTCTGCATAAGTTCATTCATAGCATATTGTATGTTAATATTGTCTAAACAGAAACTAATTAGTATAATGTTCCATACCTTGCCTTCAAAAAATACATGTTCATTTCTCTAAAACTATATTACTAAAAAATGACTAGTAAAACACATAGGCAGGCGTTACAAATAAGGCAGCAGAAACATAGTGCTTTAAGAAAGTAGTCTGATATAAAGGCATGATCTGTTATTCCAACAGATGCCGAGATAACATTTTTAATCACTGTAATGTGACATGTTCTTCTTTTCCCTCTTTGTAATAAGTAAAGGCTGTACTCTGGAAGATAATGTGGAGAAATTGTGGGATGAAACAATTAAGGGGGGAACATATGACGCCACAATTATTTAAACAGCTCTTTCTCTGTCGTCCAATACAGGTAACTGGTAACTTTGGGTAGGCGATCCGCCCCTTTAATTGTAGGCAGGAACAATTCTAGAATTGTATGCAGGGGGTGGAGCCTACCTTCCCTCCTTGGCTGCAGCTAGCCAACCAGCTCCAGAAAGATTTGTTCCTTGGTGAAGATAACACAGGCAAGAGAACAGTTCTGCTATAGCTTTAGAAGTTTTTTTTATTTTTCTGTTAGATATGGAATACCACCATTAGGCGGATTACCATAACTGACAATGCCCTTAGATGTGGCTAGCTCAGTGACCAGGTGCTTTTTGTGAACCTTAAACCCTGGGGGGAAAATCTTTGCTACAAGTTCTTTCCTCAGGAGTTGCCCACCGAGGCTTCTTCTTAAAACATGGTAATCTGAAGACAGAAGATCTGCAGGAAAGGTGAACAACCCTTTGAGTGCTGCAGGTCCACATGTCCCACAGTGCCCCTCCTCACAGGGTTTTTTCCTTGGAGTTCCTATTGCACACTCCTGCACTCATTGGGTCTATCTGTATGTCTTTTGGGTGTTTTGGAGCAGTTTTATGTGGTACTTAACCCTTTAGCTGCTGGTTTGGCATTCATTTGGGGGGTTTTCTGACACTTTTCCTACTGGTTCAGGGTTTTTGGGTATCCTAACATGTTCTAGGGATGTTTCATGTCTTTTAATATTACACCTTCAATTTTGTAAAATTTGTGTTGGCACGCTTTACCGCATAGGCGCCATTGCTCCATTCACTCCTATAGGACTGTACAGTTTGGGACATATCTCTGCTCAACGTAGCGACTTTCAGAGAGGGCTCATTTTAATTGTCTGACCCTTCTCTATCATCCGGTTACCATTGCAAGTGTGTTGGGGGCTCAGGGGGCTTCGGGCACTGTTGGGGTACTTTTTCTGGGAAAACTACATTTCCCATGAGCGCTTGCTTCATGCGATCATTTCTGATTGGCTCCCGCCGCGGCAGCCATTTTGTGCTATTTCCAGAACGAGTATCCTAAGCAGGGCTTGGACTCTCCTTCTCTAAATTAGCGATTTCTTGTGTGAAGCTTTATTCCTACACACTGTAATTGGGTGATTTATTGTACTGTATGGTTATTGACACTGTGAGATTATCTATACTGTTGGAGCTTGGGGCCAGACTTAAGACAATGGATGCTGGGGTCTCTGTATGCCCTATTGCGCATTGCTCTTCCTATCATTCAGGGTTACCTAGAGAATTCTCAGGTCATTTATGCCCAGCATGTTCTGATGTCCCTGAAAGTCTTCCAGGGACCTCCAGCCATACATTAGAGCCAGTTTGGGTGCAAGAGTTCAAGGCTGCTACTAGGGACCTTAGGTCCACATTGCAACTCTTTCCATCCCAGTTACAGGGGGTCTTCCATTCTTGGCAGACCCCCTCCTCCGTCAAGTCTTCCCTGCCAAAACCTTAGGGTGTACCTGACGTGTCAGATTCCTCTGAGGAGGAACTGCTGGTGCATTCAGATGTTGAGAAATGTTCTGTGGTGGGCTCCTCTCAGTTTTTTGGGGATCCTTTAGAGTCTGATCCTGAGCCCTCGGCTGAGGGCCTGATCAGGGCTGTTTTAAATACCCCAAACATTCCCTTAGTACAGGAGGTTCCTTCTGACCCTTCTGATGTATTTCAGGAGCCTAAAAAGCCCCTTACTTGCTTTCCACCTAACCCCACTCTTGACTGTCTAGTGTCTAAAGAGTGGAAGTCTCGGGAGAGAAAACAGTCTGTCTCCAAGAAATTTGCCAAGCTTTATCCCTTCTCTGAGGCTGCGCTTGCTCAGTGGGTTCATCCCCCCAAAGTGGATGCTCCTATCTCCAGGCTATCCAAGTCTACTGCCTTGCCAGTGTCTGATGCGTCTGCTCTGAAGGACTGGACTGACAAGAAATTTGAGGTCCATCTTTGCCACTGCTGGTACTGCCATGCTTCCAGCATTCGCTTCAGCATGGGTGAACCGGGCCATTGCAGTCTGGACTGAACAGCTCACCCTTGCTGTTCGTCAGGGTGCTCCTACTTCGGATATGTTGCGCCTCCTTGCCAACATTTCTGAGGCTCAGCACTATGTTTCTGTTGCCTTATTTGATGCCATCCGTTTGGTGGCTAGGGTTTCCACCATGTCTGTGGTTGCCAGACAGGCTCTGTGGCTCAAGATCTGGTCTGCTGACGCTGCTTCCAAGAAAGCATTGCTCTCCTTACCTTTTCAAGGCATTTCTTTGTTTGGGCCAGATCTTAAAGATCTGATCAGTGAGGCCACAGGAGGTAAGAGTACCCTTCTACCCTTGGTCCCTAAGAAGAAAACGCAGCTTAAGCATAACCGGTATTTTCATTCCTTTCAGAATGCGACACGTCCGGCGAACCAGACTGTTCCTTCAGCTCAGCAAACCTCCTCCAAGCCCAAACAGCAATGGAAACCCAAGGTCTCCTCCAAACTCGAGGCTTTCAAGCCTTCATCGGCATGACTCACCAAACCCGGGTCCACACTCTGCTGTGGGTGGTCATCTGCATCACAATCACAGCATTTGGGAGGATTCAGTGGCGGACCCATGGGTTTTACAGATGGTGACAGAAGGGTACAGGATCCCTTTCGTCTCTCTTCCTCCCTTTCGCTTCTTTCCTTCTCATACGCCTCAGGGTGCGGAGAAACTGTCTGTTCGGCGCTATTCAGGCTCTTCTGAACAAGGATGTTCTAGAGCCGGTTCCAATTCAGAACAGAGGTATGGGTTTTTACTCAAACCTCTTTGTTGTCTCCAAGAAGGACGGTGGTTGTAGTCCCATTTTGGACTTGAAGGCTCTCAGTTCCTTTGTGATCCGGACTCATCACCAGGAGTCTCTACGTATGGTGATTGCTGCCATGTCCCCGGGGGAATTCCTTGCTTCTCTGGATCTTCAGATATTTACAGATAGTCATTCATCCAGAGAGCCGGCAGTATCTCCGATTTGCCTGAGACCTGGGTCATTTTCAGTTTTCAGCTCTTGCATTTGGTCTGACGACAGCTCCTCAAGTCTTCAACCATGTCCTGAGAGCCTTAGTGTCCGTTTTCCACCGGGACAGCATCAGAGTTGCTCCATGCATGGACGACCTGCTTCTGAAGGCCCCCTCTGTGGAACTTCTTCATCAGCAGGTTCATCAATGCATTCATGCTCTCACCCATCAGGGGTGGATCATCAACTTGGACAAATCAGATCTTGTTCCATCCCAGCATCTGGTCTTCCTGGGCCTCCTCTTCGACACCCAGAAGAGCAGGGTGTTTCTCACGGACGTGGTGGCTTACCAGATCACCCACAGGGTTTCTGCGGTCCTGGCTCAGGATCCAGTTCCAGCCAGTAAGCTGACCTCTCTAGTGGGGAAATTCATTTCCACCATAGAAGCGGTACTGTTTGCCATGGCACACACCAGGGAACTCCAGCGGTTTGTGATCCAGGTGTGCAGGGCTCAGCCAGACCTTCTGAAGATGTCTGTGTCCCTCCCTCTTCATGTGGAACTGAGTTTGTTGTGGTGGCTAGACCTTTCCAATCTGCTGAAGGGCAAGTCCTTCCTGGTATCCTTCTGGACCATGGTGACGATGGATGCCAGCCTCTCCGGCTGGGGAGCGGTCCTGGGTCGCCTGAGCTCTCAGGGTCTATGGTCTCCAGAGGAAGTTATTTCCTCTGGCCTACATCTTTCTTCTCCTCCCAATGTTGCACAGGGTGTTACGGAAATTACGACTGGAGCTGTCCAGTCATTCTGATTGCTCCGTACTAGCCTCGCCAAGCTTGGTTTCCAGAGCTTCTGGATCTGTCAGTGGCATAGGCATTCCAGCTCCCTTGCTGTCCGGATCTTCTTCTGCAGGGTTATCTGTGGAAGGAGGATGTTCATTGGCTCGCTTTGACGGCTTGGAAATTAAATCCTCAGTATTGAAGAAGAAAGGTTTTTCTTCTGGGGTGGTGGCTACTATGCTCAGTGCCCTCAAACCTGTTTCTTCCAAGATCTACCATTGTGTCTGGTCGACCTTTCTATCTTGGTGTACTGACAGGGACTTGTCTCAGGAATTTGATCTGCCTACGGTCATGGCCTTTTTGCAGGACAGTGTAGATAAGGGCCTCAGCTTGAGTTCCCTTAAGGTTCAGACTTCTGCTCTCTCTGTTTTCTTTCAGAGGTGCATTGCCATCTTTCCTGATGTCAAGGTTTTCATCCAGGGCATTGCTCATACTCGTCCTGCTCCTCCGTGGGTTCTTAATTTGGTTTTGGACGTTCTTCAGCGCCCTCCATTTGAGTCTTTGGCTACTATTCCTCTACGCCTGTTGACATGGAAAATGGCTTTTCTCCTGGCGATTGTGTCTGTCCACCTTGTCGCGGAGTTACATGCTCTGTCCTGTAAACCACCCTATTTGGTGTTTCATAAGGACAAGGCGGTGCTTCGCACCTCTCAGGACTTTCTCCCAAAGGTGGTTTCTGAGTTCCAAATCAATCAGGAGATTGTGGTGCCCTCTTTCTGCCCTGACCCCCACCTCTGACAAAGAGAGGGATCTCCACTTGTTAGACGTGGTGCATTGTCTCAAGTTTTATGTACATCGCACTATCAGGCAATCTGACACATTGTTCATCATTACCTAGGGTCCTAGGGCAGGATGACCTGCATCTAAAGTGACTATTGCTTATTGGATCATGTCCACTATTCGTAAGGCTTATGAGCTGAGGAAGAAGCCTGTCCCCTTTCAGGGACATGGCTCATTCTACACGATCTACTGGGGCCTCTTGGGCTCACAAGAATCAGGCCTCTGCTGATCTGTTGTGCAAGGCTGCCACCTGGTTGTCTGTGCACACCTTTTTGAAGCACTGCCGTGTTGAAGTACTGGCATCGGCTGATGCCAGCTTTGGGAGGAAAATCCTGGAGGCAGTTTTGCCTGTCTAGGATTTTCTTGGTTCTTGGTGCTTCCTTCACTTTTGAGCCCTGTTGGCTCTAGTTCAGTGTGCTGTGTAACAGTTGGGGTGTTACCCCTGTTCAGTGTCCGTTGACACTTCGTTAGTTTTTTGGGCTATCTCTGATCTGATGATTCATATCTGCTCTGGTGACTTTGGGGGCTTTGCGTCTGGTCCTTCCCTTACTTCCCGCCTCTTGGAAACTCAATGGTTGGACATCCCAAAGTTACCAGTAACCTGTATTGGATGACAGAGAAAAGAGGATTTTAGTCTTACCTGTTAAATCATTTTCCCTTAGTCCATACAGGTTACTGGTCTCCCACCCAGTCAAGGGACCATGCTTGGCTCTCCATTGGCAGACCATGGGAGTCCTTCGGGGTCACGCTCACAGGAGTCTTCTTTCCCTTGCACTATCTAGTCAATAGTTAGTGTCTCAAATCTTTCTGCAGCTTGTTGGCTAGCTGCAGCCAAGGAGGGAAGGTAGGCTCCACCCCCGGCATACAATTCTAGAATTGTTTCTTCCTACAATTAAAGGGCCAATCACCTACCCAAAGTTACAAGTAACCTGTATGGACTAAGAGAAAAGGATTTAACAGGTAAGACTAAAATCCTCTTTTAAACCCCTTGAATTCTGGAAAGGTCTCCATTGTATTGCATTGAAGGGGTTTAAACCCCCTTTAAAGGGACAGTAATACTTAAAAATTACTATCCCCAATGTTGTATCCACTAAAAAACTGAATTAAATGAGACCAGCGGTATCTCTAAAACATTTATGGTTTGAGAAATATCCGCTTTCAAAGTTCCCTCCCCCCTGATGTCAGCATTCTAGCTGACAGCAAGGGAATCCGGGACCGGGGAAGGCTCTGCAGCAGAGCCGAGATCGCATTAATAAAAAAGAAATCCTTAACTTAAAAGGTCTTCTACGTGTGCTTGCAAACCAACCACACGTAGAAGACCTTTTTAGTAAAGGATTTCTTTTTTTATTAACGCGATCTCTGCTCTGCTGCAGAGCCGCCGACTGATCCCAGGAGAGGATTCCCTGCTTTCAGCTGGTATTCAGTTGCATTTTTTTGGGAGAGGTAAGACACTGATGACAGTTCTGCATAGAATGTTATAGTAACAGCTTTATCACTTCCTGTCAGTTTGAGCTTTCTGGAAGTAATGAAGCTGATAATTTCTGGCAATTAACTGTTATATGTCTTTAATAAAACAACTGCCAGCAGTAAGCGCACACTTACTTAAGTAAGCAGGAAAACACCTATAGAGGGTTTTTTTATATTTTTTTTTTAAGTGTACTACTCATTTAAAATTTCAGGAGTTTCGGGAATTTGTATTTGTTTCCTATGGTGTATCTGGGTTTGTCCCATATTTTCAGTACTTTCTTAGTATAACACTAAGGGGCGGGCTGTATATGTACTAAAGTGGTGGCCGATTGTGTGCAGTGCACCGTTTTCAATAAAGCTTCTACAAACAGTGGGGGTTCAGTTGTTATACTTACCAGGAAAAGGCCAACACTACAGTCACTATTCTATTATATAAGAGAGTTTGCATTGTATTTTATTCCACATTCGTTCTGTGTATTACCTTTCTATTCTGCAGTTTGCTTCACCTTGTATATTCTTGTGGCCATATGTTCAAAGAAAAAGTGGAAAAATTCTGGGGAGGCAAAATCAACTACACCAAATGGGGAAAAAATAGCAAAACAAAAAAAATTGCCCAAATGTTTGCTTATTTGTATTGAGATTTGAACCCCTTCATTACTTGAAAGATGTCCGGTTCATTGCTTGGCAGGCTTTTCAATTATTTGTCAGAAGTGTCGGATGCATCATTTAAATAATATAAATATATAAAAACAGCAGCTCCAATTAATCATCATAGTATTTGGGCCATGGAGAGTGTTATTTCGATACTGTCAGAGTTGTAGTTCCAAAGTAATTGAATGATAATGTATCCCCCTTCCCCCCCCCTTTTTCCTAGTGTAACACTGCTCACCTCAGATGTGGAATATATATATATATATATATATATATATATATATATATATATATATATATATATATATATGCAATAAAAACCACAAACAAGCAACCAGGCTGGCTAAAACTGAAAATGAGAAAAGTATTGCAAAAGAGAGCAAGAAAAATCCTAGAAATCTCTAGAAGTATATAAATGGCAAACATTTAAGGCAGATATTGTCCCTTCTTAAAATGGAGCAGGAACCGAGGATAAATTATTTCATTTTGTTTACACAAATAAAGAAACAATGGCAGGCTTCAGGCAAACCAGGAAAATTTCAGACTTTCATCTGTCATGTTAACTTCTTACTGAGGACAAAGTCTCAAAGAAACTGGAAAAGGTTATGGTGATTAAAGCACCTTGATCTGATGTTATACATACAAGAGTACTTAAGGAGCTTAGATCAGTACAAACAAGACCATTTTACTTTAATATTTATTGATTCACTCTCATCAGGTCTAGTGTGCTGTGATAAAAGGAAAGCAGATGTGGTTCCCATATTTAAAAAAGGGGCTAAATCTAAAATTGGAAATTACAGACCTGTGAATTTTGACCTGTATACTGGGTTAGATATTAGAAGGATTACTAACCAGTAGTATTGAGGCTTGTGTGAAGACCATCAACATTATGGTTTTATGAATAATAGATCTGGTTAAATTAATATATTATATTTTATGAAAAGGGTAAGAGGTACCATGGACCAGGAGCATAACTTGAGGGGGAAAAGAGGGCTTGGTTGTGATTGGACCCATTTTCCCTGTGGTCGAATGGGTTCTAGTTAAACCTAGAGTTGCCACCCAGCCGGTATTTTAACGGGCGGCCGGTAAAAAATTGGCTTCTGTCCAATGTTAAGTCTATGGAGGTAATGCCACGGCCAGTATTTTTTTGAGAAAAAGGTGGCAACCCTAGTTAGACCCCTGGCAGAATATTTGTGTTAGGGTACCCAAAAATCTTACATATAGATAGATATACACTAGATAGGAAAATACTTGGTGAAAGATTTAAGTCTGATAGACAAGAGACCACAACAATGTGCTCTGTGCGGAGTTACTCAGCTGCTGCAGATGGCAATACAGCACTATCCTGTATACAAAGGGATACAGATGCAGTGGAGGGGAATATAATTCTACCTAAAAAGCACAGAGACGTGAACAGAACTGATAAAGGGATTGGAGGATTTGAGTTCTAAAGAGAGACTAGCCAAACTGTATTTGTTTCTGTTACAGAAGAGACGTCTAAGAGGTGATATGATTGCCATCTACAAATATATTCGAGGTCAATACAAAGACTTCTCTAAGGAACCATTTACTCAGACTTGAGCAAAAAACAAAGGGGGCTTCCATTATAGGAAACAAGCTTTCAACTAAAACCGAAGGCAGGGATATTGTTTTTTTTCAGTAAGGGCTGTAAGGTTGTTGAATTTGTTGCCTTGGGGTGTTTGCAGATACTGTAGATGCTTTCAGAAAAGTAATGGATATCTGCTAGCTCAGAAAATGATAGTTAATTATAACAGCTGGTTTCAGCACAGATAGGATGTTGATCCAGGGAAATATTTGATTGACTTTTGGAGACAGGAAAGAATTTTTTTACACACTTGGGATTAATTGGGAAGGGCTTTATTAAGATTTCACCCCTTTCACTGGATCAGCGGGGTTTATAAAGTATGGGCTGAACTTGATTGACACATGTCTCTGTCTTTTTGTTGTCTTCTGGTTCATTAAAGGGATAGTGTAGAACATTACCAAAAGCAGCTCAGTTTGCCCATGATCCTGAATAATACTGCCGGCTGCTGCTCTTATTGTTCAAAACTGTAAAAATACAATGTTATTTTATGCAGAAGTTTAGCCCTCCTGCCCCTTTTCCCGACGTCCACGTTTTACTCTGAGATCCAACGGCAGATCACAACAAGGGGCATGACTGGGGCAGCATCAACTTCCGGGAACCATTTTTTCCCTTCACCCTTTTAACTCCCCAATAAAACACACTACAAGCGTGACTTTGGATAAAGTAGGCCACAGCTTCATTTATTCCTTTACAAATTCAACATAGTTTAACATCAAATAATCCCAATTTACAACATATTAACAATATTAACAATACCATAACCATTAAATAGAAGGGGAGGATCCTTAGCACCGCCACCAGTCCCACCTTGGGCACATCCCCCACTAGCCGCCTCTCCTTACCAGCTCAGTGGGTATCCATAATCAATTGCCTGTCCACTTCCCAGGGACCCCATGCCCTTTAGAAGCCAGACACCCAACCAACGTTTAAAGCGCCAAGGATCCCCCCTCCGCCACGCGCTGTGACAGTCCCAAGGAGGTCAACGAACCACCAACCCTTCATAGACAAACAAGCAAAAGGTAGGGAGGGAGGGAGGGAAGCTCCAACCGCGCTGTGAAGCCAAGAGGAGGAAGCGGAAGCAGGTCAGCCCTATAACTACTCTCCTCCCCCCCCCCCGCTTTCCCACAACACACCTCTTCCCCCCCTCCCCCGCACGCACGCACACACACACTAGAATCCCTACACTGTCTAGCCCCAGTCATGTCCCTCTCTGCCTACCTGCACCCGGCTCCGAGGGTTACTATCTTCAGTTAGTATTAGGAAAAACCTTCCTTCTCTCAACAAAGAGGGCAGGTTTTCCTTATACTGAAGATTGTCCCTAGCTGTGATTTGTCTGGTCAAGAGACTTCAGATCTAATGGGAGGCAGCATTAGAACGGGAAAAGGGTGGGAGTAGTAAACTTCAGCATTAAATTACATCGTAATTGTACAGTTTGGGACAATAAGAGCAGCAGCCAGCAGTGTTATTCCTTATGGTTAACAAACTGAGCTGCTTTGGTAACAATCTATTACTATCCCTTTTATTTTGTTCCTGTGTTACCTCTGTAGAATTCAAGAGGTTGAAATCCCCATTTTAACCAATATGCATTTGCAGTACTCCCCTGTAGTACCGTTGGTTTGCTCCAGAATTTCTCCTATCAGATTATTGTGTTTGTGAACAGAGAAAGACAAGAAAGAAATCTGTAATGTTACAGTAACGGAATAGTGACAGAAAAAGGTGGGCGGAAGCACAGACATCAAGAAGATCTGTCAAGTGAAAATAACCAATTAGTTCTTTAAATGTCAACAAAATTCAGCAATGTATTATTAGCAAATGAGTGTACGGCTGACATGTTCACAATTAGGGCCTTATGTACAAGAGAAAAGCAGGGTGGCTCTGGGGCAAAAAAAAAGAAAACAGTCACCATAATATATCAAGTTCCACATTTCCACCTGAATGAAATGGGACATTTAAAAGGATAGTAATGTTTCACAAAAACAGCAGTTCCAATTAATCGTTATAATATTTGGGCCATGGAGAGTGTTATTTCAATACTGTCAGAGTTGTAGTTCAAGAGTAATTGAATGATAAAGTATCCCCCACCCTCCCCTTTTACCTAGTGTAACACTGCTCACCTCAGATGTGGAATCTGGTATCTTGACCGGACAGATCACAGCAAGGGACAATCTTCTTACTGTGATCATAAGGAAAGCCCTGCCCCCTTGACAGTTTTTTTTCCTTATGCTCTCTTAAGATTGTCCCTCTCTGCGATCCATCTGGACAGTCTTGCTGCTCTGAGGTGAGCAGTGTTACATCAGTAAAAGGGGCGGGAGGGGGACACTTTATCATTCAATTCCTCTTGTACTACAACTCTAACAGTATTGAAATAACACTCTCCATGGCCCAAATACTATGAAGATTAAATGAAGATGCTTTTATTATGAAACATTACTATCCCTTTAACTAATTCAGTGCTAGACAAGTCTCCAGCACATTGCAAAGCAATATATTGAAGATCACCCTAGCAATCAAAAGCCTAATTTATAACCGTGAGTAAACAAAAAGGATTTGATGCGCAGACAACCTCTTTTACCATAGTTAACCAAAATATTGTTCTTGCAGCTCCCCTGACTATAAACATCCTATATAATAATTAGCTAAAACGAGTGTAACGCCGCGTCATGCGCAGTAGAGACTGCCCGCGCCGAGGCTGATACAGAACTGGACGCTCAGAAGGAGCGTCCAGCTCTGTATCAGCCGCGCCGCTGGCAGTCTCTACTTTGCATGACTGTACCGCGACTGGCTGGCAGTGGCACTGTGGCCCGTGTAACGGGTTCTTCAACTAGTATGTAACTAATTGAACACTACTAATAAAAGCTATTTTGAGCTTACCAAAAACCTGTATATTTTATTCTTTTTGTAGATATTTTGGGAGGTTTTGGCTCCTCCTCTCTTGATTAGTAGTTTCCCAAACAGGGTGATAGCTGAATTAGGAAAGGTATAATTGGCCCCCTCGTTTCCCTCACAAGGGTTTTACTCATAGTAGAGGTCAGGTAGAGTCACTGTTTTTAACTGCATTTTCTGAATCTGGGGGCAAGTTTTCCATGTCTTTGGCCAAAAACATGACACTAAACCCCACTGTTTTATTTGTAGCAATTTATAGGTTGTGTATTTGTAAAACTATACACTTATGCAAGTAATTGAACACTACTAATATTTTGCGCTCACCAGGAACCTGTATGTTTTATCATTTTTATATCCGTGGGGACTGAAATAAAACCCAGTGGTGTTGCTAGATTGCTTCAGAACTGAACATTTTTCTTTTGTGCATAAAATTTACTGATCCTAATGTGTCAATGTGAAACTGGAGCAATTATTGGATAAAACAACATCCCATAGGGGAGAAAAAAATTATTATTAAAATTTCCATTGATTTTAAATGTTATTTTCATCCCCTTCAGTGCTAGATATATCTACAACACACTGCAAAATATAAATGTCTCTAAATACTAATATATCTATATACTAGCAATGTGGGACGGCTCTGCCCATCAGACTATATAGGGAATTAATGCACACACACACAGAGACACACACGCAAATGCACAGGCATGCACTGAGATGCATAAAGAACGACACAGACATACACATATACATGCAATCACAACATGAAGACACATAGAGTGTGATACAGACATGTAACACACACAGTGAGGAACACACTGGCACACAAAGAGACACACACACATACACAGAAGTGAGTTATAAGGGGGTGACTTATGTGTCATTGTAATGAGTTTGCGTTTGCACTTATGCCTCCACTGTGGCATTCATTCATATAGTTGAAATACATGTGGTGATTGCACATACTATGGTGGAAGGTGGATCGTGCTGGCTCCAGGGGTGTGAGTGTGTGTGTGTGTGAGTGGCATTCATTCATATAGTTGAAATGCATGTGGTGATTACACATACTATGGTGGAAGGTGGATCGTGTTGGCTCCTGGGGTGTGAGTGTGAGTGAGAGTGTGTGTAATTGAGTGTGTATGTTTGATGTGTCTGTGGTGTAGGAGCGAATGGCAGCCATTTTGTTTTTTCAGTCACTTGGATAGTGGTGGGCGGGTTGGATAGTGGGGGCAGGCCAACTCCCTGCATGATTTAGATCACTCCCCCATTGAATCACCCAGTGGGAGCAGTAACTCCTCCTTACTTAAGCTGAGGTAACATAGCAATATAACACATGGTGGCTCTTCAGTTAAGGCAACGTAGCAGTATGCTGAGGGAACAAATAGAAAGTGATGTTTGAGGCTTACCCTCTGTAACATACAGCAAAGCATCTCTCTCCCTTTAAGGAGAAAGGGCAGGAAATAGGAAGTGGAGGAGTGACAGTTGAAAACAGACAGTTCGTGAGGTTGACTGAAGAGATGAAAAGAGTTAAATAAAAGAGTTGCTATTAAGTTTATCCCTGAGTTTGTATTTTATGGAAACATTACACCCTCGTACTGAAACAGAGTGTATGGAGGGTTACAATTATCTGTGGGAGGTGAAACAGTGTGTTTGTGGGGTCATGATCCTGAGTGAGAGTGTGTGTGTGGACCGAGAGAAGTTATTGATATCCCCTACTTCAGGAGCGAGTGGCAGCTATATTTTTTTTTGTCAGTTGGATAGTGGTGGGCGGGCTGGAGGGGGCGGGCCAACTCCCTGTATGATAATCATGCCCCCATTGAATCGCCCAATGGGAGCAGTAACTTCCCCATTGAATCACCCAATGGGAGTTGTGTCTCTTAATGAGGCATAAATTATGTAATGAGGCATTCTGTTCAATGTGTGTGTGTTTTCGGAGGAGACATAAATTATGTTCTGTGTGTGAGGTACCATAAATTATGCAATGAGGCTTATTCTTTTATATATATATATATATATATATATATATATATATATATATATATATATATATATATATATATATATATAGATAATATATATCTAATACACACACACACACATACTGGGGGGAGAGGACTACTCGCATCTGATAGATGGAAGACCCCTCTTTTTACATTTAAAAAAACTACTTATTATGGATCTTCATGTGATCACCTAGCAAACATACATGTCTTCTATATATACTGTATATAATTTGCTAGGACCCGTTGCACCCTGTGTGTGTAACACGCACGGATACAGAGATCAATGCCTCCTAGCAGATTGCGCGTGTGAGGCAGTTGAAGGGAAAGCAGCTGTAGAGCAGCACGCTCCGGGGATCACCACAATACCGCCACTGTCCCCCTTCCCCGTCGCCATGTGGAGGAACAGAAACGCTTCTGCATAACCTAGACCCTGACGAATGATGGGCTTTAAAATGGTTCTATCACATACAGAAAAGTAATGCTCATTAGATAGATAGAGCATTTAGCAAAAAAGTTTAATATGGTAGTCATTTTTGAAAAAAAAAAAAGTTATCTGTGCAAAAATTCAAGTTTAAAACGTGCCCAGCAGCCTACTTCTGCTTGCAGCACTGTCCCACTACCCAGCATCCTCCAATGACTGAGGCTTTCTTTCTCTAAGCTGGAGCGATCTCATTGGCAGAGATCAATATCTAGCCAATGAGATCGCTCCAGCTTAGAGACAGACAGCCTCCGTCATCGGTAGATGCTGGGTAGTGGGACGGGAGCAGCTTCTGTGCGGCAAGTGGAAGTAGGCTGCTGGGTACCTTTTAAAATTGAATTTTTGCGTTGATAGCGGGTTTTTTTCAAAAATGACTAACATATTAAACTTTTTCACTAAATGCTTTATCTAATGAACATTAGATATCTATATGTGATAGGTCTACTTTAATGTAGTATATTTGTATTTGAAAACTGGAAAACATTGTGGTAGGCATGGTTTTGTGCTTCTAGCATTTCCCCACAGAGAGAAAGACATTACTCTAATTGCACTCCTGAAAACACCCCCTAATGGACCATAAAAATGTGGATCCTGAAGGAGAAGTTGTAAAACCAAAGTTTAGTAGATTATATTAAAAATAGATTAAGAAGACATGCAAATAAATATTGAACATGTGGCTAAGTGGAATTGAAATAATTGCAACTAGCAAATTCCCTTGGTAACAATACTAGATATGAGAAGTGGTGAATAAATTAGACATATATTCTCACACGTGTAAGACGGATCTCCAGAGTATCACTACTAATATAATTCTAGTAGTGATACTCTGGAGATCCCATCGTACACATATGAGAATATATGTCTAATTCCTTCACCACTTCTCGTATCTGGTATTGTGCCCAAGGGAATTTGCTAGTTACATAATTAGGAAAACATACATTACCCTAATTGAACTCATGAAAACGCCCACTAATGGGCCACTAAAATTTGGATCATGAAGAAGAAAATTCAAATTGTAAAGCCAAACTTTAATAGATTATATTACAAATATATTAGGAATACATATTTTTCTCTCAGTCTGTGGGAAGAAGCTTTTTGCATTTGTATTCATTACCTCTGCACCCAAGTACCGGCTTTTTAAATTGGGATAATCCCTGTCCTTGTAGATAGTGCAGTCTAGAATTTTTTTCTTTTTGAACCCCCTACAGTATTTCAGTTTATACTAATTGGGTACGATTTTTCTTGGGCTGGCAATATATATTGAGTACAGTAGGAAATGTCATGGTTTTTCAAAGACATTAGTATTGTTGAAGTTGCTCAGTTTTTCCCATATAGCCTCCTTCAGGAAATATTTATGCACACTAATGCAGGGTTAAAAATCAAATGACCCCTTATTTGATGTGTCTGATTGCTTTTTAAAATAGCATGCTTTTTCCCAATGTATTTATTTTTATGATAATTTTAGTGCAGGTAGGTAATATTAGAAATAAAAATGATAGGTATAGTTTAGTGCTCCTGGCACCCCTTACAGTAGCTCATACCAAACCAATGTGGTACCATTGTTCTCAGGTTTGCTAGAAGTACTGATTGCATCAGGAAATTCCATCAGTTTGAAAGAATTTAGTGTCTTCAAAGTGATGGAAATATTTAAAAAAAAAAACAAATAACTTTTTCCCCCTATAATGCCACCTTTTGGAAATTAGCTCATCAGCCTTGAGGTAAAAAGGGAAGTGACCTCTCATTGGATGCAGTGCTTGTCTTATTTCGAAAACAGCATGCTTTGTCTACCTTTTATCCATATTTGTAGAAGTGACAGCCGTTTTAGTACAGGCAGGTTCTAATTGAAAACTGTAAGAAAAACAAAATATTTTGGGGTAAGGGTAGTTCCATGCTTCTGCCCCACTATGATATGTCAGCTGTTACCATTAAAAAAAATTCCATAGATTTGTGTTTGCCAGGCTAGGGGTAGAAAGGCAAGTTACCCCTCATTTGTGGAGATTGTCTTCTTATCAAAATGGTGTGTCTTTTCTGTTTTGTTTTTTTTTTGTTTTGGTTTTTTTCTTGTGTATAGTTGTTACCAAAAAAAAAAATGTTGAAAACGTACAAGTTTTGGTCCATTCAAATATCTGGTCCCGGCATCCACTACAGTACATTAAAGGGGAGCTATCACCCCAGCTAAAGTCCACCCCACTTAATTAGGCATCTAGCGATAAGCTTAACAATCAAACTGTTATGTGAATAAAGACGGCGTTAGTCAAAAATCCTATCTAAGCTGACACTGACGATCAGGCAACAGTGCAGACATCTTTGCTTACAGATGTCTGCACTGTCAGTCCCGGTCTCCTCTAGGAGGCGTTGCATGGTACCTTAAGGTACCAGAACGGACTGACAGAGCGCAGATGCCTTGAGAACGCTGTTGCCTGGCCGTCAGTGTCGGGTGAAGTAGGATTTTTGACTAACGCTGTCTTTATTCTGCATAACAGTTTGATTGTTAAGGTTATCGCTAGATCCTAATTAGGTGGGGTGGACTTTACTTGGGGTGATAGTTCCCTTTTAACTCATACCAGTTTACTTAGGAGACCTCTAGTTATCTACGCTAGTATGGTATATTGTGGTTTTCAGTGATTTTGGCATATTTGAATGCGTGTCAATCTGAAGAGGAAAAAACAAAACACTTTTTTGCTATAGCTCTCTCTCCTGGCGATTTTTTTCATAGCAAACCAGCCTTTTGGGTAGAAAAGCATGTGACAAGTCTCTGAAATAGGAATTTTGTACAGATTTATCAAATTATATGTATATTGTGTAAATATATGTATGTGTGTGTATATGTATATACATATACACACCATGTAGGTTATATGGTTTATTTCTTGTTGTTTTCTGCCTGAAATGCAGAATGGTACAAAATGGAAAAAGCAAAATTACACTTTTTTCAGTGTTTAATATTTATAAGGAAAACCTATACATAAAATGACAGATGTTGGTGTCTTAGATGGGCAAGTGAATTCCAAACTTAGAACCATAAACAATTGCTAGTTGAACATAAAACATGCACCCCAGGGCAGCTGTTTGTCATTCACTGTACTGAACTTTCAACAAGAAAAATGCATTCTGGGTAAAATATTTTGAACATATTAGGGGTATCCACAAACCAGTGGTACCTTTTTGACATACCTGGCAACTGTCTGGATCTACCCCAGAGAATCTGTTTTTTTTAGAGTTAATTACCGGGTCTCCAGGGACAGAGGATTTTTCTCTGGGTCTGGTGAGTTTCCTGTAAAACCCTGCCCACTTCTCCTCCTTCCCATCCTGTTCTGCCCACTTCTCCTCCTTTACACTTCCTGCTCACTTCTCCTCCTCACCCTATTCCACACACTTCCCACCTACTTCTCCTCCTTCGCTTCCTGTTCCTCAACTTTTCTCCCACTTCTCTTCCTTCCCACTTCCCACCCAGTTCTTCTCCTCACCCTATTCCACACACTTCCCTCCTACTTCTCCTCCTTCCTACCCTGTTCCTCAACTTCCCAAACACTTCTCCTCCTTCCCACTCAGTTCTTTCCACCCACTTCTCCTCCTCACCCTATTCCACACACTTCCTGCCTACTTCTCCTCCTTCCCACCCTGTTCCTCGACTTCCCGCCCCCACTTCTCCTCCTTCCCACTCAGTTCTTCCCACCCACTTCTCCTCCATACCATATTCCACACACTTCCCACATACTTCTCTTCCTTCCCACCCTGTTCCACACATTTCCCACCCACTTCTCCTTCCCACCCTGTTCCACACACTGCCCGTCCACTTCTCCTCCTTCACTCCCTATTCTGTCCACTTCCCACCCACTTCCTGAGTACCTAATTAAGTCCACAGGAGCCCTCTCTGAGAGGATGACATTTCCAGCTACGTTTTTTGAAAGTGTATAATGTGTATAGATTGTTCACAGAAAAAAAATCTCTCTCTCTCTCTCTCTCTCTCTCTCTCTCTCTCTCTTTATATATATATATATATATATATATATATATATATATATATATATATATATATATTTGACTGTAAAAGCAACAAACGTGTGAAAAATGCTTAGCACTGTGGAGTCTTAAGAGAGAAGTAGTGAATGTAAAATGGATCTCACGTTAAGTCATTAAAGTCATTAGCCCTGCTGTCGGGTAGTCAATTTTTATTTTTTTTTAGCTTCAAGCAAACCCAGTAATAATTTTTCTAAAGTAAATTACTGGTTGTCATACCCTGCTGCTTTTAAGCTAAGAACCTTATTGTAAAGTCATTTAATGGTGTTATTTCTTATATATTCAAATTTATTTATTTTTACCATCCCCACAGAGAGCAAGGCAGCCATTTACCACAGGTTTATGTGAAGGAAGCACATTCATCTATTTGCCCACTAGGGGGTTACTTTATTAATAGGATGACGTGATTTATGGTTTCTCTGTGCAACCTTCAGAGAACTAATAAACCTATAGGGATAAGCGACTCCTAGTGCCCCAGCTCCAAAATTCTGGGTCAAAACCAGTTGCACTGTATGGGACCAAAAAAAAAATGTCTTTAACTCAGAGGGTTAACCCATTGAATGCTACAGAGTTCTGCAACGCATTGGAAAGCTGTGCATTGGACCTTCATAGTGTTCAAGTGGTTAAAAGCCCCATTTAAATCAATGGCAACTTGTTTGGCCCCTATGCTGCAGTTAGTTTGCCCAGAGTTACCAGTTCTTTAGAAAATGAGGTCCTTAACCCCTTAAAGACCAGAGGGGTGTGCATTGCATGGATATCTAATGCATCCAGTGCATACCTCCTTTCCTACAACAAGATTGAAGACACCAATTTTGTACATGGGATGCTTTACTTTATTTTCTCCCTTACCTGAGCAGAACCGTAGCACTGTATTGTACTATACACGTAACCCTTATGTATGCTTTATGTCATCCGTAGTAATGTTAGATTAAAGGTGACCACCTGCTTTAAAGGGATATGTGGTCGCTTTAGTTAGATTGTAAGCTTTTGAACAGGGACTCCAAGTGGGTCACTTTCCAAAGCACCTGTTACCCTGTATTTTACAAACCCTTAAATTATAAAGAGCTGTATACACTTATGACACTATATAAGTAAACCTATTCATTAATTCATTTATTCATTGTTCGCCCATCTGGTCCCTAGTGAGCTAATGTGTTTATCTGAAGGCAATATAGGTAGATGTCCTTCATACAAGAGATAAGTGTACACCGTACCTGGGAACTTGCTTATCTTGAGCCCCCAGAGATGGGTCATGTGTTGCTGACAAGATGATGTCAATGATGCAATTTGCATCATAAAAGGGGCGCAGCTTAATCTGGTGAACATGGGCTTAGGTGTAATTGTGTCATAAAGTGGGTGGGAAGTAGGAGGAACAGGATGGGAAGGAGGAGAAGTGGGAGGGAAGTGGGGGGAACAGGATGGGAAGGAGGAGAAGTGGGAGGAACAGGATGGGAAGGAGTAGAAGTGGGAGGAACAGGATGGGAAGGAGGAGAAGTGGGAGGGAAGTGGGAGGATCAGGGTGGGAAGGAGAAGAAATTCACCACTGCTGGAGAATCGGCCTCTGTCCGCGTATACCCAGTAATTCAGTCTGAAACCGGAGTCTCAGGGGCAGCTCCAGGTATAAGTGTACAAACATACTTTTTGCATGGGCAAGTTATTCTGTGACAAACCAACTGCAGTGCTGCACTATATTTAGACACATAAAAGCTCCAATTCAGTGTGGATTTAACCCACTTGTATGCTAAAAAAGTATCCAATAGGGTGATCACATGTCCTGGATTTTAAATGTGTGTCGCACATCCCAAGCAGACCCTTTGCAGCACATTAAAAAGTCCCAGACTGATGCCTATGACGGCCCAGAGTTCTAAACAATAGCAGGAAACAATTGCCCATTGATGGCTGTAACAGAAAGTTGCGCTTGTGCTGGGCTACAAAAAAAATGGCCTCCACACTTAGTTCTAAACAACACTAGAGGGAGAACTGATCCCAGCTGTCTGATTCCAATCAGTTTCTACAACACCACTTTCCTGTAGCATTATGATACACTTGGGGCTTGGCATCCATTTTCTTGTACCCAAAGATGTGTCCCTTTCTATCAGACAATGGGAAGTTCACTCTCTAAATTTTAAATCTCTGTTCTTCTCTTTAGAAAGCACAGGTCTCCAAAGCATTGCACAGCTATGCACAGAGGCCTCACTAACATTCAGTGGGTTCAAAGACCATTTAAATCAATGGTAGTTTGGGAAATTATTTCCCCTATGATCATACGTGGGAATTTTCTACATCAGAGCCTCTGGAGAGAGGGCTCATGGGCTGTGAATGGACATGTCTAAATGGAGCGAATCACATCAATAAGTGGGTGAAGCTGAATAAGATGGGCAGGGCTTAATCAGGATTGGAGAGGCGGGGTTTAATATTAAATGGGCAGGATGTGGGAGGAACAGGGTGGGAAGTAGGAAGAAAGGAGGAGAAGTGGGTGGAGTTACCCAGGAAACTGTACAAAGTCAGAGAATTAGCCTCTGTCCCCGGAGACCCAGTAATTAACGTTAAAAACTGGAGTCTTGGGCCAGATCCAGAGGATTCCCAGATTTGGATATGATGCAGTAGGGTTGCTCCAAAATGACTCCATTCCCCTTTGAACTTGGGGACCTGTACGTGTTTGAACTCTGCCATAGTCCATAGCTTTTCAATCTTCGGTCATAATCTGATAAAGAAAATAGTTTATTAGGACAGTGGATGGGGCTTTTCTCTATGTATAATCTCATTCATAATGTGTCTGCCTATTGTCTATTCTGAGGAGGCGTGGACAGAATGTAGTCTTCAGTGGAGCCTGGTAAACACAAAGCTAAATGCAATGGTCGTGCCTGAGACATTCAGGAGTTACACACACGCTTAGATCAATGGGACATTGATTCCCCTACTGCAGACGTGCTTTGCTCTCATCAGTACATCAGCCCCAGCCCTTGACAATTTATTAGATTTTTTTTTTTTTTAAATAAAATATGTTGCTTTATTTATATAATTTTTTAAATGGTGGATTTATCCCTTTGAGGACCATGTGCTACACACCCATCTGGTTTACAAAGTGCTAACCCATATGTAGATTTCTGCTGCATTTAATAAAGTAATAACCTTATCTCACACAGATAAAATCATACAAGCCAAAATGAGTCACGATTTAAAACCACAATCCTATATTTATTGTTTGCAACATAAAATCTCTCTCTCTCTGCAAATCTACCCACACAGATTGATAATGAATACAACACTGTGCTGCTGACTACCAGTTCCCAGTACAGGCTCAACGACTTTTTGCAATTCTCACTCATGAAAATTGCCAAATCTGTTGCCAACCATGTAGACACATTATTCACATGCATACCTGGGAACTTTCAAATTGGTCCAACACTGAGATCTTTGAAATATTAATCCTTAAAGTTCCTTAGAAGATAGATTTCAGGTGATAAATCCCTGCTTGCTCTATCCAGGAAGTGTTTTTATCGATCTGCAAAGGTCCCGTAATATGCTATAACTTGGAGTTTTCACTGACTGAGCATATAAAAGAGAAGCAGGACATCTACCTCTGTCTGTCTTTCTGGTAGAAATGGCAGCAGTTTAGGGACTAAATAAGCCGTTATTTGGTGTAGATGAGATAAAGGGATAATAATTAGTGATGAGCGAGCACCCCAATGCTCGGATGTTCGGGTGCTCTGACCGAGCACCCCCTGAGGCTCGAGTGCTCGGCCGAGCACCCGAGCCCCATTGAAGTCAATGGGAGGACTCGAGCATTACACCAGGCACCCCCTGCTCTGATGAGGGGAGGGTGCCTGGTCCATAGGAAAAGGGCAGAAAAAGATGGAAACACTACAGAAATGGTTCAGGGACAGCATAGGGAGGATGTCTGGATGCACCTTGGACTCCAACATCGCTGCTGGGAACGATCTTTCGCCCGTAGTACGCCATTTTTACAGACTGACCGTAAAACACACAAAAAGGAAAATAAAAACGACTTTAGGCGAAAAATTGTTACCAAACAGTATTTGCTGTATATTTACTTGTATATCATCTGCAAATTCTCCCAAAAATTTCATCGATTTTCTGAAGTGAGGCCATGATTAAGAGGGAAACGTGCGCAGAGGCAAATTATCCCAAAAATTTCCTTGATTTTCAGAACTGAGGCCATGATTAAGAGGGAAACGTGCGCAGAGGCAAATTCTCCCAAAAATTTCCTTGATTTTCAGAACTGAGGCCATGATTAAGAGGGAAACGTGCGCAGAGGCAAATTATCCCAAAAATTTCCTTGATTTTCAGAACTGAGGCCATGATTAAGAGGGAAACGTGCGCAGAGGCAAATTCTCCCAAAAATTTCCTTGATTTTCAGAACTGAGGCCATGATTAAGAGGGAAACGTGCGCTGAGCTGACCATCTAAAACATTATGGGTGAGGGTCTGCTGCAGAGCTGACCATCCTAAACATTATATGCGAAGGCCCGCTAGTGAGCTGACGCTATAAAACATTATATGAGAGGGCCCGCTAGAGAGCTGACCCAATAAAACATTATATGAGAAGGCCCGCTGGTGAGCTGACCTATATAAAAATTGGCAAACAGGGCCCGCTGGTGAGCTGGCCCTATATAAAAATTATATCACAGGGCCCGCTGGTGAGCTGGCCCTATATAAAAATTATATCCCAGGGCACGCTGGTGAGCTGGCCCTATATAAAAATTATATCCCAGGGCATATGGAAGAGGAGGAGGAGGATGAGAACATTAAGAGTCAACCATATACCCGTTTTTGGGGTGGAAGGGGTGAATGGGAATACAGAGTATTCCCATCATTGTAAATAACATATATAAAGTGAGTTTATGTTCCCCCGGGGCTTTCCTCCAGTGGAGTGGAGAAGTCAGGGGAAATCCAGGCCTTGTTCATTTTTATAAGTGTCAACCTATCAGCATTGTCGGTGGAAAGGCGGATACGCTTATCTGTTATGATGCCACCAGCAGCACTAAATACCCGCTCAGACAGAACGCTGGCGGCAGGGCAGGCCAGCACCTCCAAGGCGTAGAGTGCCAGTTCATACCACGTGTCCAGCTTGGACACCCAGTAGTTGTAAGGCACAGAGGGATCATTGAGGACGCTGACACGGTCTGCTACGTACTCCTTCACCATCTTCCAAAACTTTTCCCTCCTTGTGACACTAGGCTGCGCATCAGGGTGAGGGTGCTGGCGGGGTGTCATGAAGGTGTCCCACGCCTTGGAGAGTGTTGCCCTGCCTTTGTCGGAACTGCTGTGTGCTCCCCTTTTCTCCCCTTCTCGGTTGGCCAAGGTAGCACGTACTCTGCCGCCAGCGTTGTCAGATGGAAAATTTTGGAGCAATTTTTCAACAAGAACCTTCTGGTATTGCACCATTTTGCTTGTCCTCTCCACCGGAGGAATGAGAGATGAGAAATTCTCTTTGTAGCGGGGGTCCAGAAGGGTGAACACCCAGTAATCCGTGTTGTCTAAAATGCGTACAACGCGTGGGTCACGGGAAAGGCAGCCTAACATAAAGTCAGCCATGTGTGCCAGAGTACCAACAGTCAAGATTTCGCTGTCCTCACCAGGAGGCTGACTCTCAATATCCTCATCCTCTTCCTCCTCTTCTGCCCACCCACGCTGAAGAGATGGAACTAAAGTTCCATGGCTACCCTCTGTAGCGGAGGCAACCGTGTCTTCCTCCTCCTCCTCCTCCTCCTCCGCCTCCTCCAATTGTCGCTGAGAAGACGAAGTGAGGGTGCTCTGGCTATCACCTTGTGTAAGCTCTTCCTCCCCCATTTCCACCTCTTCCACATGCAAAGCGTCGGTTTTAATTGTGAGCAGCGAGCGTTTCAGTAGACACAGAAGTGGGATGGTTACACTGATAATAGCGTTATCGCCGCTCACCATCTGTGTCGATTCCTCAAAATTGCGTAAAACCTCGCAGAGGTCTGACATCCATTCCCACTCCTCACTTCTGATTACAGGAAGTTGAACGGAGAGGCGACGACCGTGTAACAGCTGGTACTCCACTACTGCCCTCTGCTGCTCACAAAGCCGGGCCAACATGTGGAAGGTGGAGTTCCAGCGCGTGCTCACGTCACACAGCAGCCGGTGAGCTGGCAATTGTAAGCGCTGCTGCAGCTTCAACAGGCCGGCCGAAGCTGTAGATGACTTACGGAAATGTGCACACACGCGGCGCACCTTGGTCAAGAGATCATGCACATTGGGGTAGATTTTTAGAAATCGCTGAACCACTAAATTAAATACATGCGCTAGGCATGGTACGTGTGTGAGCTTGCCGAGCTCCAAAGCCGCCACCAAGTTACGCCCATTATCACACACAACCATGCCTGCTTGCAGGTTGAGTGGCGAGAGCCACTGCTCGGTCTGGTGACTAATCCCCTGCAACAGCTCTGAGGCCGTGTGCTGTTTGTCCCCAAGGCAGATCAGCTTCAGCACGGCCTGTTGACGCTTCCCCACTGCAGTGCTACACTGCTTCCAGCTACTGGCTGATGGGGGAGTGGCGGTGTGTGTAGAGAATTCGGAGGTGGAAACGGAGGAGGAGGAGCCAATAACGTAGGTGCTGGTGGAAACCCTGATGGAGGTAGGGCCCGCAATCCTCGGCGTGGGTAGCACCCGTGCCATCCCAGGGTCCGAGTCGCTCCCAGCCTCCACGACATTCACCCAGTGTGCCGTCAGGGAAATGTAGCGTCCCTGGCCACAAGCACTTGTCCATGTGTCAGTCGTTAAGTGGACCTTCCCAGTAACTGCGTTGGTCAGGGCACGGGTGATGTTACGGGACACATGGTGGTGTAATGCGGGGATGGCACACCGGGAAAAGTAGTGGCGGCTGGGGACCGCGTACCGAGGGACAGCTGCTGCCATCAGGCTGCGGAAGGACTCAGTGTCCACAAGCCTAAATGGCAGCATTTCGATGGCCAGTAATTTTGAAAGGTGTGAGGTTAGTGCTATGGCCTGTGGGTGGGTGGCTGGGTATTTTCTCTTGCGCTCAAATGCCTGGGGTAACGACATTTGGACGCTGTGCTGGGACAGGGAAGTGGATGTGGTCGCTGATGGTGCTTCAGATGCTACAGGTGCAGGGCGGGAGGTATGCGGGCCTGCGCCTTCGACAGGCGATTGGCCGGCACCGAAAACAGGGGAAGAGGAGGCAGTGGTGTGGCCTGCAGACACAGATGGGCGATCCAGGCGTTCCTCCCACTTACTACGGTGCTTGGATGCCATGTGTCGGATCATGCTGGTGGTGGTGAGGTTTCTAGTGTTCATGCCTCGGCTCATTCTGGTGTGGCACAGGTTGCAAACTACAAATCTTTTGTCGTCCGCACTTTCCTTAAAAAAACGCCATACCGCGGAACACCTACCCCTTGGCAAGGTAGATTTACGCAAGGGGGTGCTCCGTGGAACATTTGCGGGCCGGTTTGGTGCGGTCCGCCTTCTTTCTGTAGCCACACCACTGCCTCTTCCAGCCTGTTGCGGTGCTGCAGATGGCTCACCCTCAGGACTGCTGTCATCGCTCGGCTCTACACCTTCCCAGGTGGGGTCAGTCACCTCATCGTCCACCAAGTCCTCCTCCACTTCCTCACTCTGATCATCCTCCTCAAGTCTTGATCCCACCACATACTCAGTCATTGACAACTGTATAACATTCTCCTCAACAAGGTCTTGAGAAGGAAATAGTGGTTGATTTAATGGCAACTGTGTCTCATCATCATCATCATCATCCACTACTTCCTTTGACCTTAAATGCCGTTCACATCTGTCATCTTCTTGTGATTGGGTAGCCTCTAGAGGTTGTGAATCAGGGCACAAGATGTCATGTTCCTCTGCAAGCGTGCTTGGAGAGAGGGTCAAATGAAGGATTGGTGATGAGACGAGCTCATCACTATATCCCAGTGTGGGATCACTTCTTTGACCAGACCGTGTATGGTGGGAGGAAGGATGATCAGAGTGAGGATTATGTTGACCAGACTCTTGGCTACTGAGAGTGGACTTGGTGGAAGACAGGGTGGTGCTTAACCGACTGGAAGCAGTATCAGCTGTCATCCAACCGACCACCTGTTCGCACTGGTCGGACCTCGAGAGTGATGTCCTGCGACGCCCTGTGAAATCAGACATGAAGCTAGGTATGGTGGATGTCTTTCTTTCTTGTGCTCTGGCACCAGGCACAGTTTCTCCGCGTCCTGACCCGCGCCCTGAACTTTCAGGATCACGTCCACTTCCCCGTCCCTTTTTACCCGCCTTCTTCATCTTACACGATATATATGACTTTAATATATATGAGTTTGAAAACTTAACAGTATTTCTTACTATTCTGCAACTCTGCAGAGTACACAGAATAGGCTGCTAAACTGCGGTGACACACACTGAATGGAATAAGTGACTTTAATATTTGAGTTTGAAAAATTAACAGTATTTCTTACTATTCTGCAACTCTGCAGAGTACACAGAATAGGCTGCTAAACTGCGGTGACACACACTGAATGGAATAAGTGACTTTAATATTTGAGTTTGAAAAATTAACAGTATTTCTTACTATTCTGCAACTCTGCAGAGTACACAGAATAGGCTGTTAAACGGCGTTGAAACACACTGAATGGAATATGTGACTTTAATATTTGAGTTTGAAAACTTAACAGTATTTCTTATAATTCTGGAACTGTACAGAGTACACAGAATAGGCTGTTAAACGGCGGTGAAAGACACTGAATGGAATATGTGACTTTGATATTTGAGTTTGAAAAATTAACAGTATTTCTTACTATTCTGCAACTCTGCAGAGTACACAGAATAGGCTGTTAAACGGCGTTGAAACACACTGAATGGAATATGTGACTTTAATATTTGAGTTTGAAAACTTAACAGTATTTCTTATAATTCTGCAACTGTACAGAGTACACAGAATAGGCTGTTAAACGGCGGTGAAAGACACTGAATGGAATATGTGACTTTAATATTTGAGTTTGAAAACTTAACAGTATTTCTTATAATTCTGGAACTGTACAGAGTACACAGAATAGGCTGTTAAACGGCGGTGAAAGACACTGAATGGAATATGTGACTTTAATATTTGAGTTTGAAAACTTAACAGTATTTCTTATAATTCTGCAACTGTACAGAGTACACAGAATAGGCTGTTAAACGGCGGTGAAAGACACTGAATGGAATATGTGATTTTAATATTTGAGTTTGAAAACTTAACAGTATTTCTTATAATTCTGCAACTCTGCAGAGTACACAGAATAGGCTGTTAAACGGCGGTGAAAGACACTGAATGGAATATGTGACTTTGATATTTTAGTTTGAAGACTTAACAGTATTTCTTCCTATTCTGCAACTCTGCACAGTACACAGAATGTGCTGCTACACTGCGGCGAAGCACACTGAATGGAATATGTGACTTTGATATTTGAGTTTGAAAACTTAACAGTATTTCTTATAATTCTGGAACTGTACAGAGTACACAGAATAGGCTGTTAAACGGCGGTGAAAGACACTGAATGGAATATGTGACTTTAATATTTGAGTTTGAAAACTTAACAGTATTTCTTACTATTCTGCAACTCTGCAGAGTACACAGAATAGGCTGTTAAACGGCGTTGAAACACACTGAATGGAATATGTGACTTTAATATTTGAGTTTGAAAACTTAACAGTATTTCTTATAATTCTGGAACTGTACAGAGTACACAGAATAGGCTGTTAAACGGCGGTGAAAGACACTGAATGGAATATGTGACTTTAATATTTGAGTTTGAAAACTTAACAGTATTTCTTATAATTCTGCAACTGTACAGAGTACACAGAATAGGCTGTTAAACGGCGGTGAAAGACACTGAATGGAATATGTGACTTTAATATTTGAGTTTGAAAACTTAACAGTATTTCTTATAATTCTGCAACTCTGCAGAGTACACAGAATAGGCTGTTAAACGGCGGTGAAAGACACTGAATGGAATATGTGACTTTGATATTTTAGTTTGAAGACTTAACAGTATTTCTTCCTATTCTGCAACTCTGCACAGTACACAGAATGTGCTGCTACACTGCGGCGAAGCACACTGAATGGAATATGTGACTTTGATATTTTAGTTTGAAGACTTAACAGTATTTCTTCCTATTCTGCAACTCTGCACAGTACACAGAATGTGCTGCTACACTGCGGCGAAGCACACTGAATGGAATATGTGACTTTGATATTTTAGTTTGAAGACTTAACAGTATTTCTTCCTATTCTGCAACTCTGCACAGTACACAGAATGTGCTGCTAAACTGCGGCGAAGCACACTGAATGGAATATGTGACTTTGATATTTTAGTTTGAAGACTTAACAGTATTTCTTCCTATTCTGCAACTCTGCACAGTACACAGAATGTGCTGCTACACTGCGGCGAAGCACACTGAATGGAATATGTGACTTTGATATTTTAGTTTGAAGACTTAACAGTATTTCTTCCTATTCTGCAACTCTGCACAGTACACAGAATGTGCTGCTACACTGCGGCGAAGCACACTGAATGGAATATGTGACTTTGATATTTTAGTTTGAAGACTTAACAGTATTTCTTCCTATTCTGCAACTCTGCACAGTACACAGAATGTGCTGCTACACTGCGGCGAAGCACACTGAATGGAATATGTGACTTTGATATTTTAGTTTGAAGACTTAACAGTATTTCTTCCTATTCTGCAACTCTGCACAGTACACAGAATGTGCTGCTAAACTGCGGCGAAGCACACTGAATGGAATATGTGACTTTGATATTTTAGTTTGAAGACTTAACAGTATTTCTTCCTATTCTGCAACTCTGCACAGTACTCAGAATGTGCTGCTAAACTGCGGCGACGCACACTGAATGGAATACGTGACTTTGATATTTTAGTTTGAAGACTTAACAGAATGTGCTCTAATCTGCAACTTTGCACACTAAACAGAATGTGCTCTAATCTGCAACTTTGCACACTAAACAGAATGTGCTCTAATCTGCAACTTTGCACACTAAACAGAATGTGCTCTAATTTGCAACTGTGCACACTAAACAGAATGTGCTCTAATCTGCAACTTTGCACACTAAACAGAATATATATATATTTTTTTTTTTTTTTTTGTTTTTTTCCCCCCACACCAAATAACCTGCTGCCCCCACACACAGTAGTCCTAAAAAGGACTTTTGGTTCTTTTTTTTTCACAATTTTTGTTTTTTTCCTCCCTACACTGCCTTTCCCTTCCTATCCTCAGCTCTCCCTGGCTCAGACTGAGCCGAACTCGATGGTCAGGTGCTATACAGCACCTGACCACGGGTTCTGGCCAGCCAATCAGTGTAATGCCAGCAGCCAACATGGCTGCTGGCATTACACCGATGTCAGAGCCTCCCTGCACGTTTATTGGCTGCGCAGCAGCCGCAAAACGTGCGGGGAGGAGACCCGAACATGGCGGGCGAGCACATGCGGTACTCGTACGAGTACCGCCATGTGCCGAGCAGAGCGATGCTCGAGCCGATCCGAGCATCGGCCGAGCATGCTCGCTCAACACTAATAATAATGTTTCACAATAAAAGCAGCTCCAATTAATCTTCATAGTATTTTGGCCATAGAGAGTGTTATTTCAATACTGTCAGAGTTGTGGTTCAAGAGTAATTGAATGATAAAGTATCCCCCTCCCGCCCCTTTTACTGATATAACACTGCTCACCTCAGAGCAGTAAGACTGTCTGGATGGATCGCAGAGAGGGACTATCTTCAATGAACATAAGGGAAAACCTGAAAAACCTGTCAAGGGGGACAGGGTTTTCCATATGATCACAGTAAGAAGATTGTCCCTTTTGTGAGCTGTCTGGTCAAGAGACCAGATTCCACATCTGAGGGGAGGTGGTTTACACTAGGTAAAAGGGGTGGGAGGGGAAACTTTATCATTCAATTACTCTTGAACTACAACTCTGAGAGTATTGAAATAAACCTCTCCACAGCCCAAATACTGTAAAGATTAATCGGAGCTGCTTTTTTTGTGAAATATTACTATCCCTTTAATACTGGACACTCTTACTCTGAGAATTTTTCCATTTGTCCTGAGACCCTGAGATTTAGATCAAAACCCTCAGTCTCAGGGTCAAACCAAGAGAGTTCCCCAGTATGTTCAAATGGAGGTTTAAAGTTATAGGAACATTTTATCATTAAAAATACATTTGCGGAGTGAAATAACAGGCCCTCACTGCTGGGACATGGGTCATTCCAGTATTATAACAGCTCATATTTGTTTGATTTCTTGGAAAATAAAAAATCCATTACATTAAATGTATCTGTAACAGAAGCTAAGGACGCCTGGTTATCCTTAGGCATCGTTTTGGGTCTCTCCCTCCTGGATGCGGCCACAAGTCGGTAGCCTGGCCGGTGAAGCAAGATGAAAGGCTGGAACTCCTGCAGCGCTGGAAACAGATAACTCCTGATTGGGGGGCAAAGTGGCCCCTTTCTACCATCTAGTACAATAAAGACTCTGTACTCCTTCTTAGTTCAGAACAACTAACTCCCTTTATTTGAAACCACATCTTATTTACACAGTTAACTTGGGCAGTGCAGGAGACATGATTCAATCACAGTACATGGTGAAGACATAACACAATAGGCGTATTCATAGGGATAATGCAATTACAACACCTCAACTACAGAAGACATTGTACAATCACAGTGGATACAATAGGTCACAGCAAATGGTGAAGACATAACACAATGGGAGTATTCATAGAGATAATTTAATCACAACGCTTAATACAAAGGAACTAGCAACAGGTGGCTCAGGGATACACAGTAAGGGAGACATGATTCCATTAATACACAAAGGGCTTGGGCTAGGGTAGGCAATAGCCAAAAAGGCTTGAGGACTGGAATACACATTCTAGGGAACATGTATTGCGCAGTCCCCTTGAACCCGTGGCTACTCTGTGAATAGCTGCTGATGCTCCTACAAAAGGGCAGTTCTGTGGATTTAGTCCTTTTCGCCACCGCTGCCTACCGACATAATGTCTTAAAAGTTATCCTAGTCTGTGATAAGGGACTGTACATACATACGCCCAGGGAAGGCTTCCAGTAATGGACTATGGTCTGTTACAGTATCATAAACAAAAGAAGATTCCACATAGGGTAATGATTCATTCAACACTGGAGCAAATTCAGATCATCCTATAATATAAAAGCCAGAATGTTTGTCCGATGCAGTCATGCGCAGTAGAGACTGCCTGAGCGTAAAGAATGCTGGGAGGTTTTGCCCTGGAGACTCTGGTTTTGACTCTCAAATACCGGGTCTCTGAGTCTGAATCTCCGGATGTTGGCTGTTTCTGATGAAACTCTGCCCACATCTGCTCCTTCATTGAGTTCCTCCCACTCCCCACCCTCTTCTCCTCCTTCCCAAGGTTATTCTAGCTTTTTTTAAGTCCCGCCCCCACTCACAATTAAGCCCTGCCCCTTTATGACGTGACTCACGTCATTTCTCTTACCTCATCAGCATCACAGGGCTCCCAAGAACAAGAAGTTCCCAGGCATGTACATATGTAAGGATATAAACAGTTGCCTACTCACTTATGGTAGGCCTGTGTGTATACAGTACATTCTGGCTACAAGGCTACTGTTGAACAACCCTCCTGTGTGCAAGTACATCCAGTGAAAGATTCCAAACAGAGATCAGATGTCATATAAAATTACATTTTATATAATAAATATATACAGCAGGGAAATATGAATGTATGTATATGTGTGTGTTTTATATATAATTATATATAATCAGGGCTGGGTTTCCCAGTAGACATATGCATAGAGCTCCACATTTTGAGGTGATTCTCAGTCGTGCTGGCCACATCTACATTCTGAGTAGTAAGCATTACCAGAGCAATCTCAATGTACCTGTGCCAGTTTTTACTCCTTTACAGGCATTTATTTTACCCCTTGGATGCTAGAGAGAGATTGCATTGGAGATCTCTCTCTAGCAGCCAATGGTATCCAATGCAAAGGGGCTAAAGCTTTTTTCGTTCTTGCTTGTTATAGGTCAGTGATATTTTCTGTGCCAGGAAAAAGTGGATGGGAACGGGGTCATAAGAGAAGTGTTGGTGTGGCCATGGGGGGAGCAAAGGGCACCTGGGGTGTAAGTATGGCTGATACATATTTCTCTTACATCTAATAGTGAACAAGGTTCCCTTCTCTAGAGCCAGGGAACTTTAAAAATGGCAGGGCCTTTGAGGTAGTGACATATCAAAGCTATTTTAGAGACTTTGCAGGTCTCTGAGCCCTCTGATGCCCTCGCCGGACATCTTCCAGTAGTACAAACAGGGAATCATCCAGTTTTCCTCCCCATTGTTCTCTGCACCAGGTTATACTGGAGGAATGGAGGATGCCCAGCTGGATACTCTTCCTTAAACGGATAGTATTGTCAAATATTAACTAAATTGTATCTTGTAGCCATTACAAAACCCTTATGGTTTGAGAGATAACCCTATTTAAAGTCCCCCCTCCCCTTTCCCTGACATCAGCACTCTAGCATACTGCAGGAGAATTCGGTCCCTGGATAAGCGGAGGCTCTTCAGCAGAGCCGAGATTGCGTTATTGAAAAAGAAATCCCTCACTGGAACAGTCTACAAAGTGTGCTTGCAAACCAAGGACACTTTGTAGACCATTCCAGTGAAGGATTTCTGTCTCAATAATGCAATCTCGACTCTGCTGAAGAGCCTCCACTTGTTTATTTACTATCCCTTTAATAAACACATCTACAGCCCTTATCCTTTTTCAGCTAAGTCCTTGTCCCAGTGAGCTACCCCCCCATCTTTCGCCTTGGTAAAAAACACAGCTCTGCCTTTGGCAGATGTCACAGCCCTTAACAATTGGGCTGATAAGCACTTAGATTCCTTCTTAAAGGTGAATTTTGCTGCCACTGGGTCTTTCCTTCGACCCATTTTCACTACAGCTTGGGTGACTAGAACCATAGCTATCCGGGGTGAACAATTGTCAGATGACATTGGGGGGATGTTCCTAAAGACGAACTGCTAGTTATGCTATACAATATTTTGAAGTCCAATGCATATCTCATTGAGACAGTCTTTGATTCTGCTAGATTTTCTGGAAAGGCCTTAGCTCTGTCAGTAGCCACAAGTCGCACTTTTTGGCTCACGATTTGAATGGCGGACCAATCTTCCAAAAAGTATTTGGTGTCTCTTTTGTAGGACTATGCGTTTTGGACCTGACACTTTTGCCTCAGATTGCACTCAAACATGCCTTTTTTCCTAAATAGACATGTGGCTTTCAATAGCTGCACTAGTTTGGGGTGTGGTTTCAAACACCTCCATACTTTGAGGCATGACCCACCCCGAAACCCAAACAGGCTTGTCAGGACAAGGAGTCTGCTCAGTGGCCTAAGGCTGACAAGCCCACCTCCACATGACTCACTGAGTCCTGATCCATCTTTACCCATAGTGGACCAGTTGTCTGTTTCAAGACCCATTGGAGTTGTCTGTGAGAGAACAGTGGGTTTTACAAGTTATTTCTGAAGGGTACTGCATAGATCTCAAATCCTTTCTGCCTCACAGTTTTTTTTGTCCATAGTTCCTCGAGATCCAGCTCGGGAGCATCTATTTATAGATGCAGTATCCTAGTATCCTTCCTTTTGGAAAAACAGTTGTTGGTTCCTGTTCCAGCTCTGGAACACTTCACAGGATTTTACTCCAGCCTTTTCATGGTTCCCAAAAAGAATGGTGGCTGCTGTCCTATTCTGGACTTGAAGTATCTCAACCAGTATATTCTAGCTCTGCACTTCGAGAGGGAATCGTAACAATCCATTATCGCTGCCATATGTCCGGGAAAATGTCTTGCCTCCATAGATCTCCATGATGCCTACTTCATCTAGACCATCTGCGCTTTCTACATTTTGCCTTTGAGAGCAGTTATTACCAGTTCACCGCACTTCCTTTCAGACTAGCATCTGGTCCAACCATCTTTACAAAGGTCATGGCTATGTTCACAGTCCACATCCATGCTCAAGGGATATCCTTGACTCCATACTTAGACAGCCTTCTACTCCAGGTTCCTTCAGAAACTGTGCTCCGTTCACAGATTCACAACTGCATTCTCATCCTGGAGCAACATGTTTGAATGAATGCTGAATCTCAAGAAGAAATCGTCTCTGGTACTTTCTCAAGTTCTGTATATCTTGGGTATGAGATATTATACCCTTCAAGGGAGGGTATTTTTACTGGAGGACAAGATGCATTTCTGTCTCTTCATGTTACCCTGACCAGTTGGTGACAGAAAGGGATTACATGAGAGTCCTCGGTCACCTGGCCTCCACTCTGGAAGCTGTCCCCTATTCTCAGTTCCACATGAGGGAATTACAGCTGGATATTCATAGGAGCTGGTGAAGACAACACTCAACCTGTCTCATGATTTCTGTCTATCTCACCGAGCACTGGTGGCTTCACTGTTCTCACCTAATGCTGGGACATCCATTTGCCCAAACCAGAATGGGTGGGAGTCACAATGGACATCAGAGTTACAGGATGGGGAGCGACCCTGGGTTACCTAATGGCGCAGGATTGCTGGATTGGGGAAGAAAGTCTTCTTCCTATCAACATTTTGGAGATATGGCCATTAATCTGGTGCTTCGACACCCGATGTGCTGTCAGGCACACTGTTGAGGGTACAATCGGACAATGTGGCATCAGTTGCCCACATAAATCATCAAGAAGGAACCAGAAGCAAGTCCACTTGGGAAGAGATCTGGGAACTTCAGTGGGCAGAAGATCACAACCCAGCCATCTTAGCAGTTCACATCCCGGGAGTAGAAAATATGGTTGTAGACTTTTTAAGTCAACAACATCTAGATCCTGGAAATTGGGAACTCGGAGTGTGTTTACCCAAAGCTGGAGTCTTCCATCAGCAGATCTCTTGTCGTCTTGTAAAAACCAGAAGGTTCCACTCTTCTGCACCAAAAAGAAGGATCCTATAGCATTTGCAGTGGACTCAATGGGACCTGAATCTGGTGTTATGAGTTCTCTAGAGACTTCCCTTTGATCCTCTCTCATCTGCTTCTTTGTGTTTCCTAATGCTTAAGATGGAATTCCTTTTTGTCATTGTTTCTGTTGTGCACGTTTGGTGTCCATTGACATCATAGGTTTATATGGTACCAGTTAGTCCTGTAGGAAACAGGTCTACAGTGGAAGGTTTTTTCTCTTTTTTCCCTCCTAGGAATTGTGGTGAATGTTTTGGTATATCCCCATGGTTTCTGGAGAAAAGTGGATTTTAGTGAACTTACTGTTAAATCCTTTTCCCTTAGTCCATGTGGAACACAAGTCTCCCACCTGGAGAAAAATCCATATGGTGTAAGTACTTGGGGCGGTGGTGTCCTCTTGGGGTCTTTGTTCAGGGGATTTCCTTCTTTCCTCTCACTTTTGTTACTTTGAACTGAGAGGCGAGGTGAAGCTGGAAGGCAAGGCGAGTCTCTGCCTCAAAGGCCCTGCTTTTTTTTTTTTTTTTAAATAAACTTCCTGCCCTCTGGAGGAGGGGAACTTTTAGCCCCCCCCCCCCCCCGATTCCTGTGTTCCACATGGACTAAGAGAAAAGGATTTCATTATACTATTGAAATCCTTATGTAATATAATAAATCAAAACTAAAATAACCAATTGCTAAAATGCTTCACTTTCTTTTAATTAGGTAAATGGAACCATATCTGCAGTTGAAAAGAGTATTGCAGTTTAAAAATAGATGTGATTAATGTAATAACACTTTATGAAAAAACGAATCCGAAGATTTTCACTTCCACATCTGCCGACAGAATAATTTATCACTTACTATATAAAGTGCATCTCACATCTTATCAATAAGCCTTAAGTGTTAGCACTCTGCCAGAGCTATGAATTATACTGTGTATCTCTGGAGCAATGAGGGGATTCATGCTAATGGTGCAATGCATTTAAACTGCAATCGCAGAGGAAGAAAATTGTGATTTGAGAAATATCTCTCAGTTTGATTTTCAATTTATTTTTATGGCTAATGTGTAATTTTTCAAAGCTCAAAACAACACGACATTTTACAAAAAAAGAGGGCCCTCTCCAAGAAGCTGAGGAGGAGCCGTTCCTGAACCTACCTACTGCTGTACAGGGGACAAATAAAAATGTCCTTTGATTTAATCCTTTGAATGCAAGAGAGATATCCAAAGCAATGCTGTCATTCAAATGGTTAAATGGAGATTTTAACCCCTTGAATACTAGATGGGGGAAAAAGATATGAACACAGGTCATTGTTTTTTCTCTTCTATGTTTCATTAAAGAAGATAAATGTACCTCTTCCTATCAGTCTGGTCCAGCACTGAAATGCCAGCCAGATCGTCTGTGCATGAGAGAAAAGGCACAATATCACGTGCATGTTTTGGTCTTTAATGGGCCTTGTCAGTGAGGTTCAGTCAGTTTCCTCTAGGTACAAGGAGATCAAGGGCCCGTGTATGGGATACTCTTCCACTTGGAGATACTAAAAAAAAAAGAAGGTGTGGTGAGCGTGCACAGTGAACGAGTATAACTTTTTTGCGCTTCCTACTCATGAGACCCACTAAAGGCTGAGGTGCAGTCAATTTCCTCTAGGCTCAAGGAGATCAAGGGCCCGTGTGTGGCATGCTCTTCGACTTGGAGAGACCTAAAAAAATAAGGTGTGGCGAGTGTGCACAGTGAACAAGTAAAACATTTTCATGTTCCCTACTGATGAGACCCACTAAAGCAGTGGTTCTCAACCTGTGGGTCCAGACCCCTTTGGGGGTCGAATGACGATTTGCCAGGGGTCGCCTAAAACCATCAGATATTTATATTTCGATTCGTAACAGTAGCAAAATTACAGCAATGAAGGAGCAACAAAAATAATTTTACTGTTAGGGGTCGCCACAACTTGGGAAATTTTATCAGAGGTTCCCGGCACTAGAAAGGTTGAGAACCACTGCACTAAAGGCTGAGGTGCATTCAATTTGCTATAGGAACAAGGAGATAAGAGCCCATGTGTGGGATACTCTTCCACTTGGAGATACTCTTCCACTTGGAGATACTAAAAAAAAAAATGTGTGATGAGTGTGTACTGCAAACGAGTAAAACTGATTTGTCCTCCACAAGGCCCACTAAAGGCTGAAGTATATGCGTGAGGTTGTGCTGTTTCTCTTCTGCAGGAAAAACTTGCTCAACACTTCGGTTCTGCACCACGTGTGGACAGGAAAAGACTGCTATGAATATGGAAATGTCTTCTCTGTAATGGCACAGAGAAGTGAAAAATATGACTCAACAGGACTTGACGGAGCATAGCCTCATGAAAAATCTACTACAGTTTATTAATTCTCTGTGTGCGCTTCTCATACTGTTCTAGTCTATTTAAGTGAAACGGTATGCCAGACATTGGCGTAGGGTCATTGTTGTATTTACATCTCAAACACTCCTAAGCAAGATAACCTAGTTGCCTTTAATTCCCTGTGGCTTATAACAGCCAAGAACAAAAAAGCTTTAACCCCTTAGTTACTAGAGATATTGCCAATGCATTGCTTTGCAATGGAGATCTCTACAGCCATACCTGGGAACTTCTTCTCTTTGAGCCTCCGGAGTGGACTCATGTGCTGCCGGCCAGGGGATGTCAATGACAGGATTTATATTGTAAAGGGGGTGGGGTTAAATAGGGTGGGTGGGGCTTAGGTGGATATGTGTCATTAAAGGGAGGGTAGTAAGTGGGCAGAACAGGGTGGGAAGGAGAAGAAACTCACAATGATTCTATAAACATCAGTATTTGTGTTTATAAATTAGTCTGTGTAAATAAAATAATTTGATCTTGTTCTAAATCATTACTTCAGTTACACAAATAGGTGTCAATAGGCCATGAACAGTGACGTAACAATAGGGGTTGCAGGCCCATCACTCCAGGGGCCCCGCCACTCCCTGTGACCCACCACCCGGCACTACGGACCTCTAGTGGCTCAGCTCTTCCTTGTTGACATCATCTTCCAGCGCTCTACATTACTGGAGAGAGGTCCGCGCGAGAGCACCAGGTCTTAATAGGTCTCTGTGCTGAAGGAGGCACAGACCTCTCCTGCCAGGCTGCTTGACCACCAGGGAAGTAGGAGATGGACACTGGGGGCGGTGTGATGATGTGGAGAGTTGGGGGCAATGTGGAGAGTTGGGGGCAATGTGGAGGAATGTATATTGGGGGCGATGTGGAGAGGAGGACATTGGGGGCAATATGGAGAGTTGGGGTCAATGTGGTCAGAGGGGCCATGGCAATTTTTACACCAGGATCCGGTGACTTCTAGTTACGCCTCTGGTCATGAAATCACCAAAAATTCCCTGTAATGCCTCACCCACCAGCAACACCCCCAGAAACACCACCTGAAACAAAAGTTTCCCTCTTTTAGGAGGCATGTGGTAATTCAGTCTGAAAACCGGAGTCTCAAGGGCAGATCTGGAGCGTTCCCTGGTATGCTGTATAGCATTTAATGGGTTAAGTAATAATAGCCTGTAAATGGGTGTAAAGCTGGTGCAGGGTCATTTGAGATTATGCTAGCCACTCCCACAATTCAGCACGGCTGATACAAACCTCAAAATATGGAGAGACAACGTAGTAATGTTGGGCTAAGACGGGCAATGTCTACTTGCCATGCCTTATCAATCTCTCGTAAATACAAAGCAAATCCATCATATATGTGATTTTGAAAGGTTTTTCAAAATCGCCAAAGTTGTTTTTAGATGATTGAGTCCCTTTAAAGCCAGATGGGAGTGCAACACATTGCTTTGCAGTCTACTGCACAATGTTCTGGTCATTAAAAGGATAGTAATGTTTCATAATAAAAGCAATTCCAATTAATCTTCATAGTATTTGGGCCACTGAGAGTATTATTTCAATACTGTCAGAGTTGTAGTTCAAGAGTAATTGAATGATAAAGTATCCCTCTCCCGCCCCTTTTACTGATGTAACACTGCTCACCTCAGAGCAACAAGACTGTCTGGATGGATCACAGCGAGAGACAATCTTCAGTGAGCATAAGGAAAAACCTGTCAAGGGGACCAGGGTTTTCCTTCTGATCACAGTAAGAAAAGACCAGATTCCACATCTGAGGGGAGGCGGCTTACACTAAGTAAAAGGGGCAGGAGGGGGATACTTTATCATTCAATTACTCTTGTACTACAACTCTGACAGTATTGAAATAACACTCTCCATGGCCCTAATACTATGATGATTAATTGGAGCTGCTGTTTTTGTGAAACATTAATATCCCTTTAAATGGTTAAATTATGCCCCATTTTTGTGCGCCTTGTTTTGAAGGAACCTGGACTTGTAAGGAACACTAAGCATCCTTTCTGTATAAAGCCCGTGCTGTGACTGGTATACGTTTGCTTGATGGGAGTCCTTGAACTAGAGGGGTTAGAATTTATATTACACGCAGTGTGTTTTCTCACGTTGTATTGTCTCTCAGCATGAGAGTAAGTGCTTCTCAAGAGGGTCTAGCTTTGATTTGTTCCAAATAAAAAATAATTCCAGACAAAATTACAGCATTGTTTAACCTTCAGAGTGCCAAAAGGGGTGTTCAACACATTGCTACCCCTCGTGTAAAAGCCTGTGTACACAAGCCAAGGTCCAGGTGATGTTAACCCTTTGAGTGCCAGAGGGGAACACAACGCATTGCTTTGCAATGCGTTGCGTACCCATCTGGCACTCAAAGGGTTAAGATGCCGGTCCTGCTCTGCATCCTGCCACCAACGCAGTCTTGCACTGTAGAGACTGCCCAAAATCACCGAATGCTCCCAGCACAGAACTCCCAGCATTCTGTGTTCTGGCAGTCTCTACTAAGCATGACGGCTTCTGACAAACATCCTAGGGAATTATTATATAGGATAATCTTTCTAAGGGTTTGTTTTAGTAACCGTCATTTTCGTAGGAGGAGAAAACAGACTCAAATAAAATATTTTTATTATTGCACACTTTCATGCCTCCATCAGTTCAGCTTCATTTAACTTTTATTTGAGCAGTTGGCAATTATTTTTTGTATATGAAGATGTATAAAACATTTAATCTGAATACAAATCCATGGCTTGAAATATTTACAGTTTAAGTGAGCATAAACTGAACAAGGTTTGCAGCTTTTTCGGTGAAGGATTATCCGCCCTTTGAGGGAGATAAATTAGACTCTTGATTTCAGGTTGTATCGAGGGACACACTGAGAGAGAGAGAGAGAGAGGGAAACTTAAAGGGATAGTAATGTCAGAAAAAAGTATTAACTATATGGTAAATACAATTAAAAGAGAGGATTTGCACTTATTCGTGTCTCTCAAACCGTTATGATTTCAGAGATTTAGGAAAATAAAGTTCTCTGCTCCCTCCCCTTTCTGCTTGACAAGCTGTAAAGCTGTCAGAAGCACATTCTGGTCGCTTGACCAAATGTGGCTCTTCAGCAGCGCTGATACAACGATATATAAAGATAAATACTTCATCAGAATGGCTTACAACGTGCGCTTGCAAACCAGGCACACGTTGTAGACCGTTCTGATTAAGTATTTATTTTTAGGTATCGTTATTCCGGCGCTGCTGAAGAGCCGCCGCCTGATCCAGGAGCCAGAATCTGCTTCTGACAGCTTTACAGCTCGTCAAGCAGAAAGGGGAGGGAGCGGAGAACTTTATTTTCCTAAATCTCTGAAATCATAACTGCTTGAGAGATACGATTAAGTGCAAGTACTATTTTAATTGTATCTACCATATAGTTAATACTTTTTTTCTGACATTACAATCCTTTTAAAGTGGCAGTGACCAGCTAACAGAGCAGTAGAATCAATGGTGGGGGAGTAGAAAAAGTCCAGGCCAATCCAACTGCATTGTAGGGGACAAATAAAAATGTACAGAGTTTTAAATGGGGCTTTTAACCCCTTGAATGCTAGAGAGGTCTCCATCACATTGCCTCTTTAGTGTCCTACATAAGGCCCAAAGTCATATTTTGCTGACACAAGATGGTTGCTGAATTAGGGTGACCACATTCAGTTCTGCTGTTCAGGGACACTGCAGAGAGAAGAGCGCACTACAGAGGTCTAAACACTAGAGGGAGAAAGTGATACCTGTGGTGGGCTACAAGATAATATACACCATTACCAAAGCCATAACATCCGATTGATGTCAGGATCAAGGCTCAGTTCTCTCTGTAGTGTTTAGAGCTCTGTCTGGAAGCCATTTTCTTGTAGCCCAGCAGAGACATCACTTTGAGTCACAGTAGACAATGGGCAATTCACCTTCTGGAGTTTAGAACTCTGTGGTCTTCATTCCGAGAGTTTGTATTGTCCCAGTATCATGCTGCTTGGGACAAGGGACACACACTTAAAATCCGGGACACGTGGTCACCCTATGCTGAATGTGATAAGTAGGTGCCAGCAGGGCTGGATTTCCTAATAGGCAGAGTAGGCAGCTGACTAGAGCTCCAAATTTTGAGGGGCGGTGCCTCAGCTCTACTGGCCACACCCACATTCTGCCAATCTTTGGGGCACACCAACAGGTCAGGTGTTCAGCATAGCCCTAATTAACCCTTTGAGTGCCAGAGGGGGTTATGCAACACATTGCTTAGCAATGTGCTGCATACTCCTCTGGCGCTCAAAGGGTTAAGCACAGACAGCTCAGCTGCAAACACTGCGCCGCTGATTACTCATCTGTGATGAAGCAGGAACATGCTGAAAAGCTGGACTGTTGACCTGTTGTGTCCTGTCTTCCATTGACTTGCTGGGTAATTGTTGTTTACTTAGACATTGTAAATGAAGTCCAGATAAATCACAAATGAAAACCCTTAAAGGGATAGTAATGTTTCATAATAAAAGCAGCTCTAATTAATCATCATAGTATTTGGACTTTGGAGAGTGTTATTTCAATTCTGTCAGAGTTGTAGTTCCAGAGTAATTCAATGATAAAATGTCCCCCTCCCGCCCCTTTTACTGATGTAACACTGCTCAGCCAGATCAGAAGGGAGGTGCCCAGGTAGACTGCAGAAAGGGACAATCTTCAATTAAGATAAGGGAAAAACCTGAAAAGCTTGTCAAGGGGGGAAGGGCTTTCATTGTTCTCATAGGAAGAAGATTGTCCCCTGCTGTTATCTGTCTGGTCTATGGACTGGATTCCACATCTGAGAAGAGATAGCTTACACTAGGTAAAAGGGGCGGGAGGGGGAAACTTTGCTTGTGAATATCTCATAAACCATAAAGGTTTGAGAGATAAGACTTATATCGTTCTTCATGTTTTTTTTAATGCCTACAAAATAAAATAAAGTTAAAACGCAGTATTACTATCCCTTTAACAACCCTTAAGGACTGGTGATGGTCCAGGCACAGCATGGAATTCTGGGTTGGCAGTGCGGCTGCATGTCACTCTGTCACCCAGAATTCGTTGGGGGATAAAAAACAAAAAACATGCTCCATGATCCTTAAAGGCCACCTGCGCGCTGGATCGGGTGGTCAATAAGGGGTTAATTCCAGCTACATATGTTTAAATAGTATATAATTCCTCAAACACATACATACATACACATGTACTCATATATACACTCCTATATACTCTCCCACATATATATACTGTATCTCTCATATATACTCTACTCTCATACACTCTCTCTCTCATTCTCTCTGTCATAGACATCTCTCTATTATACACACTCATATACACTCTCTCATTCATGTACATATTCTCTCTCTTTCACACATTTTCCATACTACAGAATACTTTCAGTTTAATATCGTTTCTTCCCAAGCTTGAATACCCACAACTAATGGAAGATATTGAAAGTTGATCATTTACATAGAAAACCAATTTGCTAAAACATTACCATATTGAACAATATTTTCAAATCAATTCACTAATTACACGTCATGCTTTTTTGACTGCTTATTTCAATTACCAGCTGTCGTCTGTATTTTAGGTTTTGCGTACTGTTTTGACTTTATACATTTTGCAAGTACATAGTATGTAAAGTCAGTTTGCCTATAACTTTTATTTTATTGCTATTGCTCATCTTAACGCCTATTTTTTTTTATGCCCATGGCAATGAGATCCATGTATCTGTTTGCAGAGAGCTTTCTGTCGGGAAACATGAAAGCAGAACGAGAGATGCAGCGTGGACAAGATAAAATGCTGCGGGGAAAGCAGAGCAGTGTTTTACATCTAGCTTTGATGGTCTCCTGACCAGAGGACCCCGTAGAAGGCTAAAGATGTGCTGTTCTGAGCAATCCAATTGCACTATAGGGGACTGAATAAAACTCCCCAAATCCCCAGTGATTTAAATGAGGCTTTTAACCTCTTGAATACTAGAGGGATCGCCAATGTGCTGGCATCCTCTCTAACATTCTAATGGTTAAAAGCATCATTTAAATCACCGGAAATTGTAATCCCACACCACCACCGCCCCCACACGATGCAGATGGTTTGAGCCAGAACTGCATCTCTTTAAATGAGTACAGCCCTTTAACCCTTTGAGTGCACCCCTCTGATACTCAAAGGATTAAAGGATAGTAAATACAGCTACATAAAGGGAAAGTAACAGTTAAAATGCAATATGTATGTGTGTGTGTATATATATATATATATATATATATATATATATATATATATATATATACACACTAGTTGAAGACCCTTGTACACAGGCCACAGTGCCAGCCAGTCATGGTGTAGTCATGACAGTAGATACTGCCCGCGCCTGAAGGTGCTGACTTCGGAGCACCCTGCTCCATATCAGCCGTGTCACGGGCAGTCTCTACTGCACATGACTGCGTTGTGACAAACTTTTTAGCGAATTGTAATATAAGAGGGTTTTTCCTCCTCCTTAAAACAAGAGTACTCCCACTGCTGAGAAGTGTTTTATTCAAAAGTTATTGCAGATCAAACCTCAATTTATTTATTTTTTGTGCAATATCTCAAAGGTCTGAAATGTTACAGAGGACCTGTTGCTATACCATCCTATGGACAGCTCTGCTCAGTTGACCATAAATCTCCACAGGATGGTGTAGCAACAGCGCCACTGTACAATTTCAGGCCTTTGAGATACTGCACCTAAAAAATTCAGGTTTGGTCTGCAATAACATTTGAATAAGACAGACCTCATCAATGGGAGTATTCTTGCTTTATTCAGGAGGATAAACTCTACAATACATATTTTTTACACATTAAGTGTTACTATCCCTTTAATATGCAAGTCAAATTGCTTATACTTTGTATTATTATTTTTTCATCTTCACGTATTTCTGTATATTTTTATGCCACTGACACTAAGCATTCTGCACCTATTCCCAGAGAGTTTTCTGGTCAGTCAGACTTGAAAGCAGGATATTGATACAATGTATCACTCTCCCAGCAGCCTCGTGAGGGCTTTGTATGTTTTGCTCTTACAGTACATCTGTTTCAGATTCTATCAATTTCCCTGACTTCGCAGAGGGGAAAAAATAGTATACTGAATTTAACTTTACGCATTAATGTTTTGCGTGCCAGAGCATCTGGCACTCAATGTTAAGCACTTGAAAAATATGGTATGTATCTAGACCTTTAAATCTTTGGGTGCCAGAGAGGTACCCAAAACATTGCAACGCCTCTCTGGCACACAGACAGTTAATTCTCTGATGGTGTATTTTGAACAAGCATGTTTCTTTTTTCTTCTATGAATTATCGCATGAGAAATCCCTACTGACCGTGTTTTGTGCTGCCACATCTGTCTTGTTTCTGTCTATCAACATGAGCGTGCCTGGCAAGCGGTATAGAGCAGTTGTTTCTCACAGCGTTTTAAATTGTCATAAAAGTACTGTACAGCAGTCATTTCACCCCCGCAATTTAAACTAGGCACTAGCAGAACAAAATCACACTGTGATAATTTTTTTTCAAGTTTTTTAAAATTGGGATCTCTGCAACTATGTTTCCTTAACAAAACACAATAAAAATAAACACAGGTCATACCGAGAAAAATGAACCACTTCTTCACAAGTCAACAACAAGAATGTTTTGTTAATTTGATTTGTAAAACGTGTAATAACTACATGTAGGGAAGGAATCTTCTACTGTACGTACATAGACGCCTTTTACTGGGAGGTCTGGCTGACATGTCCCTTTATGTGGCTCCTGAAGAAGCCTTTGATAACTGAGAAACATCAATGTAATTTGCTTGCCTTTGGTCCCCAATGTTAATTTTTTATTCAATATTTTTGGATATCATAGCAGATCTCTCTTTTTGCCCTCCAAAACTCCAAATTTTGATACTATTGAATTGAAGCATCATCTTTACCACAGAGACCTGAGCAGGGACAGGTTTGTAGTTCCTTGCAGGCCTGATTTGTTATGATTGTACATAAGTCCATTCACAGCCACCAATTTTGTGAGTATAATATTCATTAATCTCTTTAACCCCTTAGTGACAGCCGCTACGCACGTGGCCGTCACTTAACGTCCACGGAACTTTTTTTTTCTAATAATCGATTCTGGAGTTCACAAACGGTATGCAGTCGCGTGGGGACCCGGATTTCCGGGACGTACATGCACGTTCTTTGTCCTTTAGGGACATCCACCTTGGACGTACATGTACATCCATTGTCGTTAAGGGGTTAAGCGTCAATAATGATAATAGGCACTATTGGACACCCTTGTTTTGTTTATCTTTAATAACGTGATACTTATGCTCGATAATAGCACTATTTCTAAGCTTATCTCAATGTGCCTAATTTTGGGGGCGGGGTACTTTATTTAGGGTGATCTGTTTTAAAGGAGAACTTGCACAGCTTAACCCCTGCTTATCTCACTATGGCCACAAAACCCTAACAGTCCCTTATCTTTGCTCCGCTTTGGACTGCAGAGAATATCTTCACTCAGTCTTGGATGTCAGGTCCATGGGGGCCGACATGAAAATTGCTGGAAGATTTTTGCAAAAGAAGCAGGCAGATTTCATTAACCTACTTAACCCTTTAACCCTATGAGTGCCAGAGAGGTACGCAATGCATTGCAGAGCAATGCGTTGCGTACCCTCTGGCACTCAAAAGGTTAAGGACAAATCACATGCACAATGTGCTGCACAATCTCCAGGGACAGATTTACATCCCAGGCTCCGCTAGGCAAAGAATTCTAGATGCCCTTAGCTTCGCCTGTATCCACACCTCCATTCCCATACACTTTCCTGGCACAAAGAATACCTTTTGATCTATAACAAGCAAGGACAAAAAAAATAAGCTTTAGCCCCTTGCTTCAGTCCCGCACGGTGCAAAAGGGACTGACAGCGCAGGTGCACGGACGTCACTGTGAAGAGATGTCCGTGCTTCCTGTTCCTGTCACCATCGGTAAAACGCCGATATCTGCTGAACCGGGTAATATTTCTGGCGACTAGCGCTACTAAGCAGCTAGTCGCCAGATGAGCAATCAGTGAAGCTTAAGTTATTGCGGGGTGGTAGTTCCCCTTTAAAGATGTGGAGCTATATAGGCAATTGCCTAATCTTCCTATTAGGAAATCCAGGGCTTGTGAAGGTTAACATTACCATGTGCTATGAGCCAACTCTGAGGCCATGTGGTCCCATTAGCAACTGTCACGTCTGCCTCTTTAGATGATATAAAAGACAAATTGAAGATGTTGCCTTGGACCCAGGGCAAAATATATAGGGGTCATTAGGATTTTCTGTCCATAGACAGGTAAGTGGGGTTTTATTATTCGGAGATATCCAGTGTCCTTTAACCCTGTGCAGCACAATGAGTTTGATACCTCTCTGGCGCTCTGAGTTAATGGCATAAGAATCACTCCTGCCAAGCCATCTCTTCTGAGAGCTCATTATGTCTCCCTGCTCTGTCATGCGGAACGGCTGCATTTATCTTCCCGGGTGCTGCAGTATCCAGACAAGCTGACAAGTCTCTGCGCCAACTGGTGTGTTATTATCCCCTATGTATAAAAGAATAAACTGTGCATCTCCGAATAAGATGATTACTGGAAGATATTAAACACCAGTAGCTGATTACTGAGGCATGCCTGAAATATATTTATACACAGCAAGCATGGATCCTTAACCACTTAGCTGGCCAATCTGGATAAGCCAAGGGCCCTATGCACAAATAAAACTGGACTAATACTACGTCAATCCAGATACAATATGGGGCTCAAATAAGTAATCATTGTGAAAATGGGAGCAGGGGACGTCTGTATTGTGCAGCACACCTGGCTGTACCAATCTGCTGCTTCACATATGAATACGTAATTTTTACATATGCTTTCTGTATTTACATTACATTTAACCGATTTCATTATAGCTATTAGTGATCGTTAAATAATGTACAGTTTTCACTATTATGTAATTGTGTAAAATAAATAAAAGTAAATATGTTTTGATAAATTGAAAGTTTGAAATGTGACAGTCTCAGTCTCATTGACAGCTTGTAACCAGCACAGCTGTCTGAATCTTGAAGTGCTTCATTTGGATAGCTGCTTTCATGTCAGAAATCCGACCTGATCTACATTTAAATTGGAATGTCAAGACCAGTGACAGTATAAAGAAGGGACGGACACTGACATGCCGGAAGGTGTTTTGCCAGTCACAATATGACACATTACTGAATCTTCTAACAAGTGTGGATTTATGCTTAAAGGAGCAGTAAACTTTTTTTTAATGAAAAAACATATTTTGTAGGGATTTTCCTATTGAGTAAAATAAGGCTACTCCAACTGCCGAGAGATTTATATTTCCAGAGTTATTACAGTTTAAACCCATGTTTTTTACATTAGCAGTGCCCTCTAGTGGCCAAATTCTAATTAGATTTCCTGTTAGATTCTAATGGAGAGGAAAGTCAGAGACATACAGTTCTCCACAGAATGTGATAGAAACTGCCTGTCACTTCCTGTCAGTTAGAACTATCAGGAAGTAAACACAGTAAATTCACTTCCTGATTATTTACATTGCTGTAAATTTTGAATAAAACATCTAACAGCGAAAAGTTCTATAAAATATGTGTTTTCATAAAAAAAAGTTTACTACTCCTTTAACAAGTCAGAAAGGTCTATAGACTTTTGAGCGTCCAGGATGTGTTCAGAGCATTGCTTTGCAATGCGTTGAACATCTCTTTGGCACTCAAAAGGCAGGGTCATTAATTTGATTGTTAAAACCCTAGATTTTGTAGAAATTCACATTCATCAGTAACAGAAAATATGCATATTGCCCAGTTTACTCTCTTTCCTAAGGTAGGAGCAGAAGATTGTCGGACCTCTAGATATAGGGGACAACAACTCCTAACTTTCCCAGCCAACAAACATCTGGTTGGGGATGATGGGTGTTCTGTCCTGAGCAGCTGGAGAGCCACTAATTGACTACCCCTGCTCAAGCAGGATATAATACAGAGAAATTAGGTGGCTCTGAGATACAAATGGGTGAACACCCTTTAACGTCAATGTGCATGGACACAGGGCTCCCCTTCAGACAAAAAAAAATTGCAATCTTGTCAAATGGCTGCACAATTGCAAGAAAACAGATATAGTGATATCTTCATAAAAATATATTTAATGATAGAAACCATCTAAAATCACAGTAATTTTCTCAAACACTTAAAGACTCAAAACCTCCGCATACACTTAGACAGACTTGCAGATTAACTCCTCTTATTCATGATTGGGGCTCAGTCTCATTATTAAATCCCTGTGTCTTATTGCCAGTTGTATGCAAGTAATGGTACTACTCTCCCTACTAGTAATGGTACAACTGGGCTGCACAGTGTACTGATGATATACTGGGTACACCCAAACCCCGGGTCTTTTGTGACCTAGAAACTCCTCTGGGGTAATGGTGGAAAAAGTAATGATGCTGAATGTAAAGCAAAGATGGAGAGAGAAGGAGAAAGGCAGGAATGGAGGGATGGGGTGAGAGAGTAAAGGGAAGGAGCAGAGGAAAATAGGAAGGAAGAGATAAATGGTGTGATGCATGGGATGCCAGCTCTCATGATGCCCTATAGATTTCTGTCACCATAGGGGAATGTACATTATATTATTTTGGGTGGTTTCTGTATAACATGGAAACATAGATTGTGGTGGCAGCAAGGAACCATTTGGCCCATCCAGTCTGCCCATTTTACTATGTTATTAACCCTTTGAGTGCCAGAGGGGTAAGCAACGCATTGCTTTGTCATTGATTACCCCTCTGGCACTCAAAGGGTTAAAAAGCACCACCCTACATGGTTCCCAGAATAGACTTATGTCTATCCCAGGTATTGTTGAATTCCCTAACATTTTTTGTCCCGATCACCTCTGCTGGGAGGCTGTTCGATGAGTCTATCACACTTTCTGTAAAGTACTTACATCACTTCTGATTTTTCCACCTTCTAACTTTAGTTTATGATCTTTTATTCTAGTATTCCTCTTTTTTTTGTCAAAAATGCTTCCCTCCTCAACTACATTACACCCCTACATGTATATGTGTGTGTATATAATATACAGTATATAGGTTTCTGTCATCGTCCCTCTCCCCAATTTCTTCCAAGCTATTCATATTAAGTTCTTTGATTTTGTGCTGTTATTCTGTGTCATGAAGACCCTACACCATTTTAGTGGCTCATCTTTGAACTGCCTGCAATGTATTAATGTCCTTCTGGATATGTGGTCTGCAGTGCTTACACTGTAGTCCAGGTGAAGACTTGCCAGTGATCTACAAAAAGTGGCATTAGTATCTCTTTTCCTGCTGCTAATGCCTCTCCCTATACAACCAAGAACCTGGTTTGATTTTCCCATTGCATTACTGCATGGCTTGCCTACCTTCACAGTCATCTGAAATAATAACTCCCGAGTCCCTGTCCTCTGATTTTTTTCTTTTTTTTTTTTTTCTTTTTGTGACACAAATGATTAGGCCCCACCCACCCATTAAGCCCTGCCCTCTTTATTAAGCTAATTGTATCAGTGATATCCTCTGGTCGGCACCACATGAGCACTCACTGGTGGCTCAAGATAAGCAGGTTCCCAGGTATGATCATAGGGTAGAACCGGCGAGGTTCTAGGCTCCCAAAAGATCAGATGAACACAGGATTTAGGCCAGCCTAATGAATTATTAATAGACTGTGCAGTCCCATTGCACCACTACTAGTAGCATAATTCCATGCCCAAAAACTGGCAACAAGATGTGGGGTTTTGACCCTTTAAGTGCCAGAGGGGATGTCCATTGCATTGCAAAAGCAATAGATTGGGCAACCTTGTTGCTCAAAGGGTATAGTATTAGACTTTGATCTTTAACCTTATCAAACAATACCTACACCAATACACTTGGGTGTCAGATCGGGTTTCCTGTTGATATAAATGGATCTTTTAACTCCTCTAATTCTATAGAGGTCACCAAAACATTGAAAACCACCACAGGAGACCTCAAGCATTCAGTGGGTTAAAAGCCCAATCTACATATGTAGCTCTACTTAACACTTTGAGTGCTAGAGAGGTACACAACGCATTACTTTGGGTTAAGGGTTAATTGTCATCTGAGTTGAAGGGATAGTAATACTTAAATTTAACTATAATGCATATTGTAGCCCTTAAAAAAACAAATGAATTGACCACAGCGGCATCTCTCAAACTTTTATGGTTTGAGAGATATCTGCTTTCAAAGTTCCCCCTCCCCTGACGTCAGTGCTGTAGCTGACTGCAGGGGAATCCAGTCCCAGGACTGGTGAAGGCTCTTCAGCAGAGCCGAGATTGCTTTATGGAAAAAGAAATCCTTCACTGGAACAGTCTTCTACGTGTGCTTGCAAACCAAACACACGTAGAAGACCTTTTCAGTATAAGGTTTCTTTTTTCATAATGCGATCTTGGCTCTGCTGCAGAGCCGCCACTTGTTCAAGGACAGGATTCCCCTGCAGTCAGCTAGAGCGCTGACGTCAGGGGAGGAGGAACTTTGAAAGCAGATATCTCTCAAACCATAAAAGTTTGAGAGATGCCGCTGTGGTCATTTAATTTGGTTTGGCTACAAGATATATAGTTAAATTTAAGTATTACTATCCCTTTAAGCCATCTTGTCTGATAAGACATTCCATTGACCTGCATGGGGATCTTAGTTTACTTATGACACAAAGTTGCAGATACGAGAGGAAAAGCGTGAACAATCATTATGACGACACCTGTACATCAATGGGAATTGTAAGAATTTTAATCTGACAACCTAAAGTGCCATTGGTTTGTACCAGAATGACTCCAGTTTTCTTTGCAATACAGGACCATGAGAAATTCCTCCAGCACTTTATTCTTTCTTTTTTCTTTTCAATCTATATTTTTTTCCTTATTTTCTCAAAAAGCACAGTAGAGAGAAATCATTTTTTGGAAATCATCAGCTACAGGATTTAAGCAGCTCTCATCCAGAGGAATTATTCCCACAGCCTTTTCAGCCTTAGAAGCAGAGAGAGACTTTGATTATGTGAATCATCTTGTGTATCTTCTGTAACCTGAAAACATTCGGCATCTTCAGCTTCTGTTTCGCAAGGCAAATGGTTCCATTAATTAACTTAAACCAGGAATACATTATCTGTAAAGTAAACAATTCTATGCTTTTCTCTTAATGCTGGGTTTAAGTAGCGGCTCACTGGAGAAGAAGTCTTTTGAAGCTGGTAAAACAATTTTTTTAGTTTCTCAGTTTGCTTACTGACTGTGAAATGGCACCAAGACTAGATTATAAACTCATCAGATTTAAATTGGCCCCATGAATGCAAGAGATACCTCAATGTGTTAAAAACATATCTAGCATCCATGGGGTTAAACCAGTGGTAGGAAACAGATGGCCTGGGATCTCTCAAAGGCTTTTTCTTGCTGCCACTATTCATTTCCCTGGTGCACAGAAAGTACAGTGCGGGCACTTTAAGACATTGGTGGGCAGTGGAAAAAAATGTATAAAGTCGCAGACCTATTTGACTCCGTCGATGCAAGAGGGGCCTCCAATATACTATACAAAATTGCGTGAGCTCAGCTCAGGGGAGGGCTGGCAATTTGTGGCCTGGAGGGCAACTACAATCAAGTGGGCCGATTTTACTGTCATTCCAACCCTCTGTCCCAGTCCACCCTCTTTTGTTAATTTTAAAATTGTCATTAACCCTTTGAGTGCCAGAGGGGTATGCCACGCATTGCTTCGCAATGCGTGGCATACCCCTCTGTCACTCAAAGGGTTAGTGTTGTGAAGTAAGGCAAACAATACCACAGAGCTTACAACTGAAATGAGGTTACACTGGTGCAACTACAGAGTTTACAATGTAAGTAAAGCTGCACTAGTGATACTATAGATCTTGCAAGAGAAATGGGTTATGCTACTAATGTAGCTCCATTTGGATTGTAGCTCCATTTCAATTGTAAGCTCTGTGGTGTCACTAGTGTAGCTCCATTTCAATTGTAAGCTCTGTGGTATCACTAGTGTAGCTCCATGTCAACTGTAAGGTCCGTGGTATCACTAGTGTAGCTCCATGTCAACTGTAAGCTCTGTGGTATCACTAGTGTAGCTCCATTTCAATTGTAAGCTCCGTAGTATCACTAGTGTAGCTACATTTCAATTGTAAGCTCTGTGATGTCACTAGTGTAGCTCCATTTCAATTGTAAGCTCTGTGGTATCACTAGTGTAGATCCATTTCAATTGTAAGCTCTGTGGTATCACTAGTGTAGCTACATTTGCAGCAAAAAGAGGGAGTGGCCCACCAGCCCAGACATATGACTGACATATGTCCTGCCTCCCAGGCCAGCCCTCCCCTGGCTCAGCTAGTTTTAGTCAATGCTATGCTCTTATACAGTAGCTTAGTACAATACTGACATTTCATACCCACCTTAGATTCTGTTAAAACACCTTTGTTTGAAGATGAAACAAGTCAGTATTTTGCTGTAGAGAATGTCTTTATTTCAGCAACACGATGACAGGTTTGCAGGAAGCTTGTGGTTCTTGCGGTTGCATTGATGTTACAGCTTGATAGAATAGCTGTCTTAAAGGGATAGTAATACCTAAAATGTAAAAAAAAATATGTTGTAGGGGTTATCCCCCTGAGTAAAACAAGAGTACTCCCACTGCTGAAAGGTGTTTCATTCAAAAGTTATTAATTTTCAAAGTTGAATTTTTTAGGTGCAATATCACAGTGGCCTGAAATTGTACAGTGGTGCTGTTGCTACACGATCCTATGGACAGCTCTGGTCTCAGGACCATAAATCTCCATAGGATGGTGTAGCAACAGTGCCACTGTAAAATTTCAGGCCACTGTGATATTGCACCTAAAAAATTAATCTTTGAAAATTAATAACTTTTGAATGAAACACCTTTCAGCAGTGGGAGTACTCTTGTTTTACTCAGGGGGATAAACCCTACAACATATATTTTTTTACATTTTAGGTATTACTATCCCTTTAAGCTTAACTCTTACAGTGCCAGTGGCAGACTTATATACAGCTGAACATGCTACGAATATGGTCAGGCATGGAACAAACAGCATAAATGCATCTGTACAGAATGAAGCCACATTATCTCATGAATATATTGGTAGGAAGGAATATGCAAAGTGAAGGCATGTTATGTTTCTATGAATATGTAAATGAATAATCCTAAGAATAGTTAGAATGGAATATTGACACGTGGCCCAAGGTACAGCTCTTGGATCAGATCCCCCAACGCTCCATTCTGGTTGGTAGCAGTGACTGCTAAAGTTTAGAATTATAGATGGCCAGTGATGGACACAGTTAGTGGAAAAAACAGTTACGTTTAAACTTAGAGAGAGATTTTAGTTGTATTAGTTCTAACAGATGCCTTTTCTCTCATGTAAAGGAACCTAGCTTGTCTAGACTCCCCCAGATGAGAACACAGTGTATATTGAGGGGAAGTATGTCATGGGGAGGGTTGACCCATACAGAAAGTATGTGTGCTAAGGGAGGCGTAAAGGACAGGGCTTATTAAAGGGATAGTAATACTTCGTTTTATCTTTATTTTGTAGGCATTAAAAAAACATGACGAACGATATAAGTCTTATCTCTCAAACCTTTATGATTTGAGAGCTATTCACAAGCAAAGTTTCCCCTCCCGCCCCTTTTACCTAGTGTAAGCCATCTCTTCTCAGGTGTGGAATCCAGTCCATAGACCAGACAGATAACAGCAGGGGACAATCTTCTTCCTATGAGAACAATGAAAGCCCTGTCCCCCTTGACAAGTTTTTCAGGTTTTTTCCCTTATCTTAATTGAAGATTGTCCCTTTCTGCAGTCTACCTGGGCACCTCCCTTCTGCTCTGGCTGAACAGTGTTACATCAGTAAAAGGGACGGGAGGGGGATACTTTGTCATTGAATTACTCTAGAACTACAACTCTGAGAGAATATAAATAACACTCTCCAAAGTCCAAATACTATGATGAGTAATTAGAGCTGCTTTTATTATGAAACATTACTAATTCCTTCGGAGTCAGCTGTAAGTGCTAACGAGTGGTGGAGTCAGCTGTAAGTGCTGAAGAGTGGTTTAGTCAGCTGTAAGTGCTGAAGAGTGGTGGAGTCAGCTGGTGGAGACAGCTGTAAGTGCTGATGAATGTTGGGGGTCAGCTGTAGTGCTGAAGAATGTAGTGATTCTAGCATGAATCCATGCAATTTGGCCATGCTTGATTTCAAGGAATTGGAATTGGCAAGTACTGTCAGTTAATGATTGATTAATAATTATTATTATTATGGTTGAACAAGAACAATAATAATACTAATGTGATTGGAAGTAGTTAAGTAAAGCTGTGGCATGTTATCCCCAAGTGATGTGTCTCTGTTTATTTTTGGGATCATACCCTCTCCTTATAACATGTCTTTCTTTATAACTTGCAATCTACAAAGCCCTTTATCTTTTTTTTTTTGCAACTCTGTACTTTTTTCTGCTCAAAAATATAGTTTACCCTTTGAATACTAGAGGGGTATGCAATGCTGGTGCCCAAACACTGTACTCCACATTCTTGATTTATGTAGAAGTAACATTATGTTCCCATCACTTCCATCTATACCCACTTTTCATAGCCTTTTTATGCAGCGTATATATTGTAAAAAACATTTTTTCTGTATAGGTGATACTTTTTGATAAATTGACATTTATGTTGGGATGGTGTTGTGTGGCACTCTAAGCTAATTCCCTGCACAATATGCTAATTCATTTTGTTTGAGACCAGACTTACCATTTGCTGTGTAATTAGACATGAGCGCAGCGTGTGGGCCCTGCCTAGATTCACTCATAATACAGTGTGTGACAATATTGTTCCAGCACCTACCCTAATTGGAATAAAGTACCAGAATGCGTCATCAACAGATAAAAGGGGAACATTCACAGGACACAAACTTGTGTCCATTGGCTTTCATTGGTATAACTAAGTTAGCGTTTGTTTTTTTTTTTGTTTTTTTTTACTCTTACCTAGTATTGCAGATATTAAGACTTCTAATCGGGCACTTCCGCCTTGTGCGGCACACAGTATGTGCAGCACAGCGGAGGAGGACTTCCCACCTCCCTCAGGGAGAGCGTTCTCGCTTCCATTCAGAGTTATATTTATTTGGTGTAGAGTTACAGTAAGCTCCGTTTACCATGCTTCTGAGGCAGCTGGGAGGGAGGTGGGAAGTCCTCCTGCTCTATGCCGCACATACTGTATGACACACAAGGTAGAAGTGCCCAATTAGAAGTCTTAATATCTTCAATACTAGGTAAGTAAGAGTAAAAAAAATAAAAATAAATAACGGTAACTTAGTTATACCAATGAAAGCCAATGGGCACAAGTTTGTGTCATGTGAATTTTCCCCTTTAATGTCTCAAAGGCTATTTATATTTTGGCCAAATATTTAACATCATTTGTTCTCTTTAAAAGTAACTAAGCTATTTCAGGTTAACAGGTTTACTTTAAGCAATTGGCAGAGGAAGGTGGCACCACCTTGCTCGCAATAAAGTAATTGTGTATGCTGATCACCACTAAAGTGATTATATACGCTAGTATTTTACACAAAGTGCACGTGTGTGTGATGCGGAGGCCAGCTTCTCAGAGCAGCAAATCTTCATTGCTGGATTCGTATATTCCCGCTGTGACTTTTCTTTAGAATCTCTATCAAGGTTGCAAGAACCACCATTGGTCTAATTTTTACGGATTTATCATCAGTGTGGTTGATGTAAAACAAGCAATTGGTTCAATTTTGGGACAAACCAACTGGAATATAAGGGTCACGAAGCAATTTCAATTTTTTAGATGATGATTTGAACCCCTTGAATACTAGAAAGATCAACGCATTGGATAACATTCTAGCATTCAAAGAGTTACAAATTAATTTAAAATCAATGGAGAGTTTGTGTTTGTTGCATCAAAACTGCACTACTTGCTCAGTATATCGATGTCTTCAACATCACAATAAGAAGCAGTCGACTTTCTGAAACCATTTTTTTTTATGAAAACATATATTTCCTGTTGAGTAAAATAAGGGTATTCCCACTGCTGAGAGATGAATATTTCCAGAGTTACTACAGTTTAAACCCGTGGTATTTTAAATTAGCGGTGCCCTCTAGTGGTCAAATTCCAATTAGTTATCCTGTTACATTCTAATGGAGAGGAAAGTCAGTGACATACAGTTCTCTATAGAATGGGATAAAAACTGCAGTGTCACTCCCTGACAGAAGTATCAGGAAGTAAACACACAGTAAATTCACTTCCTAAATATCTGAATAAATGGATTTTGAATAAAATAACTGACGGCAGTGGTAGTGACCTTGTTTTAATCAGCAGGAAAAACTCTATAACAAATATGTTCTCAATAAAAAAAGGTTTGATGCTCCTTTAATTGGATTTATTCTTTAACATAGCTATGGTTGCAGCTGTTAAATTACATAGAAGCTTAATACAATACATTTTTGTTGGTGCCTGCTTTTAAACTAGAGTATGCATTTTACCACAAAAAATATATAATTTCCTGTTAGATTCATTAACTAGAGGGAGCCAGTATTTCATCTTCCTAAGCTATTAAGGGAGAAATGGCATGCAGCCATAAGTAATTTCTATTGCAGTGTTTATTGTGTGGATGGATGACAAAACTCTTCAGAATTTGTGCAAGAAACTGGAATGATTAGAACAATGTTACAGTAGAATAATTTAAATGTTTAATAAGCCAAATGCAAAAGAGCAATTCTGGAGCAAACCAACTTCAAAATTTGGGGGGGCGGGAGAATTCATATTTATTTACAGTGGAATAACAATACTGATCACGGGGGTCGCAACTGAGGCCGGGCCACCCCCTGCTACCACCACCACTGCCAGCATTAAAAAAGCTTTGCCAGTGGGAAGATCACATTGATCTCCCCACCGACAAGCTGTGTGCAGCTTCCTCGTCGTTCTTGGCCATCTAGTAATGCAGAGCGCTGGAAGATGACATCATCTCCCAGCGCTCTGCATTACTGGAGAAGTCTGTGCAGAAGGCGGCACAGACCTCTCCTGTCAAGCAGGCTAACCATCATGGATGATGAGGTCCCCTCCTCCTGAGCCAGGTAGGAGGTGGACAGTGGGGTCACATTCATGGAGGTGGACAGTGGGGTCAACATGGTGGGGGGCCCCGTGTCAAATTTTGAACCAGGGCCCAGCAGCCTCTAGTTACTCCTCTGTTGATTTAAATGGGACTTGTAACCACTTGAACACTAGAAAGGTCTTCAATGTATTGATTTGCAGTGTGATAATTCATTTCTATTATATAAGGGTTTAACCCCTTAGGGACCCTTGACGTACCAGGACCGTCACGGTCCTTGAACTACTCAAGGACCGATGACGGTCATGGTACGTCACGTACTTTTTACTTACAGCGCTCTACCTGGAGCGCTGTAAGTAAAAATAGGGCATGAAACACACCGCTCCAAGATCGGAGCGATCTCTTTCAAGCCCCATAGTGACGCGCCGATACACGTGACAGGTCACGTGTACCGGCGTGTCAAAGTGCCCCTATGCGGTCATTATGAGACGGAAATGTCCCGTGACCGCCGGTCCTTAAGGGGTTAATGTAAATGTTTTTATAAAAATCATATGGTATACAGGGCCGGATTTACATCTCAGGAGCCTGTAGGCACAGAAATCTGAAGCGTCTCCCCCCCCCCCCCCCCCAAAAAAAAAAAAAAGTGCTACTACACCTTTCTTTTGAACAAGATTCTCACATAAATATGACACGTTATAATTGTCACATGAGAGATTAACTAGTTGGTTCTTGGGTAATCAGAACATAAAACTCCTAGCTTAAATCTGTTCACCCTTTGGATTCTAGTGAGAGGCATCCCTAGTATCCAAGATTAACGATTTTTTAAAATTTTATTAAATTCTTAAATAAAATCTGACCCTCGTGTAAGCCAAGGCACACAAGAAAATTAATGAATCCTACAGTCATGTTTTTTTTTTGTTGTTGTTTTTTTATTTTATTTTATCACTGCCGGATACTTTGTTTTCACGGCCACCTGCTCCTGACTTAGGTTAATGTGCAGTGTGAATGCTTCACAGAATTGGCCCGAAGCACTCTTCATCCTCGTAGTTACTTAGGCTTAACAAAGGGGCAAAATACCAGTACAGGGAAGGAGGGACTTCTTAACCCCTTGGGTGCCAGTGAGGTAAGGCATTGCTTCGTAATGTGTCGCTCTCGTTTCTGGCACTCAAAGGGTTAAGTTGCTGTTGAACGGGGCACTCTGACAGCTAGCAAGTACAATTATTGGCAGGGCTGGCAAGCCCCCCCAAGTTGAGCAGTTTCTCTGTGTGTGGGCAGTGACTGTGTTGTTCTTCGTGGGTTCCCTGCAAGCTGCAGCATCTGGGATGAGACGGGACAGTTCTGGCAAGTGAAGTGAGGAGTAATGCGCCTCCGTGACTCCAGCTCTTGTCTTCCTTCAAGTAGCAGGCAGCTGGAATCGATATGTGCACCTCCGGCACGTCAGCCTCCCTCCCCCCGTCCACCAGATATGAATCGATGATGTGCCATAAGGAAAAGGCTGGCTCGATTTTAAGAAATAAAAAAAAAACAAAAAAAAACGATCCCAATGACAGGCGTCCCTCTGTGGGGTGCTCCTGTAGGAAGATGCCTACTCTGCCTTATTATAAATCCGGCCCTGATGGACAGAGCCGGATTAAGACTGTATGGGCCCCCCCCCCCCGGACCATACTAATACTATACTGGCTTCTTTTATTTATCACTATCTAAATAAGGTCTCACTAGTAATTCCACTTAGAAAAATAATGCACTGCAAGTCTCAAAATTATACACTAGATTAGAAGAAGACTTCAGTATAACTAGGGATACTATCATTATCCAATCGATTGGAGCGATCTGTGTTAATAACGTACTGTATTAGAGACTCATTCAGTGCCAGGAGGTTTGCAAGGACACTAAAATTAACTTTTATTTATTAGTAATAGTTAAAAGGAAAAACCCTAAAGTATAGAAATCAGGGTGCTTTGTTCTGCAGCAGAGCACCGATTTATACACAGGTAATCTACAGTTCGAGTGGTCCCTTTGTTATGTTTTTAAATTTAAGGTTTTTCTTTTTAACTATTACTAATAAATAAGTTAATTTTAGTGTCCTGGCAAACCTCCTGACAGGGACCGAGTCTCTAATACAGTGAGGGATTAAAGCAGATCGCTCCAATCGATCGGATCATGATAGTATCCCTAGTTGTATTTCTTCTTCTTTTATATAGTATATATGTGTATCTCCATTTATATATTTATATTATATATATATATATATATATATATATATATATATATATATATATATAGCACCTTATTTGGACTTGCAAATATCCTCATTCCTTTGTGGCCAGTCTACTGAGACTCACCAAGCGCGTTTGGTTCTTGCTTCTGCTGCTCCCTCTCCTCATCTGCCAAGCAGCGCGCCAGAGGGTTAGAGCAGTTTTTTTTTTGGGGGGGGCCGGAGAGAGCACACGCGCATGCTTCCTGTGTGACAGACAGCATGCTAGGACTCCTCGCATGCTGTCTGTCACACGGGAAGCGTCCAGGGACTGTGGACATGCCTGCAGGGAGAGAAGAAGTAGTAGGCACAATTTGCTGGGCTTGGGCCAGAGCCCCCCGATTCGCCTTGCCCATGATCCGGCTCTAAGAGTGAGCAGCCAGAACGGATGAGGTTTCCGCCGGGCCTCCCCCCGGCCTCATTTCCCTGGGCGGCCGGGCCCAAGAGTCAGTACGGCATAAAGAGTTAGGTTAGGGGGGGAAAGGGGAGCATAACTTAGCAGAGTCCAGGATGAGGTTTCCGGGCCCCCCTCATTTGGCTGGGCCCTAGGCGGGCGCCTTGTGCGCCTTGCCTGTGATCCGGCTCTGCCGATGGTATAGGGTTTTTTTTTTGTCCAGAGTAAAAAATCAGTAGAACCACTGCTGGAAATTATTCAAAAGCAACAACCATTCAGACTGTCAGGAAGTGATGAGGCTGTTGTGGGAGTGACTCACCGCTCCCATAGAGTGCAATAGAATGCTAAATATTGCTTGCAGCCAGAAATTTTATAGCTTTTCAGTGGGAAAAAACAGGAGCTTCCTAATCAGGGACTTTTTTTATCCAGAGTATCTGGAGAATTGTTTTTTCAATGGAAAAACTGACTTTGTTGTCCAATTCTCAAGAGAGGTTCAATGCGGTCTGGCATCCCTGGTTGATTTTCACCAAATATAACCATGCTGTTCTGGACACTTACAATTCTAGATCTAGTTATTCTTCTTTTCTGTTTATTTCCTTCCTTTACTTCTCCTCCTCCCCTTTCTCTTCCTTTTTCCTGCGTCATGTGGGACATCGTGAGCGAGTAACTCATATGCCTGTTATGAACATCTCCCTCTTGTCTTGATTGGCTGTAATAGTTGATACAGAGAGTTTTCAGACCTTGGAGGCATGAACTGGGATGATACTCTGGACTGGTCCTAACTCTATTTTGCCACAACATCCTAAACTTATGCTAGCAACACTCCCAACACTGTACTCCTATTTGTATTCCCCCTTAACCACTTCTTTTCTGTAGTCCCTTATTCCAATACTGATTTAAAACTTTTCAATAAATATTAAGTTTAAAAAAAAAGCAATAGAATGATTGTCTGAACACCAGTGGAACTGAACTTTTCTGGACACCAGAGGGCACTGTTCATGAAAAAAACTTTGGTTTTATGCCTTTTCCTGGGATGGGAATGCCCTTGTTTTATGCAGTAGGATCAACACTACAATATAGGTTTTTTTATTCATGAAAATGTTTACTCATCCTTTAAAATTCCCATTTCAATTTTAATTAAATATTTATATTGATAACCAGTCCTTACACAAATGATTTAATATGTGGTTATTATGATTTTCTGCCCAAATTAATGTGAAAAGCAAATTTACTGGCTTGGAGACCACGTTCGTGTTTGAGGGATTAGAATTCCCATTTAAATTGAGTAAAGTTTTGGGAAGTTCTATTTCTCCTGTAGTGCAATTGTTTAGCCCCAAAATTGTTCCATTTCTTTAAAGAACATCAGCTCATTGATTAGTAATTTAGTTGGTCTCTTGCTGACAAAGAGTTATTGAGCGAGCCACTGAATTTGCTTTTACAAGTAATCCAATACATTTATTTAGATTAATTTACATTAAATAACCTGTTTAAGGTCCATATACACCAATAGATGCAATTGTGGAATGAAAAAGAATATACCATGGGGCAGGTCTGTCCAAGTTCAGTCCTCAGGGGCCACCAACAGGCCAGGATGTAAGGATTTCCCTGATTAATCACAGGTGAGTCAGTCACAATGAATGATCCACTGATTAACTCACCTGTGATTAATCAGGGAAATCCTTACATCCTGGTCTGTTGGTGGCCCCTGAGGACTGAACTTGGACAGCTCTGATCTAAGACATGGGTCTCAAAATGCGTTCCTAGAGGGCTGAGATGTGCAGGTTTTTGGTGTAATCTTCTTTTAAATGGTACGTTTATTTAAAATCAATGAGTAAGTGATTGGCATATCTGCAAAAGCAAAAACATTCCAAAAACTTCACTTGACCCTCTAGAAATGCAGTTTGAGATCCCTGATTTAAATAGTTTAGAACAGGGCTGTCCAATATCAGTCCTCAAGGGCCACCAACAGGCCAGGATGTAAGGATTTACAAGTGAGTTATCAGTGGATCATTCATTGTAACTGACTCACCTGTGATTAATCAGGGAAATCCTTACATCCTGGCCTGTTGGTGGCGCTTGAGGACTGAACTCGAACAGACCTGCCATAGTGGGAAAATAATTTCAAAAATTCCCATTGATTTAACCCTTAGAGTGCCAGAGAGTTTATCCATAACAATGCAGTGGTTTCTGCTCCAGAATTGTAACTCTTTAGCTAAATGAGGCCTGGATTACATTGTAGGTAATAAGCATAAAGAGGTTGTATCTAACAGACTCACTATTTATATCTATGAAGACATTTTTGATAAAACCCATCACTGGGTTATCAGCTGTTTGTATACATACAGCCCTAAATTCCTATTCTTCTCAACAGTGTGCAGTGCTGGCAAGCAGAGCTGGATTCTTTCTGTTGCTAACAGTGACATCTATTGTTCAAATCAGAGAAAAAATCTGAGTCCGTTATTTTTTTGTATATGCAGATTACAATTTCTGGAGTGGAAACATTTAAAAATAATAATTTCCTGTTCAGAGACTGGTTCACCCACATCTTCAGGTCTGCGTGTCTTTTTCTCCCCTTAGAGATGCAGTGGGCAATGGGAGGCTCTCCATCTGCAAAGCACTGAAGGCATCTCTAGTATTTAAGTATTTAAAAGTCCCATTTAAACCAATGGGATTTTCTTATATTTGTATTTGCCAGCTATGGAACAGCTGGATTTCCCTAAAACGGACCTGTACTGGGATGGATAAAATGTGTATGCAGGTCACCAGTCAGATAACACTTACTAGGTCACCCATTCCTAACCCTTTGAGTGCCAGAGGGGTACGCAATGCATTGCAATGCAATGCGTTGCGTACCCCTCTTGCACTCAAAGGGTTAACACCTTAATGACCATCTGAGGGTGGGCAGCTGTTAAGGGCCATAGCACTTTGTGTTTTGTTTTTTTTTTGCAGTGTTTTCGATGACGTGCCAGGACCATCACCGGTATTTAAGTGCCTGACCTCTGTTATAGTCCTGGCGCGTCATTAGTCCTTAAAGGGTTAAATAAGAAGAAAAACATCACTGTTTAGTCTTCTACTGGAAGTGTTTACTGGTCACTGACTAGTGGAACTTTTCGGCTCTCTAAATATAGTTATTACCTACTGGTCACATATAGGTGATGGAACTTGTAGGTCAGTAACAGTTGGATGGAAATGCACTAAAGGAGAGAGAAAGAAGAGATAACTTCTCCAGTATGATACTTTCTCCTGTTCCTATGTTATTATATGGCAGAACTTTAGTTATAGACTACAGGGGAGATGTACTAAGGTGTGATAAAGAGGAGATAACTTCTCCAGTGTGATACATTCTACAGTTCCTATGTTATTCTATGGGAGAGATTTAGTTACAGACTACAGGGGAGATGTACTAAGGTGTGATAAAGAGGAGATAACTTCTCCAGTGTGATACATTATACAGTTCCTATGTTATTCTATGGGAGAGCTTTAGTTATAGTTTACAGGGGAGATGTACTAAGGTGTGATAAAGAGGAGATAACTTCTCCAGTGAGATAAACTCTCCAGTTCCTATGTTATTCTACGGGAGAGCTTTAGTTATAGTTTACAGGGGAGATGCACTACGGTGTGATAAAGAGGAGATCACTTCCCCAGCGGGATAAACTTTCTCCAGTTCCTATGTTATTCTATGGAGCCTATGCACTGAGATATCATATGCTAGTACATCCGCTCCATAGAATAACAAAAGACTTGGAAAGTTTATTGCACTGGAGAAATGATTTCCTCTTTATCACACCTTAGTGTATTACTACCCACCCCCTTGAAGGCCATAGGTTGCCTACACTTGGTCTGATTTAAAGTCAGTATCTGTCATGTGAGGTGTGATGAGAATTACTTCTCTGGATATTTAGCAAATAACAAAACAAAAGGGCCGCACTAAACGTGAAATATACAAAAGTAAAAACAGCTTTATTTCACAAAAACACACTGGGATGCCACACCACAAAAATAGTCTCACGCGTTTCACACGGCTAGTGCTTACTTATACACGTTATGTTATCCAGAGGTTGGAATCTCTTGGACCGGCACCGCGGATATACATCAAAGCGGTGAGTGTTCACTGTATTGGCTCATCATCTACATTATCTATTGTTGGACTGTAACAACACAGTAGTGCCGTTGTTTCTTTGTTGATGAGAATTACTCCTCGCCATGGCTTGGCCCGCCTCGCCATAAAATAAGCACTATGTGGGGAATACATCAATGAGCAGAAAAAGCAGTGTATCAAAGGCGCTGCTCTGTGCCAATACTTTACCCTATTCATTGTTGGATACCTTTGGGTATTCATTATTAATCAGTCTTATTCATATGCAAGGCATTGAAATAGGAAAAAAACATGGAGTAAATGGGACAATTCCGGCGATAAATACACAAATACAGCACATGTGTATGAGCGTTCCTCTCCATTTCCTACAATTGGATCTGCCAGCTTCTAGTGACCTATTACTGGAATTTGGTGATCTATCTGGCCACCACCCACTGGTCAATGAGCAACGGCCAACTACAATCCGGCCATTACTAAATCACCAAACTGCTAATGCACAAGGCAGTCCTCTTATCCTCGAATTTCCTTTCACACTGAGTCATTCACTCCTTAATGAATTCCTCCCTAAGAATCATGTTTTTATAGAAATGGGCTGAAATATTGCTAATTATAACCATACAAATAAATTTGATTACGCTCTTATTTCCAGCTACTAGTGTTGAGCGAGCATGCTCGGCCGATGCTCGGATCGGCTCGAGCATCGCTCTGCTCGGCACATGGCGGTACTCGTACGAGTACCGCATGTGCTCGCCCGCCATGTTCGGGTCTCCTCCCTGCACGTTTTGCGGCTGCTGCGCAGCCAATAAACGTGCAGAGAGGCTCTGACATCAGTGTAATGCCAGCAGCCATGTTGGCTGCTGGCATTACACTGATTGACTGGCCAGAACCCGTGGTCGGGTGCTGTATAGCACCTGACCAGCGAGTTCGGCTCAGTCTTAGCCAGGGAGAGATGAGGATAGGAAGGGAAAGTCAGTGTAGGGAGAAAAAAAGCAAATTTGTGAAAAAAAAGAACCAAAAGTCCTTTTTAGGACTACTGTGTGTGGGGGCAGCAGTTTATTTTGTGTGGGGGGAAAAAAAAAAAAATTTCATATATTCTGTTTAGTGTGCAAAGTTGCAGATTAGAGCACATTCTGTTTAGTGTGCAAAGTTGCAGATTAGAGCACATTCTGTTTAGTGTGCAAAGTTGCAGATTAGAGCACATTCTGTTTAGTGTGCAAAGTTGCAGATTAGAGCACATTCTGTTAAGTCTTCAAACTAAAATATCAAAGTCACATATTCCATTCAGTGTGCGTCACCGCAGTTTAGCAGCATATTCTGTGTACTCTGCACAGTTGCAGAATAGGAAGAAATACTGTTAAGTCTTCAAACTAAAATATCAAAGTCACATATTCCATTCAGTGTGCGTCACCGCAGTTTAGCAGCATATTCTGTGTACTCTGCACAGTTGCAGAATAGGAAGAAATACTGTTAAGTCTTCAAACTCAAATATCAAAGTCACATATTCCATTCAGTGTGCGTCACCGCAGTTTAGCAGCATATTCTGTGTACTCTGCACAGTTGCAGAATAGGAAGAAATACTGTTAAGTCTTCAAACTAAAATATCAAAGTCACATATTCCATTCAGTGTGCTTCGCCGCAGTTTAGCAGCATATTCTGTGTACTCTGCACAGTTGCAGAATAGGAAGAAATACTGTTAAGTCTTCAAACTCAAATATCAAAGTCACATATTCCATTCAGTGTGCGTCACCGCAGTTTAGCAGCATATTCTGTGTACTCTGCACAGTTGCAGAATAGGAAGAAATACTGTTAAGTCTTCAAACTCAAATATCAAAGTCACATATTCCGTGTAAGATGAAGAAGGCGGGTAAAAAGGGACGGGGAAGTGGACGTGATCCTGATAGTTCAGGGCGCGGATCAGGACGCGGAGAAACTGTGCCTGGTGCCAGAGCACAAGAAAGAAAGACATCCACCATACCTAGCTTCATGTCTCATTTTACAGGGCGTCGCAGGACATCACTCTCGAGGTCCGACCACTGCGAACAGGTGGTTGGTTGGATGTCAGCTGATACTGCTTCCAGTCGGTTAAGCACCACCCTGTCTTCCACCAAGTCCACTCTCAGTAGCCAAGAGTCTGGTCAACATAATCCTCACTCTGATCATCCTTCCTCCCACCATACACGGTCTGGTCAAAGAAGTGATCCCACACTGGGATATAGTGAGGAGCTCGTCTCATCACCAATCCTTCATTTGACCCTCTCTCCAAGCACGCTTGCAGAGGAACATGACATCTTATGCCCTGATTCACAACCTCTAGAGGGTACCCAATCACAAGAAGATGACAGATGTGAACGGCATTTAAGGTCAAAGGAAGTAGTGGATGATGATGATGAGACACAGTTGCCATTAAATCAACCACTATTACTGTCTCAAGACCTTGTTGAGGAGGATGTTATACAGTTGTCAATGACTGAGTATGTGGTGGGATCAAGACATGAGGAGGATGATCAGAGTGAGGAAGTGGAGGAGGACTTGGTGGACGATGAGGTGACTGACCCCACCTGGGAAGGTGTAGAGCCGAGCGATGACAGCAGTCCTGAGGGTGAGCCATCTGCAGCACCGCAACAGGCTGGAAGAGGCAGTGGTGTGGCTACAGAAAGAAGGCGGACCGCACCAAACCGGCCCGCAAATGTTCCACGGAGCACCCCCTTGCGTAAATCTACCTTGCCAAGGGGTAGGTGTTCCGCGGTATGGCGTTTTTTTAAGGAAAGTGCGGACGACAAAAGAATTGTAGTTTGCAACCTGTGCCACACCAGAATGAGCCAAGGCATGAACACTAGAAACCTCACCACCACCAGCATGATCCGACACATGGCATCCAAGCACCGTAATAAGTGGGAGGAACGCCTGGATCGCCCATCTGTGTCTGCAGGCCACACCACTGCCTCCTCTTCCCCTGTTTTCGGTGCCGGCCAATCGCCTGTCGAAGGCGCAGGCCCGCATACCTCCCGCCCTGCACCTGTACCATCTGAAGCACCATCAGCGACCACATCCACTTCCCTGTCCCAGCACAGCGTCCAAATGTCATTACCCCAGGCATTTGAGCGCAAGCGAAAATACCCAGCCACCCACCCACAGGCCATAGCACTAACCTCACACCTTTCCAAATTACTGGCCATCGAAATGCTGCCATTTAGGCTTGTGGACACTGAGTCCTTCCGCAGCCTGATGGCAGCAGCTGTCCCTCGGTACGCGGTCCCCAGCTGCCACTACTTTTCCCGGTGTGCCATCCCCGCATTACACCACCATGTGTCCCGTAACATCACCCGTGCCCTGACCAACGCAGTTACTGGGAAGGTCCACTTAACGACTGACACATGGACAAGTGCTTGTGGCCAGGGACGCTACATTTCCCTGACGGCACACTGGGTGAATGTCGTGGAGGCTGGGAGCGACTCGGACCCTGGGATGGCACGGGTGCTACCCACGCCGAGGATTGCGGGCCCTACCTCCATCAGGGTTTCCGCCAGCACCTACGTTATTGGCTCCTCCTCCTCCGTTTCCACCTCCGAATTCTCTACACGCAGCGCCACTCCCCCATCAGCCGGTAGCTGGAAGCAGTGTAGCACTGCAGTGGGGAAGCGTCAACAGGCCGTGCTGAAGCTGATCTGCCTTGGGGACAAACAGCACACGGCCTCAGAGCTGTTGCAGGGGATTAGTCACCAGACCGAGCAATGGCTCTCGCCACTCAACCTGCAACCAGGCATGGTTGTGTGTGATAATGGGCGTAACTTGGTGGCGGCTTTGGAGCTCGGCAAGCTCACACACGTACCATGCCTAGCGCATGTATTTAATTTAGTGGTTCAGCGATTTCTAAAAATCTACCCCAATGTGCATGATCTCTTGACCAAGGTGCGCCGCGTGTGTGCACATTTCCGTAAGTCATCTACAGCTTCGGCCGGCCTGTTGAAGCTGCAGCAGCGCTTACAATTGCCAGCTCACCGGCTGCTGTGTGACGTGAGCACGCGCTGGAACTCCACCTTCCACATGTTGGCCCGGCTTTGTGAGCAGCAGAGGGCAGTAGTGGAGTACCAGCTGTTACACGGTCGTCGCCTCTCAGTTCAACTTCCTGTAATCAGAAGTGAGGAGTGGGAATGGATGTCAGACCTCTGTGAGGTTTTACGCAATTTTGAGGAATCGACACAGATGGTGAGCGGCGATAACGCTATTATCAGTGTAACCATCCCACTTCTGTGTCTACTGAAACGCTCGCTGCTCACAATTAAAACTGACGCTTTGCATGTGGAAGAGGTGGAAATGCGGGAGGAAGAGCTTACACAAGGTGATAGCCAGAGCACCCTCACTTCGTCTTCTCAGCGACAATTGGAGGAGGCGGAGGAGGAGGAGGAGGAGGAGGAAGACACGGTTGCCTCCGCTACAGAGGGTAGCCATGGAACTTTAGTTCCATCTCTTCAGCGTGGGTGGGCAGAAGAGGAGGAAGAGGATGAGGAGATTGAGAGTCATCCTCCTGGTGAGGACAGCGAAATCTTGCCTGTTGGTACTCTGGCACACATGGCTGACTTTATGTTAGGCTGCCTTTCCCGTGACCCACGCGTTACACGCATTTTAGACAACACGGATTACTGGGTGTTCACCCTTCTGGACCCCCGCTACAAAGAGAATTTCTCATCTCTCATTCCTCCGGTGGAGAGGACAAGCAAAATGGTGCAATACCAGAAGGTTCTTGTTGAAAAATTGCTCCAAAATTTTCCATCTGACAACGCTGGCGGCAGAGTACGTGCTACCTTGGCCAACCGAGAAGGGGAGAAAAGGGGAGCACACAGCAGTTCCGACAAAGGCAGGGCAACACTCTCCAAGGCGTGGGACACCTTCATGACACCCCGCCAGCACCCTCACCCTGATGCGCAGCCTAGTGTCACAAGGAGGGAAAAGTTTTGGAAGATGGTGAAGGAGTACGTAGCAGACCGTGTCAGCGTCCTCAATGATCCCTCTGTGCCTTACAACTACTGGGTGTCCAAGCTGGACACGTGGTATGAACTGGCACTCTACGCCTTGGAGGTGCTGGCCTGCCCTGCCGCCAGCGTTCTGTCTGAGCGGGTATTTAGTACTGCTGGTGGCATCATAACAGATAAGCGTATCCGCCTTTCCACCGACAATGCTGATAGGTTGACACTTATAAAAATGAACAAGGCCTGGATTTCCCCTGACTTCTCCACTCCACTGGAGGAAAGCCCCGGGGGAACATAAAGTCACTTTATATATGTTATTTACAATGATGGGAATACTCTGTATTCCCATTCACCCCTTCCACCCAAAAAACGGGTATATGGTTGACTCTTAATCTTCTCATCCTCCTCCTCCTCTTCCATATGCCCTGTGATATAATTTTTATATAGGGCCAGCTCACCAGCGGGCCCTGTTTGACAATTTTTATATAGGTCAGCTCACCAGCGGGCCTTCTCATATAATGTTTTATTGGGTCAGCTCTCTAGCGGGCCCTCTCATATAATGTTTTATAGCGTCAGCTCACTAGCGGGCCTTCGCATATAATGTTTAGGATGGTCAGCTCCGCAGCAGACCCTCACCCATAATGTTTTAGATGGTCGGCTCAGCGCACGTTTCCCTCTTAATCATGGCCTCAGTTCAGAAAAATCAAGGAAATTTTTGGGAGAATTTGCCTCTGCGCACGTTTCCCTCTTAATCATGGCCCCAGTTCTGAAAAATCGAGGAAATTTTTTGCAGAATTTGCCTCTGCGCACGTTTCCCTCTTAATCATGGCCCCAGTTCTGAAAAATCGAGGAAATTTTTTGCAGAATTTGCCTCTGCGCACGTTTCCCTCTTAATCATGGCCCCAGTTCTGAAAAATCGATGACATTTTTTGCAGAATTTGCAGATGATATACAAGTAAATATACAGCAAATACTGTTTGGTAACAATTTTTCGCCTAAAGTCGTTTTTATCTGCCTTTTTGTGTGTTTTACGGTCAGTCTGTAAAAATGGCGTACTACGGGCGAAAGATCGTTCCCAGCAGCGATGTTGGAGTCCAAGATGCATCCAGACATCCTCCCTATGCTGTCCCTGAACCATTTCTGTGGTGTTTCCATCCTTTTCTGCCCTTTTCCTATGGACCAGGCACCCTCCCCTCATCAGAGCAGGGGGTGCCTGGTGTAATGCTCGAGTCCTCCCATTGACTTCAATGGGGCTCGGGTGCTCGGCCGAGCACTCGAGCCTCAGGGGGTGCTCGGTCAGAGCACCCGAACACCCGAGCATTGGGGTGCTCGCTCATCACTACCAGCTACCCCATGTGGACGGTCCTCCCTAAACCCTCACCCACATTTTTTATGATGTATGGTATGGAGCCCTAGAAGGGTTTTTTCCTTTTTTATAGATTACCCTATCGGCTATCCTTAAAGGGATAGTAATGTCTCATAATAAAAGCAGCTCTAATTAATCATCATAGTATTTGGACTTTGGAGAGTGTTATTTCAGTTCTGTCAGAGTTGTAGTTCAAGAGTAATTCAATGAGAAAGTGTCCCCCTCCCGCCCTTTTTACTGATGTAACACTGCTCAGCCAGATCAGAAGGGAGGTGCCCAGGTAGACTGCAAAGAGGGACAATCTTCAATTAAGATAAGGGAAAAACCTGAAAAACTTGTCAAGGGGGGCAGGGCTTTAATTGTTCTCATAGGAAGAAGATTGTCCCCTTCTGTTATCTGTCTGGTCTTACAACCAGATTCCACATCTGAGAAGAGATAGCTTACACTAGGTAAAAGGGGCGGGAGGGGAAACTTTGCTTGTGAATATCTCTCAAACCATAAAGGTCTGAGAGATAAAACTTATATTGTTCTTCATGTTTTTTAATGCCTACAAAATAAAATAAAGTGAAGTATTACTATCCCTTTAAATCTGTGTTTTAAATCAGTTCAGCACCACGGACAGCTGCAATGGGAATACCAGTCACTCAGACTATAGGAGACATGCTGATGTGTTAAGAAGTGGTGCAGACCAACTAGATCATAGGGAGTAAAAATAAATTCCAAAAATGTCCATATATTTAAATAGGGCTTTTAACCCCAGAATGCTAGAGAGGACTCCAACGTATTGCGAAGACCACTGTAGCATTTTGGGGGTTAAAAAACCTATGTAAATCTATGGGAAGTTTTATTTGGCCCCTATGGTACAGATGGTTTGCTCCAGAATTGATCCACTTTTTGTTGTTACACCCCCCTTTTCATACCTCCCAACATTTCAAATTGCTAAAGAGTGACACTTGTGTTTTAGAGGTTGTGGCTGGTAGGCAGGGCATTACTGAACATTTTTAGAATATTTCATGACCTATTGACACCTTTTTGTGTAACTGAATAAATGATTTAGAGCAATACTAAAGTATTATATTTACAGTTACACAGACTAATTTATAAACACAGATACTGAAGTTTAAAGGGAAAGTAATACCTGGATTTAAGAAGGTTTAATATTGTTCATATGAAAAAAATAAATGTAATGAAGTAAATCCCGTTACTTAAAGATGTATATTTTAAGATTTATAAGCTTTTAAAGTCCTCCCACCCCTTTTACTCACATCAGTGCTCTAGCTGACAGATCGAGATTCTGGTCATGAGACCGGATGGCTCTTCAGCAGAGCCAAAATAGTGTTATCTACAAAGGAATACTTAATTAGAAAGGTCTACAAAGTGTGCCTGCCCCCGAATATTAAACCTTCTTAAATCCAGGTATTTCTATCCCTTTAAACAAACATTAATGTGAGTTTTATTGCTGTGGAGCAATGTGATACACTTATATACACACCACACAGTCTGACCTCCTAAACACAGGGTCACCAGTGTGATACATTTATATACACACCACACAGTCTGATCTCCTAAACACAGGGACACCAGGGTGATACACTTCTATACGCACCACACAGTCTGATCTCCTAAACACAGGACACCAGGGTGATACACTTCTATACACACCACACAGTCTGATCTCCTAAACACAGGGACACCAGGGTGATACACTTCTATACACACCACACAGTCTGATCTCCTAAACGCAGGGACACCAGGTTGATACACTTCTATACACACCACACATTCTGATCTCCTAAACGCAGGGACACCAGGGTGATACACTTCTATACACACCGCACAGTCTGATCTCCTAAACACAGGGACACCAGGGTGATACACTTCTATACACACCGCACAGTCTGATCTCCTAAACACAGGGACACCAGGGTCATACACTTCCATACACACCACACAGTCTGTTCTCCTAAACACAGGGACAACAGGGTGATACACCTATATACACACCACACAGTCTGATCTCCTAAACACAGGGACAACAGGGTGATACACTTCTATACACACCACACATTCTGATCTCCTAAACGCAGGGACACCAGGGTGATACACTTCTATACACACCACACATTCTGATCTCCTAAACGCAGGGACACCAGGGTGATACACTTCTATACACACCGCACAGTCTGATCTCCTAAACACAGGGACACCAGGGTGATACACTTCTATACACACCGCACCGTCTGATCTCCTAAACACAGGGACACCAGGGTCATACACTTCCATACACACCACACAGTCTGTTCTCCTAAACACAGGGACAACAGGGTGATACACCTATATACACACCGCACAGTCTGATCTCCTAAGCACAGGGACACCGGGGTGATACACTTATATACACACCACACAGTCTGATCTCCTAAACACAGGGACAACAGGGTGATACACTTCTATACACACCACACATTCTGATCTCCTAAACGCAGGGACACCAGGGTGATACACTTCTATACACACCACACAGTCTGATCTCCTAAACACAGGGACACCAGGGTGATACACTTATATACACATCACACAGTGTGATCTCCTAAACACAGGGACACCAGGGTGATACACTTATATACACACCACACAGTCTGATCTCCTAAACACAGGGACACCAGGGTGATACACTTATATACACACCACACAGTCTGATCTCCTAAACACAGGAACACCAGAGTGATACACTTATATACACACACCACACAGTCTGATCTCCTAAACACAGGGACACCAAGGTGATACACTTATATGCACACCGCACAGTCTGATTTCCTAAACACAGGGACACCAGTGTGATATACTTCTATACACACCACACAGTCTGATCTCCTAAACACAGGGACACCAGTGTGATATACTTCTATACACACCACACAGTCTGATCTCCTAAACACAGGGACACCAGGGTGATACACTTCTATACACACCACACAGTCTGATCTCCTAAACACAGGGACATCAGGGTGATACACTTCTATACACACCACACAGTCTGATCTCCTAAACACAGTGACACCAGGGTGATACACTTATATACACACCACACAGTCTGATCTCCTAAACACAGGGACATCAGGGTGATACACTTCTATACACACCACACAGTCTGATCTCCTAAACACAGGGACACCAGGGTGATACACTTCTATACACACCACACAGTCTGATCTCCTAAACACAGGGACACCAGGGTGATACACCTATATACACACCACACAGTCTGATCTCCTAAACACAGGGACACCAGGGTGATACACTTATATACACTCCACACAGTCTGATCTCCTAAACACAGGGACATCAGGGTGATACACTTCTATACACACCACACAGTCTGATCTCCTAAACACAGGGACACCAGGGTGATACACTTCTATACACACCACACAGTCTGATCTCCTAAACACAGGGACACCAGGGTGATACACCTATATACACACCACACAGTCTGATCTCCTAAACACAGGGACACCAGGGTGATATACTTATATATACACCACACAGTCTGATCTCCTAAACACAGGGACACCAGGGTGATACACCTATATACACACACACCACACCGTCTGATCTCCTAAACACAGGGACACCAGGGTGATACACCTATATACACACCACACAGTCTGATCTCCTAAACACAGGGACACCAGGGTGATACACATATATACACACCACACAGTCTGATCTCCTAAACACAGGGACACCAGGGTGATACACTTATATACACACCACACAGTCTGATCTCCTAAACACAGGGACACCAGGGTGATACACCTATATACACACCACACAGTCTGATCTCCTAAACACAGGGACACCAGGGTGATACACATATATACACACCACACAGTCTGATCTCCTAAACACAGGGACACCAGGGTGATACACATATATACACACCACACATTCTGATCTCCTAAAAAGAGGAACAAAAGGGTATAAAAGAGAGACAGAGGGATTTGGGTCTCAAAGAGGGATTGTCCTTCCTAAAGAGGGACACTTGGGAGGTATGGTCCCCTAATATCTCCTAAAAAGGGACACTTGGGAGGGATGGTCCCCTAATATCTCCTAAAGAGGGACACTTGGGAGGTATGTACTTCTAGTATCTCCTAAAGAGGGGGCACTTGGGAGGTATGGCCTCAGACAAAGTGATGTACTTGGCACTGGACCAGATTGCCCTAAAATAAAAATTTCCCAGATTTCTTTTGATGGTCTTTTAACCCTTAGCATGCTATAGAAGTCTCTAACGCATTGAGAAGAGTTAACGACCTGCCACTCAGTGTTCGGCCAGCAGTTAAGGACCTCTGGTCTTTTTTTTTCTTTTTTTTTTGTGCCTTTAATTCCGGGGGGGGGACGACCCCCGGATTTCATGCCGTACCAGGACCATCACTGGTCCTTAAGTGCAGGACATCCGTGATAGTCCTGGCATGTCATTAGTCCTTAAGGGGTTAAATCAATAGTTATTTCTGATATTTTTTTTTATTTATTCTTTCTAGTGCAGAAACTGGCAAGGAATGATGGGAGTTGTAGTTCTGCAACACCTGGGGAGGTGGGGGGGGGGTACGTTGCTTGACACTCCATGAAGTCTTCAAAGTACATCTGCCTCTCTGGGTCAGATACATATAAAAGCAAACCAACTGCATCCCACATGAGAATGAACATTAACCCTTTGAGTGCCAAAGGGCTATACAACCGGTGGTGTAACAATAGGGGTTACAGGGGTAGCAACATTGACCGAGCCTGTCACCCCAGGTGCCTGGGCACCCCCTGTGACCCCTGGTGCTTGCAACAAGCTGAAGTGAGGTCTGTGCCTACTTCGGCAGAGACCTCTATCTGCAGCACCTGAGCTCCATCTCTGACTCCGGCGCTCTAGTAATGCAGAGCGCTGGGAGATGACATCATCTCCCAGCGCTCTTTATAACTGAAAAGAGAAGACTGCGGGGGAGCTCCAGCTGTATAGGGGTGTGTGCAGAAGGAGGCACAGACCTCTCCTGCAACACCACTGGACCATCAGGGAGGTAGGATATGGACACTGGGGGTCAATGGGGGCATTGTGGAGGTGGACATTGGGGGCAATGTCAAGGTGGCCAATGGGGGGGCAATGTAGTCGGGGGGACCCATCGCAATTTTTGCACCAGGGTCCGGTGGCTTATAGTTACTCCTCTGTACACAATGCATTGTAAATTCCATGATGTGCCAGGACCATCACTGGCGCTTCATGGGTCCTTAACCCCTTGGCGACCACTGATGTGCCAGAACCGTCACGGTGGTCCGGCACTTAAGGAACAGTGACAGTCCTGGCATGTCATGGAGTTCAGGGCTCCTAGCGAGGCTGTACGTCACTCCGGAAGCCCTAAACTGAAAAAAAAAACAAAAAAAACGTGGTCACCAAGTGCCAGCCACGCGTGCGAGCGCCGGTCCTTAAGGGGTTAAGGACCTAAGAAAGATTATGTACATACCTCTTAAACAAAGATTATATTGGAGTACATGAATCTGAAAGAAACAGTAGAAATCTGTGTTATAAATAGTAGATTATACAATGCTTTGCAATGCATTGGAGACCTCTCTAGCATTCACAGGGTTAAAATTCCCATATAAGTCAATGGGAATTTTTAGATCTCCCCTATAAGGCAAATGGTTTACCCCTGAACTCCTCCAATTTGCGTTAGCACATGTGGCTCATAGTGAGGCTACCAGGAAGTCCCCCAGTGAATGCCTGGGAAGCTTGTGCATTAGCCCTTTCAGTAAGGCACTGAAAGGGTTACATTTCCCCATCTCTGTTCACCTTTATAATCACACAAGGGACCTCCTCATATACAGAATTATGATGTACTGATTCCTGGCCTCTCTAGGTAATGCAAAGCCAAATATTTATTGAAGATATTGGCATCTGTTCTGGGAAATTATTCTAAAGGGCACTTTCAAATTTCTTTTTTGGCAGAAGAAGCATGATTTTCAAATCAATTCAATTCCATGTGTATTCCATACCCTGTTAAATACAATGACTCTCATCTGTCATAAGAACTTGTTCTTTTTTATTTTGCAATAAGATATACCGTTTTTTTTTGTTTGTTTTGTTTTGTTTTTTTTTATTTAAATCCCTTTATTGAGGAAAATGTAGGCATTACAGTAGATACATCACAAGAATGAAGTTGCAAAGCACACAGTTGCATAATGAACACAAAGCACATTGCACATGGCCTATACTGTGAGAAGGAGCGTCCAAACATCAGTAAGTGAGGCTATGATCAAAATCATGTTAAAGCAGAACTTTCAGCTTTAAAATATTGCCCCCCAATACATCAGTAATATAGCGATAGGCAAAGTAATAGTTATATTGTGGTGAATAACTCTGTAAAGCTGACAGCAGATCAGTGTTGGTCGGCAGGAGGAGGCTCTGCAGCAGAGCCGCAATCACTTTATTTAAAATTAATTACTTAATTGGAATGGTCTACAAAGTGTGCTTGCAAACCAGGCACAATTTGTAGACCTTTTCAATGAATTCATTCTTTTTAAATAACTACTACACACACCACACCGTCTGATCTCCTAAACACAGGGACACCAATGTGATACACTTATACACACACCACACAGTCTGATCTCCTAAACACAGGACACCAGGGTGATACACTTCTATACACACCACACAGTCTGATCTCCTAAACACAGGGACATCAGGGTGATACACTTATATACACACACCACACAGTCTGATCTCCTAAACACAGGACACCAGGGTGATACACTTCTATACACACCACACGGTCTGATCTCCTAAACACAGGGACACCAGGGTGATACACTTATATACACACACCACACAGTCTGATCTCCTAAACACAGGACACCAGGGTGATACACTTCTATACACACCACACAGTCTGATCTCCTAAACACAGGACACCAGGGTGATACACTTCTATACACACCACACAGTCTGATCTCCTAAACACAGGGACATCAGGGTGATACACTTATATACACACACCACACAGTCTGATCTCCTAAACACAGGACACCAGGGTGATACACTTTTATACACACCACATGGTCTGATCTCCTAAACACAGGGACACCAGGGTGATACACTTATATACACACACCACACAGTCTGATCTCCTAAACACAGGACACCAGGGTGATACACTTCTATACACACCACACAGTCTGATCTCCTAAACACAGGACACCAGGGTGATACACTTCTATACACACCACACCGTCTGATCTCCTAAACACAGGACACCAGGGTGATACACTTCTACCCTACTGAAGAGCCGCCAGCTGGTCCCCGGACTGGATTCCCCTGCACTCAGCACAGCGTTGACGTCAGAGAAAGGTGAGGGAGGGGGGAACTTTGAATAGGAATATCTCTCAAACCATAGCGGTGTGAGAGATGGGGTTTTTTGCATTTAGCTAAAGTTTTTAAGCACTACATATTGATAACTATTTGTTCTGGGACATTACTGTCCCTTTAAGACATGATTATGTCTTGGGTCTCAGCCACAGAAGAAAAGAACAGGCGTTCTGTAACAAAATGATCACTGATTTAAATGGAACTTTTAATCCCTCAAGCGCTGGCTCGGTATTCAAAGCATTGCATAGAAGGAGCTAAAATCCCAATTTAAATGAATGCAAAGTTTTATTCTTTCCCTATGGTGCAGTAGAATTACAGCTCATTTCTCTTATGGAGAAGTCCCTTGGGTGATTATCAAGATATGATAATTGCCTAAGAACAGTAAACTTTTTTTTATTAAAAAAAACCCATATATTTTAGTGCTTTTCCTGCTGAGTAAATCAAGTGTACTCCCACTACTATGAGATGTATCTTTCTCGAGTTATTACAGTATAAAGGGTTGTTTACTTACATTAACATTGCCCTCTAGTGGCCAGATTTCAGACCCTTATTCTGCTGCATTCTATGGTAGACATAAGTCACTGACAAAAGTTCTTCATAGTATGTGATAGAAACTGCTCACTATTGTCATTTTTTTTTTAATTAGTTGTTTGGCCGAAATTCAACGTTGAAAGATGATCCTGTGCCTTCCTTCCAGACAAACTGTGGTTACCAGCTCTGTACCGCAGTCTGTCACTCTTCCTCTGCTCCCCTCCCTCTATCCAGCCTCCTCCAATGACAGAGGCTTTCTGCATGTAAGCCGGAGCACTCTCAGTGGCCAGAGACCACTCCAGCTTACAGGTAGAAATCCTCTGTCATTGGAGGAGGCTGGATTGAGACTCTGTGTGGGAGAAGAGCAGAGGAAGAGTTGACAGACTGCAGTGCAGTAAAAAAAATGTAAATTGTATTCCAGCTAGTCGCTCTATAAACTTACTTTTTAGCCAAACTTGTATAGGGGTGATATTTCCCCTTTAATATAAAATACATGCGGGGAAAATACTGAAACTTTTACAAACACTTGTGATTAAAAGGGGGAAAGGGAAGGTTTCCTCATTTCTATCATGTTATGTTCCTTTTTCTTTTCCCCCTTTTTTTAATATATTTTTCTCCTTTTTTTTCATTTTTTTTTTTCTCCAATCTCCACAAACAGGGTTTCCGTCCTGTGCCTGAACTTGAACCTATAACACAATGACTGTCTCAGAAGTAAGACGTGTAATTGTGTTCATTGAATAATGTGGAAATGGCAAAGACTAGATGAACAGGGAGAAGAGCAGCGCTTGTCCGTTACTTGCATTGAGTCATATCACTAATTACAAGCTTGTATATACAGAAATAAATAAATAGAGGTTTTTGTCGTAGAGGAACATTATAAAGTTTCTAGCGCCATGTTAGTAATTGTAACAGATGCTGGAGAGGGGTAGTAAGACGTTATATATACAGTTATACAGTAACTCTTTAAGGATCAGAGGGGAATTCATAGCGTTGCACACTCCTCTGGTCCTTCAAAGGTTAAATACATATCAACATAGTTCAGTAAGAAAGCACAGTTTACTTTTGTTTTATTTATTTATTTATTTATTTTTGTTCGGAAAAAGAAGAATGCGAGAAGCAAACGGTTTTCATCTAAGTCGGAAGGTGGAAGTCTCAGTAGCGATAGAAATACTTTACAGAGTGGGTGATAGACTCCTGGAATAGCCTCCCATCAGCGATGGTAGGGGCCATATACTGCAGGGGAATTAACCCATTGAGTGCCAGATGGGTATGCAACGCATTGCAAAGCAATGCATTGCGTACCCCTCTGGCACTCAAAGGGATAAAAAAATACCTGGGATAGACATACGTCCTCGAATCGGATAGGAAAATGGGCAAAAGAGATGGGCTAGTTGGTTTTTATCTACTGTCAAAATTTAGGTTTTTGTCATCGGTTGATAGTACAGCTTTAAAAATAATTGTCTTAACCCCTTAAGGACCATTGACGTGGCAGGACCGTCACGCTGGTCCGGCACTTAAGGACCAGTGACGGTCCTGGCACGTCACGTACTTTTACTCACCGCGCTCCTGTAGGAGCGCGGTGAGTAATACCGGGCACTGAAGTTGATCGCTTCAAGACCAGAGCGATCTCCTCCAGTGCCCCATTTGACGTGCCACCCGACATGATCAGTCACGTGGGACGGCACGTCAAAGTTTCCTATGTGGTCCTTAAGGGACGGCACGCCCCGGGACTGCTGGTCCTTAAGGGGTTAAAGGGATAGTAATGTTTCATAAAAACAGCAGCTCCAATTAATCTTTAATTAATGGGCCGTGGAGAGTGTTATTTCAATACTGTCATGGGCGTCCGGAGGGGGGGGCAAGAGGGGCACTTGCCCCCCCCTACAATTACCCCCCTCCATATAAATAAAGGGGCTAGATGGACTGGCCTGGGGGTCATATTATGGCTTTGCCCCCCCCTGGAAAAATGTCTACGGACACCACTGAATACTGTCAGAGTTGTAGTACAAGAGTAATTCTATATAATAATTCGCTAATGTATGCTTGTCAGAAGCAGTCATGCTCAGTACTGACTGCCCGCGCCACAGCTGATACGGAGCGGGGCGCTCCGAATTCAGACCGGAGTCCTCTCTATGCACTTTCCTGGGACCAAGCGGTCCCAGGAAGGTGCACAGAGAGGACTACGGTCTGAATTCGGAGCACCCTGCTCTGTATTGGCCGCAGTGTGGGCCGTCTCTACTGCGCATGACTGCAGCGCCACCACTGACGAGAGGATCTGGCCACCAGCTAAGGTTGCTGGGTGGCACTGTGGCCCGTGTACACGGGCTTTTCAACTAGTTGAATGATAAAGTATCCTCTTTCTGACCCTTTTACCTAGTGTAAGCCTCCTCCGCTCAGATGTGGAATCTGGTCCTGGGATCGGACATATCACCGCAAGGCAGTCTTCTTACTGTGATCATAAAGAAAACCCTGCCCCTCTTAACAGGTTTTTCCTTATGCTCACTGAAGATTGTCCCTCTCTGCGATCCATCCGGACAGTCTTGCTGCTCTGAGGTGAGCAGTGTTACATCAGTTAAAGGGGCGGGAGGGGGATACTTTATCATTCAATTACTCTTGAACTACAACTCTGAAAGTATTGAAATAACACTTTCCATGAGCCAAATACTATGAAGATTAATTGGAGCTGCTTTTATTGTGAAACATTACTATCCCTTTAATATGTTAATTTCTTGGATGCTGACGATACCTCAGATGCATTGCTCTGCAGTGAGTTGGCAGTGTCTGCAGAGTCAAAGAGAATTACCATGTGCTGCATCACTCCACATGGTCCACCCAGGGCCTGACCTTCCAAAAGTACTTTTAGTTAAAGGGATAGTAATACTTCCTTTTAACTTTATTTTATTTTGTAGGCATTAAAAAAACATGAAGAACGATATAAGTCTTATCTCTCAAACCTTTATGGTTTATGAGATATTCACAAGCAAAGTTTCCCCCTCCCGCCCCTTTTACCTATTGTAAACAATCTCTTCTCAGATGTGGAATGCAGTCCATAGACCAGACAGATAACAGAATGGGACAATCTTCTTCCTATGAGAACAATGAAAGCCCTGCCCCCCTTGACAAGCTTTTCAGGTTTTTCCCTTATCTTAATTGAAGATTGTCCCTCTCTGCAGTCTACCTGTGCAGCTCCCTTCTGCCCTGGCTGAAAAGTGTTACATCAGTAAAAGGGGCGGGAGGGGGACACTTTGCTTGTGAATATCTCTTAAACCATAAAGGTTTGGGAGATAAGACTTATATCATTATTCATGTTTTTTTAATGCCTACAAAATAAAATAAAGTTAAAACGAAGTATTACTATCCCTTTAAGCGGAACACCATATAGATGTGCAGATATAATTACAATGGCTGTCCTTTGTTTAACCTTTTGAGTGCCAAAGAGGTATCCAGTGCATTGCAAGGCAACGCACTGGATGCCTTTCCGGCACTCAAAGGGTTAACACTAAAATACTGTAGATTTACAGGGACAACACTGTACTACAGATGTAGCAGACTCGCTGTATATTTTTTTAACAATTAAATACAAGTGATCGATCTCAATGAAAATCATGATTAACCCTTTAAGTACCAGAAGGGTATGCAATGCATTGCAAAAGTAATGCATGGCGTACCCCTCTGGCACCCAAAGGGTTAAGCAGGTGAAGGGTACTTGGATGAACAAAATTAATATCTTTAAAAGAAAAAATGGTGTTACTTAAAAGGCAATTGAAAGTTAAGGACACAGGTCACTGAACTTACACTCTCTGCCATCTCCTCCCACTTTAATTATATTGATTCTCATGTTTGTTTCTTGTCACCAACCAAACATAGATTTCATCAAACCTTAATCCTGAGTTTATATCATTTTGTACTTTTCCTATATGTAAATTAGGAGTCAGAGACGCTCAACTAGGATCAAGCCTGCAACAGAAATTTGCAGGCTCTCTAGGAGTGGTGTCGTACCCAGGGTGCAGTCTCTTGTAGCCAACTAGTGGCTTTCACAGAGAGGAAATATCCTAAATCACATCATACTGGTCCTGCCATAACAGCAATCCAGCCACGAAATGCCAGGCAATTGTTCTCTAAACTAGAAAAGCAGCCAACCCCAGACGTATGTTTCGGCCTAGTTGAGCCTTGTCAGTGAGGTTTAGCTGATCTCTCTAGGCACTGTGAGCAAGAGGTCCAATGTGGGATTCTCCTATTACCCTTGGAATAACTAATACCAAGGATAATTTGCATGTATAAAGTAGGCGTCAGAGATGGTCAGCTAGGTATGAGCCACAGGCTCTCTAGGAGTGGTGTCCAACTTTATCTACACATGACTACAACACTGGCTTTGACACAAGTATAATATAATGTTTATGGATTCCTGGATTTTATACATAAAACAGTACTACGCCTCCACTCTAACCATTCAATGTGGATGGAAAGTGCCAAGCTATTAAAAATGAGTTGTACAACAGTAGAAGACAGGCTGTCATAGGAGTTTTAAAATGTAACCCTTTGAGTGCCAGATGGTAAGGTACATTATTCAGGGATTAGACTTTAGGTCTGATAAGGACCTTTCTCTAGATTTTATTCTCTATCAGACAGAAACATCAGTTCCCTGTATAAAAGTTCAAGGGGCGCAGATGTGTTATAGATATTACGTGTGTGTGAGTGTGTGTGCATTTGTATGTGTATGTGTCTCTGTAGGTTAGATTTGTATGTGACTGTGTTTGTTTGTGTATATGTGACTGTGTGCATATGTTTGTGTGTATGTTTATAATTGTCCAGATGTTTGCATGTGGGTACATATGTTTGTGATTGTGTGTCGGTGACACTTCTTTTACAGAAAGTTTTGGCTAAACTGAGAGAATGTGTGGAAAGTGGCAGATGAGGTTTAATATAGACAGTGATGTAACTAGAAGCCACCGGGCCCCGGTGCAGACATTTCCATGCCCCTCCCCGACCACATTGCCCCCCATCTCCACATTGCCTCCCCCAAAATCTATACATTGCCCCGTGTCCATCTCCTACCTCTATTTCCTAGCCGCTCCTGCGTGATTCTCAGTAATGCAGAGCGCCAGGAGATCAGCTGTTACACAGACTTGCACAGAGTTGCTGTGGGCGCGTGGCAAGGGGGTTGCAGGGGGCAGCCGAGCCTCTGGAGTGAAGGGCCCGGTTGCAGATGCGACCCCTGTGACCCCTATTTTTATGCCACTGAATATAGATAAATGTACTGCTATGAAATTGGGCTGCTACATGTACAGTAAATGGGACACTGCTTGGGGGATCTTTGTTAGAGATTTAGGAGGGCTGATAGAATTCAAGAGATGGTAATGGGACAATATAAATGAATACTTTTTAATAAGTATTTGACTTTCTATTGTCAAGTTTCCCCTCTCGCCCCTTTTCCCCACGTCACTCTTCGTTCTGCAGATAAGAAAGCCGGTCTGGATGTATCGCAAGAAAGGACATGTTTTTTTGTGAGTATAAGGAAAACCCAACTTCCCCTTGTCAAGGGGGCCAGGGTTTTCCTTACACAGACAGAGACAAGATTGTCCCTCCTTGCGATTTGTCCGGATTTCAGATCTGAGGGAAGAAGCGTGAACAGATTGGAAGGAATACAGCAATATTAAAAAGTATATCGAATAACCGAAGATTAATTTATATCATCCAATTACTATCTTTTTCACGGCAGTATGCAGTGTCACACAGCCACTGCAAAAGCCAATATCATTATGTATTAAAAAATGGTGTGTAGATGCACGTGATTGAAATATACATTTTCCTCTATATAAATCCTTGGTTTGGCCTGATCTACAATATAGAGTTCAGTTTTGGGGCAACCATTCTTCATAAAAACATTATTGAACTGGAAAAAGTATGGAACCTTGCAATAAAACTGGTAAATATATTTAGTAATAAAGACTGGATTTGTTTTCATGAGAGAGACATCTAAGCGGTAATATGATTACTATTTACACACATATTTGAGGCCAATATAAAGATCTCTGTGGGGAGCTTTATTAATCAATGAGCTGAGCAAAAAAAAAAAAACAATGGATCATCCATTAATGAAAATGCAAACAAGTTTTTTGGTAAAACGTAGCTAGGGATTTTTCTTTTTTTTTTTTTATTAAGGGCAGTAAGATTATGGAATTCTTTGTCTGGAGGCTGTGTTTGCAGATACTGTAGACACTTTAAAAAATGTATTGGATACCCTGCTAGCTCAGAACAGCATGGGAAATTTTGATTGGTGGTCTCCAAGCAGGGTAGGGTGTTGATCAAGGGAAATATCTGAATGCCATGTGGAGTCAGGAAGGAAGGATTTCTTTTACCAACTTGGGGCTTATTGGAAATGGTGTTATATATAATGTGTGTGGGTGTTGGGGTATATATATATATATATATATATATATATATATATATATATATATATATATATATATATATATATAAATACACCTCAGGGTGAATCTAACCACATTACTTAGGAGGGTGATCGGCTTACGTTCATTTCCACCTACTCTACATCTACTCCCACAATTAGATCAACCATCAAGAGACACTGGAACATTTTAGCCACTGATAAGGATTTACCACCTGTATTTAAAACTACTCCCAGGTTTTGTCACAAGAGAGGTCGGAACCTTAGAGACATATTGGTACAAACGGACCCACTTCATTGTTATATGGGACTATACTCTACCTGGCTCCCAGCCTCCAAGAAAGGTTGTTCAGTGGCATAACTAGCAGCCACCGGGCCCTGGTGCAGAAATTGCCGCCGGTCCCGCCCCCCCCCCCCAATCTTCACGTTGCCCCACGTGAATCTCTTACCTCCATCTCTCGCGCGGTTCTTAGTTATGCAGAGCGCTGGGAGATGATGTCATCTCCCAGCGCTCTGCATTACTAGAGCGCCGGGAGGTTACCTGAGCTGTTGCGGGCAGGGCTGTGGGAGAGTGGTCGATGGGTTCGCAGGGGGCGGCCGGGCCCCTTGGAGTGACGGGCCGGGTCGCAAGTGCGACCCCTGCGACCCCTATTGTTACGCCACTGTGGTTGTTTTAAATGCACTAGATGCACAACCTACCATGGGTAGAGTAGAGTCTTGTGGTCCTGCTAGCAGCTGTTATGTCCACCTCCAAGAGCATGTCATCCGGGGGGGGGGGTGACTGAAGATGCTCGCTCTTGAGAAAAGGCACAACCGCAAAATTCATAGTATTTTCTGTTTACAGTAAGGTAAGTGGGGATTATTATTAGTAGGAACTGTTACTCTTTAACCCTTTGAGTGCCAGAGGGGTACGCACCTCATTGCTTTGCAATGAGTTGCGTACCCCTCTGGCACTCAAAGGGTTAATAGTAATGTCTATAGCAATGTTTTTCTAAATCATGTTTCCCCACATATACTATTTCCAAAGAACATATCGATTAGTCCAAGTACCGGCCACTAATTGCATTGAGTCACTGAGACTAATTAAAACATGACCTTCTCTTGTATCTGATTTTGAAAAGTCAAGCGACAATATCCCCAGTTATGCCAAATAACGGAATCTAATTTAGCACTGTATATTTGCCAGCAGTTAAATACGTGTGCACTGTGTCGGTCATACTGGTTCAATATATATGCCCAGGCGTATGATCTGCAGCAACTGTAACACATCGTTGCAAGTCAATCTTATTCAGATTGCTAAGTGTAATGGGCCAAGCAAATTATTGATTCTGTTTGTAGGCTGGTACAGTCAGCTGCCTGCAGTCCCAGTAGATGCCAGTTTCAGCTGATGTGAGAGAAGATTAAATTGAGAAATAAGTAACGCTACCTTTTTATAGTTTGTGATATAGACCTCTTCTATTTTAGAGGTTTGATTTTTAGCTTATTTGGTTAAGAGGAAAGATTTAAACGCCTCTCCCATGGACATTGATAGCTGATAAAAAAGAGCTTTTCTGGATCCTACATGGTAATGAATGAAAAATAATTTTTGAAGAAACTTTTTTCTACGTGGTTAAAAGAGGAAAAGGCATTTGTTTTAATTCCTCTGTGTACTGTTCCAGAAATTCAAGATCCTAGAAGTAATATATGTTCAGCAGCATACCTAATCAGACTTAACATTGCATTTCATGCCAAAGGACTCTTCGATACGCTTACAAAAAATTAAGACCCGGAAAGTCTCTTTCCAAAGCAGCTTAAGTTTGTAAAAAATGTTTCTTAGGAATAAGAAAGATAAAACCCGTTATCGACTGAGCTCATCTTCATCGGACATCAGTCAACAAGGTCAAGATTCATCAAGTCTTTGTGCCAACAGAGAACAAAGTTGCAGTAAAATCCAATTTTCTAAGTTTCTTGATGAGGTTACTGCCAGTGTCCTTAATCCAGAAAGTAATAAGGCGTACGGCTCTAGTAAATGTAGAGATGCGCTGAAGTACACTACCAAAAGCCTTGATGATGTGCACAGAGCCAAATATGGCACCTGCTGGAAAGAAAAACCTATGTGTAAATGCCGCCTTGAAACCATTACTGACTCGGTGAAAACTGATGATTCTTTTCAAACAATATCTGTGTCGGATTCTAAAAAGGTTCTAAACATCGACCCTAGTTTCTTTTATGACAGCTTACCTGCAAAGCACAAACTAACTGTGACCTTGAACACGCAAGATGTGTCATCTGAAGGTCACAAACTACCGGATTACAATGCCACTTTTCTTACTGAAAGTCCAAACATGGTAAGTTTTCCAAATTAAATTAGTTAATTTTTTTTAACCGATAATAGGAGAGCTAACGGCTATGAATAATAGCCCCCACTTACATTTCTATGGCCAGAAAATCCTAATGTCCCTTGTGAATGTTGCCCTTGTGCCTTTAATGTCTTCAGTCTCTCCTGAATGTTATGTCCATGGAGGCGGACATGCAGTTGCTGGTGATTTTTTTTTTTTTTTTTTTCCACCAAACTGCAGCAGGCAGAGTACAAGCGTTGCATACCCCTCTGGTCCTTAACCCCTTAAGGATCAGTGATCTTGGGGATGGATTCCACTAAAGGACCACATAGACGATGATCAGCTCGTCTACACACGTGACTGATCATGTGTGCCTGCACGCCAAACAGGGGCATTTTAGTGACCGCTTCAGTCTTGGAGCGGTCAATTTCAGATCCCGGTAGTGCTCGCAGGGCTCTCGCAGGAGAGCTGTGAGTAAAAAATATGTGACGTGCCAGGACAGTTATCGGTCTTGTATTCAAGGACGCTGTCAACAGTCCTCACACATCACAGGTCCTTAAGGGGTTAATCCTTTGAGTGCCAGAGATGTATACAACATATTGCAATGCAATGCTTTGGATACCTCTGTGGCATTCAGAGGGGTAAGTGTTAAGATTGCCATGTGCAGGGAACAGAGTCCTGCTTGGAACTGTCATGTCTGCCTCTGTGGACGTGACATCCAAGATTGACTGAAGATGTTGTTGCTTGAACAAAAGCACAAGGTCAAGATTCATAGGGGACATTAAGGTTTTTTTAAACTAAGTTTGATGAGGGTTATTAGGAAATTTTATTTTACCTTTAACCCTTTGAGAGCCAGCGAGGTATCCAACGCATTGCGTTGCAATGTGTTGGATAACTCTCTGGCACTCAAAGGGATTAAATCAAATTTGAGTCCCAAATGGCATCCCATTTTTTGCATTCCCTGTTTTTTAGGGACTTATGCAGAAAATAAAATGAGGAGCAATTTTGGGGCAATTCAACTGCGCTATAGGGGAAAAAGTCATTCCCTACTTCCCATTGACTTAAATGTGACTTTTAATCACTTGAAGATAAAATAAATTATCGTCCGTCTGGGGTATAGAGGAAAGGAGTAAAACATTTTTAAGTGCATGTAAATAACGATTGTCCTGGTGTTTGTGCAGAATGCACTTTGTTTTAATCACCTGAATGCTAATAGGTCTCCAAAGCATTATGACGCATTCAATGAATTAAAAGCCCTCATTTAACCCCTTTGAGTGACAGAGGTATGCGCTCAAAAGATTAACACTTCTCCCCTTTGGTGCATTCAGTTAGTTCCAGAATCGCTTCTTTTTTTTCTCTTTCTGCACAAGACCTTAACCCTTTGAGTGCCAGAGGGATACGCAAATCATTACTTTGCAATGAGTTGCGTACCACGCTGGAACTCAAAATGTTAATCCTTATGAGTGCTTGAGAGGTATTGTTGCAATGCTTTGGATACCTCTGGTACTCAAAGGGTTAAATATTGGAAAGCCAAAAAAAAAGTGGATTCCATTCATGGGACGTCTGTAATGGGAAAGGGTAGGTTAAAGCAGAGGTCAACGTTCTTACTACTATTTAACCCTTTGAGTGTCAGAGAGGTATCCAACACAAACTGTTCAATACCTCTTTGGTACTCAAAGGGTTAAAGACTTTATCAGTGCAGACATACTCCCCTATACTTTTCTTTAACACCGTCCGTGCAGGCACGTTGATGTCACTAAAGGACCACAGAGCATTCCAGACTCCCTGAACGGCGTGCAGCCGTGGGCGGAGCCCGGAATTCCATGACGGTCATAGCACGTCATGGGTCGTTAAGTCAAAACAACCTAGGGTGACCACATTTCCATTCTGCCATTCTGGGACATGTGGTCACCCTAGTCCTGGGACATGTGGTCACCCTAGTCCCACGGCTGAGGCTCCCGCCGGCGCTGACCATCTTTCTGAGGCTGACACAGAGTAAGAGTTCCCAGTGGGAACAGCCTCAGAAAGATGGTCCGCGCCGGCGGGAGCCTCAGCCACGTGTCTCACTTGTCGCATCAGCATACCTGCTCCATCCCAGCTGTCTCGCATGCACCAGTCCAGCCAGCCAATGAAATGTATCTGCTATATGGTCCTCATTGCTAATGAGGACCATATAGCAAATACATTCCATTGGCTGGCTGGCTTGACTGGTGCATGTTGCTCCATTCCGGGACACACTGTTGTCCCAGTGGGGGGCCCCCAATAGGGGACAGTCCCAGGCATTCTGGGACGTGTGGTCACCCTAAAACAACCCATGACGTGCTCTGACCGTCCAGGGTTGTTAAGGGGTTAATGTGTGTGTTGTTTTGCGTACTAGGACATATTTCCTTTTTGCCTACATCTGTTAGTGTTTGGGGGGGGATTAACTCGGTGGATCATAAATTGGGGAAAATGGCACTTTTTGTCTTTGCCTTGAATTCTTGTTTAATCTTTTCATGACCAATAATAGGGAACAGGTGAGAGACAGCACAAAGGACGTTTACCATGAACATAGACACCATGCTACTTAATGATTGTGCACTTTTTTAGTATTTTTTGTTGTTGTGTTTAATCATTTTATTATTTATTTATTTTCGATTATTAATATTTCTATATTATCTAATCTACTACACTAAGAGGGCCTCCTTTGTTTGTTTGTGCTATCTCTCTCTTATTCCCTATATGTCATTATATGATTTATGTCTATTGGATCTAGTAAGACTCGCGGCAGCAGTGATAACACTGCTTAGGGAGCTAGGCAGGACAAAGTTGAAGCAATTTTTTTCCATGTTTTATAAATTGTTTTTCAATTATTTTGTAGGTAAGACCCCCCTTACTCCATTTGTTACCTTGACTTTTTTTTACTCATTGTATTAAGATTTCCTTCAGTTAGTCAGTTGATTCCCTGAAAGAGTGGTCATTTTAGGCCAACATTTGTTACTTTAACTACCATTTCCACAGGAAGTGTGTGTGTGCGCGCCTGTTTGTGTATCTGTGGATACCTGTGTGTGTTTCTATGTGTGTGCGTGTGTGTCTGTTTGTGTATGTATGTGTGCCTGTTGGTATGTGTGCCTGTTGGTATGTGTGCCTGTTGGTATGTGTGCCTGTTTGTGTGTGTGTGGGTGTGTGTGTATGTCTGTCTGTTTGTGTGTGTGTATATATATATGTGTGTGTGTGTCTGTATGTATATGTGTGACCATATATAATATGTATTTGTGCATTTGTGTATGTCTGTGTCTGTATATATGTGTGTGTCTGTGTGTGTGTATATGTATGTCTATAGATCTGTGTGTATATGTGTGGTGTGTGTGTGTGTGTGTGTATTTATGTCTATATATCTATGTGTGTATTATTGTGTCTGTGGTTGTGTGCGTGTGTGTGTGTATCTGGGTGTGTGTGTCAATATATCTGTGTGTGTGTGTATGTATATGAATGGCAGTGTGTCTATAAATAATTTGTATGTGCGTTAGTGTGTGTGGGGGGGTGTATATCTGTGTATGTACATGTGAGTGTGTATGTATGTGTACATATGTCTGTTTGTGTGAGTGTGTATGTATATCCAGTAATGTGGAAAAGTTTTAGGCAGGTGTGAAAAGTAAGAATGATTTCAAACATAGACATGTTAATCAATTAACAAAATGCATAGTGAGTGAACATTAGCAAAATCTAAATCAAATCAATGTTTGGTCTGACCACCCTTTGCCTTAAAAACAACATCAATTCTTCTAGGTACAGTTACGCAAAGTCAGGGATTTTGTCGGCATATAGTCAGGTGTATGATTAAACAATTATACCAAACAGGTACTAATGATCACCAATTTATTATGTAGGTTGAAAGACAATTAATAAAAGAAACAGCAGTGTAGGTAGAATAAAACTGGGTGAGGAACAACCAAACCCAGGTAACAAGGTGAGGTTGCTGAAGACAGTTTAATGTAAAAAGTCAAACACCATGGCAAGACTGCACAGCACCAAGGCACAAAGTAGATATACTGCATCAGCAAGGTCTCTCTCAGGCAGAAATTTCAAGCAGTATGGTGAAAAGTGGCCTTCACTAAAGATTTGCGGTAAAAAAGCCATACCTCAGACGTGGAAACATGGCTAAGCGACTCAACTATGCACGAAAACACAGGAACTGGGGTGCAGAAAAATGGTAGCAGGTGCTCTGGACTGATGAGTCAAAATTTGAAATATTTGGCTGTAGAAGAAGGCAGTTTGTTCATCAAAGATCTGGAGAGAGGTACGAGAATGAGCGTCTACAGGCAACAGTGAATCATAGTGGTGGATCCTTGCAAATCTAGGGCTGCATTCTTGCAAACAGAATTGGGGATTTGGTCAGAATTAATGGTCTCCTCAATGCTAAGAAGTACAGGCAGATACTTATCCATCATGCAATACCATCAGGGAGGCATCTGATTGGCCCCAAGTTTAATCTGCAGCATGACAACGACCCCAATCATACAGCCAAAGTCATTAAGAACTATCTTCAGCGTAAAAAAGAACAAGGAGTCCTGGAAGTGATTGTATGGCTCCCACAGAGCCCTGATCTCAACTTCATCAACTCTGTCTGGGATTACATGAAGAGAGAGAAGCAACTGAGGCTGCTTAAATCCATAGAAGAACTGTGGTTAGTTCTCCAAGAGGTTTGGAACAACCTACCTGCCGAGTTCCTTAACAAACTGTGTGCAGGTGTACCTAGAAGAATTGATGATGATTTGAAGGCAAAGGGCGGGCACACCAAATATTGATTTGATTTAGATTTTCTTCTGCTCACTCACTATCATTTAGTTAATTGATAAAAATAAACTATTAACATGTCTATTTTGAAAACATTCTTACTTTACAGCATTTTTTTCAAACCTACCTAAGACTTTTGCACAGTAGTCTGTATATATTATAAATTATAAATATAACATACACATAGGGCAGCACCAGTGGTTTGTCTTCTAGGGAAAATTCTTATAATACAGTCAAGGTTTCGACTATATTGTATGAACATTTAAAATAAAATAAGAAAAAAGAAATAAAATATAAGAAAAATACAAAATAAAAAATAATAATAATAATAGTAAAATAAACGATGGGATAGAATACAATCATGTATACACACCAAAATCATACGATTGTATTCTATCCCATCATTTATTTTACTGTTTATTTTTATATATTTTATTTAGTATTTTTCTTATATTTTATTTCCTTTTTTTTTCTTTTTTCTTATTTTATGAAGATTTTATTTATTGAATTTAGATTAATTTTCATTTTAGGATAAGTGTGGTTTAAATATATGGGTGGTATACCGTGATAACAATACTTTCAAGTTGATTGAGATTTTAACATTTTTCTGTCATGGACGCATGATAGAATATGGATACAATAAAGCGCCGGATTGTTTTTTGTTACTTTAGGTGTATATTTTGAGGGGTTATTTGCAGCAGAGATCCCTGTTCCAGGCAGCAGTACATTAACATCTGTGCAATTTTTCCATATGGCGCCACCATTTTTGTTTTTTGATATTGGTACATTTAAAATAAAATGTCCTTGCTTTTGTCACTCTATATTCTACCTACTCTTGGGATTATGCAGCTGGGCAGTTTACTGCTGAATAGTGAGTACTTCCACTCCCCTTGGCCTTGTGTGTTATATATATATATATATATATATATATATATATATATATATATATATATATATATATAATGTATGTATATAGATATACAGAATATGTGTGTGTATATCCTATATTATAATTCGCTAAGGAAGTTTGTCAGAAGCCGTAATGTGCAGTAGAGACAGCTGTGCGCACTGCAGTCATGCGCAGTACTGACTGCCGAAAGCGCAGTGGCTGATGCGGAGCTCTCCGAATTCAGACTGTAGTCCTCTCTGCGCACCTTCCTGGGACCAAGAGGTCCCAGGAAGGTGCGCAGAAAGGACTCCGGTCTGAATTCGGAGCAGCCTGCTCTGTATCAGCCGAGGAGCTTTCAGCATTCAGTACTGCGCATGACTGCAGCGCCTCCTGTGTACACGGGCTTTAAAACTAGTGTGTGTGTGTGTGTGTGTGTGTGTGTATATATATATATATATATATATATATATATATATACACACATATACATTTTTAGGAAGAGACGGCACTCTCAGGAAATTGGTTGAAAAAAGTTCAAACAATGTTTATTTCGACGTTTCGGCCACCAACTATGGCCTTTATCAAGAACACACATCATAGTGAAACACGGTGTATTTAAACCCTCTAAATGACCCTTGCACCTGAAAAAAAGCGCTAAAATTCTTACAACCAAATAAAAAAACTGCTGTAATGAGGTAATTTGAAAGACAGCGTTAATGACCAATCACCAAGTGAAACAATGTAGTTGTATACAATCAAAAGTCTATGCTGTTAAAAAACAGAACAGCCTATTATTATAATAAGTAATAAATATCTCTAATGTTTCTGAAACCTATTATTATAATAAGTAATAAATATCTCTAATGTTTCTGAAACCTATCACACCATGGATAGAAAAATCAATAGTCAGCAGTGGGATGTTAAATATCCATTTGTACCTCCATATAATTTATATATCTTTATAGTGATGCGTACGTGTATGAAACTTATGCATTAAACCTCAAGAGTAGCGAATAAATATACGTAGACATTCAACAATTATAATATAGACTCATCCCCAAATTCCATCTTTTAATATAAATATTTAAATAAATATTTAAATAAGGGATGCCTCATATATGTTGCAAAGTATATATATATATATATATATATATTACAAAGCTTTGCTGCAGAATAAATTGCAAACTGTTCAGGTCAGAGCATAGCTTCTCCTTGTGTCCTTCGTATAATTTGAAGCTCATTTATACTTTGTTGTCTGTATATTAGCTTTGCGGCAGTATATATAAAATGATACAAACCTCTGCATTTTATATCAAATGTAATTCAGTCAATTTAGTCATAATGCCTATAAAGCTGCATGCAGTGAATGTCATGAACTGACATCACACTTCGTGCAACTGCCAGCAAAAGAAATGTTCCTATCCTGTAGTTCAAGTAAAATAATAATTTAAACATGATTCAGCTTACTGTGATGATGAGCAAGACCTTAAAGTAAAGGTCAAGGATTGTCGGCAAGCTTAGCGGTACATGTTATACAGATGTATCCTGTGAGCAGAGCCACAGCAATGATGCACTGTGTAACCTATACAACGTATTATTGGTCAGGACAAATTAGAGAATGTACAGAACATTCAAGTGTCCTAGAAAGGAATAATTCCTGTGTTTTGTTTTTTATTTTGTTTGTTTTTTTAAAGAAGCAGCCATTTATTTATTTATTTATTTTAAAAAGCAAATATTTCCTGCTCAGACAAATATGGCTAATCCCACTGCCGGGAGATACTTCATGTAAAAGTTATTGCAGCTCAAGCATTTTCATTTATAATAAACTGCCTTTCTCGACTTTGGCTGCCAGGTGGCACTGTGTCTGTCACTTACTATAGAGCGCTATAGTCTGACTCTGATATCAAAACCACCACCAGGGGGTGCTGTGAATGCAATAGCATAAAATGTAATTCCTGTCTTCTAGGAGAAGTGCTTGCATATACAGCATATCTCTGCCAGTCTCTGGAATAAAGAGAACCAGAAGTCTCGCTTACACACCCTGCAACGGGAACTCAACACCTACACATGACTAAAGTTGTAGTGAATCAGTACGGCAGCTCTCAATAAAAGTATACAAAATAATTTATTAAAATATTCATAAAACAAGGTTAAAATTATGTTAAAGCGGAACGAACACCGCTAAGAAACGTTGTCTTTAATAATTCCCTATCTGGCGACTAGCTGCTTAGTAGCGCTAGTCGCCAGAATTCTTACCTCTTCATGGAGAAATTTGAAGTGATCCTCGGCTGACAGGCAGGACGGAGCGCGGACATCTTGCCCTAGTGACGTCCACGCGCCTGCGCTGTCAGTCTGAGACAGCTGTAGGAGGCGTTGCTAGGAGCCATTCGGCTCCGGAAGGGACTGACAGCGCAGGTGCGCAGACGTCACTAGGGCAAGATGTCCGTGCTCCGTCCTGCCTGTCAGCTGAGGATCACTTCATATTTCTCCATGAAGAGGTAATAATTCTGGCGAATAGCGCTACTAAGCAGCTAGTCGCCAGATAGGGAATTATTATAGACAACTTTTCTTAGCTGTGTTAGTTCCGCTTTAAACACTCGCTGTATGTGTTTCTTAGTGTCATGCCATATCCTCAGGAGAAGAAATGCATCTTATATGATAAAAGTTTGTAACGAAGCATTCACGAGCAGTAGAGACTGCCCGTGACGCGGCTGATACGGAATGGGGCGCTCCAAAGTCACACAGGAGACCCCAGTCTGAATTCAGAGCACCCCGCTCCATATCAACAGCGGAGCGGACAGTCTCTACTGTGCGTGACTGCACCGAGACCGGCTGGCACTGTGTCCCGTGTACATGGGCTCTTCAACTCGTATCATATAATCCTTTATAAGTGCCATCTCTCTTTACTCCAGAAACAAGCTGGAATACATATGTAAGTACTTCACCCATAAGCTAGGTATTGTGCATTTATTTACAGCACCCTGGTTGTGGTTCTTGTTTTTGAGATATTTTCTTGAATGTGAGGTGGTGTAGCAAGACATCAGCTTCTCATGTGCAGCATAATACCCCCCCTCTAGCTCTCTTAGACTCATTTTGACCTGGGCTTGTTAAATGCATGTGTGTGTTTAATGCATTTTTCACCTTGATCAAATGTCTTTGAATATACTACCATATGGGTGGCCTCTTATTTTATAGTCTATGAATCAAGCTCTTCCATAGAGGCATTATAAAAAAAAAATGTCCATTTAGACACCGGTTACCGCTGTTGTGAACAGTTGATTAAAGAAAAAGTTTGAACTGACAAACACTGCTGATAGATGTAAATATTATTTTGAGTAAATAATGCAGTGGTTTAAACTAGGCTTCCTAAATATCTGCATACGTAGTCTGTAACATGTTCATTTTGTTTTATAATCGTATTGGCAATAGTAGCATGGCATTGCCCATGTGGTAACCTCAGTCACACATGCACACTCGCACAAACAAACTGTTGGTACTTCCAGAACACACACACAGATACACACAGACACACACACAGACACACACACAAACTTGAAGAACTACTTGTGAAATTGCAATTGAATCATATCTGTAAACCTGCTGTTTCAGTAGCTAGAGTGTGTGTTCAAAATCTTTTTAATCTGAACCCACTCATCTGCGGAGGGAGAAAGTCATAATATAAAGTGGGTTAAAGAGGGTTAAACCTTGTTGCGTACCCCTTTGGCACTCAAAGGGTTAAGCTTTTCCCTACCAAGTTTGCATAATGGAGATAGACTCGATGATGTTGAGATCAGGGCTCTGAGGGGACTATACTATCACTTCCAGGACTCCTTGTTCTTCTTTACACTGAAGATAGTTCTTAATGACTTTGGCTGTATGTTTGGGGTCATTGCCATTTGGGGCCAATCAGATGCCTCCCTAATGGTAGTGCATTATGGACAAGTATCTGCCTGTACTTCTCAGCATTGAGGAGACTATTAATTCTGACCAAATCCCTAACTCCATTTACAGAAACGCAGCCCCAAATTTGCAAGGAAACCTCCACCATGCTTCATTGTTGCCTGCAGACACTCATTCTTGTACCACCTTGTGCTACAGCCAAATCGGTCAGATTTTGACTCATCAGTCCAGAGCATCTGCTGCCATTTTTCTGCACCCCAGTTTCTGTGTTTTCGTGCATAGTTGAGTCACTTGGCCTTCTTTCCACGTTCGAGGTATGCATTTTTTGCTGCAAGTCTTGCATGAAGACCACTTCTGACAGCGCAGGTGCGCAGACGTCACTAGGGCAAGATGTCCGTGCTCCGTCCTGCCTGTCAGCTGAGGATCACTTCATATTTCTCCATGAAGAGGTAATAATTCTGGCGAATAGCGCTACTAAGCAGCTAGTCGCCAGATAGGGAATTATTATAGACAACTTTTCTTAGCTGTGTTAGTTCCGCTTTAAACACTCGCTGTATGTGTTTCTTAGTGTCATGCCATATCCTCAGGAGAAGAAATGCATCTTATATGATAAAAGTTTGTAACGAAGCATTCACGAGCAGTAGAGACTGCCCGTGACGCGGCTGATACGGAATGGGGCGCTCCAAAGTCACACAGGAGACCCCAGTCTGAATTCAGAGCACCCCGCTCCATATCAACAGCGGAGCGGACAGTCTCTACTGTGCGTGACTGCACCGGGACCGGCTGGCACTGTGTCCCGTGTACATGGGCTCTTCAACTCGTATCATATAATCCTTTATAAGTGCCATCTCTCTTTACTCCAGAAACAAGCTGGAATACATATGTAAGTACTTCACCCATAAGCTAGGTATTGTGCATTTATTTACAGCACCCTGGTTGTGGTTCTTGTTTTTGAGATATTTTCTTGAATGTGAGGTGGTGTAGCAAGACATCAGCTTCTCATGTGCAGCATAATACCCCCCCTCTAGCTCTCTTAGACTCATTTTGACCTGGGCTTGTTAAATGCATGTGTGTGTTTAATGCATTTTTCACCTTGATCAAATGTCTTTGAATATACTACCATATGGGTGGCCTCTTATTTTATAGTCTATGAATCAAGCTCTTCCATAGAGGCATTATAAAAAAAAAATGTCCATTTAGACACCGGTTACCGCTGTTGTGAACAGTTGATTAAAGAAAAAGTTTGAACTGACAAACACTGCTGATAGATGTAAATATTATTTTGAGTAAATAATGCAGTGGTTTAAACTAGGCTTCCTAAATATCTGCATACGTAGTCTGTAACATGTTCATTTTGTTTTATAATCGTATTGGCAATAGTAGCATGGCATTGCCCATGTGGTAACCTCAGTCACACATGCACACTCGCACAAACAAACTGTTGGTACTTCCAGAACACACACACAGATACACACAGACACACACACAGACACACACACAAACTTGAAGAACTACTTGTGAAATTGCAATTGAATCATATCTGTAAACCTGCTGTTTCAGTAGCTAGAGTGTGTGTTCAAAATCTTTTTAATCTGAACCCACTCATCTGCGGAGGGAGAAAGTCATAATATAAAGTGGGTTAAAGAGGGTTAAACCTTGTTGCGTACCCCTTTGGCACTCAAAGGGTTAAGCTTTTCCCTACCAAGTTTGCATAATGGAGATAGACTCGATGATGTTGAGATCAGGGCTCTGAGGGGACTATACTATCACTTCCAGGACTCCTTGTTCTTCTTTACACTGAAGATAGTTCTTAATGACTTTGGCTGTATGTTTGGGGTCATTGCCATTTGGGGCCAATCAGATGCCTCCCTAATGGTAGTGCATTATGGACAAGTATCTGCCTGTACTTCTCAGCATTGAGGAGACTATTAATTCTGACCAAATCCCTAACTCCATTTACAGAAACGCAGCCCCAAATTTGCAAGGAAACCTCCACCATGCTTCATTGTTGCCTGCAGACACTCATTCTTGTACCACCTTGTGCTACAGCCAAATCGGTCAGATTTTGACTCATCAGTCCAGAGCATCTGCTGCCATTTTTCTGCACCCCAGTTCCTGTGTTTTCGTGCATAGTTGAGTCACTTGGCCTTCTTTCCACGTTCGAGGTATGCATTTTTTGCTGCAAGTCTTGCATGAAGACCACTTCTGACCAGACTTCTCCAGATAGAAGATGGGTATACCAGGATCCCACTGTTTTCTGCCAGTTCTGAGCTGATGGTACTGCTGGACATCTCCGATTGTGAAGGGAAGTAAGCATGATGTGTCTTATATCTGCTACGCTGCATCTACGGTCCTCAAAGTTGCCTGTTTCTTTGTGCTTCTTCAAAAGAGCTTTGAAATCACATCTGGAAACCCCTGTCTTCCTTGAAACTTCTGCCTGGGAGAGACCTTGCTGACGCAGTATAACTACCTTGAGTCTTGTCTCTGTGCTCAGTCTTGCCATGGTGTATGACTTTTGTCATTAAACTGTCTTCAGCAACCTCACCTTGTTATCGGAGTTTGGCTGTTCCTCACCCGGTTTTATTCCTCCTACACAGTTGTTTCTGTTTCAGTTAATGATTGTGTTTCAACCTACATGTTAAATTGATGATCATTAGCACCTGTTTGGTATAATTGTTTAATAATACACCTGATGTTGTACAAGTGTACCTTGAAGAAGTGATGCTGTTTTCAAGGGAAAGGGTGATCACACCAAATATTGATTTGATTTAGATTTTTCTTCTGTTCACTCACTTTGCATTTTGTTAATTGATAAAAATAAACTATTAACATGTCTATTTTTGAAAGCATTCTAACTTTACAGCATTTTTTCACACCTGCCTAATACCGTGTATATATGTATGTGTGTGTGAGAGATATTAGAGGTACATACCTCCCAAGTGTCCCTCATTAGGGGATATTAGGGGTACATACCTCCCAAGTGCCCTTCTTTAGGAGATATTAGGGGTACATACCTCCCAAGTGCCCTTCTTTAGGAGATATTAGGGGTACACACCTCCCAAGTGTCCCTCGTTAGGAGATATTAGGGGTACATACCCCCCAACTGTCCTTTTTTACGTGATATTATCTTCTCAGAATAGACATGTCTATCCCAGGTATTGTTGAATTCCCTAACACTATTTGTCCCTACCACCTCTGCTGGGAGGCTATCCCTTGAGTCTACCACCCTTTCTATAAAGCAGTACTCGCACATATTACTTTTGAAATGTCCACCTGCTAACTTTAGATCATAACCACTTGTTCTACTAGTCCTTTCTAAAAAAAAATAAAAAATGCTTTCCTCCCAGATTAAATTAAATCCCTTAACTCTTTGAGTGCCAGAGGAGTGCGCAACGCATTGCTTTGCAATGCGTTGCGCAACCCTCTGGCATTCAAAGGGTTAATATATTTAAAGGGTTTTTTTTTATTATATTACCAGTATCTCTCCTTTCCTCCAAGATATATATATATATATATATATATATATATATATATATATAATATTATGATATACTACAAGCATCCTAGTCCCTCATTTCCATGAATCTGCCCGTATCTACTTGTGTAGATCAGTGCTGGTGATTAAAGACTAGAATGATTCTTCAACTTTCCTCTTGGAGAAATCCAGCCAGCACCAAACCTGTTACTTGCTTTTCTCTCTCTTTTTTTTTTTTTTTTTTTTTCCCTCTATCTTCGCTTCACAACTGAGTCATTCTGTTGCCTATGGAACCAGAGCATACAGGGTTTCTGCAGAGAGCTGCAATATTCCTGAGTTAATCGCTCAATGTTATTTTCTGCTAATGCAAACGTGATATCGCTTACTGTCTCTTTCAAGATACTCGCTTTAAAAAAAAAAACAATAATAATCCATCCAGCTGGAACTATGCATAAATCTGAAGAGTGAACGCTTTAAACGCATCATTCACATGAGACTTTTGTGTGATTTCTCCTAGGCCCCTGCCGCAGAGATGGAGAAGATGAGGTAAGGGACCCTTTCTATTTACATATTGAGAGATGCTGAATTTTAGAACACGCTGCATGCACAAGACCAGTCTGACAAAAAACATGTTTAAAAGAGATGGGGGGGTTGTTACTGAGTGCTGGGCTGCATTGTATGGCCATGCAGTTGAACTGGTAGACAATAGGGGGGTCTTGGGAAATGAATGTGTTCCTTATCAAATCTCTCCTGCAGTCAAGCTTCAACTGCAAGGGAGAGATCCTTTCTTTAACCCCTTCATTGCCAAAGGCGTGTGGGCAAAGCATACCTTTTGCACTCTGGCACTGAAAGGGTTAATAGCCTTTTGAGTGCCTGAGTGATCTGCAACTCACTTAACCCTTTGAGTGTCAGAGGGGTATGCAACACATTGTACCGCTCTGGCACTCGAAGCGTTAACCCCGTCTGGGCTGATTTACCAAGGAAGAGCTGTCATTCTAGAGAAAACCTCTTGCACTACAGGGTAACTAATACAAATTCCCATTGATTTAAATGGGGATTTTAACTTCTTGAATGCTGGAGAAAATGTATTCGTGCCTTATAGGAGATTTGGTTTGCCTTAGAATTGCTCCTGTTTTTCCTGTGCATACGGCCTTTAATTTGGTAAATGAGCCCCTGAGTACATGGGAGCTTCAACTGCAAGAGGGTCATAATATTAAACCCTTGAGGCTGATTGCTAAGATGTACTGGTCTCATTCTGGTGCAAACCAACTGGACCGCAGGGAACAATTAAATATCCCTGTTGATTTATATTTTGGGCTATTAACCCTTTGAACGCAAGAGAGATGTCCAACACATTGAGAAGCAGTGCAATGGTGGCGACTCTTGCATTTAAGAGGTTAAAAGCTGCATTAAAATGAATTGGTACTTTGGGAAATTTGTATTAGTCCCCCATGGTGCAATTGGTTTGCTCCAGAATTAAGCCAGTTCCTATTCCATAATCTTCTTTGAGTGCAGCCTGCCCAGCTTAATGCATTGGGCTCCTCTCTGGTACTCAAAGGGTTGCTAATCCACTGTAGATTTTATTAATCCAATCTAGATTTTGAATTGAATTTTAATTTTTTCAGATTGTATTGTTTCTCGATTTTAGTGTGAAGCAGATTAAAAAAAAATGTACTTTAAAAAAAATCCTTCTAAATTTTTGTGTGGCTTGTCTGCAAAGCTGCCTGTACCACTGTGTCGCTGTCATATGTTGTCTTGCTTTTGTATTCCGGACAGCAACATCTACATATCTCTGCGTGTTGCAGCTGTGTCGTATTGTACTGTGACTGCTGGGAGTCCTGCAACATAATTTATTTTTTTCTTATATATGTGTTGGTTTAGAAAGGATTGTTCTGTTGGCTTCTTTGTAGCTTTCAGAGCATCGCTGTGTAAATCTGCTTTTCCTGTTTCTTCTCGGCTGCTAATTGCCTGCTTGACTGTTTTATAGTGTCTGTGTACATTGAAATTAATGAATGGAACCGGTCCACCTCAACTTAAATGCAAATTACAAAGCATTCAGATTTTATACAGTAGAAGAGTTGGGATTCTTGCCACGGGGCGTCTTAACATTTGAGTGCCAGAGGGGTTCCCTCTGGCACTCATAGGGTTAACATAACTTATTTAGGTTATGTAGAGCAGACGTGATTTTTAAAATTGAAACCCTTTTGGAACCCATGAGCTCTCCAAAATGGGGGTGTAAGTATTAGTGCCCCATATATAATGTATCATGCCAGACTAGTATACTAGAGATAGGGGAACACTAGTCATGGGTTCAGGAGGGGCAACCCGAGGCCCTCTAGCTGTGTACACTACAACTCCCATCATCCTCAGTCAGCCAACAAATGGCAAGGGATGATGGGAATTGTAGTCCTCAACAGCTTGCCTACCCCTGCACTAGTCTTTCGCAAGTTAAACAAGCATTCCTGCTTAACTCTCTAAGTGCCAAAAAGGATGTACAACTTCTGGCACTCGGCAGGCTAACCCTTTGAACGCCAGAGAGGTATCTGGTGCATTGTAGCCCAATGCATTGGACACATTTCCAGCACTCAAAGGGTTAATGAGTGCGAGACCATCAAAGAGGAAGGCGTTGCAAGGTTTTCATGAAATGACAGGAGCTGCTTTGTGAATGGTAAAGGGAAAAGGGGGGAGACCACTGAAATCTTTGCACTCTGTCCACTGACTGAGGCAATGAGTCTGCACCTATATTCTCACATTAGCATTGTGATTCCCCTTCTTATTATTCATATCTAATATTAATATAAATATATATATATATATATCTATATATAATTTTTTTTTTTTTTTTTTTTTAACTATCACTATTTAAAGAATACAGTCCATTATTTCATTAATGTCAATTGACTGGCCTGGATATCCTCCCTAAACCATTACAGGGTAAGCCATTAAGAAAAATAAGAGACACGTGTGTGCGTGTGTGTATGTATATGTATATTATATACACACACACACATTCTCTCTCTATACACACAGTCACATTATCTCTCTTATACAAATGCACTCAGAAAAGCACACATACAATCTCTCTCACATACCTACACACACATTCTCTCTTACATACATTCACTCTAGCAAATACACACACACACTCTCTCTCTCATACACTCAAACGCATACACACACATAACACTGTAATATTCGAATCAGGGGAGTCCAAGTTTTTTTTGAGTAGTGGGCCACAAGATCTGAAAGCAATACGTGTGAGGGTCAATAAATTGGGTAGTGCTTTACAGGAAAATAAATATCAGGATAGGCTAAACGATCTGAACATGTATAGCTTGGAGGAGAGAAGAGAGAGAGGGGATATGATAGACACATTCAAATGCATGAAGGGATTCAACAAAGTGCAGGAGGGAAGTACATTTCAAAGGAGTAAAAAATGTTAGGACAAGAGGCCATAATCTAAAACTAGAGGATCAGAGGTTTTAGATGTAATGTAAGAAAGTTTTACTTCATTGAGTGGGTGGTAGATAAGTGGAATAGCCTACCAGCAGAAGTGGTAGAAATGAATACAGTGAGGGAATGTAAGCATGCATGGGATAGGTTTAGATTTATGGCTGTCCTGAAATTAAGACAAGACCAAGGACCAAATAAGGTTTGAGGTTTTTACAGTACTAAAAATGGCCAGACTAGTTGGGCCGAATGGTTCTTATTTGCCGTCAAATTCTTTATCTCTATATTGATAAGTGATGAATGTAACTTGTCGGTTGTTCAAAAATATGGATTTAGTTATTTATTTACCAAGTCAATGACATTACTGCTATTTATCAGACAACTATCTTGAACTGTAAGGCGCTGGCAGTCTGTTAGTCCTTAATGCTTACTAGTTCATGTGTGCTAGTTAATTAGGTTTTTGTTCAAAATCTCAGGTGGGCTACATCCTGGGGTCTGGTAGCCACATTTAGGGTTGCCACCCAGCCGGTATTTTACCGGCAGGTCGGTAAAAAATTGGCTTCTGTCCAGTGTTAAGTCTATGGAGGGAATGACATGGCCGGTATTTTTTTGAAGAAAAGGTGGCAACCCTAGCCACATTTGGCCCATGAGCCGCTCGTTGGACATAAGGTGACCACATGTCCAGGATTGCCCAGGACAGTCCCTGATATTAAATGTGTTTCCCATGTCCCGGGCAGCCCCATTTAAGAACAATACAAAGTCCAGGAATGAAGACTCCAGAGCACAGAGTTCTAAGAAGGAGAACTGCCTATTGCTTACTGTGACAGGAAGTGATGTGAAGTCTTTGCTGGGCTACAAGACAATGGCCTCCACACAGACAACCAAACACTAGAGAACTGAGCCTTGATACTGACATCAAACAGGAGCTGCTGTGCAGTTTTGTTGTAGTGCAACGCCAGTCTAAGGCTTTCAGCATGATGTACATTTTCTTGTAGCCCACAACAGGCATCACTTTCTGTCACAGCAGTGTTTAGAACTCTTGGGGCACCAGACAAAGAGCAGGTTGCACGCTGATTTCCAGTGATATATAGCGACCCCTCCCGTTTAGCTGCCCTAGAGCTGAGGACAAGTTCTTTGTTGCTGTTGTCTCCACAGTGTCCCTGAATGGCAGAATGGACATATGGTCACCCTAGTTGGACACCCATGAAATATACAGATCCTGCCCCTTAACCCCCATTATTTGAGGCAATATTTACTTGGACATGTGGAGCTAGAGGTTTTAAGTAGCACTCATTCAGTTTGTCACATACTGTTTTATGGTTTTTCAAGCCATTTATATTACGCTCACTTTATCTTTATTTCACCAGTATGCGCACATCAAACAGAGCATATATCTTGCAGTCATTTCTTGTAAATTAGAACATTTGAACCTTCATTGGTTTTGCAACAAGACTTCTGGTCATGCAGCAACTTCCTGTAGAGTCAGGGGATACGAGAAAACATTATAATATGTCAATGGACACCACAAGGGACTATTTCTACCTTTGGCATAGAGGGACAGGACTGTCTTTGAACTTCTGATTTGATGATTATACAATACATATTATGTTTTTCTGATATATTATAATGCTACTTTCTGTGTTTGGGTATTATGCTGATAGCGGAACAATTTTGGAGTAAACTAGCTACACAGTCAGGGGCAAATAAAACTTCCCACTACTGTAAATGGGACTTTTAACCCAAGTCAATGGGAGTTTTTGTTTATCCAGTGTAGTGCAAGTGATATTTGCACCAGAATTGCTCATCTTTTGCATTCCGAATGTGACCCTGCATGTTTTACATATTGTGGAACGTTTGTGTATATCTATCCTACAACTCTCACTAGGGGATATAAATGACTCAATTCGTGTCACAAAGGGGTGGAGTTTAATCTCGGGTAGGGCTTAATTGCCTGTGTCATAAAGTGGGCGGGAAGTGGGCAGAACTGGGTGGAAAGGAGGAGAAATGGTCAGAGTTTCATAAGAAACTCATCAACCCCTGAGAATAAGCCTCTGTCCCCAAAATCCCAGTAATTGTCTGCAAAAACCAGAGTCTCCAGGGCAGATCCGGAGGGTTCCCAGGTATGACGATCACAGTGTAAGTTGGAGTAGACCACGGGATCACAGTGTAAGTTGGAGTAGGCCACGTGATCACAGTGCAAGTTGGAGTAGGCCACATGATCACATTGCAAGTTGGAGTAGGCCACGTGATCACAGTGCAAGTTGGAGTAGGCCACGTGATCACAGTGCAAGTTGGAGTAGGCCATGTGATCACAGTGTAAGTTGGAGTAGGCCACGTGATCACAGTGCAAGTTGGAGTAGGCCATGTGATCACAGTGTAAGTTGGAGTAGGCCATGTGATCACAGTGCAAGTTGGAGTAGGCCACGTGATCACAGTGCAAGTTGGAGTAGGCCACGTGATCACAGTGCAAGTTGGAGTAGGCCATGTGATCACAGTGTAAGTTGGAGTAGGCCATGTGATCACAGTGTAAGTTGGAGTAGGCCATGTGATCACAGTGTAAGTTAGAGAAGCCCTCGTGATCACAGTGCAAGTTGGAGTAGGCCCTCGTGATCACGGTGCAAGTTGGAGTAGACCACGTGATCACAGCATAAGTTGGAGCAGACCACGTGATCACAGCGTAAGTTGGAGTAGGCCACGTGATCACAGTGCAAGTTGGAGTAGGCCACGTGATCACAGTGTAAGTTGGAGTAGGCCACGTGATCACAGTGCAAGTTGGAGTAGGCCACGTGATCACAGTGTAAGTTGGAGTAGGCCACGTGATCACAGCATAAGTTGGAGTAGACCACGTGATCACAGTGTAAGTTAGAGAAGCCCTCGTGATCACAGTGCAAGGGGTAATTATTTTCTTGATAAGCATATAAGTTGCAGTAACTCAGCTGATCGTTGTAGAAGTTACAATACCCCATTTAATAACAGTACAAGTAGTGATAACCCTCTTAAGCAGAAAAATCTGATGTTCTCATGTTTATTCCCCAACAACATTTCAGTTCTCTCTGGACCTTCATCAAGATACAAGCCTGTCTGGAGAATGGCAGGCAGATAATAGAACACAATGGCCCATATTTATAAAGGCAAACTGGAGTTATTCTGAAGTAATCCAGCTGCACCATAGGGGACAAATAATAATTCCTGATTTCTCATGCATTTGTATAGAGCTTTCTAACCCCTAGCATTATAAAGCTCTATTGAAGTACATGGGAATTTAGTAACTTTTTGGCCAATGAGCCTTGTGCATCAAGCCAATATTCATCAATTCTAGGGCAAACCAACTTCACTGCAGGTACAAATGCAACATTCCCAAAATACCCACTGATATGCTTGCCCCCTGTGGTGCAGCTGGTTTGACCCAGAATTGCTCCACTTTACTTTGATGAATATTGCTCATTGATGTGAATGTACAGGTTTGTCAGTTATGCATTTCTACTGGCCTTACCATCTCACACCAGTGGCCATGATTCTGGGCATGCACTATAGCCAGTGGGGCATACACTGCCCACATATGGGATAGGTAAATGGATGGCTAGAGGGACGGCGGGAGAGATCTGAGATAGATAGATAGCTAGCTAGCTATGGGATCGATAGAGAGATAGTTATGGGATGGACATATATGTGATAGAGAGATAGATAGATAGATTAGATAGATATGGGATAGAGAGACAGATATGGGATAGATAGATATGGGATCGAGAGATAGATAGATATGGGATAGAGAGATAGATATACGAGAGAGATATGTGAGAGATATGGGATAGAGAGATAGATATGGGATGGACAGATATGGGATGGACAGATATGGGATGGACAGATATGAGATGGAGAGAGAGATATGGGATGGACAGATATGAGATGGGATGGACAGATATGGGATGGACAGATATGGGATGGACAGATGTGGGATGGACAGATGTGGGATGGACAGATGTGGGATAGACAGATGTGGGATAGAGGGATAGATATGGGATGGACAGAAATGTGATAGAGGGATAGATATGGGATGGATAGATATGGGATAGAGAGATGGGATAGAGAGATTTGTGATAGATATTGGATAGACAGATGTGATAGAGGGATAGATATGGGATAGACAGGTATGTGTTAGGGAGATAGATATGGGATGGACAGATATGTGATAGACAGATATGTGATACAGGGATAGATATGGGATAGACAGATATTTGATAGAGAGAGTTATGTGATAGATATGAGATACACAGATATGTGACAGAGGGATAGATATGGGATAGACAGATATGTGATGGAGAGCTAGATATTATCATACTGGGAACTTTCTTCTGTAGAGCCTCTGGAGAGTCCTCATGGGCTGTGACTAGGCGTGTGCAAATGATACAAATTGCATCATACAATGGGCAGGGCTTAATGAGCATTGTGGTGGGAATTGGTTGGAATATGGTGTGAAATAGACAGAATGGATGGAAGTAGGTGGAGTTACCTAGGAAACTTGCCACCGCCAGAGAATCATTCTCTGTTCCCAGAGAAACAGAAACTGAGTCTCCTGGACAGATCTGGAAAGGTATCCATTTGTGACAGTGTGAGATAGACACACACAGATATGAGCAGGGCCGGATTTACCAAAAGACAGAGTAGGTAACTGCCTAGAGTGCCAAATTTTGAAGGGCGGTGCCTCAGCTGTGCTGGCCACATCCACATTCTAAATTATGGGTGTGGTCAAAGCAATCTCCATGTTTCTGCACCAGTTTTATATCACTTTTCAAGCTATTAGTTAAAAAGGCTTTAAACCCTTGGCTGCTAGAGAGATCCATTGGCGATCTCTCTAGCAGAAAAGGGGTTAACGCCTTTTTTGTCTATGCTTGTTATAGACCAAGTGTATTTTCCACACTAGGAAACAGTGGATGGGACTGGGGGTGGTGTCATGAATAGTGGGGGTGTAGTCATGGGTGGAGCGAAGGGCACCTAGAGTGACTTGCCTAGGGGCACCTGGGATGTAAATCCAGCCCTGTATGTGAGTGAGAGACGGGAAGACGCAGGAGAGAGGTACGTGGGGGGGGAGGCGCGTGTGTGAGACAGGTGTAAGTAAAAGAGAGGTGTGTGAGTGAGACGGAGGTGTATGTGACAGGTGTAAGTGAGAAGTATGAGTGAGAGAGAGATGTGTGTGGTAGAGAGAGAAATATTTTATATACATCTCCCAGGCAACATTCTACATATTCCCATTATAGTATATGAACAGTAGTTCCATTGAAATGAATTTGTTTCATAAGCAATATTTTGAGTGCATGTTGTTTATAACATTCCTGCAAAATATTGGCTTTCTATGAATGATCTCTAAGAATACATTTTACTCTAAATGTGTAAAATGCACTTTATATCAAATACCTGAGCGCTCACACAGAAGCACAGCATCCGAGCAAAACAACAGGAGAGTCATTAAAAAACAAAATCTCAGTGAGAGAAAGTGTGTGTGTGTGTGTGTGTGTGTGTGATGTTGCCATGACGATGACTGTTACTAAGCGATGTATGTTTGTGCTAGGATAATGTTTCATTACACATTCTGCAGCACGTGGTTATATTGACACTTAAAGGAGAACTAAAACCTAATGAAACCGACCCCCAGCCCTCACCTTACTATGCTCAGAAAATCCTAATGAGCCCTATGTATTCTGCCCTTGTTATTTAACAGAGAACATGTACAACAAGCTCTGGATGTCTTGTCCACGTTGGCAGACATAACAGTTAGTGGCAGGACCACGGGGCCTCAGACTCTGCTCACTGCATATGGTTTTCTTAACCCTTTCAGGACCAGAGGGGTGTGCAACGCCCCCTCTGGTCCTGAAAGGGTTAATTAGGCTGATACTCCGTTCCTGCTTCAGTTTGTACATGAACATGACAGCCAGGCCTGACCGAAGACGTTATCTCTTGAACGAAGTCACAGGATCAAAATTCAAAGGGAGCATTAGTATTTCTGGCCCATAGAAAGGTAAATGTGGGGGTTGTGATTATAGGTGTTACTGCTCCTTTAAAGGGATAATAATGTTTGTAGATAAGTTAAGCTTCAATCATAGCTTTTTAACAATGCAGAGCGTAATTACAATGCTGTAACTGGTCTAGTTCATGTGAAATTATATTCTAAAGTGTCCCCCTCCCGACCCTTTTACCTACATATAGTTTTCCTTGTATTGATGCACAGAAGATTCTCGCTCATTGCGATCTTCCCAGTCCGCTGGCCAGATTCCAAATCTGAGTGGACGATTCGTGATGTATGGAAAAGGGGAAGGAGGGGCACACTTTAATATAGAATGAAAAGAAAAGAAGCGTTATGGACGATTACAAGGGTATAAAAGTCTGAAGAAGAATTGATCTTACATTCATATCTAACCATTACTATCCCAATAAGGGGTTCAAAATGGAAAGGGAATTTTGGAAATTTTTAGCTGACTCATTCAGTATATGCAGTTGGTTTGAAAGTTTCATTAAAAACTGCCCAAAGGCCAAACGAACAGCAAATGTACAGTTAAGGAGATACTTAGTACTGTACGCTAACGTATCCTAATTGCAGTACCCGTGCAGTATTGGTGAAGTAGTATATGCTAAATAAGATTTTTCAGTGTCATTTCCTATGCTAATAAAGCTCTGTGCTGCACCAGGAGACTTTCACTTTTCCCAGAAATCTAAGTATGAATATTTCCTAATCTATTCATCTGCTGGATTTTCAGTTAACGTGATATGTAGGCAGTTTTGAATGACGTTTTCAAACAAGTTAAAAAAAAAAATTGAAGTTGATAGGTCCACTTTAAATGCTAGAGAGGCATTTGAGAAATCTCGAGCATTCAAGAAAAGCAAGACATTGTAGACGTCTCTACATATCTGAGAGATCTGCCCCATAAACTCCGGTTTTCAGATTGAATTACTGGGTATCTGGAAACAGAGGCGGATTCTGTGGTTTGGGGAGTTCAGCTATAACCCGCCCACTTTCCAGGCTGTTCCACCCATTTCTGCCCCATTCTGCCCACTTTTCCACCTTGGCAAACTCCTCCTTCCAACCACCCAATCCCACCTGATTAAGCTCCACCCACAATGTGACACACAACACCTAATTTGTACACTCCCATCCTCTGCTCTACAGTAGCTCTCTGGGGACTTGAGACAAGAAGGTATGCCCTCTAGCATTCAAGAGGTTAAAAAATATATTTAAACCAATTGGAATTTTTATTTGTTCCCTCTGGGGCAGTTTGTTTGACCCAGAACCGATCCACGTTGTCTTTATACATACGGACCAACGTGTTTGTTAACCATAGGCATAAATGGTTAAATTACATCTCCAAATGGAAACGTTGGTGCCATACGTTGCGTACCTCTCTGACACTCAGAGTTAACGATGGAAAGATTCTTGTATAACTTGGGTGGGAGACGGATTGTGGTGGACTCTCAGAAATGGTGATAGATACATCTGTCAGTACTAGGTTAGTTTTCTGCTGGAAATTGGGACATAACTAGCAGGAATGCAGATCTGAAGTGCCCATCTTCACTATTCAGAGCCATCACTGGTTTTATCTAACAAATTCCCATACCTCCCAACATTTCAAATGGCCAAAGAGGGACACTGTTGTTTTAGATGGTGTTCCGGGGTCAGGGCTGGGTGGTGGGACATTAACAAGAATTTTAAGGTTAATTCATGACTTATTGACACCTGTTTGTGTAACATAATAAATGCTTTATAGCAAGATCAAACTATTTTATTTACACAGACTAATTTATAAACACAGACTAATTTATAAAAACATACCTACTCCCCTCTTTATCCAAAATCCTAGAGAAATGTGTACATGTGCAACTAAATAAATATTACAGACACACCAGTTTTTTCACCCCTCTTCAATCAGGCTTTTGACCAAATCACTCAACAGTCACGGCCCTCCTAAAAGTAACCAACGATATCCAGACGGACATGGAAAATGGTTACCTCACAGGAGCCATTTTCCTAGATTTTGCCAAGGCCTTTGACACAGTAGACCATAATATTCTTAAAAACAAACTCCAAAGATCAGGACTGGGTAATAATTCTCTAAACTGGTTCCGATCCTATTTATCAGACAGAATGCAGTTGCAGGCAATGACTTCCTTCCGCTCAAAGTAACAAGTGGAGTTTCTCAATGCTCCATTCTTGGCCCTCTTCTATTTTCTCTTTTTATAAATGATCTGCCCAAGGTTTGCAAATCATCTTCAGTACACATGTATGCAGATGACACCATAATATTTGCTAAAAACTCAAACATATCACACCTTGAAGCCATATTACAACATGATTTCTGCAAGGTTGAAAGATGAATAGCAAGGAACAAACTGTTCTTAAACACAGACAAAACTGTCACAAGGATACTTGGTACAAAGCACAAACTGCGTAATCTCGGCAATACCCACCTACCCATTGTAGCGGAGTCTAATAGTAAATTGGCCCCAGTGGAGTCCTACAAATATCTTGGTATGTGGCTTGACCCCAACCTCACTTTTGGTCATCATATTGCCAAATTAACCTCCAAGTAAGGTTACCAACCAGCCGGTATTTTACCGGCAGACCGGCAAAAAATTGGCTTCTGTCCATTGTTAAGTCTATGGAGGGAGTGCCATGGCTGGTATATTTTTGAAGAAAAGGTGGCGACCCTACCTCCAAGCTTTATCCCAAAGACAGTACTCTTTTTAGACACAAATCATGTTTAAGTCCCCTGGTTAGAAAACGTATTGTGCAACAGATGTTGCTGCCCGTCATAGACTATGGTGATGTAGCATATGATCCAGCGCCAGAAATCCATCTTGGTAAACTTGACACCCTGTATAATTCAATATGCCGCTTTAGCCTCCAATGTAATTACACTACTCATCACTGTGATATGCAAAAAGAACTAAATTGGTTAACACTCAAATCTAGACGTGCCCTTCACCTTTCTTGCATAGTACACAACTACTCCTCTGGAAAACTACCAGACTACCTGAGCAGTATGCTCACTCCTGCTCTCCATACTAACTATAACCTCCGCTCCACTGCTAACAACTCACTGCGTATACCACAATACAAGAAATAAGCAGGAAGACCTGCCGTCTCCTTCAGAGCTCCGAAGGCCTGGAACAATCTGCTTGAAATAATCAGATCTGCTCCCATTCTAAAATCCTTAAAAGTAAAGGCTTCTTTATATCTAAAAACAGAGTGTAACTGTATGTAATTTTAATATTCCATATGTATATTCATATGTGTATGTATGTATATATAATAACATGTAATATATAATATAATTTGTGTAAATAGTAACCCTTTACTAAAAACTATCCAGGACATACTTGAAAACGAGAGAAATCTCAATGTATTCTTCCTGGTAAAACATTGTCTAAATATATAAACACATATACTGAAGTTTATACAAACATTAATGTCCGTTTTATTTCTGTGGAGCAATGCAGTACACTTATATACACACCACACAGTCTGATCTCCTAAACACAGGGACATCAGGTTGATACACTTATATACACACCACACAGTCTGATCTCCTAAACACAGGGACACCAGGGTGATACACTTATATACACACCACACAGTCTGATCTCTTAAACACAGGGACACCAGGGTGATACACTTCTATACACACCACACAGTCTGATCTCCTAAACACAGGGACACCAGGGTGATACACTTCTATACACACCACACAGTCTGATCTCCTAAACACAGGGACACCAGGGTGATACATTTATATACACACCACACAGTCTGATCTCCTACACACAGGGACACCAGGGTGATACACTTATATACACGACCGCACAGTCTGATCTCCTAAACACAGGGACACCAGGGTGATACACTTCTATACACACCGCACAGTCTGATCTCCTAAACACAGGGACACAGGGGTGATACACTTATATACACACCGCACAGTCTGATCTCCTAAACACAGGGACACCAGGGTGATACACTTATATACACACCACACAGTCTGATCTCCTAAACACATGGACACCAGGGTGATACACTTCTATACACACCACACAGTCTGATCTCCTAAACACAGGGACACCAGGGTGATACACTTATATACACAGCACACAGTCTGATCTCCTAAACACAGGGACACCAGGGTGATACACTTCTATACACACCGCACAGTCTGATCTCCTAAACACAGGGACACCAGGGTGGGAAAGAGGGACAGAGGGATTTGGGTCTAAAAGTGGGACTGTCCCTCCTAAAGAGGGACACTTGGGAGGTATGGAGCCACTCTGAAGTTTATGGAGAAATTTCTAGCTTAAGGCCTTGATAAAGTGTTCAGTTGTATTGTAATCCAGGCCTAAATCTGCTTCTTTGTATTGTAAGTATCTCTTCTCAGAAATCCATCAGTGGGAGGAGAATGTGGTCCTGCAAAAAAGAATCATGTTTGCCTATATAGACATAAAAATGCATTTTATCTCTGTTTTAGTCTCCTGTTAGAATGTTTCAGTCTGATAACAACTAGGGTCCCTTATGAGCATACCTGGGAACTGCCCCAGAGACTCTGGTTTTTGTTGTTGATTACCAGGTCACTGGGGACAGAGGCTGATTCTCCTGTTGTGGGGAGTTTCCCAGCCTGTTCCTCACATGTCCCTTCCAATTCTCCTCCTTCCCCAGCTTATTCCTCCCACTTTTTGATATGTGTTAAGCCCCACCCCCTCACAATTAAGCCCCACCCATTTTTTTACACAGATCGTGTCATTTATCTCCCCCTAGCAGCACCACAGGAGTCACCTCCAGGGACTCCACAAGACAAAATTCCTAGGTATTCTTATGAGTCCTTCAGATATACTGGAGCCTATTGCTTGTTGTTAGGAAGTGTGATCCAGAGGCAGACCTGAACAGAGATCAGTATATAGGAAATTACAGATATAATGCAAAAATACATAGACAGATATACCTGACTGCTGTATAAAGGACCCCTTCCTAAATAAGTCAATGTGTTAAATAAAATGAGATCCAATTATTCCTAGTGTAGAGTTTTCCTTTAAAGTAGTGATTTTCAAGCACTTTGGTGTGCCATGGATACCATGTTAGGGTGTCCCACCTTTTCTACGAAGACTTTGATGAAAATGTTAAAGTTGAGTTTCTGATGTATATTTATAGAATGTATCAAGCACAATATAGTCTTTGTTGTCATTCTGCCTGTGACACCTAAGAATAACTGTACTTTTATGTACTGTACCCTTGAGAAATTACCTATAAAATGCTGAGAGTACCCAGTATATTCCAGATTGCATATTAGTGGGTCTTGAGCAAAAACAGAGATTAAGAACCACTGCTTTTAACCCCTTAATGATCAGCGTGCATGCATGTGTCCAGCACTTAAGGACCACGGAACTTTTTTTTTTTTTTTTTTCTCGAATCTGATTCAGGGCTCCCTGTGCAGTGTGCCCTGAAATCCATGACGCACATTGACCCATGCTGTACATCTTTGGACGTTAAGGGGTTAATGCCCAATGACGTGCCAGGAGTGTCACGGCTGTCTGGGTGTTGAGGACCAGTGAAGGTCCTGGCACGTCATAGAAGTTTGTAATCGCAGAACGACTGCACGCCTCGCCGTGATCACAGAACACAGCCGTGAAAAAGATTTAATTCACAGTGTCACCTTAGGATTTTAGGCAGAAATGGACCCTTTAAAGACAGAAGAGAGAGAAACACATTGCAAAACATTGCACACACCTCTGGTGATAAAAGGGTAAGCGCAGTGGAAGCGTGAAACGCGTGAGATAATGTTGGATACACTGCTTTGCTAGTTTGTGACATTTGTTCCATCTCTGATGGAGGTGAGCCGTTTGTGTTATTAAAGTGCCATGAATAAAGTGTTTGGGTTTTAAATAACATCTTCAATTTTTCATCAGTGTGCCGCTCAGCCCTACATTGTTTAAGATAATTATTACGTTTTGTGTTAAGGTGGCTTTGGTGCTCCTGCAATTTTATTATAAGAATTTGTTATCCTCAATGACTGCTTTACACGAGGACAGGATCAGGCAGCCCAGTGCACAACGTGCTACTTGCCATCTCAAGAGGAAACAAATTGTTTTGCCTCCTGCCTTACCGATGGGAAAACAGCAAAACAGTGACTAATCTGGTGGAATGGAAGCCAGGCGCAAGAATCCAGCAAATCCCGTGGAAGTGTTCTTCTGAAAGCACGTCCTGATATCCCAGCTAAAACCACTGCTGTGCTCAATCCTTGCCTTTTCCTTTTTTCTGTTTAACCCTTTGGGTACCAGAGAGGTGTGTAGGGCATTACATTGTGAACCCCCCCAAGCACTCAAAGGGTAAAATACCCAGAGGCCAGTTTACTAAGAACTGGAATAATTCTGGGTCAAACAGCCTGTAACATAAGGGAGGAATGAAAATGTTCTTTCGTTTAAAAGTGGTTTTTAACCCTTTGAGTGCCAGAGGGGTATGCAGTGCATTACGTTGTCACTCAAACTGTTAGATCAATGGCAATTTGAGGAATTATTATTTGTCCCCTATGGTGCAGTTGGTTTGCTCCAGAATTGCACCTTATTAGAATGATGAATATGGCCCCTCAAACCAAATGCTTGTTTCATTTAGAGAGTAGTATCTGATGTCTCCTCAGAAGGGCTTGCGCTCTAAGACTTTGCATTGCATGAAGATCCTCCTATTGACCTCATTTATAACTTAATCACGTCGGCTCATTTTGCTTGTGAACTGATTGGAGGGTCCTGCGAGGCCCCTTTTTGCTGAGACTTCCCCCAGAAGTGATATTAGGCTATGGGGTTGTCCAGTCAGCTCAATCAATTACCATCTCAGACTGACCAAATGTCTTAAGTCAAGTAAATGAAGTCAGCCAGCCCAGGCACAAGATAACTGATAAATGTCCTAAACAGTGCAGATCAATTACTGGATAAACTAAGCTGCAAGGACTAGGAAAATGTATAAAGCAGGAATAGATCATAATAAATGTTGCAGTGGGGATGGATAATTCTCACATTTAAACATAAAACCTGGAAGCAGTGGAGTTGCTAGTTCTCTGAAACATCTGTGGATACAGGGATTAACTGGAGATAAAGATGCAATAACTCCTCCAGTGAGATAAACTTTCAGTTCCTATGGTAATGCTTTCATTATACACTGTGTGCACAATTATTAGGCAAGTGAGTATTTTGACCTTATCATTTTTATGCATACAGTCCAACTCCAAGCTGTATAAACTCGAATGCTTATTGGATTTAAGCTTATCAGGTGATGTGTATTTGTGTAATGAGAGAGGGTGTGGCCTAAGGAGATGAACACCCTATGTCAAGGTGTGCATAATTATTAGGCAGCTTCATTTCCTCAGGCAAAATGAGCAGAAAAAGAGATATAACGGACTCTGAAAAGTCAAAAATTTTAAAAAGTCTTTCAGAGGGATGCAGCACTCTTGAAATTGCTAAGATATTGATACATGATCACAGAACCATCAAACGTGTTGTTGCAAATAGTCAACAGGGTCGCAAGAATCGTTTTGAGAAAAAAGAGACACAAATTAACTGCCAGAGATTTGAGAAGAATCAAACATGAAGCTACCAGGAACCCATTATCCTCCAATGCTGTCATATTCCAGAACGGCAACCTACCTGGAGTGTCCATAAATACTAAGTGTTCAGTGCTCAGAGACATGGCCACGGTAAGGGAGGCTGAAACCTGACCACCACTGAACAAGACACATAAGTTGAAATGTCATGAAATATCTGAAGACCAGTTTTATGGACTGATGAGATGAGTGACTCTTCCGGTCCAGATGGATGGGCCCATGGCTGGATCAGTAACGGGCACAGAGCTCCACTTCAACTCAGACGCCAGCAAGGTGGAGGAGGGGTCCTGGTATGGGCTGGTATTATCAACGATGAGCTAGTTAGACCTTTTCGGGTTGAAGATGGACTCAAACTCAACTCCCAAACCTACTGCCAGTTTTTAGAAGACACTTTCTTCATGCAGTGGTACAGGAAAAAATCTACGTCTTTCAAGAAGACCTGATTTGTATGCAGGACAATGCTCCATCTCATGCATCGAAGTACTCCACTGCGTGGCTAGCCACTAAAGACCTTAAACGGACAGTAATGCCCCAGAAAGAAAATATTTTTCATGTTGTAGTCCTTAAAAAGTTGAACACAGCTCAAAAAAAGTATCTCTGAAACCGCTATGGTTGGAGAGATACATGCATTTAAAGTTCAATGTTTCCTGCTGTCAGCTGTAAAGCTGTCAGCAGGAGATCCATGTCGGCTGACACGGAGGCTCTGCAGCAGAGCCATAGCGGTTTGAGAGATACGTTTTTTTGCTCTGTGTTCAACTTATTAAGGACTACAACAAGAAAAATATTTTTTCCTGGACATTACATTACCATCCCTTTAAAGATGATAGAATAATGACATGGCCCCTTCCTCATCTGACCTAAACCCTATTGAGAACTTGTGGGCCTTTCTTAAACGGCAGATTTACACTGTATGAAAACAGTGCACCTCTCTGAACAGTGTCTGGGAGGCTGATTCCATGAATGGAAGGCTTATGACTGTTATTGAAAAGAAGGGTGGTTATACTGGTCACTGATTTTTTTTTTTTTTTTTTTTTTTTTTTTTTTTTTTTTTTTTTTGTGGAAATGTCACAAATGTTTATTTGTATATTTTGATTTGTTTGTTAAGTATTCTCACTTTAATAGATGAAAATAAACACGTAAGATAGGAAAATCCTCAATAATACAACTTGCCTAATAATTGTTCACACAGTGTCGACTACAGGGGGAGATGTACTAAGGTGTGATAAAGAGGAGATAACGTCTACAGTATGATAAACTCTCCATTTCCTGTTATTCTAAGGGAGAGCTTTAGTTATAGACTACAGGGAGAGATGTACTAAGGTGTATTAAGAGGCGATAAACTCTCCATTTACTGTGTTCTATATAACCTATGCACTAAGATCTGGATAAGTTACCTTCTCTTTATCACACCTTATTGTATACCCCCGGGGTTGTTAGTGAGTTGTGTAGCAAATCGGCACTATTATTATTTGGGAAATGAGCAGATTGCTACATTACTTACATGCCCTGGCCAGTAAAGAAGATTTGAGATTTTAAAAGTAACTCGGTACTTCGCGGGGAATCCATCGAGTGGCAAAGAGAATAACAAGAAAGGAGATCACAAGACCACCTTGTGCATTAGCCTTTTGTCTGTTCTTCATTGTCCAGTTCATATGTGTCCCTGCTTGTCCTGTATAATAATTCGCTAGGATGTTTGTCAGAAGCTGTCATGCGCAGTAGAGACTGCTCGTGTTCAGGCAGTCTCAACTGCGCATGATTGCATCTCGTGAGTGAGACGACGCAAGACTGCATCGTGTGGAGCAGTGAGGTAGCGGCCGCTTAACCCTTAGAGTGCCAGAGGGGTACGCAACGCCTTGCTTTGCAGTGCGTTGCGTACCCCTCTGGCACTCAAAGGGTTAACATTAACCGGACCTTGGCCAGTGTACATGGGCTTTTACACTAATTCTATAATGATAGATCAGCAGATTCCATTTGCCAGCTTCAGGGTGACAGTATTCATGGTAATGGGGGTGGCAAGCACATACCTCTCAAGTGTCCCTCTTTAGGACGGACAGTCCCTCTTTTAGACCCAAATCCCTCTGCCCCTCTTTTCCACCCTGATATCCCTCTTTTTTAGGATATCAGAGTGTATCACATTGCTCTACAGGAATAAAACTCACATTAATGTTTGAATAAATGTCAGTATATGTGTTTTTAGATTAGTCTGTGTAAATTAAAAATGTTGGTCTTGTTATAAGTCATTTATTGGGTTATACAAGGAGGTGTCAGTAGGTCAAGAAATAGTCTAAAAATTCTCAGTAATGCCCCGCCCACCAGTCACGGCCACAACACCACCCCCTGAAACACAAGTGTCCCTCTTTGGCAATTTGAAATGTTGGGAGGTATGCAAGTATACATGTGTACTCTATACATTTGTATGTGTAACTCGTAACCCTTTCAGTGCTAGGGGTGTATCCAATGCAATATGCTGGATACCCTTCTGCCACTCAGAGGGTTAATTTGGGAAAAAAAAAAAAAATATATATATATATATATATATATATATATATATATATATATAAGTTTATCCTGCTGCATAAAACCAGGGTGTTTCCACTGTTTTGAGATGTTTCACTGTAAAGTTATTTCAGGTCAGACTTATTTTTTCGATGTAGTACCTCCTTGACATCTTTGGTATGTTGACAGTAAGCCTCCATAGGATGGTGTAGCAATAGCACCACTGTAACATTTCAGGCCATTGAGATATTGCATCCAAAAATGCAGTGTTGAGTTGCAATAACTTTTGAATAGAACAACTCTCGACAGTGGGAGTTCCCTTGTTTCTCTTAGCAGTATATACCCTGCAATGTATTTTATGCCATGTTGAGTTACTTTGCCTTTAAAGTACCTGTCACCTTAAGACTAATTTAGTTTCTTTTACAGAGTCTTAAAGGGATAGTAATACTTACTTTTATCTTTATTTTATTTTGTAGGCATTAAAAAAAACATGAAGAATGATACAAGGCTTATCTCTCAAACCTTTACGGTTTGAGAGATATTCACAAGCAAAGTTTCCCCTCCCGCCCCTTTACATCAGTAAAATGGGAGGGAGGGGGATACTTTGTCATTGAATTACTCTTGAACTACAACTCTGACAGAATTGAAATAATACTTTCCAAAGTCCAAATACTATGAAGATTAATTAGAGCTGCTTTTATTATGAAACATTACTATCCCTTTAAAATATGCTTATATTGGTACTAGCTATTTTATGTAAAATAGTTTGAAAAACTAGCCCTTTTTGTTTTAGAAAGACACTGTGGCACGTTATGCTAATTCCCTAATAGTATACTAATTAGTTCTGCCTGTGGCCAAACTTTCCTCTCATTAGGCTATTAGACATCCCCCCAATATGCGGGCTCTGCCTAGATACATTCATAGCACAGTGTGTGGTCATATTAATCCAGTACACAAACTAATTAGCCTAAAGTGCCAGACCGAGTCACCATAAGATATTGCAGGCCTTAAAACTTGAAGTCCTTTGCTACTAGCCAGACCTGAAAAGTTACTCGCCACTGCAAGCCATAACATACCAACCAGGACTGAATTTCTACGCGCCAGGGCAGTGGAAATTATGAGCCCTGAGATATTGTATTTATTCTTTTACAAATAACAAATGGTTAGTACAACATATAGGCAGCTTTTAAGTGCAAGTCGAAACTTATGTTAGTTTAACGGGTCTATTTGAAAAGAGAAATACTCATTTTTATAGAAAAATAAAAAAAAATAAAACATATATATATATATATATATATATATAATATATATAAATATATTTAAATTGCATTTATGTGTATGTTACAAGGCTTGGTATGCAAAGTATAGCAATGATATTTCCACTGCTGTGAGATTCATTCAAAAGTTATTGTAGCTTAATTTTCTGGTTGTTGTTTTTTGTTTTTTGTTTTTTTTTAAAGTAACCTATTTAGGTCACCAGGTGGCACTGTTCTTATCACTTTATGGAGAGCCATAGTCCATGACTTAAAGGGATAGTAATACTTAATTATTACTAATCCCTATATTAAAGTCCTATTAAAAATAAATGTATTGCCCCCAGTGTCATCTCTTAAACCTTTATGGTTTGAGAGATGATCGCTCCTAAAGTTGCCCTCTCCCTCCCCCCTTCCCCGTAGTCGGCGTTCTAGCTGACTGCAGGGAAGCCAATCGTACGACTTTCAGGCGGCTCTGTATGAGAGCCAAGATTGAGTTAATAAAAAAGAAAACTTTCACTGAAATTAACATGATCGCAGCTCTGCTGCAGAGCCGCCTGATGATCTAAGACCGGATTTCCCTTCAGTCAGATACAACGCTGACTTAGGGGGAGGGAGAGGGCAACTTTAGGAACGATCATCTCTCAAACCATAAAGGTTTGAGAGATGATACTGGGGGCAATACATTTATTTTTAATGGGACTTTAATATAGGGATTAGTAATAATTAAGTATTACTATCCCTTTAAACTTTCCCACTAGTCTGGACACCAGCTGGACCAGTTGCTAACAGTTTGATTATCTACTATACACCTACTGCTTACACTCTTTGTTTAGACCTTGTTACCACTACACATTGTACTTTCACATATTAGTACTTGTTACATGTAGTGTTAACCTCCCTTCCCATTCTTCCCCTGAGGCGGATCCCCCAGCAACCTACATGCACCACAACCCATAAGTCATACCTGGGAACTCTCATAATTTGCCCAGGAGACTGTTTTTTGTAGTGAATTACCGGTCTCCGAGGACAGAAGCTGATTCTCTGGTGGTGGGGAGTTTCTTATGAAACACTTCCCACTTCTGCTCCTTCCCTACCCTGTTCTTCCCACTTCTCTCCTTCCCCACCCTGTTCTTCCCACTTCCTGCCCACTTTATTATACTGCCTGTTAAGCCCCACCCCCTTTATGACACATATCATGTCATTTATATCCCCCTGCAGCACCGCATAAGCCCCCTCCAGGGACTCTAGAAGAAAAGGTTCCCATTTTGCCAATAAACCACTCACAGCTTCATCTCTTTTACTATGGCATACATCCCAGTTCCTCTTTTAGACCCAAATCCCTCTGTCCCTCTTTCCCATTCTGATGTCCCTCTTTTTAGGAGATCAGGCTGTTTTGTGTGCATATAAGTGTATCATATTGGTCTACAGCAATAAAACTCACATTAATGTTTGTATAAACGTAAGTATATGTGTTTCTAAATTAGTCTGGGTAAATAAAAAACTTTGGTTTTATTATAAATCATTTATTAGGTTACATAAGTAGGTATCAGTAGGTCATGAAATAGCCTAAAAATTCTCAGTAATACCCCGTCCCCCAGCCATGCCCACAGCAACACCCCCTAAAACACAGGTGTCCCTTTTTTGCAATTTGAAATGTTGGGAATTATGCTATGGTCAATGGCATAACTAGTTATTGGAAGGCCCTAATGCAAACATATTTTTGGCCCCCAAAAAATATATTCACAGAGGCATAACTAGAACCTATTTGATCCTGGGAAAGTGGGGGTCCCTTTGGATGCTGCTGTCCATGGCACAATACTGTTTTAAACTCATAGAACTAATTTACCTTTATCAGTTACCATTTGGACTGTATTATTTGGACTGTATTGTCTTTTGTTGACAAAAAAAAGTTTGGGCTGTAATGTAATATGTTTTGAATCAAAGATCTCCCAGCATTGCAGGCATCCTTGTTTTACTAAGCACAAAATGGCCCTATAACTTATATTTGTTCATAAGAAAAATGTTTACTGCCCCTTTATCTCCCTCTTCCAGTACATAATAACACCCTTTACCTCCATCCACTGATAATTAAAGGCACAGCAAGAGATGAGAAACCTGAGGCCCTCCAGTTGTTGTGGACTACATCTCCCATTATCCCTCGGCTGGCATGACATGATGGAAGTTCTAGCCCACAACAGCTAGAGGGCCTCGCAATGCATATCCCTGGCTTCTGTAAGCATTGGTTAAAAACCCTTTGAGTGCCAGAGGGGTATCCAACGCAATATGTTGGATACCCCTCTGGAACTCAAAGGGTTAATCTCCAATCAACCCTTTGGATACTTGAGAGCATTCCAGCACATTGTGAAGCAGTGCACACAAGGCCTTTTTTCCCTCTAAGCAGTGTGTAAATCCATAGAACCTTCAGGCTAAGCAAACCCCACTTTATTTAGAAGGGAACACTGGGAATGAGAGAATCTCTGCATTGATGCATTGTGAATTCCTTCTTTCATTAATTGCTAGCAATTAGCCAAGGACTACATACTCCTCCTAATCGCAAATAGACAGCAAATTCACTACCAAATTAATAAGGTTACGCACGAAAGTATAAGCAGTAGCTTAGTCATCATTAGTGGAAAGACCTAGCATGGCTCATCTTTCATTCTTCCCCTCTAAATCCGATGTTATCAAGAACCTTACTCTAAAAGAGAACCAGATGGAAGGCAAATGATCTTCTGAAAATATCTGCTGTCCAATTTTTCACAGATCATTATGAGATCGGCACCGGGTGGTGTTGTGACACCGAGGCAAACTAGCAAGACCGGGCCTAACCCTTTGAGTGCCAAAGCGTACCCCTCTTGCACTGAAAGGATTACAATTACAATTTAACCCTTTGAGTGCCAGAGTGGTATGCAGGAGGATATCTTCTGTACATGAGAAATCATACAACCCAGATGTACAGTTCGGCCCTTAGTGGACCTTGTCAGTGAGAATCCCTAGTAACGCACAAGGAAAGCAAGGACCCGTGTCCGGCAGACTCTTCCACATATGGAGACTGAAAACCTAAGGGGTGTGAAAAGTTCACACTGAGAATCCATAAAACATGGTTCCCGCTCACCTGCCGCAGGTACAGATACTACCTTACTGCATGTTACAAGTCACTTCCCACCAAGTCTTTTAACTACTCTTTGCCCACATTATACTTACAAGAGGCTGGCACTGATAATGTTGCTGAGGTACCCCGGCACAACCGTACAGTGTACAGGTCCTCCCTTACTGTGCCAAATACCCCTAGGGTTACTAGTACCACAGGCTGAGAAACGCTGTCCTAAACTGGTCTCTTGGGTAACATGATACACAGACAACTCTGAATGATGTCTTCAGATACGCAAAGCTAGATTTTCATTTCACAGGACCGCTCTGTGTGGATGTGTGTATGCGGGTATATGTGGGTTTTGTGTTTAGGGGTTTGTGTGTGTGTGTTTCTGGGTTTGTATGTTGGTGGGGGGTATGCAGGATCATGTTGGTATTTGTGTGTAGGTGTGTGTGGGGGGGCGGTGCATGTATCTGTATATTGGTGGGGGATGTACGCAGGTATGGGTGTTTCTGTGCAAGTGTATGGGTGCATGTGGGTATGTGTGTAGGTGTTTGTGTGTGCGTATGTGAGGGTGCATGTATCTCTGTGTATATCTTGGTGTGGAGGGATGTATGGTGCTGGTGTGTGTGGGTCCATGTGGGTATGTGTGTAAGTATGTCTGTGTGTATTTGTGGTTGTGTGTATGTGGGTACATGTGGATTTTTTGTGTAGGTGTGTGTGTGTGTAGGTGTGTATGTGTGGGTGTGTGTGGATACATGTGAGTATGCCTGTGTGTGTATGTGAATACATGTGTGTAGGTGTGCAGATACATGTGGGTGTGTGTGTGTAGGTGTGTGGATACATGTGGGTATGTGTGTGAGTATGCTTGTGTGTGTATTTGTGGTTCTGTGTATGTGGGTACATGTGGATTTTGTGTGTAGGTGCATAGATATGTGGGTATGTGTGTGAGAATACCTGTGTGTGTATTTCTATGAACCAACATGAGTTGGTTTAACCCATGATTTCTCCACTTTGTCTTTATATATTCGACTCACTGGGGTGCATGTATCAACATGTCATCAATCCAAACGTAGGTTACAAATGCCCTTGTAACTGGTTATTTGAAGGGGAACTTTCACCCCCAAGACACTTTGTTAATTGATGGATCTACTAAATGGTTTATAGATTGTACTTAAAAAAAAAAAAAAAATTGCCATACTTTATTAGATATTAGCTTTAAAATTTCACTTTGACGTCACTGGTTCCTCTTTCTGTGGCACAAGATCATGTCGGCACAGCTCTGCAAGACGTCCCCTGTCCTCAAATTCTCTCTCTGGGAGCTTGTTCACTCTTCCCTTCATATTGATGTGAATGTATAATAGAACAGCAAGCTCCCCTGCAACGAAATTTCAGTCTCACATAATGAAAGCAAAATGTATTTATCAAGCTTTAATACCAAGTGTGCTTGAATGAAGAATGTATTAGGCGACGGCGTTGCATTGAGATGGAGTGACATTAGTAGCATCATTCCATCACATTGCAACTCTTAATGATCGAGGCGAAATACATATTGGTGAAGTGGATAGTGTGATGTGTCAGCTTGGTTGGAGAGGGGATATACATTAATTGGAGGGAGGGAGTTGGAAAGTGACAGTTCCACTTTAATAGTTAAAATAGTTTAATAGCTAAAATAGTTATAGAAATGTAGAATTAGTGACTCCTAAGGGACATACCTCCCCAACATTTCCAGTGGCCAAGAGGGACATTTTTGTGCTAGGAGGTGTTGCTGGAGGTGTGGTTGGTGGGGCATTACCAAGAATTTTAGGTTATTTCATGACTTATTGACACCTCTTTTAGTAACTGAATAAATGATTTAGGGAAAGACCAAAGTATTTTAATTACACAAATTAATTTATAAACACATATACTGATGTTGATACAAACATTAATGTGAGTTTTATTGCTGTGGAACAATGTGATACACTTATATACACACCACACAGTATGATCTCCTAAACATAGAGACACCAGGGTGATACACTTATATATACCACGCACAGTCTGATCTCCTAAACACAGGGACACCAGGGTGATACACTTCTATGCACACCACACAGTCTGATCTCCTAAACACAGGGACACCAGGGTGATATACTTCTATACACACCACACATTCTGATCTCCTAAACACAGGGACATCAGGGTGATACACTTATATACACATCACACAGTCTGATCTCCTAAACACAGGGACACCAGGGTGATACACTTCTATGCACACCGCACAGTCTGATCTCCTAAACACAGGGACACCAGGGTGATACACTTATATATACACCACACAGTCTGATCTCCTAAACACAGGGACACCAGGGTGATATACTTCTATACACACCACACATTCTGATCTCCTAAACACAGGGACATCAGGGTGATACACTTATATACACATCACACAGTCTGATCTCCTAAACACAGGGACACCAGGGTGATACACTTCTATGCACACCGCACAGTCTGATCTCCTAAACACAGGGACACCAGGGTGATACACTTATACACACATCACACAGTCTGATCTCCTAATCACAGGGACACCAGGGTGATACACTTCTATACACACCATACAGTCTGATCTCCTAAACACAGGGACACCAGGGTGATACACTTATATATACACCACACAGTCTGATCTCCTAAACACAGGGACACCAGGGTGATACACTTCTATACACACCACACAGTCTGATCTCCTAAACACAGGGACACCAGGGTGAAACACTTATATACACACCACACAGTCTGATCTCCTAAACACAGGGACACCGGGGTGGGACAGAGGGATTTGGTACTCAGAGGCACTGTCATTCCTAAAGAGGGACACTTGGAAGTATGTACCCCTAAAAAGTCCTAAAGAGGGACACTTGGGGGGTGTGAACCCCTACTATCTCCCATAGAGGGACACTTGGGAGGTACAGACCCCTAATATCTCTAAAAGCAGGGCACTTGGGAGGTAAGGACCCCTAATATCTCCTAAAAAGGGGCACTTGGGAGGTGCGGACCCCTAACATCTCCTACAGAGGGACACATGGGAGATATGTACCCCTAATATCTCCTAAAGAGGGACACTTGGGAGCTATGTACCCCTAATATCTCCTAAAGAGGAACACTTAGGAGGTACAGACCCTTGATACCTCTAAAAGCAAGGGACTTGGGAGGTATGGACCCCTAATATCTCCAAAAGAGGGACACTTGGAAGTATGTACCCCTAATAAGTCCTAAAGAGGGACACTTGGGGGGTGTGAACCCCTAATATCTCCCATAGAGGGACACTTGGGAGGTAAGGATCCCTAATATCTCCTAAAAAGGGACACTGGGGAGGTGTGGACCGCTAACATCTCCTAAAGAGGGACACTTGGGAGATACATACCCCTAATATCTCCTAAAGAGGGACACTTGGGAGGTATGTACCCCTAATATCTCCTAAAGAGGGATACTTGAAAGGTATTATCTCCAAAAGAGGAACACTTGGGAGGTATGGACCCCTAATATCTCCTAAAGAGGGACACTTGGGAGGTATGGACCCCTAATATTTCCTAAAGAGGGACACTTGGGAGGTGCGGACACCCAATATCTCCTAAAGAGGGACATTTGAGAGGTGTGTACCCCTAATATCTTCTAAAGAGGGATACTTGAAAGGTATATACCCCTAATATCTCCTAAAGAGGGACACTTGGGAGGTATGGACCCCTAATATCTCCTAAAGAGGGACACTTGGGAGGTACGTACCCCTAATATCTCCTAAAGAGGGACACTTGGGAGGTACGTACCCCTAATATCTCCTAAAGAGGGACACTTGGGAGGTATGGACCCCTAATATCTCCTAAAGAGGGACACTTGGGAGGTGCGGACACCCAATATCTCCTGAAGAGGGACACTTGGGAGGTACGTACCCCTAATATCTCCTAAAGAGGGATATTTGAAAGTTATATACCCCTAATATCTCCTAAAGATGGACACTTGGATGGTATGGTCCCCTGTTATCTCCTACAGAGGGACAACTGGGAGGTATGTACCCCTAATATCTCCTAAAGAGGGATATTTGAAAGTTATATACCCCTAATATCTCCTAAAGATGGACACTTGGATGGTATGGTCCCCTGTTATCTCCTACAGAGGGACAACTGGGAGGTACGAAGGGGTTAGTTGAACTCCGGGAAAATGCAATAGTGACTCTTAGAGATATACTCCTCAAACCAGGGAGAAACAGAGTCAAAATGGAGTATGTACCTAAAAAATTAGCACCAAAAATGAACCCTTTGAGTGTCAGAGGATGTGCAATGCATTGTACACCTCTCTGACATTCAAATGGTTATAGACAGTCAAATCTTATTCATGATAAACTATGAAGTGACATTTTAGGACACATTAATACATACGTTCTTGTTCATTTCCCAATCTCTGCTTGGATTTTATTTACAAACTGTGACTATTAACATTTCTTTTTATGATTGATACACATGGACGCCACTGCCCCTATTAAAGGGATAGTAACACCTAATATTTGCAAACATATATATATTGGAGAGTTTGTTGTGCCGAGTAAAACATGGAAATTGCCACTGCTGAGATGTTTTATTCAAAAGTTATTGAAGCTCAGTCTTGGATTCCTTGTGCGCAGTACTTCCATGACATGAAATATTGTGGTGGAGTTGTTGCTAGAGAAGTCTATGGAAATCTATGATCAGTTGACCATAAACTTCCATAATATGCTGTTGCAATAGCGCCACTCTACAGTTTCAGGTCATGGAGATGTATACGCATTTAAACCCCTTATGGACCCATGACACGCCAGGACCGTTATGGGTGAACCTGCCACAAGGACCTATGACATCCTGGCACGTCATGGATTTCAGGGCTCCACGCGTTGCAGCACACAAAAAAAACCCTCTGTGGTCTTTAAGGCATTTAAGGACAACAGACATTTTGTTTTTTTCACGATCCTGGTTCAGGACTCCCCGAACGGCATGCTACCGCGCAGGGAGCCCCGAAATTCATGACGTGCTGAGATCGTCATGGGTCCTTATGGCTTGCCAACCCATAACCAAGACCATTATGGGTCTTTAAGGGGTTAAGTGCCAGCTGCGTGCAAGATTGGCCATTTAATAAAACATCTCTCAACCGCCGGAGTCCCTTGTTTCACTCATCGGGATAAAGTCTGCATTACAACATATACATATGTGTGTTAAAGGCTTTTTTTATTCCAATAATTTGTGAACATTTACATTTAATACATACGCACAGTGTGTTAGTTTCCTTTTAAGAATCTAGCAGTCTCCTTTTACTGAAATCATAAAAATTAAAATCCTTGCTTGGATGGACTGCACATCTAATTAGAATAAAAATGAAATCAGTCATTTGGCACATTAGCAGTGCTATTAGCACACTTTGTTTCACATCAGATTTGTGATAACAGCCCTGACTCACAATCATTGTAGGCTTTGTTGAGTGCGTTCAGTGAAATTTCTCCTTGGAAAGATCTGTAACTTCATAATGGTGCCAAAGTTTATGAAAGAAGGGACAAGCGTCTCTCTAATTATACTTGACGTGTTTATTCCGACCAGAGAATGATTACATTGAATGATAACAGATCTGGAAATGAGCCACAACAATGATCCCAATACTGTACCATGACTGTGTTGAGGGGAAGAAATAGATTACACCAGAGGTTGGTGACATGATGTGCTCCAGCTGTTGATGAACTACAACTCCCATCATCCCCCTTCAGACGTTGGCTGGCAGGGATTGATGGGAGTTGTAGTCCAGCAGCAATGGGAAGCCGTCCCATTCCCTGCCCCGAATTACACATAGCACAAGTGAAAAGGTAAGGAGACGGAGGGAGAGACTGGGTAGTAAAGAAGGCGGGGTCAATTGAGGGAGGAGTGAGCTGGTGAAGAGAGAGAGAGGCGTGTCAAAGAGAGAAGAGGGGATGGAGCATGGAGGGAAAGTGAGAAGGGAGGTGGAAGGAGAGGAGAGTTGGGAGCAGGGAAAGTGAATGGAGGAAGGGAATAGAGGGAGAAAGGAGAGAAGGGAAGGAAGGGGATGAGAAGGAGGAGGAGAGCAGGGGAAGAGAGAACGGATAAGGAAAGCGAGAGGAAGGGATGTGGGGTTAGAGAAAGGAGCCAGGACAGTAGCAGTTGAGAGGAGGGAAGGGATCTTGGGGAGGGAGAGAGGAGTAGGAGGACATAGAGAAAGGGGAGGGAAGTGAGGAGAGATATAGAAGGGAGAGCAGAGGGAAGGGAGTGTGAGTAGCAATGGGAGTGGAGAGAGAGAAGATAATGGAATGGGTAGAGGAAGGATGGGAGTGTGGGAAGAGTAAAAGGAGGCAGGAAAGTGGTGGGGGATGGAAGGGGAGTGAGGAGGGATGGACTATACAGGCAGGGGAGGGCTGGAAACTTGTAGTGATAGGGGCAAATACAAACATGTGGCCTATTTCTACTGTCCATTCCACCCCCTTTTATTAATTCTAAAATTGTCATTTATATTGAGAAGAAAGGCAACTGATACCAAGTACCTTACAGTAGAAATAGATGTACAGCATGATAACACAGAGCCTGCAAGGAAAATGTGTTATGCTGCTAATGGTGCTCCATTTGGATTGTAGCTCTGTGGTATCACTGGTGTAATTCCATTTGGATTGTAGCTCTGTGGTATCACTGGTGTAATTCCATTTGGATTGTAGCTCTGTGGTATCACTGGTGTAATTCCATTTGGATTGTAGCTCTGTGGTATCACTGGTGTAATTCCATTTGGACTGTACACCTGTGGTATCACTGGTGTAATTCCATTTGGATTGTAGCTCTGTGGTATCACTGGTGTAATTCCATTTGGATTGTAGCTCTGTGGTATCACTGGTGTAATTCCATTTGGATTGTAGCTCTTTGGTATCACTGGTGTAATTCCATTTGGATTGTAGCTCTGTGGTATCATTAGTGTAATTCCATTTGGACTGTAGGTCTGTGATATCACTGGTGTAATTCCATTTGGATTGTATATCTGTGGTATCACTGGTGTAATTCCATTTGGATTGTAGCTCTGTGATATCACTGGTGTAATTCCATTTGGATTGTAGCTCTGTGGTATCACTGGTGTAATTCCATTTGGATTGTAGCTCTGTGGTATCATTAGTGTAATTCTATTTGGACTGTAGCTCTGTGATATCACTGGTGTAATTCCATTTGGATTGTAGCTCTGTGATATCACTGGTGTAATTCCATTTGGATTGTAGCTCTGTGGCATCTCTAGTGTTATTCCATTTGTACTGTAGCTCTGTGATATCACTGGTGTAATTCCATTTGGATTGTAGCTCTGTGGTATCACTAGTGTAATTCCATTTGGATTGTAGCTCTGAGGTATCACTGGTGTAATTCCATTTGGATTGTAGCTCTGTGGTATCACTGGTGTAATTCCATTTGGATTGTAGCTCTGTGGCATCTCTAGTGTTATTCCATTTGTACTGTAGCTCTGTGATATCACTGGTGTAATTCCATTTGGATTGTAGCTCTGTGGTATCACTAGTGTAATTCCATTTGGATTGTAGCTCTGAGGTATCACTGGTGTAATTCCATTTGGATTGTAGCTCTGTGGTATCACTAGTGTGGCTCCATTTACAGCAGCAAGTGGGAGATTGAGTGAGGAAGTGGCCCACCAGACAGATGACTGGCCCAGGGGGGCAATTGCCCCGCTGCTTCCCCAGGTCAGCCCTCCCCTGAATATAGGAAAGATGTCCGTATCACATGACCCATTACTGCTAGATCCTTCAAGAAGCGGTAAACTTTTTTTATGAGGAAAAAAAAAAACGTTATATGGTTTTAGTGTTGAATAAAACAAGGGTACTCCCATAAAAAATGATTACAGTTCAAACGTCGTGGTCACAAGGTCCTGTTCCCATCACTTATTAAGGAGCCTATGGCTCATACTTGCACAGCATGCATTAACCCTTTGTGTGCCAGAGAGGTATCCAACGCAATGCGTTGGATACCTCTCTAACACACAAAGGGTTAAATAAATAAATAATAAATTGCCTTCTCGATACCAGTTGGTGGTGATCCTGTTTTGCTGAAAAAAATAAATTTGTTTTAGCTGTAATACTTTTTTTAATCTTAGTGTTACTTGGTAGGTAAAACACTATAATGTGGATTTTTCTTTTCTTCATTAAAAATAAAAAGTTTCTGGTTCCTTCAAACTGGAGCCGTCTGTCTAGGTATGAAACATATTTATTCTTGCAGTCGTATAGCAGAGAGAGCTGAATCCCTCCTTAGGATTTGTATCAAACATGAAAGGCATCCCAAGCTGTAAACTCGAGGACACAAAATAATTTGCTTTCCATCAACTTGTTTTAGATCATCTGTACATATTAACCCCTTAACAACTGCCCAGTCTGGGGGTGGGCAGCCTTTAAGGACCGCAGCACTTTTTTTTTTTTTTCACAATGAATTCTGGGATGGCAGATCAGCATGCTGCCATCACTGAATTCCATGACTTGCTAGAACTGTCACCGGTCCTTAACATCTGGACCGGTGTGACAGTCCTGACTTCATACATCGCTAAGGTGTTAAAGCACAGCTGGGACAGCAGTCAGTTACACTGCAGTAATTTTTCACATGGCTTAAAGCAAGAGAGGCAAAAATTCAGTGGAACAGGATAATTGATTACCCCACTTCCCATTGAAATCACTGATACACTGTGGGAAAGGGGTCAGGAGTAGATTCATATCCCAGGCCCTTAGGCAAGGCGCTCTAGGCACCCTTAGCTCCACCCATGGCCACACTCACTCACATCCAATGGCCTGCCCTAGTCCCATCCACCATTTCTGGAACAGAAAACACCCTTGGCCTATAACAAGCAAGAGGAAAAAAAAATGTTAACCATCTTGGTTTCTAGAGAGATCTCCAACGCAGTGCTCTATAATATGTTGAAGCTCTCTCTAGCATCCAAGGGGTTACATAGTAGCCTGTAAGGTGGTATAAAACTGGTGCAGGGACATGGCGATTGTACTGGCCACACCCACAATTGAGAATGTAGGTGTGACCAGCACAGCTTAGACTCCGCCTCTCAAAACTTGGAGCTCTAGGCACTTGCCTACTTTGCTTATTAGGAAATCAGGCCCTGAAAGTGGTGCAGTTCTGGGGCACACCAACTGCACCATAGGGAACAAAGAAACACTCTCGTGGATTTAACTGGGAAGCATTGGAGGCCTCTTGTGATGATCAGACTAGGAGCATCCAATGTAAACTGCCTGAGATATGCTTTGCAGAGTGGGATCTCCACAGAGAGAGTGAACAGACTGCTATTTGATATGAAAATGTACAAACCGAAAACCAAAATACTTGATCAGTAGTCCTCAGTGAGCCAGAGGCTAGGGAGCTTAGGTTGGGCAGCGTAGCTAGCCGGTGGGGGCTATATTAAGGAAGCCTTGCTGAGGCCTAGGCCATGTTAGAGGTGCTGGCCGCAAAGCCAGATGATAGGATGACAACCTTAAACACAGAAAAATACTCACGAAGTCTGGAATCAGTATATGTTACCTACTGGCAGTATAGTTGTCTCTGTTGTAGTGTAGAAATGGGAACAGCAGTCATAGGTACGAGAGGCCGCACAGTTCCAACCTGATGGGAGGTCGAAGAGGAAGTACTTGACAAAAATGGTCGACAGTGTCGAACTCGACTAGGTGGTCAACAGCAATAAACTCGACACAATGGGCACTGGAGAAGCTTTGGAGTTGGAGAAGGAATAGTCATCAAGCCAAGTCAGTAACAGGGAGACTGAGACGGTACCAGGGATGAGACAGAAGAATAGTCAGGCAGGCCACAGTCAAAACCAGTTGAATGAAACCGTACAAATCAGCAGGCAGAAGAGAAGTTGAATAAACAGGCCGAGCTCAAAACAAACACAGGGTATCGAAGCCAAATCAGGAGGCAAAGACAAAGTCTAGGAAGGCTGATCAAACGATGAAATCACTGGAACGACAAGAACTCGCAGAACAAGATACCAACAGGAACGATTTGACTGTGTGCGACACAAAGTGCTCAAGGCTCAAACAAGAGCGTCACAACAACAAGGTGGAGAAACGAGTACAAGGGAAAAAACAGAATTCCTGTCAAAAGATGCCGGCAAAACCCGGAAGGACATGACACCTCTCTAGCACTCAAGAGATCCAATTTAATCAATTAAAAGTTTGAGAAAAATGTTTACTTTTTCCCTATAGTGCAGTTGGATTGCTCCAGAATTGCACCCCCTCCCCTTTTTCTTAGTATATTGCCCCCACTGAGCAACTGTTCCTGGGAACTCTCCGGATCTGCCCTGGAGACTCCTGTTTCTAGAGTTAATTACTGGGTCTCCAGAGACGGACACTGATTCTCAGGTGGTGGTGAGTTTCTTCTGAAACTCTGCCCACTTCTCCTCTTTCTCTCCGTGTTTTGCCCACTTCCCACCCACTTCTCCTCCTTCTCTCCCTGTTCTGCCCACTTCCCACCCACTTGCTGCCCACTTCTCCTCCTAATTCCTGCCAACTTCTTTTCCTTCTCTCTCTGTTCTGCCCATTTCTTACCTTTTTATCCTCCTTTCCACCCTGTGCTGCCCACTTCCTACCCACTTCTCCTTGTCGTGCCCTTTTCCTCCCACTTCCTGCCCACTTCTCCTCCTCCTCCTCCTCCTCTCCCTGTTCCTCCCATTTCCTGCCCACTTCTCCTTGTTTCCACCCTGTTCCTCCCACTTCTTTACAACTTCTCCTCCTTCTCTCTCTGTTCCTCCCACCCTTTTCCTCCCACTTCCCGCCCAATTCTCCACCTAATTCCTGCCAACTTCTTCTCTTTCTCTCTCTGTTCTGCCCATTTCCTACCTTTTTCTCCTCCTTCCCACCCTGTGCTGCCCACTTCCTACCCACTTCTCCCTGTTCATCCCACTTCCTGCCCACTTCTCCTTGTTCCCACCCTGTTCCTCCCACTTCTTTCCAACTTCTCCTCCTTCTCTCCCTGTTCCTCCCATTTTCCGCCCACTTCTCCTCCCTCCCACCCTGTTCCTCCCACTTCCCGCCCACTTCTCTTCTTTCCCACCCTGTTCCAATGACTTCACAAGCGGAATAATTCACACCTATTTAAGCCCCACCCCATATGTTGTTAATCGTTGCATTTAGATACTCCCGGTCACAGCACATGAGCCCTCTCCGGAGGCTCAAGAGGATGACATTCCCAGGTATTTGTGCAACACTCCCAGTATCAGATTATCTCCTTGCACACTAGAGAGATCAGTATAGTAAATGTGGAGGAGATAAAGCAAATTTTTGAAAAAAATTACACTACAAGCCCTTTAAGATCAAGAGAGTGTGCTGTACCCCCTTTGGCACTGAAAGAGTCTTATGAACAAACAGAAAGGGGAACAATTCAAAGGCAACCTAATTAAGTAAGGCACAAATACACATTTCTATTAATTTAAACAAGCAGTAAAACCTACTGTATAACATCCCACTAACCTTACAATGGCCAGAAAATCCTAATGGCCTCTCTGAATCCCTCATGACTTGCTTCAAAAGAGAACATATTCAATCGGTCTTCAATGTCTTGTCTACAGAGATCTGGACATGACCGTTGGTAGCAGGACTCCTGGACCCTAATCTCCACCCATTGGCACATTCTTTTCTTTTTTGTGCGCCACAGAAGATTAATGTGTGCAGTGGGTGGAGTGTGAGGTCCCGTAGTCCTGCTAGCAAGAGTCCTATATCTCTCCATGGAAATGACATCCATGATCCGTGGAGCAAGTGCAAAATTATTTGGGATCATTAGAATTTTTAATTGTTAGGAAAGTGGAGGTTGTTATTGGGAGGTGGGACTATTTCTTCAGATGGGACATTTAACCTCTGGAATGCCAGAGAGGATTCCAACACATTGCTTTGCAATGCGTTGGAAACCCCTTTAGCATTCGGGGAGTTAAATGTTTCATTTAAAGGGATACTATTGCTTCATATATCGTTTAGCTCAGAACTTTGAGCATATGTAATAGAAGTGCTGCAGGATGCTGCTATGCTGTCCAAGTCCAGTCCTCAAGCGCCACCAACAGGCCAGTATGTAAGGATTTCCCTGATTAATCACAGGTGAGTTAATCAGTGGATCATTCATTGTGACTGACTCACCTGTGATTAATCAGGGAAATCCTTACATCCTGTCCTGTTTGTGGCCCCTGAGGACAGAACTTTGACAGCCTTTCTCCTACGGGTGAAAACTTGCTAGTTACAGTTAGGGTTGCCACCCAGCCGGTATTTTACCGGCAGGCCGGTAAAAAATTGGCTTCTGTCCAATGTTAAGTCTATGGAGAGAATGCCATGGCCGGTATATTTTTTTCAAAAAGGTGGCAACCCTAGTTACAGTGTAATAATATGAAGCCGATGACTCCCGCCCCGTTGCCAGATGTGAGCAACATTGTCCCAGATCCAACAGCAGATCACATTGAGTGACAATCTTCAGTCATATTAGGAAAAACCTGCCCTCCTTTGTCAAGGAGGACAGGGTTTGCCTTATACTGAATAGGGGAAGATTGTCCCTCGTTGTTATCTGTCCGGTCCCAGGAACGATTTTCAGATCTATGGGGAGGTGGCTTGCTATCAGCGAAAGGGGCGGGAGGGATCATCATCATACCTGGGAACTTCTACGTTGGGGCTGCCTGGAGGAGAGCCCACTGGTGCCGATGAGGGGAGACAAATGACGCAATTTGTGTCACAAAGGGGGCGGAGCTTAATCATGAGTGGGGGAGGGACTTCTAAAACAAAAGATGCTGGAATAGACTGGAGTAGGAGGAGAAGAGGGCGGGGAGTGGGAGGAACAGGCTGGGATTGAGCACAAGTGGGCAGAGTTTCATCAGAAACTTCCCACATCCAGAGAATCAAACTCGGCCCTGGAGACCCGGTAATTCAGTGTCAAAATCGGAGAGTTCCCACCTATGATCATCTTCAAAATATTATTACACTGTAACTAGCACGTTTTCACACGTAGAAGTATCCCACAGCACTTCTATTACATAAGCTCAACGTTCTGAGCTAAACATTATATGAAGCAATACTATCGCTTTAAATCAATGAAAATTCAGGAAATATTTATTTTGTTTTATCCAGAATGTATTTGTTTTACCAAAAAAGCTACATCACTAGAAAAAGTGTTCAAAATCCTATTATACTGATTGAAACGGACACTGATATCCTGTATCTTATTTCTGTTCTATTTAATCAATGCAGTTGTTGCTTCACATCAGGTTACATTTATTAAAACTACGCCTGGTAACACCATGCAGCCAATGAACTTGCATCATTCCCATCTTAGTATTCATCACCACTCCTTGCAGGATGTGAGATTCATGATCTAGATTGACTCATAAATAGTTAATGAGGGAATCATTTGAAAACACCTGCTACAAAGCCCACACAGAAATCCACCAACATCGTAAAAGAACAGTTGCAGCTTTGTCGATACAATCCATGTGACCAAACGAACGTACAATTTCCCATCCCCCCAAAAAAAAATCAATAATGCAGTAATGTCTCAACTGCAAACACAAACAATAGTGGTGTTTCTACATTAATTATTTGCCTGCTGTGGGATGTTCTTATATTTTGATTTGTTATTTTTTTTTTTAATTTCCCCACCTTCATCTTAATTTGAGTATGTGGCAGTTATGATGATGCTTGCAAAACACAGAAAATTAAACACAACTCTCTGCTTCTCTCCTCTCTTATGATCATGTCACGATGCACTGAGAGTGCTAAAATGACATGATTTCATTATGTAGCTAAAGCAGTGCTTCTCAACAGTAATGCTCAGGGAATACAACAGGTCAGGTTATTCAGATCACTGCTGAGAATCAGTGGACCAGTCATTGTGATTAATCTGCATGTGCTTAAATAGGGATATCCTTAAAGGGGAACTACCACCCCACACAATCTTTAGTTTCTCTAAGTCCCCATCTGGCGACTAGCTGCTTAGTAGAGCTAGTCACCAGAATAATTACCTTATTTAATAGATTTCTGCTCTCTTCCATGGGTGACAGACAGGACGGAGCGTGGACATCTTGCCATTGTGACGTCCGCGTGCCTGCACTGTCAGTGCCAGCTGGAGCCAAATGGTTTCTAGCAACGCCTCCTAGACCCGGCTGGGACTGACAGAGCAGGCGCGCGGACGTCAAGATGTCAGCACTCCTTCGTGCCTGTCACCCATGGAAGACAGCAGAAATCTATTAAATAAGGTAATTATTCTGGCGACGAGCGCTACTAAGCAGCTAGTCGCCAGATGGGGACTTAGTGAAGCTAAAGATTGTGTCGGATGGTAGTTCCGCTTAAAAATCTGTTGTAACCCGAATGAATTTGGGAATCACTGAGCTAAAGTATATGAATAACTATTCTAGAATCCTACATTTTTACAAACTCTAGTTTTGCAATATATATATATAAAAAAGTGTATAAAGCTTGGAGCTGACCACTGTCCAGTAATTGTGACCTTAACCATTTGAGCACCAGAGGGTATGCAACACATTGCAAAGAAATGCATTGCGTTCCCCTCTGGCACTCAAAGGGTTAGTAATATAAGAAACTAAACGGAGCTCTGATTTACCAGTATATATATATATTTTTTTTTAACCATATACAGAGAGGTATATCGATGATATTGGAGTTGTAGTTCAACAGCAATTCAATTATAAACGATCCCCCTCCCACCCCTTTTACTTACATAGTACTGCCTCTCTTGCAGGTCCGGATGGAGTGCAGCGAAGGACAATCTTCATTAAGCGTAAGAAAAATCTTGCCCTTCTTTGTCAAGGGGGGTGTGGCAGGGTTTTCTTTATACTCAGTAGATGAAGATTGTCCCTCGCTGTGCTCTGTCTGGTCCCAGACCTGGATTCCACATCCAGAGGCGTAACTAGAAGCCTCCGGGCCTTGGTACAAGAAGTGCCACGCCCCCACCCCCAACCACCACCACCACATTGCCCCCTTCACAATGCCCCTCAATCTCCACAATGCCCCCATCTCCTACCTCCTACCTGGAGCTTCCACGCAGTCCTCTTAGTAGTGCAGAGCGCTGGGATATGATGTCATCTCCCAGCGCTCTGCATTACTAAAGCACTGGCGGGAGATTGCGGGTGCCAGGCGGAGGGGTCGCAGGGGGAGCCTGGGCCTGTGGACTCCAGGGTGCGACCCCTATAGTTACGCCACTGTTCACATCTGAGGGAAGGTGGCATACCTGAGGAAAAAAGGGGCGGAGGATAATTTATAATTGAATTGCTGTTGAACTACAGCTCCAATACCATTGATATACCACTTTACATGGTTATTATTACTATTCTTTATTTATATAGCGCCAACTAATTCCACAGCGCTGTGCAAGAAGAGATGGACATACAGAGATATTAAAAACTAGAAATCAAATGTAGAGAACAGAAGAATCAGAGGGCACTGCTCATGAAAGCTTACAGTCTAGAGGTTAAAAAAGTATACTGGCAAATCGGAGCTCCATTTATTTTCTTATATTACCGTCCCTTTAAATAAAAAGGAATATATTTACAAATCTATAGTACTGTATACACAATTTTTGTACATTGTGGTGACTTCAAAGGAGTGATTGGATCCTTTTATAAAGTTACAAATGCATGAATCCCACAACCCAGATATATTATTGGAATAAGAGGCTTACCATTATGGGGTTATTCTGAATGAGAATTATCCATCCATTTACCACCTCCATATAGTCATCCATATAGTCATCTGTATATTCTAATATTGCAATATATTACAACTAGTTGAAGAGCCCGTTACACGGGCCACAGTGCCACTGCCAGCCGGTCGCGGGCAGTCATGCGCAGTAGAGACTGCCCACGCCGCGGCTGATACAGAGCTTGACACTCCAAAGGAGCGTCCAGCTCTGTATCAGCCGCGGCGCGGGCAATCTCTTCTGCGCATGACTGCAGCACGTGCAGCAGTCTCTACTGAGCATGACTGCGTCGTTACACACGTTTTAGCGAATTATTATATACTAATTCAAGAGCCCGTTACACGGGCCACAGTGCCACTGCCAGCCGGTCGCTTTGGAGCGTCCAGCTCTGTATCATCCACGGCGCTGGCAGTCTCTACTGAGTATGACTGCAGCACGCGCAGCAGTCTCTTCTGCGCATGACTTTGTCGTTACACAAGTTTTAGCGAATTATTATATAGGATGTTTAAAGACTCCAAAACGGAGTGTCCCAGTCTATTGATAACAATAATAATAATAATAATAAAAAAAAAAACAACGCAGTCAGCTTTAAAAATAATTTTATACAAGGTTGTTGCATTTATGGTATTGAAATATATTTTAAAGAATGTACATCTTACATTTCTGGTGATATATCTCAGAAAAGGGAAGTTTTAAGGGTTGAACTTGATGGACGCCCTAATTTACCTATATTACTATGTAATGCACATGATATATGCATGCCACTGCTGAATATATATGAGCATTAAAGGACCATTAACATCTTTCCACTTACCTTAATCAGGGTGGGAAATCCTAATGATCGCTATGAATCATTCATGACACACGGACAGTGAGTTTGGTAGTTTGGTGTTCTGGTTTTTTTATTGATAAGAATGGGTATTTCCAGTATAGATGTAATAGACAATATGAATTCTGATTTGTTTAACTTCCAATGGTGTTGGGACATCCGCAGGGCTGGATTTCAGGCACATGCATACATAGACACCAAAGGGGGCTTGAGCACCTGCCCTTTTTGTCCAAAGTGCCCTCGTGCCATTTTAACAAAGAAATAAATATATGAATAATTATGAGAAGTGCCCTTTTTTTCATTTGAGCCCCTGCCCCCCAAAATGTCTGTGCATGTCCCTGCTGGATTTGAATATCAGATGCCCATAGCATCACCCACGGCCACACCTCCGCTCCTTCTATCATTAATTCCTAGCCTGATACACTGTTGTCTGTCACAGAAAATGGCCTTAGCACAAGGGTAGTAAATGTGTGGATTTCTGGCTGTTGGGGATGATGGGATTTGTAGGCCAAAAATGCTGGAGATCCAAGGACCGACTTCCCCTGCCACAACCTATAACATATAAACACAAAATATTCTTTAAACAGTTGGACAACACGGAGTTATATGAACTGGTAAATACACTTCTCAAATGAGGGTCTAAGCTGGTTATTATAGTTTGACACAATGGGCATAGCCAGTGCAGTTGAAGCATCTGTCACAATTAGACTCCATAGGTGTCTGCCTACACGGCTTAATGAGGAATCTGGCCCTGAACACCATGTAAGATCATGAAGACGGGGGCAGGGAAGGGGATAATTGGTTGGGAGATGGAAAGGAAGATATGAGCATCATCGGAGTAAATAATTAGTTTTGCAAAGGAGGATGTATTGGGGGAAAAGCAATGGTATATGACTGAGTATTAGTGTATTTCAGCAGAGATAAACTGCAAAGAGAGGATGTGCCAAAGAAAAAGAGAGAAAATGACAATTACTAATGTAGGATGACGGGAGATGACTGTATCGCAGACCTCAGTAGGGTTGAGAATTTATAGACGTGGATTCATCAGCTGCATCAAAAAGTGAGGGCTGCTCCCGTAGATCTAATCTAACATTTGGTTCAGCCTATCCCGATGGATCTTGCAGGATCAATTCAATGCAAATGTAAAAAAAAAACAAAAAAAAAACCCTTTGCTTAGCCCTCTGGCACTCAAAGGGTTAGTAATGTCTTTTTTCAATAAAATGTAATATTGTAGGTATTACAAAATTGAACTAACTGATGCTAATCCCGTCTCTCAAACCTTTATAGTTTGAGACAGTGGCATAACTATAGGGGTCGCATCTGCGACTGGGCCCGTGCACTCCTGGGGCCCGGCCTCCCCCTGCGACCCCTCCGCCTGGCGCCCGCAATCTCCCGCCGGCGCTCTAGTAATGCGGAGTAATGACATCATCTCCCAGCGCTTTGCATTACTAAGAGGACCAGGTAGGAGATGGGGGCATTGTGGAGGGGGTCAGTGTGGTCAGGGGGGCCAATGTGGTGGGGGGCCCGTGGCACTTCTTGTACTAGGGCCCGGAGGCTTCTATTTACGCCTCTGGTTTGAAAGATATACAATGATAAAGTTCCTCCCTCATCAGAGGCGTAACTAGAAGCCACGGGGCCCTGGTGCAAGAATTGCCACGGGCCCCCATCCGACCACATTGGCCCCCCTCAACCACATTGGCCACCTCCACATTGCCCTTTCCACAATGCCCCCATCACAATGCCCCTCATGCTCCACATTCCCCCCCAATCTCCACATTCCCCCCCAATCTCCACAATGCCCCCATTGCCACATTGCCCCTACTGACCTCTGTCCTCCTACCTCCTGGTGGTCTAGCGGTGTGTGTGACATGCTCCCGCACGGTCCTTAGTAATGCAGAGCGCTGGGAGATTATGTCATAATTACTCGAGCGCTGGCCGTCGGGACATCAGGCCCCTGAGAGTGACGGGCCCGGTCGCAGGTGCGACCCCTGCGACCCCTATTGTTACGCCACTGTTCCTCGCCCCTTTCACTGACGTCAGCCTCTAGCTGACAGAAGGAGATCCTGGTCCCGGGACTGTCCGGCGGCTCTCCAGCAGAGCCAAAATAGAGATATCTAAAAAGAAATACTTCATTGGAACGGTCTGCAAAGTGTGTTTGCAAACCAGGAACAATTTCTAGACTGTTACAATGAAGAATTTCTTTTTAGATATCACTGTTTCGGCTCTGCTGAACAGCAGCCTTCGAGTCGCACGACTTGAATCTCCTGTCAGCTAGAGCGCTAACGTCTGTGAAAGGGGCGGGAGCGGGGAGCTTTATCATCGTATATCTTTCTCACATTATTAAGGTTTGAGAGACTGGACTCTCAGTCTCAGTTTATTTTTGTAATATCTACAATATTACATTGTTTTGAAAAAAAAGACAGTACTAACCCTTTAGGTGCTTGAAAAGCTCTTGATCGAAAACAAAAAATATCTTTAAATAAAAAAATGCGCTTAAAGTGAAAAAATAACGAAAAAAGAAAATTTGAAAGGAAATTTTAATTAAGCTCATAACTGAATAAACAAAAGCATGAAAAGTTCCAGTTTAACCCCATAACGACCCTTGACGGTCATAGTACATCATGGGTCGATCTGACTGAACGACCCATGACATACTATGACCGTCATGGAGTTCCGCGGCTGTACGCCGTTTGGGGAGTCCGGAACCAGAAAAAGAAAAAAAAGAAAAAATGCTCCGCAGTCCTTAACTCAAGTCGCCGTGCCAATCGGCCGGTCGTTAAGGGGTTAAGTTTTACAAACATTAACTCCATGTCCTATCCCTTTGCTTTAAATGGATAGTAATACTTAATATGTAAAATAAAAATGTTGTAGTGTCACAGGGTGACTATGGAATAACGACACTGACAAGAACAGATTGCAGTAAAATCAATATCTTTATTAAAATAAGAACAGAAAAGGTACGAAAAGTACTTCCCCAACCCTCACAGGACCAGGTGTGGAGACAGCGCACAAGTACTTCCCCCACCCTCACTAGCCAGGTGTGGAGACAGTGCACAAGCACTTCCCCAACCCTCACTAGCCAGGTGTGGAGACAGCGCACAAGCACTTCCCCAGCCCTCACTAGCCAGGTGTGGAGACAGCGCACAAGCACTTCCCCCACCCTCACTAGCCAGGTGTGGAGACAGTGCACAAGCACTTCCCCAACCCTCACTAGCCAGGTGTGGAGACAGCGCACAAGCACTTCCCCAGCCCTCACTAGCCAGGTGTGGAGACAGAGCATAAGCACTTCCCCAACCCTCACAGGACCAGGGTTGGAGACAGTGCACAAGCACTTCCCCCACCCTCACTAGCCAGGTGTGGAGACAGCGCACAAGCACTTCCCCCACCCTCACTAGCCAGGTGTGGAGACAGTGCACAAGCACTTCCCCAGCCCTCACTAGCCAGGTGTGGAGACAGTGCACAAGCACTTCCCCCACCCTCACTAGCCAGGTGTGGAGACAGTGCACAAGCACTTCCCCAACCCTCACTAGCCAGGTGTGGAGACAGCGCACAAGCACTTCCCCAGCCCTCACTACCCAGGTGTGGAGACAGAGCATAAGCACTTCCCCAGCCCTCACTAGCCAGGTGTGGAGACAGCACACAAGCACTTCCCCAACCCTCACAGGACCAGGGGTGGAGACAGTGCACAAGCACTTCCCCCACCCTCACTAGCCAGGTGTGGAGACAGCGCACAAGCACTTCCCCAGCCCTCACAGGACCAGGTGTGGAGACAGCGCACAAGCACTTCCCCCACCCTCACTAGCCAGGTGTGGAGACAGAGCACAAGCACTTCCCCCACCCTCACTAGCCAGGTGTGGAGACAGAGCACAAGTACTTCCCCAGCCCTCACTAGCCAGGTGTGGAGACAGTGCACAAGCACTTCCCCAGCCCTCACTAGCCAGGTGTGGAGACAGAGCATAAGCACTTCCCCCACCCTCACTAGCCAGGTGTGGAGACAGAGCATAAGCACTTCCCCAACCCTCACAGGACCAGGTGTGGAGACAGTGCACAAGCACTTCCCCCACCCTCACTAGCCAGGTGTGGAGACAGAGCACAAGCACTTCCCCCACCCTCACTAGCCAGGTGTGGAGACAGAGCACAAGTACTTCCCCAGCCCTCACTAGCCAGGTGTGGAGACAGAGCACAAGTACTTCCCCAGCCCTCACTAGCCAGGTGTGGAGACAGTGCACAAGCACTTCCCCAGCCCTCACTAGCCAGGTGTGGAGACAGTGCCCAAGCACTTCCCCAGCCCTCACTAGCCAGGTGTGGAGACAGCACAGGATCCACTGACTGAAGGGAGGCTGATCCCAATCTGACTATAGCCTGTAATAGTAGCAAGGCTGGCAGTAGCTACTCGTATAGGTGAAACGGAAACGCCCAAGCAAAATGAGAGTAACTCCCCTAGAACGCTAGGGTAAACCCAGAGGCAAAGGTGACTAGAGATATCCCAGAATGCTAGGGTAGGGAAGGCAATGGTGACTTAAATCGCCAGAACGCTAGGGAATACCCAAAGGCACTAACCGTTGGTAACAAGCAGAATAGGATACTGAGGACATCTTGTACCAGCTAGAGCACAGTCTAGTGAGAGAGCAGATGCAGTCAGGCCAAGGGTCGGAAACACATGGATAGTCAGCCAGAGCCGGAGTCAACACAGAGTAGTGAGTCAGCCAAGCCAAGGTCAGTACCGTATCGGATAGTCAGCTGGAGCCAGGGTCAGCACAGTGCGGGTAGTCAGAAGGAGCCAAGGGTCAGACCGGAGCAGATAGTCAGATGGAGCCAAGGGTCAGACCGAAGCGGATAGTCAGACGGAGCCAAGGGTCAGAATGGAGCGGATAGTCAGACGGCGCCAAGGGTCAGAACGGAGCGGAAGGCAACAAGTCTGGGATCAAACGTAGCCGGAGTCAAACATAGCCAGAGGTCATACCCGGAGCAGAGCATAGGAATATCACAAGAGCTAGAGCACAGGTACACCACGAAAGGGCAAACAAGTACTGGCAGACTGAGGCCTATAAGGCCTAGCAAGTAGGCGGAGACTCACTGTGGCAATTACTATAGGCCTATAAGAATGTGCATAAGCGCGACACTCAGGAAGTGATAGACAATGTCGCCCACACATCGCAGCAGCACCATCAGAGGGCAATCACGGGCACAGTGATATTTAAACGATATTTAAAACGAGAGTGCTGTCACTGCTGAAAGCTGTTTTATTTAAAAGTTATTACAGCTCAAACTTGAATTTTTTAGGTGCAGTATCACAGTGGGCTGCAACTGTACAGTGGCGCTGTTGCTACACCATCCTATGGAGAATTGTGATCAACTGACCAGAGCTGTTCATAGGATGGTGTAGCAACAGCGCCACTGTACAATTTCAGTACACTGTGATACTACACCTAAAAAATTCAAGTTTGAGCTGCAATACATTTTTGATAAAACGCTTATCAGCAGTGTTGGTATCCTTTTTTAACTCTGTCAAAACCAGCAGTGCATTCTAAGTGCCATGTGCACAAGTCGGATCAACCCAACCATATCATAGGGGGAGAAATATTAATCTCCAGTGATTGCAGTGGGAGCTTTTAACCCCTTGAATGCTAGAATGGTCTCCAGCGAGTTGCTTCACAATCCGTGGAGGGATCGCTAGTGGCCCAGATGTTAACCCGTGGAGACTCAGTAATTAGTTGTGTACCCCTCTGGCATTCAAAGAGTTAAACGCCACTTTTAAATCAGAGGGAATTTGGGACATTTTAATTTCTCCCCTGTGACAGGCGGTTTGTTGCAGGACTCTACTTTTCTAAATATTTCCCTAAAATGAGCACTAGCAGTTCTCGATATATTGGACCTTTTGTATAAATCTATTGTGGAACAATTCTAGAACGAACCAAATGCATCATAGTGGAGAAATAATCATTTTGGTTTATTTCAATTGGGTTATAACAGCTTGAATGCTGGAGAGGTCTCCAACACATTGCCCCTTTCCAGCATTCAAGGGCACATTTAAAGGGATAGTAATACTTGAAATGTAAAAAAATGTATGTTGTACGGTTTATGTCCCCAAACAAAACAAGAGTACTCCCACTGCTGAGAGATATTTTATTAAACAATTATAACAGCTCAAACTTGAATTTTATAGGTGCAATATCACAGTGGCCTGAAAATTTACAGTGGCGCTGTTGCTACACCATTCTATGGAGATTTATGGTCTACAGACCAGAGCAGTCCATAGGATGGTGTAGCAACAGCGCCACTGTAAATGTTCAGGCCACTGTGATATTGCACCTAAAAAATTCAAGTTTGAGCTGTTACAATTTTTTAATAAAATATCTCTCAGCAGTGGGAGTACCCTTGTTTTACTCAGGGGGATAAACCCTACAACATATATTTTTTACATTTTAAGTATTACTATCCCTTTAAAGGGATAGTAATGGTTGTTTATTTAAAAAAAAAAGAAAAGTTTAAAGCTGAACTTTCACCCGCTATAAAGTCACCCTGCAATAGTCTCCTAAAAGAAAGGATTTCTTTATAATTGATACATTTCAGAGGTAACATATCTATTATAAAGCTTACTTATTGCAGGACGGCTTTATAGTGGATGAAAGTTCTGCTTTAATATTGTAGGTATTAAAAATATTAATGCAATGACTTACGTCCCGTCTCTCAAACGTGTATAGTTTGAGATAAATAAGCTTATGAAGTTCCACCCTCCCTTCCCTTTCACAGATGTCAGTGCTCTAGCTGACAGAAGGAAATGCTGGCCCCGGCCCAGCTGGCGGCTCTTCAGCAGAGCCAAAATAGCTTTGTCTAGAAAGAAATACTTCATTGGAACGGTCTACGAAGTGTGCTTGCAAACCAGGCACACTTTGTAGACCGTTCCATTGAAGTATTTATTTCTAGATAGAGCTATTTCGGCTCTGCTGAAGAGCCAATGGTTGGTCGTGACCAGAATCTCCTTTTGTCAGATAAAGCTCTGACGTCTGTGAAAGGGGAGGGAGGGGGAACTTTATAAGCTTATATCTCTCAAACTATACACGTTTGAGAGACGGGACGCAAGTCATTGCATTAATATTTTTAATAATAATAATAATAATAATAATCCTTTATTTATATAGCGCACACAGATTCCGCAGCACTTTACACTCATATTGGTTCCTGTCCCCATGGGGGCTCACAATCTAAATTCACCTATCAGTATGTTTTTTGGAGTGTGGGAGGAAACCGGAGTACCCGGAGGAAACCCACGCAAACACAGTGAGAACATACAAACTCATTGCAGATGTTGTTCTTGGTGGGATTTGAACCCAGGACCCCAGCGCTGCAAGGCAACAGTGCTAACCACTGAGCCACTGTGCTGCACCTACAATATTAAACTTTTTGTATAAAGAACCAATACTATCCCTTTAACTTGGTGGGTATTCTGGGAGTTACTTGAACCTCCTGTGTATTTGCTTTGCTCCATACTTAGTGCACTTTTACTTAATATATAAGGCCCAGTGCAGGAGGTTTATAAAACTATTCTTGGGGATGTATGTTCAAAAGGAAAGCGGTGGAATTCTGGGGCAAACCATTTTCACTGTAGGAGAGAACTAAAAATTCCCATTGATTGAAATGGGGGATTGTAACTCCATGAATGCTAGCGAGGTCTCCAATGCATTGAGAAGTAATATGTTGGATACCCCTCTATCATTCAAGGGGTTAAAATCAACCATTTAGATCAATGGGAATTCTTGGAATTTTTCGTTCTCCCCTATACTGCAAATGGTTTACCCCAGAACGCCTCCCCCGCCTTTTTTTTTCTCAGCATAGGGTGATTTGAAAGAATTGCCATTAAAGGGATAGTAATACTTAAAATGTAAAAAAAAATATTTTGTAGTGTTTCCCCCCAAGTAAAACAAGGGCGCTCCCACTGCTGAAAAGTGTTTTATTCAAAAGTTATTACAGCTCAAAGTTGAATATTTTTAGGTGCAATATCACAGTGGCCTGAAATTGTACAGTGGCGCTGTTGTTACACCATCCTATGGACAGCTCTGGTCCCGGGACCATAAATCTCCATAGGATGGTGTAGCAACAGTGCCACTGTACAATTTCAGGTCACTGTGATATTGCACCTTAAAAATTCAACTTTGAGCTGTAATAACTTTTGAATGAAACACCTTTCAGTGGGAGTACCCTTGTTTTACTCAGGGGGATAAACCCTACAACATATTTTTTTTTTACATTTTAAGTATCACTATCCCTTTAAATCATCTCAGCAGGTGACTGTTAGGTATCATTTATAAATCAGTAAGGACAGCATTATAAATATGGTCTTGTTTGGCAAATTAACGTACACAGCTCTTAACCCTTTCAGTGCCAGAGGAGTACTTTGCTTTGCAATGCGTTGCATACCCCTCTGGCACGGAAAGGGTTAAAATCCAATTACAGCTGGCATTAATATTCTGGTGAAAATTTTGTCACTAAAATCTCACATTTAAAGAGGAACTTTCAACTAAGCACAAGTTTGCTTTAGTCTATTTATTATACCGATTGTAACTGTGCTGGGTTTTGTTTAAAAAAAAAAAAAAAAAAAAAAAAAAAAAAAATATATATATATATATATATATATATATATATTGAAGTTTGAGGGTTAACTTTTTCCCTCTTCTCCTCATTCTGATCGGCACCATCTTCCCGATGAGAATACAGGAGAGATCTTCCTCCCCGGTGGTCTGTCAGTAGTAAGCTGTACTCTCATTGGCTAGATATCGATCTCTGGATGGTGACTAGATATCGATCTCTGCCAATGAGAGTGCTCCAGCTTACTGACAGACCAGCGGGGAGGAATATCTCTCCTGTATTCTCATCAGCACAAATTGTGCCTCTCACAATGAGAACATGTCAAGAGGGAAAAGGTAAACCCTCAAACTTTATTTCTATTGTGTTTTTTTTTTAAAAAAAACAAAAAACAAAACAAAACCCAGCACAGTTACAATCGGTATAATAAATGGATTAAAGCAAACTTGTGCTTAGGTGAAAGTTCCGCTTTAAAGACATTCCTATATAAAGAATTTTCACCCAACTATTATCACTTCTGTAGAAACACAACTACGTAGCGTTAAAGGGTGGTAATGTTTCACAATAAAAGCCGCTCCAATTAATCTTCATAGTATTTGGGCCATAGAGAGTGCTATTTCATTACTGTCAGAGTTGTAATTCAAGAGTAATTGAATGATACAGTATCCCCCTCCTGCCCCTTTTACTGATGTAACACTGCTCACCTCAGAGCAGCAAGACTGTCTGGATGGATCACAGAGAGGGACAATCTTCAGTGAACATAAGGGAAAAACCTGAAAAACCTGTCAAGGGGGGGCAGGGTTTTCCTTATGCTGACAGTAAGAAGATTGTCCCTTGCTGTGTCCTGTCCGGTCAAAAGACCAGATTCCACATCTGAGGTGAGCAGTGTTACACTAGGTAAAAGGGGCGGGAGGGGATACTTTATCATTCAGTTACTCTTGAACTACAACTCTGACAGTATTGAAATAACACTCTCCATGGCCCAAATACTATGAAGATTAACTGGAGCTGCTGTTTTTGTGAAACATTACTATCTCTTTAAGGCTTCCAAAGCAGGTGTTTGTCTCTCTTTAAATGCCTAGCTTGTATTTAATGCCAGAACGACACCACATTTCTCATTACTTTATTTTTATAAGTATCCCCCAATGTTCTTTATGACTTTAATGCCTGTGTAGTGTCTTTTTTTCATTTGCACCTTAGATGCAGTGAGTTGAAAACCTGTAATAACAGTAATTTCATTTTAATTTTGCAAGACATAATTTGTGTCAAGTAATAAAAGGCTTTTTCTAACAAGCAACTATACTGTAAGAAACTACATTGTATTGTGCAGTAGACAAGCTTACAGTTATAGCTAAGTAGTATTAATTTTTCTATGTAAAGGTTATTTTTATATAGAAAATATTTCAAGATTTAGTTAATTTCATTGTACAGTTCTAAATAAAAACCAAAATAAATCTTCTATGTGCAAATTATTACAAACGCTAAACCAGTGATTCCCAAACCGAGAAGCACGGCAAATGGGGGGGGGCGGCTTTGTTTCAGCGTCATTTGTCTCCTTTGTTATCCAAAGACAGTAATGTTTCATAATAAAAGCAGCTCTAATTAATCATCATAGTATTTGGACTTTGGAGAGTGTTATTTCAATTCTGTCAGAGTTGTAGTTCAAGAGTAATTCAATGATAAAGTATCCCCCTCCTGCCCCTTTTATTGATGTAACACTGTTCAGCCAGAGCAGAAGGGAGGTGCTCAGGTAGATTGCAGAGAGGGACAATCTTCAATTAAGATAAGGGAAAAACATGAAAAACTTGTCAAGGGGGGGGAAGGGCTTTCATTGTTCTCATAGAAAGAAGATTGTCCCCTGCTGTTATCTGTCTGGTCTATGGACTGCATTCCACATCTGAGAAGAGATGGCTTACACTAGGTAAAAGGGGGGATACTTTGCTTGTGAATATCTCTCAAACCATAAAGAAGGAGCATCCAGCTCTATATCAGCCGCGGCGCGGGCAGTCTCTACTACGCATGACTGCGTCGCAACCGGGTGGCAGTGGCATTGTGGCCCGTGTAACGGGCTCTTCAACTAGTATATAATAACAAGTGTTAAATCCTGTGTACATAGGCCAAGGTCCGGGTCTCACTGCTCCGGTCCTGCTCTGCATACTTCCGCTACCTCACTGCTCTAGTCTTGTTCTGCGTACTACCGCTACCTCACTGCTCTAGTCCTGCTCTGCTTACGACCGCTACCTCACTGCTCTGGTCCTGCTCTGCGTACTGCCGCTACCTCACTGCTCTGGACATGCTCTGCGTACTGCCGCTACCTCACCTCACTGCTCCGGTCCTGCTGTGCGTACTGCCGCTACCTTACTGCTCCACAAGATGCAGTCATGCACAGTAGAGACTGCCCGAACACGCACAGTTAGGGTTGCCACCTTTTCTTCAGGAAAATACCGGCCATGGCATTCCCTCCATAGACTTAACATTGGACAGAAGCCAATTTTTTACCGGCCTGCCGGTAAAATAACATGGTTATTACAGTACTGTCAGAGTTGTAGTTCAAGAGTAATTGAATGATAAAGTATCCCCCTCCCGTCCCTTTTACTGATGTAACAGTGCTCACCTCAGAACAGAAAGGTGGTGTCCAGGTGGCTTGCAGAGAGGGACAATCTTCAGTGAACATAAGGAAAAACCTGTCAGTGAGGGCAGGATTTTCATTGTTCTCACAGTAAGAAGATTGTTCCTTGCTGTGTGGTCTGTGGGCCAGATTCCACATCTGAGGGGAGGTGACTTACACTAAGTAAAAGGGACAGGAGGGGGGTACTTTATCATTCTATTACTCTTGAACTACAACTGACAGTATAGAAATAACACTCTCTATGGCTCAACTACTAGAAAGATTAATTGGAGCTGCTGTTTTTTTTTTTTTTAAACATTACTATCCCTTTAAAGCTCAAACCAGTTTTCCATTTGCCGGACTGCTTATTGTGAGCCCTGAACTGGGTAGTGTTTGGGTACTTTGATGCATCTTTAATTTCTTGTACCCTATTCTTCTCCATGCCTCTACCTCGTGATTTGTTTTGGAAGATCCTTGAGTTTCATAGCTGCTTTATTTGTTCACTACTTGAGTTGCAGCTTGCCGGTTTTTATATTCCTGGAGGAAATTACCTACAAGTTAAACCACTTTGATTTCACACAGGAGAAAACTATTTCACTAAACCTGTGACCTTCCAAACAACCGATTGGCACGAGGCAATTTATGACTGCACTGGCAAATGTCTAGTGCAGCGAAAGGAGAGATTAATCTGTGTTTCCCTGTAAATCACTTTTATACATTTGAAGTTATTTGTGCAGATTTTACATTTACAATCTAAATCCAAAACCCAGTGAGTGGTGGCAAATGTCCCATCTCCTCTACATCAATTACTAGGGGGTAAAGAGAGGCTGATTAAGATCCCCACCCCAAAACCCCCATTTTTTATTACAAGCCACTAACCTCTCCATCCTGACATTTCTCATACACATAAGCTATAATGGGATAGTAATGTTTCATAATAAAAGCAGCTCTATTAATCATCATAGTATTTAGACTTTGGAGAGTGTTATTTCAATTCTGTCAGAGTTGTAGTGCAAGAGTAATTCAGTGACAAAGTATCCCCCTCCAGTCCCTTTTACTGATGTAACACTGCTCAGCCAGATCAGAAGGGAGGTTCCCAGGTAGACTGCAGAGAGGGACAATCTTCTATTAAGATAAGGGAAAAAGCTGAAAAACTTGTCAAGTGGGGGGGGCAGGGCCTTCATTGTTCTCATAGGAAGAAGATTGTCCTCTGCTGTTATCTGTCTGGTCTATGGACTGGATTCCACATCTGAGAAGACATGGCTTACACTAGGTAAAAGGGGCAGGAGGGGAAACTTTGCTTGTGAATATCTCTCAAACCATAAAGGTTTGAGAGATAAAACTTATATCATGCTTCATGTTTTTTAATGCCTACAAAATAAAATAAAGATAAAATGAAGTATTACTATCCCTTTAACTTGAGTGCCAGAAAGGTACGTAACGCATTGCAATGCGTTGCATACGCATCTGGCACTCAAAGGGTTAAAAGCCTTTTCTCATTGATAGACATACACTCCAACCCACAAGGAAGGAAATAAGAGAGGGAGAGCCCAATGGTGAAATACAGCAAAACATCAAGTTCTAGTAAACAGTATATAAAATGTTCACTCGCATGTCCATGTGGTCAGCTAATAACATACATCAGAGCTGACTTTCCTGCACATGGAGAAGTTTCACCGTCTCCACTCGGTGATCGATATCCAGATGTAGAGATGTCCCAATGTACTCCACAATTAATGGCAAAAAAAAAAAAAAAATACCCAGCATATTTTATGCATTTTACTTGTTTTTACATTTTGTAGCATATACAAATATACAATTAATAGCAAAAAAATCTCCTCCAAAGTGCAAAAATGAAAACAGTATTTATTTGTATATGCTACAAAATGTAAAACCAATTAAAATGCATAAAATATGCTGGGTATTTTTTTTTTTTTTTTAGCCATTAATTGCCCCTTCTATCACTAAGTGTAGCCCTCAGCATTCCCTCAGTCACTGTATAAACCATCACCCCTTCTCTCACCAGCTGTAACCATCAACACCATCCTCAATCGCTATATAAACCATGACCCCCTTCTCTCACTAACTTTAAGATTTAGCACCCCATCCCTCAATCACTATACAAACCTTCGGCCCTTCTATCACCAACTGTAGCCCTCAGCACTCCATCTCTATGTAAAGTTTCACTCCTATCACCAACTGTAAAACCCTCAGCATTCCACCACTCGATTACTAAATTAAACAGTATCCTTTCTCTCACTCATAGTATCTCCAAGCAACCCTCCTCTTACTTCGTGGATCGCACAACAACAGGCCCCCTCACTGTATCCCTACCATCCTTCCCTCTCTATATGTATCCCTCAAACCACCTCCCATCACTTTACTACACTCAATTTTTTGTTCACTTACCCACTGGATCCACTGGCACCCCCTTCTACTATTCATTATAACCACTGTCCATCCTGTCCTCACTTATGGTCCCCGGCTACCCTCCCTGGAGGGGTCAAAGATTCACCTATGCCCTCCTTCTGCTGCTTCAGCTCTCGTCCTGTCTTCAGAGTTCCAGAACCAGCCGCATCTGATACCACCATACCGGTAACACAACACTTCCTGGTCAGCAACGAGTCGGATGACACTGACTCACTTCCGGTCAGGTGATGTAGAGAGTGGAGCTGCAGCAACAGCTCTGTGAGTTATGTAAAATGTTAAAGGATTGCGGCCATGTTTTTGGTGGATTCCATTCTAAGGTTGCATCTTAGGTGCTTCTGTCCTGATCTTCTCTTTCCCCTCCCTGGACGCACACAAACAGTTTATACTGGCACCGGCTGGAGCGCCTCCATGTGCTGTGCTGGAGATTTTACTTCCCTCGTTTCGGTGCCCCGTTTCGGCCTTTTTTTTATTTTGGCTCTTTGCCGAAAATGCCATTTTCGTCTGAAACGTTTCGGCCGTCGAAATGTCAGTGCACCCGTAGAAAAGTCTTGTGCCGAGTCTTCTTTATATTAAAATTAACATATCACAGTATGTGTAAGTCCTTACTTGTTTGTAGTTCAACAGTTATGAAGCGCTAAAGATCCCCCGCCCCTTCTGGCCACCTCCTTCCGAATCTCAGATCTGGTCGTGTGACTTGACGGCTGCAGCGAGGGACAAACTTCAGTCAGTAAATTTAAGGGAAATCCTGCCCCCCTTGATGAAGGAGGGCAATATTTCTCTTTGCTTACTGAAGTTTGTCCCTTGCTGCAGCCGTCCAGACTGCAGCTTCTGGTGATGTGGACAGAAGAGACGGGCAGGGAATCTTTATCTCTTCATAACTTTTGAACTACACTAAAATAAGGACTTACATATAGCCCAATGTGTTAATTTTAATATATAGAAGACTCAGCGCAAGACTTTTCAATAGATATTACTAACCCTTTAAGTTCAGTCTCTACAATGTCCCAAATTTAGTATCTGTTAGGTTAGGCTATGTCCAGTCTCTGTTAGGTTTGTGGGTGGTTTAAGTTAATTATTAGGTTACGGTACTTAGGCTCGGTTGGAGTAGTTTAGGGGGTGCTTAGCTGAGGGAATGCATAGTATGCTACATTTTTAGGGTGACATTTTAAATGCTCCCTTTTCATACCAGTGACGAGGTATTACAAGCCTAACATTTTAATAAGAAGTAGAAAACATGCGCTGGTGGTAGCTCTTAAGGACCAGTGTTGGCTACTAGGGTGACCACGCGTCCCGAAATGCGCGGGACTGTCCCTTATTGGAGGTCTGTGTCCCACATCCTGGGTCACCCCCCACTGGGACAACAAAGAGTCCCGGAATGGAGCAACAGAGCCAACACTCACAGCCTACTTACATAGTGCAGCACGCACCAGTCCAGCCAGCCAATGAAATATATTTGCTATATGGTGCTCATTGTCTGCTGTGCCAGCCACTCACCTCTCCCATAGAATGCAATAGAATAACACCAAAGCATGCATCCCCTGATCCTCAAGGGGTTAATACGCCATATTTTACTGGGGTACATTGCTATGCAATGCATTTCACACGCCGTTGGCCCATAAATAGTTAAACATATTTTAGAAACCCAGTAAAATTTTAGGATCAAGCAGATAAACCAAGAGAACAGCAGGTTATTTGTTCCATAAGCACTTTCTAATACAGGAGCAGAGTCACTAGGGTAACCCTTAATTTAAACATTGCCAGAGGAAGAATCTAATCCAGTTGCTATAGAAGCAGATATTCCTCCAAGACAAAGGATGACTTGCTAGGGTCACATTTGCATTTCTTCAGGCGGTCAGACTGAAAAGGGGTTTTATTTTTTAATTGCAATTAAATTGTATTTGTCAAGCGTTATCACATCTCTTGTACATATACCAGGGTTGCCCAAACCTTTTTCACTCAAGGGCCCGATTAAGGAAAGAACAATTAATCAATGGCTAGATACTCCTGCATAATGTAATGACATTAAAGGGCAACTGTCACTCAAAGAGGTTGCCCTGTGAACAGTCTGTTCTCTTGGGAACAGACCTACGGGCCCCTGCTAATCAACAGGGCTCTGAAGAGTTCCCCTGGACAAGACTTAAGTCTCACAGTTGTGTGTCCTGTTTAGTGCAATGCAAGGCCTCATAGACCCTTTGCATTCCCGTGAAGTCTTCAAATCTGCCCCAGAGACTCTGATTTTCAGAGTTAATTACTGGGTCTCTAGGAGAGGGGTTGATTCTTTGAGTAAGGGAGTTCCTTGGTAACCCCACCTATTCCTCACTCATTTATCCCATTCCCTGCTCCCATTCCTCTTCCTTTCATAACAAATCCTGCATTTTCTCAATCCAGTCCCACCCTCACTACCTTAAGGGGTTATCTGCACCGGAGGACCATTTCTTTGTGTGTTTGGAGAGCGATCACACTGATGGGCTCGCTGTGGGAGAGGCTGAATCTGAATGCCCTGGTCTTGGAGTAGTCAGTTTTAGACTCCTCCCATGATCACAACACGCCTGCATGCACGCTTAGATAAAAAAGAATTAATGACGTGTCAGGTCTGTCATGACGGTCCTGGCATGTCACCGGTCTTTAAGGGGTTAAGCCTTGCAAGCATTATTAAACTAATTGCATCCTTTTGGCTCTCCCACCCTCAGCTCCAGCTTTTACTCCTGGGGCTGTGGACATCAAGGTTCCCAGGGATGACCCTCTTGAAAGCACTCAGTCCTGGAGTTGTGGCTGATGCAATAGACTCACCTGATACTTTCCCGAGGGGTTCCGTTTCCTGACCCCTCCCATGAATGCCTAATAGTTGGTGGCAAGTGGGAGGAACATGGTGAGAAGGAGGAGGAGTGGGAGGAACAGGGTAAATAGGAAGAGAGTGGGAGGAACAGGGGCAGAAGTGGGAGAAGTGGGAGGAACAGGCTGAGAAGGGAGAGAAGTGGGAGGAACAGGGTAAAAAGGAAGAGAGTGGGAGGAACAGGGGCAGAAGTGGGAGGAACAGGGTGAGAAGGAGGAGGAGTGGGAGGAACAGGGTAAAAAGGAAGAGAGTGGGAGGAACAGGGGCAGAAGTGGGAGGAACAGGGTGAGAAGGGGGAGAATTGGGAGGAATAGGGTAAAAAGGAAGACAGTGGGAGAAACGGGGAGAAGGGGGAGAAGTTCATGGGAAGTGGGTGGAACAGGGTGAGAAGGAGGAGAAGTGGGAGGAACAGGGTGAGAAGGAGGAGAAGTTCGTGGGAAGGAGAAGTGGGAGGAACAGGGTGAGAAGGAGGAGAGGTGGGAGGAACAGGATGAGAAGGAGGAGAAGTTCGTGGGAAGGAGGAGAAGTGGGAGGAACAGGGTGAGAAGGAGGAGAGGTGGGAGGAACAGGGTGAGAAGGAGGAGAAGTTCGTGGGAAGGAGGAGAAGTGGGAGGAACAGGGTGAGAAGGAGGAGAGGTGGGAGGAACAGGGTGAGAAGGAGGAGAAGTTCGTGGGAAGGAGGAGAAGTGGGAGGAACTGGGTGAGAAGGAGGAGAGGTGGGAGGAACAGGGTGGGAAGGAGGAGAGGTGGGAGGAACAGGGTGAGAAGGAGGAGAAGTGGGAGGAACAGGGTGAGAAGGAGGAGAGGCGGGAGGAACATGGTGAGAAGGAGGAGAGGCGGGAGGAACAGGGTGAGAAGGAGGAGAAGTTCGTGGGAAGGAGGAGAAGTGGGAGGAACAGGGTGAGAAGGAGGAGAGGTGGGAGGAACAGGGTGAGAAGGAGGAGAAGTTCGTGGGAAGGAGGAGAAGTGGGAGGAACAGGGTGAGAAGGAGGAGAGGTGGGAGGAACAGGGTGGGAAGGAGGAGAGGTGGGAGGAACAGGGTAAAAAGGAAGAGAGTGGGAGGAACAGGGGCAGAAGTGGGAGGAACAGGGTGAGAAGGAGGAGGAGTGGGAGGAACAGGGTAAAAAGGAAGAGAGTGGGAGGAACAGGGGCAGAAGTGGGAGGAACAGGGTGAGAAGGGGGAGAAGTGGGAGGAACAGGGTAAAAAGGAAGACAGTGGGAGAAACGGGGAGAAGTTCATGGGAAGTGGGTGGAACAGGGTGAGAAGGAGGAGAAGTGCGTGGGAAGTGGGAGGAACAGGTTGAGAAGGAGGAGAAGTGGGAGGAACAGGGTGAGAAGGAGGAGAAGTCGGAGGAACAGAGTGAGAAGGAGGAGAAGTTCGTGGGAAGGAGGAGAAGTGGGAGGAACAGGGTGAGAAGGAGGAGAGGTGGGAGGAACAGGGTGGGAAGGAGGAGAGGCGGGAGGAACAGGGTGAGAAGGAGGAGAAGTTCGTGGGAAGGAGGAGAAGTGGGAGGAACAAAGTGAGACAGAGGAAAAGTGGGAACATTTTAACAGGAAAGTAAACACCACTGGAGAATCATCCTCTGTCCCTAGTGACCTGGTCATTAACTCTAAAAACCGGAGTCTCTGATGCAGATCCAGAGGGAGATCCTATGTATGCCATCGCCTTCTTGGGGTTGATGGGAGTTGTAGTCTCCAACAACTGGAGGTTCAGCAGTTGACTAGCCTTGGTTCAGACTGTCTGTGTTTGTGCTGTAACATTATACAGTCACAGTATGTCTAAGATAAACATTATCCCCTTTAGGCGGAGCTGAAGTAAGATACAGATCAGTGTACTGTAACGTTTAATGAAGCGCTCAGAGCTTGTCTCCCCTACCTGTTTTAATAATATGGAATGGTAGGAGTTTCCTACAATTCACTGGTAAAAATGGGATCTCTGAGAGAAGTACAGCAACTTTTCATATCTCCTTATAGGGGACAGTATGAGGAGGGTGTGGAATACTGTAAGGGAGCCAGTGTAAAGAGATTATATAAATTACAAGAAATCCATATTATCTTTATTCCCCACACAGCTTTTTGGTATAGTGTGATATAGTTAACCCCCTCTGTACCTGTACTGTACCTGTACATATATACAATGCTGATCCTCATCTGTATGTATACAGACTGCAGATTTCAGCCTCTCCATACCCAGTAGACGATATTGATAAACACAGGGAGGGGAATGTGTACGTACCTATATACACACACCACACAGTCTGATCTCCTAAACACAGGGACACCAGGGTGATAAACTTATATACACACCACAGTCTGATCTCCTAAACACAGGGACACCAGGGTGATAAACTTATATACACACCACACAGTCTGATCTCCTAAACACAGGGACACCAGGGTGATACACTTATATACACAGCACACAGTCTGATCTCCTAAACACAGGGACACCAGGGTGATAAACTTATATACACACCACAGTCTGATCTCCTAAACACAGGACACCAGGGTGATAAACTTATATACACACCACACAATCTGATCTCCTAAACACAGGGACACCAGGGTGATACACTTATATACACAGCACACAGTCTGATCTCCTAAACACAGGGACACCAGGGTGATACACTTATATACACACCACAGTCTGATCTCCTAAACACAGGGACACCAGGGTGATACACTTATATACACATCACACAGTCTGATCTCCTAAACACAGGGACACCAGGGTGATACACTTCTATACACACCACACAGTCTGATCTCCTAAACACAGGGACACCAGGTGATACACTTCTATACACACCACACAGTCTGATCTCCTAAACACAGGACACCAGGGTGATACACTTATATACACAGCACACAGTCTGATCTCCTAAACACAGGGACACCAGGGTGATACACTTCTATACACACCACAGTCTGATCTCCTAAACACAGGGACCACCAGGGTGATAAACTTATATATACACCACACAGTCTGATCTCCTAAACACAGGGACACCAGGGTGATACACTTATATACACAGCACACAGTCTGATCTCCTAAACACAGGGACACCATAGGGTGACCACGGGTCCCGGAACGTCCGGGACTGTCCCTTATTTCAGGGACATGTCCCGCGTCCCGGGTCCCCTTCAACCGGGACAATGAAGTGTCCGGAATGAAGCCAAGCCGCCCTGAATGTCAGCCTGCAAGCGGTGTGTCACATCATGGACGCCGCTTGCAGGCTGACATCCAGGGCGGCAATGCAACTTACCTGATCTGGAGGCAAGCGCTCTAGTAATACAGAGCGCTGGGAGATGACATCATCTCCCAGCGCTCTGTATTACTGAGCACAGCGCGTGGGAGCTTCAGCTCTGTGCCGGAGGAGGCACAGAGCACTTTGCACTCCGCACTCCGCTAGACCACCAGGGACTCAAGGTAAGGCATTGATAGGGTGACCACGTCCCGGAATGGCAGAAGGGAAATGTGGTCACCCTAGGACACCAGGGTGATAAACTTATATACACACCACAGTCTGATCTCCTAAACACAGGGACACCAGGGTGATAAACTTATATACACACCACACAATCTGATCTCCTAAACACAGGGACACCAGGGTGATACACTTATATACACAGCACACAGTCTGATCTCCTAAACACAGGGACACCAGGGTGATACACTTATATACACACCACAGTCTGATCTCCTAAACACAGGGACACCAGGGTGATACACTTATATACACATCACACAGTCTGATCTCCTAAACACAGGGACACCAGGGTGATACACTTCTATACACACCACACAGTCTGATCTCCTAAACACAGGGACACCAGGGTGATACACTTCTATACACACCACACAGTCTGATCTCGTAAACACAGGACACCAGGGTGATACACTTCTATACACACCACACAGTCTGATCTCCTAAACACAGGGACACCAGGGTGATACACTTATATACACACCGCACAGTCTGATCTCCTAAACACAGGGACACCAGGGTGATAAACGAGCTATAACTTAGAACTGAGGTGTGCATGTCTTTTCAGTTTAGGGCCATATGATGAGAAATGAATATGTATGAGGACTTTCACATACCTCCCAAGTGTCCCTCTTTAGGAGGGACAGTCCCTCTTTTAGAACTAAATCCCTCTGTCCCTCTTTCCCACCCTGATGTCCCTCTTTTCAGGAGATCAGACTGTGTGGTGTGTATATAAGTGTATCAAATTGATCCAGAGCAATAAAACTCACATTAATGTTTGTTTAAACGTCAGTATATGTGTTTATAAATTAGTCTGTGTAAATAAAATAATTTGGTTTTGTTATAAGTCATTTATTAGCCTACACGAAGAGGTATTAATAGGTCATGAAATAGCCTAAACATTCTCTGTAATGCCCCTCCCACCAGCCACACCCACAGCAACACCCCCTAAAACACAAGTGTCCCTCTTTGGCAATTTGAAATGTTGGGAGGTATGCTGTCAGAACCACATTCATTTTTTGTAGATACCATTAGTGAATTATAACATGGTAAACAATCAAAAATGTGGATTTTTTTTTTTTAGGAGAAATAACAGTTGTAACTAACTTTATTCATACAAAAGCATAGTTACACCTAGCACTAATCATGGATCAAGTCAGTGAGGGTGGCGTAATGAACAGATTGAACTATACTCAAGAACTCTAGGGTTCTGGTTGCACAGTAGTAGCAGGCAGGTAGTCAGATCTACTCAGCCTTTTAGTTCATGTGTGCTAACTTATAAGATACAAAAAAAAAAGATATATGCTTTTGTTAACCCTTTGAGTGCCAGAGAGGTATCGGATACCTCTTCTGGCACTCAAAGGGTTTATTCTAGGGTGCCAGATGGATATCCGGTGCCTTGTGAAGCAATGCATTGGAGACCTCACTGGCATTGAAATAGTTAAATATCTCAGCTGGACCATACCCTGGGCTCAGAGATGGGCTGCAAGTTGGATGCCTAATACAAGCACAAAGCTTCAATGCAATTACAGCAGAATTACTGCTGTTCTCTTGTGTTGTAAGTATCCCTAATTATCAGGGCTGTCCAAGTTCAGTCCTCAGGGGCCACTAACAGGTCAGGATGTAAGGATTTCCCTGATTAATCACAGGTGAGTCAGTCACAATGAATGATCCACTGATTAACTCACCTGTGATCCTCACATCCTGGCCTGTGGGTGGCCCTTGAGGACTCAACTTGGTCAGCTCAGCCTAATTATTATTAACGCCCATCTGGTCTCAAGGGTTGCTATAATGCATTATATATCTAGAATACACAGTCTCTTTATATACTGCCTGTATCTTGCATTTCATACGTCTAATCAAACTACCTTTTGGGACACCTGTGACTCACACTACTCTTTGCCCACACACATTGATATTGAGTCATACTCCACATGCATAAATTGAGGATACCCACCCTATCCCAGTAATTTAAAGGAACACTAACACCTAAAAATGTTATTTTATATGATTTTAACCCCTTAAGGACAATAGACTTACCTGGTACGTCCCGCAAAAACTTAGTGATAATGGATGTACCAGGTACGTCCTGGAAATCCGGGTCCCCGCTCGGCTGCACGCCGTTCGGGGACTCCAGAATCGTTTGAAGAAAAAAAAAATGCACCACGGGCATTAAGTGCCAGTCGCGTGTGCGTGAGGCCGGTCACTAAGGGGTTAAATACCATATATTACCAGCTAGCATATGTAAATAAAATGATTACTTTTATGTTCGATACTTAAAATCTAATCTTGAACTTGCCTTTGAATTCATGTTTTGTTTGTGCTGTTTGATCATTTATTGAGGTTTGTGTCCTCTGCTCCTCTACTAAAAATGCTGCCCACTTACAGACAATATATTGCTATCAGTTTTGAGCCACTATCAAGGTTGCTGTAAAAATAGGATATCTGGAGCCTGAAAAGGAAGGAATGACAGCTCCACAATAGCAGATGTAAGACTAGATTTTAGGCCTTGAAAACACATGGAGAATTTTTACAGATGTTGGCATGAAGTACAGGGTATTTAACTGTATGTAACTCCAGACACTGTTATTATTTTACTTTACTCCTTATTGTACAGCACTGCAGAAAAAGGTGGTGCTATATAAATAGACATTCAGAGACATTAAACAGTAGAAATGGAACTAGAGATGCACCGATACCAATTTTTTAAGACTGAGTACGAGTACCAATACTTTTTTCATGTACTCACCAATTACCGATACTTTTTTGCGGTCATTTGCTAGTTTTCCAACTACCTAAAGCATATATATATATTTATATATATATATATATATATATATATATATATATCCTATATAATAATTCGCTAATTCGTGTGTAACGCCACGGCATGCACAGTAGACACTGCTGCGTGTGACTTCCCCGCGACCGGGTGGCAGTGGCACTGTGGCTCGTATAACGGGCTGTCCAACTAATATATATATATATATATATATATAGAAATAGAAGAAATCAGCACTCACAGGACTTCAAATCAAGTGATTCCAATAGCTTTATTCTGTGGTCAACGTTTCGATCCTCACATGGATCTTTATCAAGACGCCATTTTAGTGTACCCAACCCCCTATAAATACCCAGTGACCTCAAGAACATCCAATAGAATTTCTACAATTCACCCTATAGTGCAAATGTATAAAAGAATTATAAAATCCACCATTAGTGATACGTTATTATCCACCCAAAGATTAAAAAAACCTTCCGTGGACAGAGCACATTCTTAAGAAATAAAAACAATTTAAAAGTAGAACCGGAGGATCTACCCGATACACATCGCATAGCCACTTGACCTTATCGCGCGGGACACCCGCGCATTGCAAAGCACTGGTATATCGGCCCGTTTCACATTGCCCATTCTCCCGATAATACTTCTCAGGATGTCCACATGTCTAAATAATAACTTTTCTTATATATCCATCCCATATTCCAAGGACTTAATGGAGGTCATTCAGGGTCTGACCTTTACCCTTGACCTCCCTATTTCATCATTAATGATATAATCTTTTTATTATAGTCAGAAAAGGAAAGAAAAGGAAGGAATGACAGCTCCACAATAGCAGATGTAAGACTAGATTTTAGGCCTTGAAAACACATGGAGAATTTTTACAGATGTTGGCATGAAGTACAGGGTATTTAACTGTATGTAACTCCAGACACTGTTATTATTTTACTTTACTCCTTATTGTACAGCACTGCAGAAAAAGGTGGTGCTATATAAATAGACATTCAGAGACATTAAACAGTACAAATGGAACTAGAGATGCACCGATACCAATTTTTTTAAGACTGAGTACGAGTACCAATACTTTTTTCATGTACTCACCAATTACCGATACTTTTTTGCGGTCATTTGCTAGTTTTCCAACTACCTAAAGCATATATATATATATATATATATATATATATATATATATATATATATATATATATATATATATATATCCTATATAATAATTCGCTAATTTGTGTGTAACGCCACGGCATGCACAGTAGACACTGCTGCGTGTGACTTCCCCGCGACCGGGTGGCAGTGGCACTGTGGCTCGTATAACGGGCTGTCCAACTAATATATATATATATATATATATATATATATATATATATATATATATATATATATATATACTTTAGGTACTTGGAAGTATCGGTGAGTACTTGAAATATATATATATACACACACACACATACATAAACACACCACCTCTTGATTCTCCCCTTTTGCCTCTTTCTCCCCCCCTTGATTCCCACCTTTTACTTCATTCTCCCCCTTTGAGCTCCCTCCTTTTGCCTTGGCCTTTTCTCTCCCTTTTGATCTCCCTTTGTCCCCCTCCTTGACTCTTGATCCCACCCTTTTGCCTCTCTCTCCTGATCCCCCCTCCTTTTGTCTCTTCTTGGCCCCCCTCCTTTTGTCTCCTGATCCTTCCTCCTTTTGCCTCTTTTTTTCTCCCTTAGTCCCTTTTGCCTCTTTTTCTCCCTCTTGACTCCCCTCTCTGCCTCTTTCACCACCCGCTCTTCATGCCCCATCTTCCTCTGCCTTTTCCTGCCTTACCCTCGCGAGAGAACAGCGAGCACCCGGCAGAGGTCAGTGTCGGAGCGTTGCCATGGTAACCCGCGGCAACGCTCCGACGCTGCAGGAGTGAGAGAGGTGACCGGGGAGCATTGTGAGCAGCTCCCGGGGCTCCCTCTCTGCGGCATCGACCCTGACACAGGGTATTGGTGCTTCCATCGGCCGCATTTGCGCGAATACAAGTACTCGCGCAAATGCTGGTATCGGCACAGATACCGATACCAGTATCGGTATCGGTGCAACCCTAAATGGAACATACAAAACAAAGGGATCAGAGTGTTCTGCTTGTGAGAGCCTAGAGGAATATAGGAGTGACACAGAAGGGTGAAGCGCTATGGGGTGTACATAGTAACATAGTTGATGACAATGAAAAAATACATAATTCCATCAAGTCCAGTCCATGCTAAGTCACCCGTGCTGATCCAGAAGAAGGCAAAAAAACCCTATTGAAACCATTTCCAATTAAACCCCAAGTAAAAGAAATAATGTCTTCCTGACTCCAAATGGCAGTCAGATACTTCCATGGATCAACATCCTATCTGCTTTGAAGCCAGCTATCTTCATTCCCAATATTGTTCTGTGCTAGATAGGTGTCCATTAATTTTTGAAGTAGTTACAGAATCTGCAAGCACAGCATCCCAAGGCAAAGAATTCCATATCTTTTCTGCCCTTACTGTAAAAAAAATCCTGCTTTTGTATTAGTCGAAAGCACCTTTCCTCTAATATTAAAGGGATAGTAATGTTTCATAATAAAAGCAGCTCTAATTAATCATCATAGTATTTGGACTTTGGAGAGTGTTATTTCAATTCTGTCAGAGTTGTAGATCCAGAGTAACTCAATGACAAAGTGTCCCCCTCCCGCCCCTTTTACTGATGTAACACTGCTCAGCCAGATCAGAAGGGAGGTGCCTAGGTAGACTGCAGAGAGGGACAATCTTCAATTAAGATAAGGGAAAAACCTGAAAAACTTGTCAAGGGGGGCATGGCTTTCATTGTTCTCATAGGAAGAAGACTGTCCCCTTCTGTTATCTGTCTGGTCTATGGACTGCATTCCACATCTGAGAAGAGATGGATTACACTAGGTAAAAGGGGCGGGAGGGGGAAACTTTGCTTTTGAATATCTCATAAACCATAAAGGTTTGAGAGATAAGACTTATATCATTCTTCATGTTTTTTTTAATGCCTACAAAATAAAATAAAGTTAAAACAAAGTATTACTATCCCTTTAATGGATGACCTCTTGTTCTTTGCTCAGCTCTTTGAGTAAATAGTTTATTGGAGAGTCCTTTGTATTGCTCTGGAATTTATGTGTAAATGGTAATCATATCACCCCTTAGACGTCTCTTCTCTAATGTGCCTCATACAGAGATATTAAACAGTACAAATGGCACAAAAAGCAAAAAGATCAGAGGGCCCCCTGCTGGTGAGAGCTTACAGTCTAGAGGAAGATAGAGGGACACAGAAGAAGTAAGTACTATGAGGTGTAAGTGCCTCCAGCACAACCTGCCTGTTACTGGGTGGGAGAATTGCTTTTTATGCAATGATCCAGACAAGCAGTGGGCCTGTTTGGGAGAACAAGAGGTCGTGATGGGGTTGTAGGTGGGAGAGGGATTGTAGAAGAGAATGAGAGTGATCATAGGTTGGACAGGCTGTTTGTTTGGTCTTGCACATAACAATTATGATAACACCAAGAGTAGGTGATAGCCATACCTGGGAACTCTCCGGATTTGCCCCGGAGACACCGGTTTCTGCAGCTAATTACCAGCTCTCCGTGGCAGAGGCTGAATCTCCAAATGAGGGGAGTTTCTACTGAAATTCTGTCTATATCAGTGCATTTCCAGTGTGTTCCTCCCACTCCCCATTCACTTCTCCTCCTTCCCCAGCCTGTTACTAACATTTTTTTATGTTTTCTATGTCCCACCCCCATTCAATATTAAGTCCCGCCCCTTTTGACAAGAATGGCTTCATTTATCTCCCTCAGGGCACCACAGGACTCCCCTCTCCAGGAAGTCCACTAACAAAAGTTCCCAGGTATGGTGATAGCCAGCCCCCAATATCTCAAAATCCCGAAATCCCATCATATTCTCAAAGAAGAAAACACAATTTTACCCAGTTATTTTCGAGAAAGACTTGGCAGGAGATAGCAGAAGCCTTGCCAGTGAATATGCAAATCAGGAACACAAGCATATCTCCTAATAGCTCTCGCCTGCTTGGGGGAAGCATTATGTACATTTCTGATGCACTTGTATTATTGGAAAAGCTTACTGTGATTTTGTAATGCTTATACATAATGTAAACGGCTAGGCTTTGATTTCCCTTATAGCTGTATATAGGAATTATTTCAGCTTTAAAAATGAACTAAGACCTCCTAATAATAACCCCAATTTAACTTACTATGGCCAGAAAGTGCTAACGGCTTCCATGAATTTTGCCCTTGTGTTTTTGTTCGAGATAACATATTAAATCGGTCCTTAAGGGGATAGTAAAGTGTGTATTAAAGTTCTTCTCCGAGTCTTCTTTAAGCTTTTTATAACTCGTAGCGGTGTGTTTAAGTACTTACAGTTCTGTAGTCCAAAAGATATTCAAGATTAAAGAATCCCCCTCCCACCCTTTCTGGCCACCTCCCCTTAAATTTGCAATCCAGTTGTGGGACCAGACGGACTCAGCGAGGGACAATCTTCGTTCATTAAACATAAGAATAAACATGTCCCACCTGAAGGAGGAGGGCAGGGTTTTCTTTTTTCTTACTGAAGATTGTCCCTCGCCGCTCTCCATCTGAACCTGATAGGATCAGTGATGCGGCTAGAAGCGGCAGGAAGGGGATCTTTTCAGCTTAAAGAAGACTTGAAGCAGAACTTTATTACTATCCATTTAATGACATGTCCATGGAGGCAGACATGACAGTTTCTGGCAGGATAGCAGGACCTCAAATTCTGCTCACTACATATGGTAATCTTACCCTTTTATGTAACTGTTAGGGACCAGGAACCAGACAGACACAAACATGTAAAATGCAAAACAAAAGCAAACAAAGCAAATTTGTGATCCAGGAGCGTAAACCAGAAGAGAAGCTGGGGTCAGGAGCCAAGACAGGTACTCAGACAAGTCAGGGTCAGGAATACAGAGATCAGCAATGTCAGGAACAAGCCAGGAGTCAGGAGCCAGAAGGGACTTCAGAGGAAGCCAGGTTATGCACAGCTAGTCAGCAACTCAGGCGAATGCATTTGTAGCCAGAATCAGTCACAAGGGCAAGGAGGAAGTGAGCCAAGCTGATTTAAATACCCTGGAAGGGGTTGGCTGATAAAAGTCAGGTGAGTAACCATGGAGACTGAGAGGTCAAGGCAGATCGTTAAGCATCAGCTAACTCAGCCTGACCCAGGGAAGGAAAGGCAGCAGTAATCAATAGGCGAGTGTTAGACCAGATCAGTCAAACCATGATAGTAACAGAGAAGCGTGCAACACAACATAGAGGAAAGTGATTCTGTGGGAGTAGACTTTTTTCTCAAATGGAAAAGCCCTACAATCTATGTTGTTGGATTTTTTTTGTGTTTGTTTCTTTGTTTTTTCATAATAGAACTTCACTTGTCATTTAACCCTTTGAGTGCCAGAGAGGTACGCAACTAATTTGTGAAATGGTACTATTCAGCTGCAGAGTTCCAATTAAAAAAAAAAGGCTGCAGACATAACTGTAAATAATAGCCTGTAATGGGTATAAAACTGGAGCAGGGACATTGAGTTGTCTCTGGAAACGCCCTCAATTTAGAATGCAGGTGTGGCCAGCAAAGCTTAGGCTTCCCTCAAACTTTGGAGCGCTAGGCAGTTGCCTACTTCACCTGTTGGGAAAACTGTCCATACTAACAGCTGTATGAAGGACACTTACGTAGTTAACATAGTAACATAGTTGATGAGGCTGAAAAAAGACATGCGTCCATCAAGTCTAGCCCATGCCAAATCACCCATGTTGATCCAGAGGAAGGCAAAAAAAAAATAAATAAAAAACATTGAAGATATTTCCAATGAAGCCCCAAGTGGGTAAAAAAAACTTTCCTGACTACAAATGGCAGTCCGGTAGTTCCCTGGATCAACATCTTATCTGCTTTGAAGCCAACTGTCATAATTTACAATATTGTTCCTTGATAGATAGGTATCCATTACTTTTTTTAAAGTAGTTATAGCACCTGAAAGCACAGCATCCGTGGTAAAGAATTCCATAGCTTTACTCTGTAACTGCAAGAAATCCCTGCTTTGTTTTAGTCGAAAATGCTTTTCCTCTAGTCTTAACCCCTTAAGGACCCTTGACGGTCCTGGCACGTCGTGGGTGAATTTGCATTAAGGACCCATGACGTGCCAGGACCGTCATGGAATTCTGGGCTCACCGCTCGGCTGCACGCTGTTTGGGGAGTCCAGAAGCGGATGCAAAAAAAAAAAAATGCTCCTTGGTCCTTAAGTGACGGCTACGTGCGTGTGCGGTCGGTCCTTAAGGGGTTAATGGATGACCTATCATTCTTAGCTCAGCTCTTTGAGTAAATAATTTAATTGGAGAATTCTTTGTATCGACCTCAGATATATTTAGAAGTCTTCTTTTAACCAAATTAAGAGCATAGAGAACATGAAGTGTCATCAGGGCCTGATATAGTGCTAATACAGGTATACAGGCCATTTTATTTTGAGTACAACCTTGTACTTACGTATTAGACACCTTGGAATTTAGAACAACGCTCCGTCTGTATCATGGAAAGTGTAATTAGTCATGTCCCCTTGTGTCCATGCTTTCCATTTATATCTCAGTGCAGGGAATGTACTAGCAAGTCATCCGAAGAAGAATGGACCCGATGCATAAAGACAAATTACTGTACGGCGGTTCTGGAACAAACCAACCGCACTACAGGGGAGAATGAATCATTCCCCAAAGTGCACCTTCATGTAAGTGGGGCTTTAAAATTAACCCCTTAAGGACCCGTGATGTGCCAGGACAGGCACTGCTGTCCTGCACTTAAGGGCCAGTGATGGTCCTGGCACGTCATGGCATTCAGCGCTCCCTGCGCTACTGCACGCCGTTTGTAGAACCCTGAATAAATTAATGAAAAAAAGCGCCTTGTGGTCCTTAAAGTGAGTGGTTGGTCCTTAAGGGGTTAATTGCCATTTTGGGAATGTTTATGTTCTCCATTGTGGTTTTCATTTGCCACAGATTTGCACCATTCTGGAGCAAAACAACTGCACCATAAGAAACAAACACAATTCCCCATTAGTTAAAAATGAACCTTTTTTTTTTTTTTTTTTTTTTTAAACACTTTGAATGCTAGAGAGGTCTTCAGCTCATTGCTCCTTTTAAATCAGTAGAAGATTTGGGAATTTTTATTTCTCCCGTATGGTTCAGATGGTTTGCCCCAAAATTGCTCTCCTCTTCGTATGTAGTAGGTGGTGAAATATTCCACTTATCCCTGAAGTGTCTCTTAAGGACACGAAACGCGTTGGATTAGAACTGATATTGTGAGCCGATTTGAGGATGTGGTACCGTGACACTGGCCAAAGGATCCAGAAGTATACATATAAAGGAATCTGCCGTTGCTGGCTATCTATCACATCTTACATCTATGTGATGGAATAGTAACACCTGCTGAGAACCCTGCCCGCTACACAGCTGATGATCTATAAGCCCAGTGGAGACAAGGCACGGAGAGTAAGAAGATGGGAGAGGTATTGCTGATCACACGTCTTACATATTGGACACAAGTTTTGACCAGCATTAGGTCATACATTGGAGGAGGGATACCGCGACTCTGTTTAATACACGGGGCCATCGTTTTATAAACAGCTTGAGCTGTATGATAGACTGGAGGGATTTGATTCTAGTAGACTCGCACTTTTGAGTGCTTATTGATACTTACTGGACCTGTATTTACACAATATCAGGCCAGGTCTATTACAAGGAGGACTGTGTACACGTCTTCTTTTTTGAGCTCGCATTTTTTATTTTCTATTTTCCATCTGTATATTAGATTTTTATCTATATAATATATCATTTATTGATGATATCACTGTATTCATATATTTTGTTTGAATCTATAGATTTGTATTAAGTATATCTAGCATAAACTGTGATACATATATATAGTATTTTATGCTTAATAAATTTTTATATTTTTATTAGTAGTTATATATCCTTATCATATAATGTCATTGACTGCTCATTGGCTGTGATATTAAATAGAGACACTAGCACTCTCTCTCGCTCTCTCTCTCTATATATATAATACATGGAAGGCTCTTGAGGGGGTTGAAACGTTGACAATAAACGAAATTCTGAAAGCAAGACCTGTAGAAATTCAGCCCTGGTGGGTATGTTTTGGCTTTTAGTGGTGAGTAACTTTCAGGTCTGGCTAGTAGCAAAGGACTTAAAAAGCCTGTAAAAAGGGCCAAGGTCCGGGTGATGTTAAGAGGCCCATCCTGCTCTGTGTCCTGCCGCCGACACAGTCATACACCGTAGAGACTGCCCAAAAGCATAGAATGCTCCCAGAACAGAACTCCCAGCATTCCATGCTCTCAGCACAGAACTCCCAGCATTCCGTGCTCTCAGCACAGAACTCCCAGCATTCCATGCATTTGGGCAGTCTCTACTGCAAATGACGGCTTCTGACAAACATCCTAGCAAATTACTATATAGGATACATACATACATACAAATAGCTAGTGCAATATACAGGCAGTTTATTATTTTCTTTACACCTTTGAGTGTCAGGGGTGCACAACAGATATGCAATGCATTGCATACCCCTCTAACACTCAAAGGGTTAAACTTAACCAAACTTACCTTTGGCGACTGGTCCGTTTTACCTGTCTGAGACTTTAGCTCACACGTTACATCATGCACTGACCCAGAACTTGCTTTTTCTAAAATTTCCCAGCAATAGTAAGTGAGAGGTGAAAACACTAATGAAGAAATAATTACTCGTAGCTCTGCCTTCCTCCTTTAACTCAAACGCTTGTCAATTCTGAATGTTATATAATGGAAAATGCCACATTTATCCACTGTCTAATGAATGTACTGAACATTTCAACCCCTTAAATCCCGTAAAGCTCCCAGTGGACTGCTTAGTAATCAAGGCCAGATTTACTGTAAAATCTTGGGTATAATACACACATTTTTGCCCCATTTCACCTAATGTGGAGTGGGGGGTGCATATTATAAGAGTGAAAAAACAACCCAAAAAATTAAAATGCCCCCATTGATCGTTCTTCCCAGCCTCCCCCACCTCAATACAGTACATGTCTGCCCCCTTTTCCACCATCCGACCCCCTGATATCCGTGACCCCCATCTGGAGGCATCAGTGACACTGGGCAGCGGGAGGCATTCCTGTGCTCATCGCCTGCTTCCTCTATATTTATTACTTATCTTAGAGCCCACCTGTATAACCAGAATCCCCCTCTGGAGGCAGCCATGATATTGGGGGCAGCGGGCGGCATTCCTGCGCTCACCACCTGCTTCCTCTATATTTATTACTTATCTTAGCGCCCACCTGTACAACCAGAATCCCCCTCTGGGGGCAGCGGGCAGCATTCCTGCGCTCACCACCTGCTTCCTCTATATTTATTGGTTATCTTAGAGCCCACCTGTATAAACAGGGTCCCCCTCTGGAGGCAGCCATGATATTGGGGGCAGCAGGAGGCATTCTTGCATGTAACGTCCGCTTCTTCAGCTTCTGGAACTATCTCAGTTGCCCAGTCAGGAGGTCCTGACAGGGCACTACCATAGATTCAGTGTGAAGGGTGATTGAGTGAGACATTGATTTTTTTTTTTTGATTTTTTTTTTTTTAGAGGGGTAGAGGTATGGACAGGGGGTGCATATTATATACAGGAACTCATTATTTTGCAAAACATCTTGGGTATAATTACACTAGCGTATTATGCCCAAGATTTTATAGTACATCCCATGGTCCCCTAGGCAAGGCATCGTAGGTCCACTTTGCTCCACCCATGGCCACACCTTACCCTTTACTTGACCTCACCCACTGTTCCCTTGCATAGAATATACCCTTAGCACACAAAAAAGCTTTTAAAGGGATGGTACTACTTAAAATGTAAAAAAATATGTGTTGTAGGGTTTATCCCCCTGAGTAAAACAAGGGTACTCTCACGGCTGAGAGATATTTGATTAAAAAATTATAACAGCTCAAACTTGAATTTTTTAGGTGCAATATCTCAGTGGCCTCAACATTTACAGTGGCGCTGTTGCTACACCATCCTATGGACTGCTGTGGTCTTTAGACTATATCTCTCCATAGGATGGTGTAGCAACAGTGCCACTGTAAATTTTCAGGCCACTCTGAACTTGCACCTAAAAAATTCAAGTTTGAGCTGTTATATTTTTTAATCAAATATCTCTCAGCAGTGGGAGTACCCTTGTTTTAATCAGAGGGATAAACCCTACAACATATGTTTTTACATTTTAAGTATTACTATCCCTTTAAGCTCTTGATTGCTAAAGAAATCTACGTACTGCAAAGCATGTGTTGGAGACTTCTGTAGCATCCAACGGGTTAAATAAGAGCCACTAAAGAGGCATATAAATTTGGGCAGGGACATGGAGATTGCACTAGCAACATGCACAATTAAAAATGTGGGTGTGGCCAGCACTGCTGAGGCATCCCTCAAAACTTGACATTGTAGGCAGTTGCCTATTCTATCTAATGGGAAATCCAGCCCTGTTTACAATGCACTGAATTCCTCTGTAGCATCCAAGAGCTATAAGCTTCATTAGTATTCTATTAACATTAGACATGGAAATGAACAATACTCCCACTCTGTCTCCCCGTATGTATTGCCTACCTTGCTGATGGTTTCTGTATTAGCTCATTAACTGGCAAATAAACAGTTGTTCTCGGTACACCAGACATGACTACAAAAATGTGTGAATTTATTTGGACATTGTGGAACTTATGACTCATCACATTAACACCGGTAAACTGCAGACTCGTTACATTTACTGTATAGTTTGGGATTTTTTTATTAACGTAACGTGTAAAATGCTGGGATGTGAATAGTGTCAGTGCTCTAGAAAAAAAAATACCTTTATTTTGAACAAAGGCACAAAATGATATGTGTATACACAGTAGGGTTCAAAAGTCTGAGTCCACCATCACCAACTGGTTTTATTTGATCATTTATTATAAAGTAGTAACATAATATAATCGGTTGATACTTATTATTCATGAATACATTATTAACACTGAGATAAATCAATTGTTTTTATCTCTTTGTTAAAGCTTTATGTGGAATTGCCATTTATATGAATATCCTCTTCACACACCATTTTCGTATAGATTTCCAATACAATCACAATATATTTAATTCAAAGAGTAACATCCTAGCAATCCTAGTAATGATTAACACCTGATTATAATTCTATTAGTATGGTCCTACTGGTTCTTATACTAGTGCTTCTGCAAGGATTCGGCTACAAGCTTTTTCACTGGCTGCCCCTAGACTTTGGAATGCCATCTCTATCACCATTGGTTTACTATTGAAAGGTCACACATGAAAGAGCATGCAACCTGTTAAAGTGTTAGTAATGTCTAAAAAAAACTTTTTTTGCATTTTGAAGAGCTTAAAAAGTTGATCTAAATGCAAAAAAAACGTATCTCTCAAACCGCTATGGTTTAAGAGATACAGGCGTTTGAAGTTTGATTTCTCCTACTGACAGCTGTAAAGCTGTCAGCAGGAGATCCGTGTCGGTCAACACGCTGACGCTTGAGAAGTGCTGGGATCTCGTTACTTACACAAAATCCCTTCATTGGAATGGTCTAAAACGTGTGCCTAGACCATTCCAATGAAGGGATTCCGTGTAAGTAATGAGATCCCGGCACTTCTCAAGCGCCAGCGTGTTGACCGACATGGATCTCCTGCTGACAGCTTTACAGCTGTCAGTAGGAGAAATCAAACTTTAAACGCCCGTATCTCTTAAACCATAGCGGTTTGAAAGATACGTTTTTTTGCATTTAGATCAGCTTTTTAAGCTCTTCTAAATGCAAAAAAGGTTTTTTTTTTAGACATTACTAACACTTTAACTACTTCACATCATCATGATCAAAATGGCGACATGACAGTGTCGCACTGCATGACAGCGTGAGATTGTCATGTCGCCTACTTAATGGTCGCATACACAGCGCGAGATTTTCATTCACCCCAAGCACGCACAGCTACAAAACACTGAATGAGCACACACTATATAGAAGTATAGAGGAGGAGGCAGCACAAAAGATTTTTAATAGCTGGAGCTCCTCCATGTGCTGCATACATATTATATATGCAGCACACGGAGGCGGTGAAGCTGTTAAATATCTTTTGTGGTGCTCCAGCTGTTAAAAATCTTTCTCTGTCATCTAATAAAGGTTACTGGTAACTTTGGGTAGGCAATCAGCCCCTTTAATAGGCAAGAACAATTCTGAGAAGTGACTGCTGGGTGGAGCCTACCTCCTCTCCTTAGCTTGCAGCTAGCCAATCCCCAACCAGTAAGATTTGTTCCTTGGTCAAGACACAAGCAAGAGAATGGTTCTGCTATAGTTTTAGCATTTTATTATTTTCTGTTAGAACTGTAATACCACTATTAGGTGCATTATCATCACTGACAAGTCCCATCACCCAAATGTGGATATCTCAGTTTACCAGGTGCTTTTTTGGACCTAAGCCCTGGGGGGGAAATCTTGGCTGCAAGTTCTTTCCCCAGGAGTTGCCCACTGAGGTTTCTTCTTGAAATATGGTAATCTGAAGACAGAAGACCTGCTGAAAAAGGTGAGCACCCTTTGAGTGCTGATGTCCACATGTCCCACTCTTCCCCTCCGCACAGGGGCCTCTATTGGAGTTCCTATTACATACTCATGCACTCATTGGGTTTATTCTGTATGTCTGTGAGGTGTCTGGAGCAAGTCTTTGGTAACTTAACTCTTTTTTTCCTGGCTGGCACGTTTTAGGGGTTTTTTGGACACTTTCCCTACTAGGACCAGTGTTTATTGGGTCTAATGTTTTATTTGAGTGGGCTTTTGTGTGGTTTTACATGTTGGTATTCGCCTCTTTAACTTTATGTTCCGTGCCTTTAAGACGTGCGTTTACCGCATAGACGCCATTGCTCCTTTCACTTCTATGGGACTTTACAGTTTGGGACATATCTCTGCAACCGCTACAGTAGCGAGGTCAGAGATGGCTCATTTTGTTGGTTTTCCCTTGCTCTGTCATCCTGTCAATGTTCTGGGGATGTTGGGAGCTTTAGGGGGCTTTGGGCACTGTTGGGGTACTCTGTCAGTGAAACTATGTTTCCCATGAGCGCCCGCTTCTCGCACTCATTTCTGATGGCTCCCGTCGTGGCAGCCATTTTGTGTATTCGCAGATCAAGTATCCTACGCAGGGCTTGGACTCTCCTTCTCTCCTCCACCGCTTAACCCCTTTGCCTACCAGATAAGTCTTATTTTAGTGTTTCTGGGGTGCTCTAAGTATCATACATGCTTTATTGTGGGTGTTTTGATACTTTGACTGTTTTGACTCTGTTAGAATGTCTACTCTGTTAGACCTTGGAGCTAATCCTAAGGCTAAGGATACTGAGGTGTCTGTGTCCCCCTTTGCTCATTGCTCCTCATGTCAGTCAGGGTTACCTAGAGAATACTCAGGTCATGTTTGCCCAGCATGCACTGTTGCCTCTGAATCCCCTGCTGGGGCCTCCAGCCATGCATTAGAGCCAATATGGATGCAAGAGTTTAAGGCTACCACCCCCATCAGATATTCCCTGCCTAAACCACCAGGTGTACCTGATGTGTCTGATTCCTCTGAGGAGGAATTATTGGTGGACTGTGATGATGATGACTGTTCAGCTGTTCCTTCATTTCAGTTTTTTGGAGACCCCTTTCGAGGCAGACCCCATTCCCTCAGCTGAGGCCCTGATCAGTGTGCTGTCCACTCTGAACATTCCATTGGTGCAGGAGGCGTCTTCTGACCCCTCTGATGTTTTCCAGGAGACTGTTAGGCCCCATGCCTGTTTTCCACCTAATCCCACCCTTGACCGCTTGGTGTCAGAGGAGTGGAAATTTCCAGACAAGAAACCATCTGTGTCTAAAAATTTGTTAAACATTATCCGTTTTCTGAAACGGACCTTAGTCAGTGGGTTCATCCCCCTAAAGTGGATGCCCCAGTGTCCAGGCTTTCTAAATCAACTGCCTTACCAGTGGCTGACGCTTCTGCTCTTAAAGACTGGACTAACAAGGAGCCTGAGACTTCTCTCAAGGCTATTTTTGCAACTGTGGGCTCTGCCCTTTGCCGTACCTTTGCCGCTGCATGGATAAATTGGGCTGTGGCTGTATTACGGTGCCCGTGATTGCTGCCTTTAGATGTCAGTTACCGGTAGGGGGCTCTCCATTGGCTGCTTGCCTTCAGCCCGCCTTGCACTGCCTATTTAGACTGAGCTTGGGTACCCTTTGGTTGCCCTTTCGTGTTGTCTTTATGCTGCTGCTCCTGCATTGTGTTCCAGCGCTTCCTGGGCCTTGTCGCTGTTCCTGCTTGCCAGTGGTATCCTAGCTCCTGTTTCCTAGTTGCCTGGTTCCTGCATCTATTCCTGATCCGGTTGGAGTTGCTGTTCCTGTTGTTCCTGCTGCTGTTCCAGGTCCGGTTGACCGTCTGCAGTGCTAATCCTCTTCATCCTCTGCTGGGTTCCTGTCACGTCATCTACCGGGTGCCTGCCGTCCCCTGGGATCCGGGCGACATTATTATTCTCTCATTGGTTATTCCAGTACGAGAGTACTGGTTCGCTCCACGGTTACCGGCTGCTGTTGCACCGGTAAAGTCACTGTTACCTCCAGTACGCGGGTACTGGTTCGCTCCACGGTAACCGGCTGCTGTTGCACTGGTAGAGTCATTGGTTTCTCCAGTACGCGGGTACTGGTTCTCTCCACTGAGTCTGGCTGCTATTGTACTTATATGAGCCATTGGTTATTCCAGTACGCGGGTACTGGTTCGCTCCATTGTAACCGGCTGCTGTTGCACCGGAAGAGTCTTGGGTTACTCTAGTATGCGGGTACTGGTTCGCTCCATTGATACTGTCTGCCGATGCACCGTATGAGTCCTTGGTTATTCCAGTACGCGGGTACTGGTTCTCTCCACTGTAACCAGCTGCTGTTGCACCGGTAGAGTCACTGTTACTTCCAGTACGCGGGTACTGGTTTGCTCCACTGTAACCGGCTGCTGTTGCACCGGTAGAGTCACTGGTTTTCCCAGTACGCGGGTACTGGTTCGCTCCACCGTAACCGGCTGCAGTTGCACCGGTGAGCCATTGGTTACTCCAGTACGTGGGTACTGGTTCACTCCATGTTTGGGGCTGTTCTGTCCTAGGCAGCCTGACAGATTGAAGGTTTCTCACAGTACACGGATACTGGTTTGCTCCTCGCTCAACCTGTGGCTAGTTTCGCTTTCAGACTACACCAGTGGTGACTGAGGTACACTGCTCGTTAATGATCCTTTCTTTTATGAGTGGCAGTCCATCTCCATCTATCTATCCTGTGGCCTCACTTGTTATCATTGGTGACTGGTTGTCTCCACCTAGCCAGTTACCTCGGCCACCTCAGCAGTGGGCTGCCTTGCCCGGTATTGGTAAGGCCGGTAGAACCTGGTAGTGTCTATTCCTGAAGGGGTTGCCTTATCCGGTATTGCAAGGCCGGTAGAGCCTTATTACCTACAGTCCCAGTGTCTTGGATGCCTTGCCCGGTATATTGGCAGGGCCGGTATAGCCTCTTTACCTGCAGTCCAGTCTCTTGGCTACCTTGCCCGGTATATTGGCAGGGTCGGTAGAGCCTTCAGTATTCCTTGCATGAGTCTCCAGGCTGCCCTGACCGGTATATGGTAAGGCCGGTAGAACCTGTATCCCATTTCATGTATCATTACTATGCTCCTATGTAAATTTCTCTAAATATATCTTGTATGTGTAGACATCTTGTGCCATCTAAGGTTGCCTTACTCGGTATTGGCAGGGCCGGTAGAGCCTGTATCCCATTTCATGTATCATTACTATGCTCCTATGTAAATTTCTCTAAATATATCTTGTATGTGTAGACTACCAGATAGGGTGCTCTCTAACTTTTCAATAAAGTTATGTTTTTACCTATCTCTGTGTCTGAGAGTCCTAACAAACCGTGACAGGCTGTTTGGACTGAACGTCTCACTTCTGCTGTCTGTCAGGGGGCCACTACTTCTGACATGTTGCATCTTCTCTCTAACATTGCTAAGGCTCAGCATCATGTCTCTGCTGCCTTGTTTGATGCTGTAGGTATGGTAGCCAGGGCTTCTACCATGTCTGTGGTGGCCAGACGGGCACTTTGGCTTAAGATCTGGTCACCTGACATGGCCTCCAAGAAGGCTCTGCTCTCTTTGCCTTTTCAGGGTTCTTCCCTGTTCAGGCCTGACCTTTAGGATCTCATCAATGAGGCCACTGGAGGGAAAAGTTCTCACTTGCCAGTGGTCTTAAAGAAGAAGGCACCTGTTAAAAGGAATCGGCTTTTTCATTCCTTTCAAGAAGACTCGCGCCAAGCGGTCCCTTAGGCTCCGCTCTCCTCATCCAAGCCTAGACAGCAATGGAGAGCCAAGTCCTCCACAAAGCTCAAGGCTTCCAAACCTCCTTCTGCATGACTCACCGAACCCGTGTCCCCACCCACAGGTAGGTGGCTGCCTACGTCACTATCTCTCAGCTTGGCAGGCCTCTGTGGTGGACCCTTGGGTTTTACAGGTGGTGGCCTCGGGATACAGGATTGCCTTCACCTCACTTCTTCCTCCATGGACCTTTGTTTCTCGTTCTCCCTTGGGAGCAGCAAAGAGATGCCTTTTCGAAGAAGCTATACAGACCCTTCTGGACAAGGCGGTCCTGGAGCCAGTTCCCCCTCAGGAGAGGGGCTTGGGATTCTACTCAAACCTCTTTGTGGTTTCCAAAAAGGATGGGGGCTGTCATCCCATTTTGGATCTAAAGAACCTCAACTCCTTTGTGGTCAGGTCCCAGTACCGCCAGGAGTCTCTGCACACAGTGATAGAGGCCATGTCTCCTGGGGATTTTCTGGCCTCTCTGGACTTCAAGATGCATATCTGCACATTACCATTCATCCAGAGAGTCGGCAGTATCTCCGCTTTGCCTGCGACAGAGGGCACTTCCAGTTTTCTGCCCTCCCCTTTGGACTAACCACGGCTCCTCAAGTCTTCAACAGAGTCCTGGAAGCATTGATCTCCATCAGAACGGCATCAGAGTGACTCCATATATGGAGACCTCCTCCAGCAGGTGCAGGACTGCATTCATGCTCACTCCCATCACGGGTGGATCATCAACTTGGACAAGTCAGACCTTGTTACTTCTCAGAAGATGGTCTTTCTGGGCCTGCTCTTCGACACTCAGAGTGGGATGGTGTTTCTGACAGATGAAGTGGCTCATCAGATTGAACTGAAGGTCCAAGCTATCATGTCTCAGGATCCGGTTCCAGCCAAGAAGTTGTCCTCCTTGGTGGGGAAGTTCATTTCCACCATAGAAGCAGTTCCGTTTGCCATGGCTCACACCAGGGAACTTCAGAGGTTTTTGATCATGGCCTGCAAGGGCCATTCAGATCTACTGGAAAGATCCCTGTCTCTCCCTCTTCAAGTGGAGCAGAGTCTCTCGTGGTGGCTCAACCTGAACAATCTCCTGAACCACAGTGATGACGGATGCCAGCCTCTCCGGATGGGGAGCAGTCCTAGGGCACTTGAGTGTTCAGGGCAAGTGGTCTCTGGAAGAATCTCTCCTTCTCATCAATGTCTTGGAGCTTCAGGCAATATTTAATGCCCTACATCATTGGATACGACCACTGCACGATTGCCCGGTAAGGGTGCAGTTGGACAACGCCACAGCGGTACTTCTTGTGCAACCTACATCAACAAGCAGGGTGACACAAGAAGTCTCGCAGCTTGGTTAGAGGTCAAGGCTATTTTATCATAGGCAGAGGAGCATGTCCCTGCCATTTCCACAGTTCATATTCCTGGCGTAGACAATATTCTGGCAGACTTCCTCAGTCGCACACACTGGACAGCGGGGAGTGGGAGCTGCATCCAGAGGTGTTCAACCTCATCATCCTGCAGTGGGGTCTACCATGCATTGACCTGATGGCAACCAGACACAACAGGAAGATGTCCAACCTTCTGCTCTCACTGGGCGGATCCCATGGCTCTGGCAGTGGATGCCTTATCAATCCCGTGGATGTTTCCTCTGGCTTACATCTTCCCTCCTGTTCCTCTGTTGAACAGAGTTCTTTGGAAGCTGTGACTGGAGCGCTTCCCAGTCATTCTGATTGCTCCGTACTGGCCACAACAAGCTTGGTTTCCGGATCTTCTGGACCTCTCTGTGGCAGAACCTCTTCTACTTCCTTTCCATCCAGATCTTCTTCTGTAGGGTTGCCTCTGGAAAGAAGATGTTCATCGTCTGGCTTTGACGGCTTGGAGACTTGAATCCTCCATTTTGAAAAAGAAAGGATTTTCTTCTGGGGTGGAGGCTACTATGCTTAGTGCCCGAAAGCCTGTTTCATCTAAGGCCTACCATCGGGTTTGGTCTACCTTCCTGGCTTGGTGTGCTGACAGGGACCTGTCTCAGGATTTTGACCTTCCTACGGTTCTTTCCTTCCTACAGGATGGTGTGGATAAGGGTCTCAGTCTGAGTTCTCTCAAGGTTCAGACTTCTTTGCTCTCTGTCCTTTTTCACAGGCATCTTCCTGATGTCAAGGTTTTCTTCCAGGGTGTTGCTCATACCCATCCAGTGTTTAAGACCTCTGCTCCTCAGTGGGATCTTAACATGGTCTTGGGAGTCCTCCAGCATCCTCCCTTTAAGTCTTTGGCTACCCTTCCTCTACTTCTGCTGATGTGGAAGATGGCCTTTCTCCTGGTGATTGTTTCTTGTTCGCCGAGTTGCGGAGCTGCATGCCCTGTCCTGTAAGCCGCCCTTTCTGGTTTTCCACAAGGACAAGGCGTGCTTCGCACTCCCAAGGGTTTCTCCCAAAGGTTGTGTCCGAGTTCCACATCAATCAGGAGATTGTGGTTCCTTCCTTATGTCTTAACCCTACTTCTAACAAAGAGGGATCTTAATCTGTTGGATGTTGTGCTTTGTCTCAAGTTCTATGTGCATTGTACTGAGTCCTTGAGACAGTATAACTCTTTCTTTGTCATTCCTGAGGGTCCGAGGGCAGGGAAGCCTGCTTCCAAGGTAACCATTGCTTCTTGGATCAAGTCCACGATTCGTAAGGCTTATGAACTTTGGAAGAAGCCTGTTCCCTTCAGGGTCACAGCTCATTCTGCAAGGTCTATTGGGGCCTCATGGGCCTACAAGAACCAGGCCTCAGCTAATCAGTTGTGCAAGGCGGCCACTTGGTCATCTGTGCACACCTTTTCTAAACACTATCGTGTGGATGTAATGGTATTGGTTGATGCCAGTTTTGGGAGGAAGATCCTGGAGGAAGCCTTGCCTGTCTAGGATCTCCTTAGTTTCTCAGTACTCTTTCACCTTTGAGCCCCATTTGCTCTAGTTCATGTGCTGTGCAACAGTTATGGGGTTTGTTTTTACCCCTGTTCAGTGTCCGTTGACAGTTTACAGTTAGTGTTGAGCTATTCATGATCTGTAGGTTCATTGGTGAGCTCTTTGGGGGCCTACACCTGGTCCTTGCCTTTCTTCCTGCCCTGGGGAACTTAATGGTTGGACATCCCAAAGTTTCCAGTAACCTGTATTGGACGACAGAGAAAATAGGATTTTAGTCTTACCTGTTTAATCCCTTTCTCTTAGTCCATACAGGTTACTGATCTCCCACCCTGTCAAGGGACTATGCTTGACGCTCCTGCGGCAGAACGTGGGGGTCCTTTCAGGTGCATGCTCACAGGAGTCTTCCTTTACCTTCTTACTACCTAGTCAATAGTTAGTCTGCAAATTTTACTGGTTGGGAATTGGCTAGCTGCAAGCTAAGGAGAGGAGGTAGGCTCCATCCAGCAGTCACTTCTCAGAATTGTTCCTGCCTACTTCAAGGGGCTGATCGCCTACCCAAAGTTACCAGTAATCTGTATGGACTAAGAGAAAAGGATTTAACAGGTAAGAATAAAATCATATTTTTGAGATGCCACCTCCTCTATACTTGTATATGGTGTGTGCTCATTCAGTCTTTTATCCCAGGTCCCAGTGTAGCTTCTTTGTAACTGTGCTCGTTTGGGTTGAATGAGCGGGCAGCTCGAATTCTGTGTATGCGACCATTAAGTAGGCGACATGACAATCTCGAGCTGTCATGCAGTGCGAGATTGTCATGTCGCCATTTTGATCATGGCGACGTGGTGAATGAGTTAAAAGGTCGCATGCTCTTAATCGTGCAACATTTCAAAAGGATACCTCACCGTTTGTCAATCATTTAAACTCATCACTTTCAAGCATCATTTCAAAACCCACCTGCTCAAGGAGGCATCTCAATAGCAATATCCTTCTCTTGCACACAGATAGTCACATTAGAATCCTTCTGCACTTCTTTCATCACACCTTGTACTTGCACTTATAATCCTCCTCCTACTGTCTCTGTATGTCATCATGAATTCTAATTAGATTGTAAGCTGCTTTGGGCAGGGTCCCTTTCCCAGTGTATGATTCCCTTGCTGCACTTTTCCCCAACAAATAATGAAATCATCATACTTAAGCTTAATGCTCTTAACCCAGTTCTGTGTTTTTGTATTGTATTATTTCAAGTTTTGTTAAGAGCTGTGTACCTGTATGTCCCTATATAAATAAAGATACATATATACAAGTGCTCCTGTTAGGGCCTTTGAAGAAGATCATCAGTTAAAAGACCTTTTGTAACCCTGTTAAAGGTGCTTAGTGAAGCAATTCGAGGACACGTTTTCCTGAGTGGTGAAAAATGTTCCCATAGCCAAACAACAGCTCAGAACAATGCACACTGAAAAGATTTTCTGAAAGCAAATAATTTTCATCAGAAGCAAGACCAGGAAGACCTAACGTGACCACCATCAGAAGACCAGTATATCAAGCATACATCATAACAGAATAGAACAGCATCTTCAGCCTCAATTGAAGCCCAGCTGAACCAGGAACGTTAAAGCAGACGTTAAGGCAAATGGCAGTCATACCAAATATTGAGAATTTCTGATTTTCAGTATGTACTAACAAAGTATTTTTTACTTTCGTTACTGAAAATGATGTATTTTTGTTTGAGAAATACTGTATATTTTGTCAAACAAATTAATTTTTCAGAAATGCTGAAATAAAAGCAGATTGTGGTAGTGGACTCGGACCCTACTAGCTATATATATTATAATTTGTATGTGTTTATACAGTGATAGCCAAAAGTTTGAGAACACCTGCTTGAAATTAGGGTTATTTTATAACTGGAAATGTTTCAAGTTGCATAACTTTCTTGAAATACATTATATTACAACAGACAAAATATAAGGAGTATCAAAGCAATGTTCATGAACATTGAAAATTGTATGTAAATCTTGGATTCCTTGGTATAGCCACCCTTTGCCTTAATAATAACCTTACAAATACTAGGCATTCGGTTAACCGGTTTCGGCAGGACATCCTCCGACACGACTTCCAAGCTCTCTGCAGGAATACCCAGAGGTGTAGGGTACTTGTGGGTAGCTTTGCTTTGATGACTTCTGTGATATCCATCCCATACAGATTCTATGGGACTGAGATCATTATAATGAGTTTTCCTTAACTTTCTTTACTTGATAGATAGTTCTTACACAATTTTGAGGTGTGTTTATGGTCACTGTCTTGCTAAAGAATAAAATACTGTCCAGTTAGCTCTGATCCTGATTGAATGGCTTGCCCTTGAAGTATGCATTGATAGCCATGCTGGATCAGCTTTCCACGGACCATGTAAAGATCACCAACAATTTTGTCATCAAAGCAAACTCAGAACATGACATTACCTCCTCCATGCTTGAATCTGGGAACCACACATACAGAACTCCTGCACTCCCCCTCTCTGGAACCTAAAAATACGGCGTGGTTGGACCCAAATATTTAAAACTTTAAATTACTGGCCCACAAGACACATTTCCACCCCTCAAATGTCCAGTTTCTCTGTTCTTTGGCCCAGGCAATGGTTTTGTTGCAACGGTTCTTCCAGTTAGGCCACCTTCATGCAATTTCCCCTGAACAGTTGATGTTGGAGACAACTGTATTTCTAATAGCATTTCGCTGAGCTTGCATATCGAGGGCCCTTTACTGCTGGTTTTGCAGACTTGTGACTCAAATCAACTTGTATACTGATTATGAGGTCACTCTTGGCCTGCCTGACTTGTTCAATCCTCATGAGGGCCAGTTTCTTCAAATCGTTCTGTGGCCTTAGCCATGCCAGTTATGGACACTTGCAAAGCCCTTGAGATATGTCTTAAAGATTGACCTTCGTTTCTTAAAGTAATTTCAGTCTGTCTTTTATCTTTGAATAACTGAGCATAATTTGCCATTTTCTGCTCCATTTCATTCAGGAATGACAAACTTGTGCCTATACTACCTATATTTATAGTAATCATGTACTCTGACCTGTTAACAATAACTGGTGACTAATTGTTAAATAGGTACCAAGCTAGTTAACTCTGGCACTCAAAGGGTTACCTCAGAGAACATCTAACAAGGACACTTTTACACTTAGGCTAATGTTTTAACACTGTGTTTAACACAGTTCAGACTTTTAACTGACTTGAGACTAAAATCCCAATGCTTTGGTTGCCGTTTCAGTTGCATTTAAGAATTTAATTTTTTAATGCATTTCACTAGTGATGATCGAGCACCCCGATGCTCGGGTGTTCGGGTGCTCTGGCCGAGCGCCCCCGGAGGCTCGAGTGCTCGGCCGAGCACCCGAGCCCCATTGAAGTCAATGGGAGGACTCGAGCATTACACCAGGCACCCCCTGCTCTGATGAGGGGAGGGTGCCTGGTTCATAGGAAAAGGTCAGAAAATGATGGAAACACCACAGACAGGGACAGCATAGGGAGGATGTCTGGATGCATCTTGGACTCCAACGTCGCTGCTGGGAACGATGTTTCGCCCGTAGTACGCCATTTTTACAGACTGACCGTAAAACACACAAAAAGGAAGATAAAAACTAATCTGCGGCTAGGCACACTAAACAATATGTGACGCTAATCTGCGGCTAGGCACACTAAACAATATGTGACGTTAATCTGCAGCTAGGCACACTAAACAATATGTGACGCTAATCTGCGGCTAGGCACACTAAACAATATGTGACGTTAATCTGCGGCTAGGCACACTAAACAATATGTGACGTTAATCTGCGGCTAGGCACACTAAACAATATGTGACTCTAATCTGCGGCTAGGCACACGAAACAGAATGTGACGTTAATCTGCGGCTAGGCACAGTGAACGGAATATGTGACGTTAATTTGTGAATTTGCACACTAAACAGAATGTGACAATAATCTATGGCTAGGCACACGTTTAAAATGGCCCTTTTTGTCGCTGCGTTGTAAAATCATTGGCCCTGTGCACCTAACAGAATATGTCAGCTTGTCACTGCACTGTGAAATATTTGTCCCTGTGCACCTAGTACAATGTCACCTTAGAACATGTCCCCCCCCACAAAAAAATGAAATTCTGCCACCCCCAAAAAAAATTAAATGCTGCCCCCACACACAACAGTCCTAAAAAGGACTTTTGGGTCTTGAAAGAGTTTCAACAATTTTATTCTCCCTACACTGACTTTCTGTGCATCTAGTATTATATGTCACCTTACATATATCCCCCCCACAAAAAAAAGGAAATTGTGCCCCCCCAAACAAAATATAAATGCTGCCCCCACACACAACAGTCCTAAAAAGGACTTTTGGGTCTTGAAAGAGTTTCAACAATTTTATTCTCCCTACACTGACTTTCCCTGCCTAAGCGCATCTCTCCCTGGCTAAGAATGAGCCGAACTCGCGCGTCGGGTGCTATACAGCACCCGATCACGGGTTCTGGCCAGCCAATCAGTGTAATGCCAGCAGCCAACATGGCTGCTGGCATTACACTGATGTCAGAGCCTCCCCGCACGTTTATTGGCTGAGCAGCAGCCGCGAAACGTGCGGGGAGGAGACCCGAACATGGCGGGCGAGCACATGCGGTACTCGTACGAGTACCGCCATGTGCCGAGCAGAGCGATGCTCAAGCCGAACCTAGCTTCGGCCGAGCATGCTCGCTCATCACTACATTTCACTTATGATTATCTGCTTATAAAGTACACGTATCATATATAATGAAATACTGATTAAAAGCACATCATGAACCTGGTTTCAAGCAGATGTACTCAAACTTTTGACTATTACAGTGTATGTGTGTGTGTATCATATATATATATAATTGCAGATGTAGTCTTTCTTTATTGTGAAGAAACTGCTGGCTACAGCTTGTACCAATGTATTAAACTGCAGCTGTGCCTGCAGTTCTCATTGCTGTACCTAATCATATATATGTGTGTTTGGAGACAGGATTGTGCTAATTATGGAATGCCGTACAGGCACTTCCTACAGCAAAAGAAAAATCATTTGTGTCAGAATGATTTGGTAAATTGTTTTCTACCTATGGGGATTAAACCAATCTTACTGACCTCTTATTTGGTTAGTCAGAATTTCTGTGAAGATTTTCATTAGCAAGCAAAATTCTAAGTCCCCTCAGCCTTGACGTTGGAGGTCTAGCAGTTTTCTCACCTCCCTGGTCCTCCAGCATCTGTAACTAAAAAAAAAAAAAGGTAATTAAAACAAAAACAGAAAAAAAACTTGATACCTTACCATCACGTCCCCTCCGACGCCTCTTACTGTAAAGAACCCCCCTTCATCCTGCTGGGGCCATTCCCCAAGCCAGAATGATGGAAGAACGAACAATGATTGGATGGGTGATGTTACAAGTATCCATGACCCCTCCAGCTAGATGCTGATTGGCTGAGAGGTGAGGTAACCCCACAGTCCCAGCTAATGGGCTCATGGAAACTTATTTCAACAGGGATGGCTGTATAAAAGCCATTCCCTGTTTGTATTTCCCTCCTTCTGGCTCAGACAACAGCACAAGCAGGATGAATAGGGGTGTGTTTCAATATTGTAGGCGGAAGGGATGGTGACTGCAGGGTAGCAGGGATTTTCTTTTAATTATTTAACCCTTTTTAGTCACAGATGATGTAGTTTGTGTTCTGATCTTGCATATTCAGTGTAATTTGGAAGTTGGACTGGTATTATGTTAATAATTCAATAAAGCTGTGGCCTGGTTTTTCATCCATACATGGTCTCTGTGTCTTACTTGATCTCTACCATATAACCAAGACAAGAAACATGCAATATTCCTTACACTTTGCATTCAGTCTGAAACAAATGCAGAAGTGTACTTCCTACATTACCTCCCCCACTCATTGATACTGCTCAAAAATGCATTGCTCACCTCTCCTAGCAATGAAAGGGTTAAGAGTCAGGAAGAGGAGGAGGTGATGTAGGGCTAAGACAGGAAGTGCCTGCAAAGCATGCCCTATTCCCTATTTAGCATACAATATGAATCTAAATAAAAAAAAAAATAGCTGAAATGGCTTGTAGAGCAGAGAGAGGTGATTTTAAAAGCTCTGTCAAAATCACCATAGTTGTTTTTAGGTGATAGGGTCCCTTTAAACTCAAACATTTTCCAGAAATAAGGTATATTAACTCTAGTAATGTCTGGCTAACGTAGCTCACATATGGATACCTGAGTGTAAATCTGACCATTTTCCTACTAACTCTTATTAACCTCTAAAATACTTTTAGCCATGTGTTTAAATTATTAAAGTAGTATTAGGATTGGTGTGTTTTTTTTTCTTTTACTTACCTACTTCCTAAGATAATGCACACTTTATTACTGGCACTTCTGCATTCTGCGGCACACTGAATCTTTGGCACAGCGGCGCAGGACTTCCCAGTGCTGTAATTCTCCTCCCACCTCCCTCCCTGCTGTCCCAGGGAGCGTGTTCACACTTCCCTTCATAGTGATGTGCATCATATCTATCTTTACAGCAAGCCCAGTATAATGATAAACGGAGCTTGCTGTAAAGATAGACGCAATTCACCCCTCTACGAAGGGAAGCGTGAATGCGATCAAGCTCAGTATAGTGATAAACGGAGCTTGCTGTAAAGATAGACACGATGCACACCTCTACAAAGGGAAGCGTGAACACAATCAAGCTCAGCATAATGATAAATGGAGCTTGCTGTTAAGATAGACAGAGTGAACGCAATCAAGCTCAGTATAATGATAAACAGTGCTTGCTGTACAGATAGACGCAATTCACACCTCTACGAAGGGAAGCGTGAATGCGATTAAGCTCAGGATAGTGATAAACAGAGCTTGCTGTAAAGATAGATGCGATACACACCACTACGAAGGAAAGTGTGAACGCGCTCAAGCTCAGTATAGCGATAAACGGAGCTTGCTGTAAAGATAGATGCGATACACACCACTACGAAGGGAAGTGTGAACGTGCTCAAGCTCAGTATAGTGATAAACGGAGCTTGCTGTAAAGATAGATGCGATACACACCACTACGAAGGGAAGTGTGAACGCGCTCAAGCTCAGTATACTGATAAACGGAGCTTGCTGTAAAGATAGATGCGATACACACCACTACGAAGGGAAGTGTGAACGCACTCAAGCTCAGTATAGTGATAAACGGAGTTTGCTGTAAAGATAGACGCGATTCACACCTCTACGAAGGGAAGCGTGAATGCGCTCAAGCTCAGTATAGTGATAAACAGAGCTTGCTGTAAAGACAGACACGATGCACACCTCTATGAAGGGAAGTGTGAACGCGATCAAGCTCAATATCATGATAAAGGGAGTTTGCTGAAAGATAGACGTGAGGCACACCACTATGAAGGGAAGCATGAACGTGTTCCCTGGGGCAGCTGGGAGGGAGGTGGGAGGAGAATTACAGCACTGGGAAGTTCTGCACCTCTGTACCGAAGATTCAGTTTGCTGAAGTGCCAATAATAAAGTGTGCGTTTCTTAGGAAGTAGGTAAGTAAAAGAGAAAAAAACACCAATCCTAATGCTATTTTAATAACTTACGCACCTGGAAAAAGTCTTTTAGAGGTGAAAGTTCCCCTTTAAGCCCTAACTCTTTCTGCTGTTTGGGAAAGACTACTGAAGATTTCACTGTACGCCGAGAGGCCTGCATAGCCTCTTGTCATAAATATAATAAATTACACCTGGGCAAAATACAGCTCGTGGGCAGATCTAATCTGTCCATTGGGTCTGGCTGTTCAAATACAGCAGGGTCTCTCTATGGAGAAAGTATCACTTCTGGATTTCACTTCAAAAGAAGAATGATTCTTTTATAACAAAGCAAAAAACCTGTGCAGAGAGAGAGAGGGAGAGAGAGAGAGGGAGACTTGATACACTCTTCTAGCAGTAGCACAGCTGTCACTCAGAAGTACAATAAACAACTATTTACACTCATGGAGGAGACTGGTAGGGTATAAGTGATACCTTTATTGGCTAACTAAGTGGCTCCAGGATACAGACTTTCAAGGCAACTTAGGTCTCTTCTAAAAGCTTATTTAGAATGAAAGCTGAATACAAAATACATGACAGGTTATACACTCATGCAAATTTTGTTTACATTTAAATTCCACTTGAAGTGAATGACTTATCACTGTTGTCTTGTGTAATAATTCCCTAGACTTCAGTAGAGGCTGAGTGGTACAAGATGTATTTCTCTTTTGCTGTTTCGGTATATTAGTGTGTAGGGAGTTTGTGATTGCAGCCAAAGATAGCTAAGTCCATACTTCCCAAGTGTCCCTCTTTAGGAGAGACAGTCCCTCTTTTAGACCCAAATCCCTCCGTCCCTCTTTCCCACCGTAATGTCCCTCTTTTTAGGAGATCAGATTGTGTTGTATGTATATAAGTGTATCACATTGCGCACCAGCAATAAAACTTACATTATTGTTTCTTTAAATGTTTGTATATGTGTTTATAAATTAATGTGCTTAAATAAAATACTTTGGTCTTGTTATAAGTCATTTATTAGGTAACACAAGGAGGTGTCTATAGGTCATGAAAGAGCATAAAAATTCTTGTTAATTCCCCGCCCACCAGCCACACCCCCAGCAATACCCCCTAAAACACAATTGTCCCTCTTTGGCAATTTGAAATGTTGGGAGGTATGTAAGTCTATGGAATATATGGGTTAACCCTTAAAGCACTAGTGAGGTGTGCATCCCATCCCTTACAATGCATTGCACACCCATCTGGCAGCCAAAGGGCCCAAAATATGTTTATTGTGTGGGATAATGTGACATAAATTGCTTGTTCAGGTTCAGGCCACAGTTAAGGAAGGTCAACAAATAAAGCGTGTCTGAGGGGTTAAAAAGTTTGGCTGGATGGGAGTACCCTGTTTTACTCATCAGGAAAGGCACTCTGATATAGATATATATTTTTAAATGAAACATTACTGTGCTGTTAATTCTATTACACTGTCATGTTTGTTTGTAAAGACCAATGATCAATCAGAAGGCAAAGTGTCCCTTGCCGCAGCTGTTACTGAATGTATCACTAAGCAGAAAAGTGTGGGGTCCTGATGACATTAAGGTTCAGTACAGTACATCATGCTATCACTATGTAAGTATGCAGGGGCAGATTTCCCAATAAGGAAAGTAGGCAAGTCCCTAGAGCTCCCTATCTTGAGGGGCACCTCAGCTGTGCTGGCCACACCCACATTCCGCATTGTGGGTGTGATCAGGGTAATCGCCATGTCAATGCACCAGTTTACATACCTCTTTACAGGCTATTATTTCACCCTTTAGATGCTAGAGAGATTTCCAAAGCAGTGTAATGCAATGCGATGGCGATCTCTCTAGCAACTAAGGGGTTAAAGCTTCTTTCCGCTCTTTCTTGTTATAGTCCAAGGGTATTTTCTGTGCCAGAAAACAGCAAATGGGGCTAGGGACGGAGTCATATGAGGAATGGGGGTGTGGTCATGGGCAGAGCTAAGGGCACCTAGAATGCCTTTCCTAGTTGGCGCCTTGGGATGTAAATCTGGCCTTGTGTATTGTCTGTTGAAGAACTGCAAATCCATGTTGCTTCTTGTCTGTGGCATATTTGTGGCAGATTGTAAAATAATTGTCTGGGTGTCCAAACCACCTACAACTTCCAGTTCTATTGGGTTCAAAAATGAACAAATAAAATATATTTTTTTAATTCAGTTTTGCCAGTATTGTTCCACAACTTGTCATTCCACAAGCAGATTAATTACTTCCAGTGTTACTCAGCACATATATGGAAGCACGTCCATATGAACTGGTTAATTGTGATCTACTTGTTTACGGTTTAGAAGTTCTATTTTGTTGTTTTGCTTTTAACCCCTTAACAACTGTCCGATACAGCAGGGGGCGGCTGTTAAGGACCACAGAGCTTTTATGGGTTGTTTTTCCGCAATGAATTCTTGGATGGCAGATCGGCGTGCAGCAGTGCTGCCATCCCAGAATTCCATGATGTGCCGGGACGGTCACCGGCCCTTAAAGTGGAACTACCACATTAGGTAAAGTCGACCTGCAATACTTAGGCAGGTGGCAACTAGCTTAATAATAGTGTTTACCTCTCAAAAGTAGCCGCTTGTAAAGTAATCATTAATCTTCTGCGACTGACGGCCAGGTTAGTGCAATCTGTGTGCCTGCACAGTCAGTCCCTTCCGGTGCCGTTCTGGCCAGTGTAATGCTTCTGAAGGGAGACTGGGATTGACAGCACAGGCACGGAGACAAGATGTCTGCGCTGATGCCTGGCTTCCGGTCTCTGAAGCTTAATGATTACTTTACAAGGGGGTACTTTTGAGAGGTAATATAACTATTATTAAGCTACTCGCCACCTGCCTATTTTTTGCCGGGTGACTTTACCTAATGTGGTAGTTCCGCTTTAATGTCCGGACCAGTGTGACAGTCCTGGCACATCATACGTCACAAAGGTGTTAATCACATCGAGGCTGATGGAACTGGAGCAATTCTGAAACAAACCAAGTCACCCCATTCCACCAGACAGTTGTAACCCCCCCCTCCTGTGGACTTAAAGGGATAGTAATGTTTCACAATAAAAGCAGCTTCAATTAATCTTCATAATGTTTGGACAGTGGAGAGTGTTATTTCAATTCTGTCAGAGGTGTAGTTCAAGGGTAATTGAATGATAAAGTATCCAACTCCCGCCCCTTTTACTGATTAACACTGCTCACCTCAGAGCAGCAAGACTGTCCGGATGGATCGCAGAGAGGGACAATCTTCAGTGAGCATAAGGGAAAAAACTGAAAAACCTGTCAAGGGGGACAGGGTTTTCCTTATGATCACAGTAAGAAGATTGTGCCTTGCTGTGAGCTGTCCGGTCAAGAGACCAGATTCCACATCTGAGGGGAGGTGGCTTACAGTAGGTAAAAGGGGAGGGAGGGGGATACTTTATCACTCAATTACTCTTGAACTACAATTCTGACAGTATTGATATAACAGTCTCCATGGACCAAATACTATGAAGATTAATTGGAGCTGCTGTTTTGTGAAACATTACTATCCCTTTAAAGGGCTGGATACAGAAACAAATGATAAGCTATTTTGCAGCAAGCCAGCTGCACAATAGTGAACAAATGAAGATGCTCGTTGTGTGAAATGGGGCTTTTAACTCCTTAAATCTGCTTTCCCAATGTGTCAGACTTCTCTAGCATACAAGAGGTTAAAATACTCATTTAAATAAATAGCCATTTAGGATTATTTTCTTTGCCAGTTCCTGTAGAATTGACTTGCTCCAGAATCGCTGCAGTTTTTTCAGTACATTAGTCTCAATGTGGTAATTCTTCTTTGATGCATATGATTTTATGTTACAGATTTAGTATGCCTGTTCTTAGTACATATGCCCCTCTAGATCCTCAAACTAGTAAACTGATACTTGTTACTGTACGAGCCCAACCTAGCCATGGTTTATCCTCTATTCATGCTGCAGGGTACGAAATTCCTGGGTGCCAGCCTGTCTATGGCAACCTAAAATTCTCCAAGGCAGTCACGCAAAATCCTCTCCTACCCTCTGGGACAGGTAAATACATGTGATGTCTTGTCAGTTTGTTTATGTTCTCTTTACGGAAAGCTACAGAAACGAATGCAAATCAAGGCCATTTTTGTCTCCTCTGGATATTATTACATGTGAAAAAGCTATACATGGATTTGTATTGACCATTCCTATTATAATGTATGGGGACATTTATAAATTTAAAAGAAAACGAACACTAATAAGAATCCTGATTTTCCTTAACACCTAAAGGACCAGACTGGTGTTCAACTCATTGAGAAGCACAACCTTCCGGTCCTTATGCTGTTAACCATTTGAGTGCCAGAGGGGTATGCATAAAGGTGTGATAAAGAGGAGATAATGTCTCCATTGTTTTAAACTCTCCAAGTCTTATGTTATTCTATGGAGCCAATGCACTAAAATTTTGCCAGCTTAAAAGATCTTAGTGCACTGACTTCATAGAATAACAAAGGAACTGAGACATTATCAGACTGCAGATATGATCTGCTCTTTATCACACCTTAGTACATCACTCCCTGTAGTCTATAAGTAAAGCTCTCCAATAGAATAACACAGGAACTGGTGAGTTTATCTCACTGGGGAAGTTATCGGTTCACTTTGGAAATGTCGCCTTTTATTTAGCAACCAAGAAAACAGCGCAATCATAATGTTGCATGGTTCAAAAGAGCAACATCAGAATCTCGCCCGCATGAAAACAGTGAGATTCTGATACTGCAGGCTTAAAGCAGAACTTTCTTGTTAATAACATTGCCCCCCCAATATAGTTCTAACCTAGCAATAGACAAAGTATTACTGCCTTTAAGCTCAATAAATTTATTGCTGAAAAAAGACTTCTTCTGCAGGAACCAGAGAACAGACAGCGCAGACATCTTGGAGGAAATGTACCCCTGAGTCTGCTCTGTTTGTCCTGTTCACTGCCAGCATTGGTTGTGACGTTTCTTGGTGCCTTAAGGCACCGGAAGGGACTGAACGAGCAGGAGCACAGAGGTTCTTTTGTAAGCTCTGTGCAGCCCGATGCCTGCGAATTAAGTCTTTTTTTTAGCAGTAACCTGGATTTATTGAGCTTAAAGACAATAAGACTTTGCCTATCGGTTAGAAATATATTGGAGGGCAAAGTTATTAACATGAAAGGTCCGCTTTAAGTGGCCATGATGTATAGTTCAAAGCCCTCTGTCTGTCCTTTACATTCCTTTGCTGACTTCCATGTCTCTCTGTTGGTGAGGTCTCCCCGTGCTGAGCAGGACACAATGTGAAGGTTTGTAAACGTATCCCCTAAATCAGCGTAATTTAGAATACCAGTATTCGTGTAAACCAAGAGCGTTTGTGAATTATGGGAGTTGTAGTACAACTTGTTTTATACTATATGGTACTACAAGTGTGATCATTAGTTCACTTACATTTCGTATATTCTGTCTTCCCGTGCTGAGCAGGATACATTGTTTGCTTATTTACAAAAGGTAAGGGAACTAATAATCACTCGTAGCACCACATAGTCTAAAATAAGTTGGACTACAACTCCCATAATTGACAAATGCTCCTGGTTTACACTTACCGGTATTTTAAAATTACGCTGATTTAGGGGATAGGTTTACAACCCTTCACATTGTGTCCTGCTCAGCATGGGGAGACTGCACCAACAGGGAGACACGGGAAGTCCGCAAAGGATTTAAAAGGACAGACACAGGGCTTTGAACTATACATCACAATCACTTAAGCCTGAGATATCAGAATCTTGCCGTTTTTCATGCGGGCGAGATTCTGATGTCACTCTTTTGAACCATGCAGCATTATGAATGCAATGTTTTCTTGGTTGCCAAATAAAAGGTGAAGTTTCAATAGGATACCGAAGTTATATACTGTTTATCACACCTTAGTACATCTCCCCCTATAGTCTATAACTAAAGCTCCCCTATAGAATAACATAGGAACTTGAGAATTTATTTCACTGGAGAAGTTATCTCCTCTTTATCTCACCTTAGTGCATATCCCCCCTAGAGTACATTGCCTAGGGGAGACTGGGATGTAAATCCTGCCCTGTCTATCTGCACTTTGTCCTTGTACACTAATGTCACAAGTCTTCTCTCACAGAAAGAGTAAATGGAGCAAACCAACTGTGCCAGAGGGGCCAAATAAAATTCTTACTGATTTAAAGGAGGTTTTTAACCACTTGAATGGTAAAGAGACCTCAGACACATTGCAAATCATTCTGGGGTTAGAAATCCCCATTTAAATAAATGGAAAATTTGAGAATGCTCTTGTCCCCTGTGGTGCAATTGGTTGGCTCCAAAATTATTTCATTAATCCAGTTATACGTTTCGATCAGGGGCCTGCAGGTTTTTTTGGCAGTGACTTCTTTCATGAAAAATGTTTAATGGAACAGTAAAGGTTTATTAATATCACATATAAAACATACACACCATGAATGTATCCGCTTCACAGTATTTCTGTAGACTGATGACATTCTGTAGACATCAAGGCACTCAGGAGGCATCTAGGAGTAGAGGGGCATCTGGTTCATGTGTCTGAATACGAGGCTCCCTGCATCCTGGGCTCTTGCAAGACACTGGGACTATATTCTGTGTCCTGCTCTGGGGCCTTGGGGATTTAACTAGACAGCAAGAGCCAGCGGGGTGGTCCACGCACTCGGCCGGTACGCTGAACATTTCTGCTGCCATCTTATCATTTGTTGACATTCCAGTCTCCCACACGCAAATAGCCTTGGTGATGGAGTATGAGACCATCTAGGAGGAAATTCAGTGGAGCACAACCCAGAAGAGCTCCAGGACTGCTGGGGACACTGTGTCATGGGATCAAAGGGAAAAATCAGAGCACCTGATCACGTGGACATGGGAGCTGACCAAGTCCAACATGGAGAGAGATCCCTGCAAACAAGTCGGACGCAGAGCCTAGTGGTGACGAGCAGGGAAGTGCTATGTCTATTGAGGTGAAGGTACACCCCAAGGAAGGATGTCAGAGTGTAGGAGGAAATTCAGTGGAGCACAACCCAGAAGAGCTCCAGGACTGCTGGGGACACTGTGTCATGGGATCAAAGGGAAAAATCAGAGCACCTGATCACGTGGACATGGGAGCTGACCAAGTCCAACATGGAGAGAGATCCCTGCAAACAAGTCGGACGCAGAGCCTAGTGGTGACGAGCAGGGAAGTGCTATGTCTATTGAGGTGAAGGTACACCCCAAGGAAGGATGTCAGAGTGTGGGTTCCCAACTTGCACCCCTAAACAGAGCACTAGTGAGCTCTGCTGCAGAGATTATAGTGAGGAGAGAAAGAGATCACCAAACTGGTGGTTGGTCTGCAATGGGACCCAGAAGAAAGGAGGCCATCTGTACAGATCTGGTACCCAACAGTCACCACAAGGCCTAGGAGACCCTAGTGTCCACAGAGCCAGGTGGAACCCCAACAGCAGAGTAGTACGAGTCAAGGAGAAGGTACATCAGCATCCCTGAAGAGGCAGTCATGATCCTCACCAGACCACAACCGCTCCATGCACCAGGGACAGCCTGACCTCAGACACTGAGGAGCAGCACTCTGCTTTGTACAGTGTTTGTAGTAAATTTTAATACTGGGCTGTATTGTAATATATAAATCCAAGAAACCTCAAAAACAGCACAAACACAAAGAAAACATAAGTAGCATCTAAGTGTAATAGTCTTTAATACAACATCTCACGAAAATAAAAAGAATTGCACTTACAATAGCCCTTCTTGGGCTTTATGCGTTGGGTATAGGTCTTTATCCTCGTGGCCCCAAACTTTGGACTTTGTTACTTCTATGTGCCTCTCTGTCCTTAGAAGATCCGTCTTCTGTGTGCCGAATCCAATATTTGCTTTAAGCGATAAATCCTTACTCGTTCATGCAAATAATCCAAACAGTTCAGCGTAAGTGAAGGGACCGGAGCAATCCCTTCGCTGTTTCTTATGCCCGCCCGAAACCTCGTGGCGGCTGCGGCATCCAAATTGCCGGTACTAAGGATGAAGGACCGGGGCGGAGTAATGGATCTCAAAGGGGGCGTGGGAGGGACCCAATAGTGGCGAATAGGGAATGAGTCTGAAGCGCCCTAACGTTTTCGCAGACGTACCGTCTGCTTCTTCACGGGGCAGAAAAAAGCTGTATTGTAATATGCTGAGTTACTGTGTCATTTAATATAAGGGATGGATTTTGTTAGGTACCAATTGTACCTAAAGAAATAGTGAGGGAGGTGTATGTGCATATTCTGTGTAATATATATTTATCTGTGGTTAATGTGATGCCATTATTTCAGCACCTCGGATGAATCAGTTTACCAACACCAAGGTGTCTGCATGTGCTCAGGATCAACATTTTCCTGATTGTGTCCATGTTCTAGTAAACAATGAGAACATTCCTTGACATCCCCCAGCAAGCTGGAGAGATGGTACCAGGTAGGGGGCAGTGTATGCTGTGGCCAGCCCAGAGTTCCAGGGACCTGGATATAAATGTAGGGACCACTGCACAAACAGTTAGTTATTCTTGGTCTGTTCCTGTGGGGTGGATACAAGCTTCAGCTGTACTCCTGTGCTCAATGTGCCTCTGATGTCTTGTAAGCTGTGATACCCTAGATAAAGATGAGTTATACCTTCTTCCTACCTGATCTTCATCCTTACATGTGGTTACTAAGAGCCCACGGTGGAGCTCCTAGTTGGATGCAGGGGTTGTCCCATTGCAGTGTGTTTATACGTTAATATGGTTATTCTCCACATGCCCTAAGCGCCAATAGCTGGAGATGCTGTCGCAGTTCACAGAAACAAATCCTCCTTATTCTGGGAAATTGGGGATCTTGCCATAGTTTTCTATGCAGGCATCAGATTACACATATGGCATTCAGTTCGCCATATGTCACAGTTCTTCTCCGAACTCTGTGCTGCAATCTCACTGTCCTCATCCACAAACATATTGATAACCCTTCTTCACCTCCCCACTACCTCAATCGCTCCCTTTTCCAGCTTCGTACCTGAATTTTCTTTAACCCGTTGGATGCTAGAGGTCTCCAACACAATGTGATGCAATCCAACATGTGGAGAATCCCCTGGTTTCAGAAGGGTGCCAGCATTCAGTTCAGCACCAGTCTTTTCTAGACTTCTGATTTTGACTGAAGGCAAATTGTTTGGCGAGGGTACTTCTGCTGCAGCTACTGGAGCAGTTAAGCTTGGTGGCAGCAGTGGTAGCTCCACATTCGGAAGCCAGAACAACCCAACTGCTGGCTCTGTCCCAACAGGGCTCCTGGTTTGTGGCACAGAGCGGCTTGTTCTCTGGGTTTGGGTCTGGCCCCAAAGGAGCTCCATGAAGCACCCCACATTCTGTATGTCTTTCAGCATGGAAAATGGCTGCGTGCAGACTGGAGCTGCTCAGATGTCTAGTCTTTGCTCAGTGCATTCACAAAGGGGAGCCTTAGGTGTGCTGACCACACCCATGATCTGAATTGTGGGTATGGCCAGATCAAGCTCAATGTCCCTGCACCAGTTTTATACCAGTTTACAGGCTATTATTTAACCCATTTGATGCTAAAGAGATCGCCACTAAAAATTATAAAATGGTGATCAAGCGGAGATGACGTCTCCAGTGATTAAACATCTCCAGTTCCTATGTTATTCCATAGAGCCAATGCACTAAAATTTCAAAAGCTAGAGAGATCTTAGTACATAGACTCCATAAAATAACATAGGAACTGGAGAATTGATATCACTGCAGAAGTCATCTCCACTTTTTCACCTTCCTATAACACCTTAGTGCATAACACCCTAAGTCTTCCAGTTCAGAATCACATGTGGTGCTACCCAGCAATCTCCTATGGATGGGTTTGTACACTTAGCTGAAGCAATCTATGGCACTGTTCATGCGACTCTCTGAAATTTGCTGCTGTGAACCACAAACTTTCCCTTTATGTCTATCCCCACTGCCAGCTAAGAGGGTAAGTGTGCTGCCCACCCAATACCTCCCCAGTGTCCATCTTTAGGAGAGTCAGTGCCTCACTGAGACCCAAATCCCTTTTCCACCCTAGTCTCCATGGGCCAACACTAGAGGAGCTGCAGCCATGCACAGTACAGACTGCCCGCGTCGTGGCTAATATGGAGTGGGGCACTCCGAATTCAGACCATAGAAGATGCGCAGAGAGGACTACGGTCTGAATTCGGAGCTCCCCGCTCCGTATCAGCCACATTGCAGGCAGTGTGCGCAGCTGTCTCTACTGAGCATGACGGCTTCTGACAAACTTCCTTAGCGAATTATAATATAGGATACTTTGGTCTTGTTCTAGATAGTTTATTCAGTTACACAAAGAGGTGTCAACTGGTCATGAATAATCTAAAAATCTGTGCTAGTGCCCTGCCCACAAGCCACGCTCCTAGCAACACCCTCAAAACAAAAGTGCCCCTCTGTAGTCATGTGAAATGTTGGGAAGTATGCCCCCCCCCTTTGGCTGACCAGAGCCATTCTGAGACTGTATAGCTCAGCCCCAGGCTTTTGAACATCTTCTCTTAAAGGGATAGTAATACTTAAGTATTACAAATCCCTATATTAAAGCCCTAGTAAAAAAAAAAACGTATTGCCCCCAGTGTCATCTCTCAAACCTTTATGGTTTGAGAGATGATCGCATCTAAAGTTGCCCTCTCCCTCCCCCTTCCCCGTAGTCAGCATTCTATCTGACTCAGGGAAATCCGGTCAGAGATCATCAGGTGGCTCTGCAGCAGAGCCGCAATCGCATTAACTAAAAAAAAAAAAACTTTCACTAAAACTGTCTTCTACGTGTACTTGCAAACCAAGCACACGTAGAAGACCATTTCAGTGAAAGTTTTCCTTTTTAGTAACGCAATCCGGTTGTGCTGGAGAGCCGCCTGAAAGTCGTACGACTCTGTTCCCTGCAGTCAGCTAAAATGCTGACTACGGGGAAGGGGGAGGGAGAGGGCAACTTTAGATGCGATCATCTCTCAAACCATAAAGGTTTGAGAGATGACACTGGGGGCAATACATTTTTTTTTTTTTTTACTAGGGCTTTACTATAGGGATTTGTAATACTGAAGTATTACTATCCCTTTAAATGAGTAGATTTAGGAAAATGATTATTTCCCTTTTAAATTTGTGCATTATATAATATTTAATTATAATTGAGAGATTGCCACCTGTATTATTATTATTTTTCTCAGCTGTACATTATCATCATTTTTCTCTCTCAGGCCCAAAAAGGTAATCAAAAACAGTTTTCTGAATAAAATTTTAATTACAAAAATAAATTGAAAACCCGCAAGACTGCAATAATTATTTCCTAATTTAATTTTAGATTTCGAATGTTGCTGTATTTGTCTCATGGAGAGTTTAGCAAACCAAGGCGTTTAATTAGTGTTTTTTTGATCATTTCACCAATATTGAGAACGGGACTGGAACTTTAACCCCTTTAGTACCAGTGGTGTGTTGTGTTTCCCTCTGGTCCTCAAGGTTAAAGTAAAGGAGGGGACCAGACATCCATGTTAGGGAAATTAAACCCTTCCGGACCAGACGATCTACAACACAATGCTTTAAATTGCTTACCTCTCTGGCATTCAAAGGGTTAAGAGTTTTTAATGTGGATTTTAATCATCCTGCTCCAGAGATAAATGATACTGTAGCAATGAATGAAAATCTTCCAGCATACATTGTAGAGGAAGTTCAAGAAAGTGTCCGTTGAAGCAGAACCATTCAGCAAGTTAATACCTAAATTCTATTTCACTCTTCAATGCATCATAAGCCTGTTAGAAAACTGTCTCGCTCATCCTTTAACCCCTACCACAAAGAGAACTGTATATCTCTTAAAGTAATAGTGTCATCATTGCACTTGCACTAATAATCATTTCTCATACCTAATATAATCCACATGAATGGCCTACGTCTCACTCTACCTCTCATATATATCGATCTGAGGGGCAAATGCATAGGGCAAGTACATAATTAACCCTTTGAGTGCCAGAGGGGTACGCAACGCATTGCTTTGCAATGCGTTGCGTGCCCCTCTGGCACTCAAAGGGTTAATATATTCACACTCATAACACAAAATAAAAAACACACAAGTTATATTAACCCCTAAGGGGCCATAAAAGAAAAAATAGTCTGTTTATGACATTATATTCCAGCTCTCACATGGAAATTTACAATTTTATGCACAGTATGCAGAATACCCGTATTTGTTAGAACCCAGAGGATAATCTGGAGATCACACCAGCCTTTCTAGTCAACAAAACCGAATATCTCAATTTTTGAATTAAGTCCACGTGGTTGGACCGTCTTCATGTTGAAGATCCACTCGGACTCTTTCCTAGACATTTACCTTATGTAGTCTCCTCCCCTCCAGTTTCTCTTTACTGTCATTCTACCCAAAAAAGAGAGTTCTTTAATATTGGAACCATGGTGATCTGCAAAACGTGAGGATACACTATGATTCCTAAATTTTATCTTACTATTGTAAATTTGCTCTTTAATTCTGTCTCGTAATCTTCTGTTTTTCACTCCCTATGTACTGTTTTTTTTCAAGTACACTCCAACAGGTATATCACCCCTTTAGTATTACAAGTTATACCCTCCTTAATTTTATGAACCTCTCCAGTACTCACTGAGGAGAAATATTTTATATTCCTCTCTATATTACAACTCTTGCAGCCCACACATTCCCACATTTAAAGAAACAGACCTGTTGTTCCAACCAGGTTCCCTTGCTCTTTATATTTATCTTCCCACAACTCAGTGCTAGTTGCTTCCCCAAGGTGGATGCTTTTGTGAATACCATTCTGGGTTCTTTAGTAGTTATCTGGTTCAAAATTCTGTAATTACAAAAAAAATACAGAGGTTGGAGAAGACGAACGCTTTCTGTGTCAGCTCCGTGGCTACATCTGCATTTTTATAGCAAAGCTGCTTCACTACGATTTAGTAACGCTACTTTGAGGTGGATATTTATCAATTCTACATCCCGGACTTCCTTCATGCGAAATTAGCTGCTGCAAGACCGAAAGAGAGCCACTAATCTTTGGACTATTGCCTGTGCGTTGCATGGGCTTGGTGGTGTAATTGTTATTATGGAGGCCAGTGCTCCCTTGACAAGGGAAGATGTTGCGCACTTGGTGACTAAAGCGGACCTCAGGGCATGGATGCTAGAAGTTCGTGCTGCTCTTAAGGAGGAATTTGCAGGCACTTTTTCTGCTTCTGAACAAGCAGAGCAACATTGTCCCGACCTGCATCGACGGCCTGGGGACCAGGCTCCCGGCCCTATGATTCTGGTGCATGATCTGTGTCATCAGGAAGGTGCTCCAGATCGTTTGGAGGATTTTGCCCCCAGTTTGGATTGCCAAGAGCAATGTGCGGTTTTGTGCCCTGGTATTTTGTCGATGCCTATGCCTGTGAAGCCTACCGTGAAATTTACCTGCATTTCATGTTATGCATCCTTTGGTTGCTGTGGGGTGTTTTGGAGCTAAGGAAGGAGCCTATTCCCTGGATCTCTCACACGGATGTAAAAAAGTCTATATGGGACACCATGCCCTGGGACCCTGGTATCATTGCCTGGAAAACTACCCTCTTCTCAATTTCCACCTCTAACATGTTTTAGGGAGCTTGTTGCATTCAGTAATGGACGGCAGTGACTACGGATGCTGTGATTCTGTTTGAAATGTCTCTCTAACTCTGTTATGAAACATTTTTAGTAATTTCAGATCCTGTTAGTCCGCGAAAAGGCCTGGTAGACTGTGCAGTCCCCAGTGGGTTTTGTGAATGCTTGCACATAAAGGGACTAGTATAGGATCGCGGGGGACCCTCTTGGGCCCAGAGGGCTCCTGATGGTTTCAGCAGGTGTGTTATGCATTATGTGTGCAGGACACTTTCTCTGCTGTTGTTTCATGAGGCCTTGATCGTGGGAGGATGGGGTAGAACGTTAGTGGGGGTTTTATGCTCATACTCCCCGTCCATATGGTGCATGAGATCAACAACAATATCTGATATATTTACTTACCTCCCTCATCACTGCAGCGTTTTGTTAGGTGACCTTGCTTCTCTCCAGATACCTATGATGATATGTTTATGTACTGTGAGCTTGCATATGGGATTGTGATGCAGAGCCACAGCTCTTAGAGTAGTACAGCTTACTTTGCAGTCTGAGACCTTTGGCCATGTGATATATGTTTATTATGCTCACATACTTTGCGGCCATTTTTATATTTATGCATGTTTCTACCATAGCTTTGTTGCCTATGTTGTTTGCACCTTTGCTACCTGAGAAGTGTGTAAACGCACTATGCATATGATAATCACTATGAGTGATCTCATTTTATGCTGTAGGGTCGAATATAGGATCCTGCGATGTTACATGTTCTGACATGTGAATAACGCTTGTTTACGTTCAATTTTCAGTTATGGTTTGATCGGTAATTTTAATGTCCCTTCAAGAACGAGACTAGTGTCTCAGCTTCTTGTAATTTTCAGTCCATGCATGTAATTCCCCCCAACCCCCAGGACCTCTTGCAGGTCACTGCGTGATTCTCTGGCAGTTGCCCTGTCATTCTGTCCATGCATTACTTCTGTACTAAGGCCACTTGTTCATTTCTTGAGCTGATATTCAGTCTTTCGATTTCATATATCTGTGCCATTATAAGCCCTAAGAGCACTTGTTTACAAGTTAAGTGTGGTCCTTATCTCCTTTTCAACAGACAGGTTATACTTCCAACCTTAGCCTTTTCCTATTGGGTTGTTTCCCTATTATCAGTGTACTATTTCTTAGTATTTGTATTGCATCCGGTGATTATTTACTATAATGTCCATATTTTGAATCCATTGAGCTGACTCTAGTTCAGCCTATAACTAATCTTAGAAGTATGGTTCTTTGTCTACGCTGAACGCACTCACATATTTTTCATGCTTTTATGGACTTGCTGTATGTTGATGGTCGGATGTATGTCAAATGGAATTTGTTTGACAGGGACATGCACAGACATTTTGAGGGGCAGGGGCTCAAATGAATAAAAGGGCACTTCTCATAATTATTTATTTATTTTTTTGTTAAAAGGGCACGAGGGCACTTTGGACAAAAGGGGCAGGTGCTCAAGCCCCCCTTGGTGTCTATGTGTGCAAGTGCATGTTGTTTGATATTTACTTGTCATTTGATGGTTTTGCATTTTTGTAAATTCCATTATTCTTCAATAAAGCTTTTGAAACGGAAAATAAATTCTGTCATTACATAGAATTTCCCAGTGTTTTTTAATAATCTTATTAAATTGTGTGCATTCTGTATTATATGATAAATTCAAAAGAACATAGATTTCATTACCAGTCTTGCATTACATTTAACCCTTAATGTTACTGGATGAAAAGAGCCCGTTCAGTGCAAAGCCCACAATATTCAAAAAATATTATTAAATGTAGCACTCATAAAACATAGCCTTTATTAAGTATTCATAAAAGAAAAAAAACTAAATATTAATTGGCCACACAATATAAAGCTGTTTAAAACGGTAGTGTATTGAACCTATGGCCTGAGGCCAGCAATCTGGCCGAGAACTCAGTGCCCCGGATCCAAGACACTTACCTAAATTAAAAACATAATTTATTTGGGGTCATATCTCTCATAGTACAGCCTTATTAAATATGTTGACTACTGATCCCACTTTTGATGATTATTATTTTATTTATGACAAAACAGTTTGATATAGTCAGAAATCAGTGTTTGTGTTAACGTGACCCACGTGGCGATCGTTTGTTTGTCCAAGTAACAGTGCTTAGTGCATAACATTACACAATAGATTTCCGTTTTTGGTAAATGTAATCCAAGACTGGTAATGAAATCTATGTTCTTTTGAATTTATCTTGATTATCTGCTTGGTATAGCAGTTAGCCTGCAGTGCACCAAAATTTCACTTTAAAGGGATAGTAATACTTCGTTTTAACTTTATTTTATTTTGTAGGCATTAAAAAAACATGAAGAATGATATAAGGCTTATGTCTCAAACCTTTATGGTTTAAGAGATATTCACAAACAAAGTATCCTCCCCCTGTTCAGCCAGATCAGAAGGGAGGTGCCCAGGTAGACTGCAGAGAGGGACAATCTTCAATTAAGATAAGGGAAAAAGATGAAAAACTTGTCAAGGGGGAAGGGCTTTCATTCTTTTCATACAAAGATGATTGTCCCCTTCTGTTATCTGTCTGGTCTTACAACCAGATTCACATCTGAGAAGAGATGGCTTACACTAGGTAAAAGGGACGGGAGGGGAAACTTTGCTTGTGAATATCTCTTAAACCATAAAGGATTGAGAGATAAGACTAATATCATTCTTCATGTTTTTTTAATGCCTACAAAATAAAATAAAGTTAAAACGAAGTATTACTATCCCTTTAAGGTACTGAAAGTCATTGCTATATTGTTGAAGTTTTCTGTATTATATGGACACGAAATCACTATTTCCTCCTCTTTTGGACTGCATTTAGATTTTTCATTCAAAAGATCTCTTCTGTCTTTCAATGATATTTCTTTCATAGTTTCTTCCAATGCTGTTATTTCATATTTTTTCTCCTTAAATCTCTCTTTTAAGATATTATCTTGTTCCTCATAGGTCGATCTTTCTGTACAGTTCCTCCTCACCCTTGTGAACGTCCCCTTAGGTATATTTTTCAACCATGGTGAGAAGTGACAACTATCCAGGGAAATATAACTATTCACATCTGTAGCTTTGAAGTAGGTCTTCGTTTTAATCCTTCCATTTTCAACATATATGATTAAATCCAAAAAATTAACTGGTTGTATACTATATTCAGCTGTGAATTTTAAATTATACAAATTATCCTCCACATTAGTGAAAAAAGCTGGTAAAGACTGTTCTGTGCCTCGGCAAATAACGACAGTAAAGAGAAACTGGAGGGGAGGAGACTACATAAGGCAAATGTCTAGGAAAGAGTCCAAGTGGATCTTCAACGTGAAGACGGTCCAACCATGTGGACTTAATTCAGAGATGGAGATATTCGGTTTTCTTGACTAGAAAGGCTGATGTGATCTCCAGATTATCCTCTGGTTTCTAAGAAATACGGGTATTCTGCATACTGTATATAACATTGTAAATTTCCATGTGAGAGTTGGAACATAATGTCATATACAGACTATTTTTTTCTTTTATGGCCCTTTTTGTGTTATGAGTTTGAATATATTAATTATGTACTTACCCTATGCATTTGCCCCTCAGATCAATATATATAAGAGGTAGAGTGAGGCATAAGCCCTTCATGCGGATTATATTAGGTATGAGTGTGAATATATTAACCCTTTGAGTGCCAGAGGGGCACGCAAAGCAATGCATTGCGTACCCCTCTGGCACTCAAAGGGTTAATTATGTACTTGCCCTATGCATTTGCCCCTCAGATCAATATATATAAGAGGTAGAGTGAGGCATAGGCCCTTCATGCGGATTATATTAGGTATGAGAAACGATTATTAGTGCAAGTACAATGATGACACTATTACTTTAAGTGATATACAGTTCTCTTTGCGGTAGAGGTTAAAGGATGGGCGAGACAGTTTTCCGGTTGTGCATATTAAGACGAGAAAAAAGGAGTGCTCTGACATTACATTCCCTGAGGAAGAAGCCAGTGGAGGCTTTGAAACGCGTTCGAGGAAGGTGTAGAGCACAGATAAAAGGTTGCTGTGATCGTGTGAGGACATATGTGAATACTGCACAGTCGTTTAATATCTTCATCACAAGAAAGATAAACCTGCAGGTGTAAGCCACGGAGAGATACATTGAGTCACAGACAAGTGACGTAGTAACGGGTCAATAAGGACACCCTGTGAGTTACAGGTGTACATCTTAGAGGAAGTAACAGAAGCCGTGGAGAGTAACACCGAAGTCACAGATAGGTGATGGAATGATGAGGCAACACGGATATTCTGGAAACTAAAGGTGGAGACCCTAGAAGAAGCGGCGAAACGGTTATTCAGCTTTGTAGTAAGTTTGAACCTACACCGCAGGACAGAGATAAGTTAACCTGTGCGTACAACAGTTGTGGTGAAAGGCAGGCTGATGCAAGGTCGCACGCACGATTTACAGAAGAGTTACGGAACTGTGAGTTTTCTCTTTCTAGTATTTTGAGACTATAAGAACTGTTACTATATAACATCTACAATGCTGAAAAATATATGCTATTAATGTAGCTACTGTAAAATGGAGGAACAGAAGATCAACACAGATCTAAATGAACTGAAATAGATTCACTATATAACATCTGAAGGAGTTAACCACATGTTCTATGTTATATTATTAGACTGTAGAGGTGCTAGCCCTCTACAGCATTACTTTACATCACTACATTTGGCGCCCTAGGGTATGTATACATAATACATTTTAGAGTAGGAAGTGACAAGATATTCCCTTAACAGACATGAGACTTAGATTCGGATTATCAGTCATACAGAAGTAGGGGCTTTTATTGATGATCAGCCTGTATTTATACGGCAAGACTGAACATCAATTATTTGGAGTGTTTTGTATGTGTTTTTTATTTATTTTTATTGCAATGTGTACTTGTATATAAGAGAGATGTTTTCATATATATCTGTATAACAGGCCTGTGGAGGAGACCTAAGAGGTCTTGAAAGCTTGCATCCTAAATCTGCCTAGTTAGCCAATAAAGGTATCAACTTGACTATATTTACCTATAAATATATATATATAGTGTGTGTATAGATAGATAGATAGATAGACATATATACCATATACACACACCGTCAACACAAAAGACACAATCTTGACAAACGAATATTGTGCCAGGGTGCAAGTGAAAGAATAATCCAAATAAACAGCACTCAATGCACTTTCAAGTTAATGCAACAAAACAGAATCATCTGGGTTTTATTAAAAGTCCAAGGGGACGTTTTGGTGTCAGCAGCCACCTTCCTAAAGAAGTACGTACATCTTGAAAAAGGTGGCTGCTTCCATAGAAATGTTGACTTGAACTATTAATAAAACACAGATGATTCTGTTTTGTCGCATTCGTTTGAAAGTCCAGTGAGTGCTGTTTATTTGTACCATATATAATATAAGGCAAGATTGCCCTGTATCCACTACCACACTTGCCACTATCACATGACTTGGTGTAGTGATTTCAACAGGAGTGGGTAGGAGGGTGAAGCTCCCATTACCACTCCTATCAAAATCACTGCGGGGACCTCACCTCTGCTCCAGCACATTCTCCGCACCTCTCCTCAAGCCCCTCAATCTCCAGTATGTCTACCTGGCCTTCCAGTGGTTACCCGCCAATTCCTCTCTCTTTTTTGTGGCCTGCCTGTTCTCTACTCTATTGCCTGCCCTACCAGGAAGTCTATCACGTCAATCACAGGGAGGGCAGGCCACGAAGTGCCCTGCAATGGGGAGCGCAGACTATGGCGCGTGCTGCAAGCAGGATACAGAGGAAAGAGTAGATGACGGAGATTGGCCAGGTAGACATCCTGGAGGTTTAGGGGAACGGGGATGAGAGCAGAGAGGAATGGATTTATCGGGTTGTATCTACAAGGGATGACAGACGGAATGGGAACAGGGACAAAAGTGGGCTCACCCTTGTTTTATTGCTGCAATGTAACAGTTTGTAAAATGATTAAATATAATGTTAAAGGCTACTGTTACCTATATAACTTTTTTTTTTCTGAAACTTTGGGGTATCTTATCCCAAGATCCACTTTTAAGGGGTTAAATAGTGAAGTAATCTATTTTTACTTAATAGATATTCTAGAATGCTGAAAAGTAATTTATCATCAAGTAAACGAAGGAGTAAACCATCTATAGACAAGACCAATGCACAGTGTAATCGGATCTTACAAGGCTGGTAAAACTAGATGTTTGATATGCCTGCATATAACTATATTACGTTTTTATAATAGGGAGTTATTATCAGTTTAATTAGTTTTAATTGGCAATTAAAAAAGTGAAAATATACAGGTTTAATATTTAATGTGAATATCCTGTTTAAAACAGCCTGTAAAGAGACATAATTGCTTAACCATTTAGATGCTACCATAGTATCTTAGGAGTTAAAGTGATAGTAATGTTTCACAAAAAAAAGCAGCACTGATTAATCTTCATAATATTTGGACCATGTAGAGTGCTATTTCAATACTGTCATTGTTGTATTACAAGAGTAACTGAATGATAAAGTATCCCCCTCCCGCCCGTTTTACCTAGTGTAACACTGCTCACCTCAGAGCAGCAAGACTGGCCAGATGCATCACAGAGAGGTACAATCTTCAGTGAGCATAAGGAAAAACCTGAAAAACCTGTCAAGGGGCCAGGGTTTGCCTTATGATCACAGTAAGAAGATTGTCCCTTGCTGTGATCAGTCTGTTCAAGAGACCAGATTCCACATCTGAGAAGAGGTGGCTTACACTAGGTAAAAGGGGCGGGAAGGGGATGCTTTATCATTCAATTACTCCTAAACTATAACGCTCACAGTAATGAAATACTCTCTGTGGCCCAAATACAATGAAGATTAATTGGAGCTGCTGTTTTTGTGAAACATTACTATCACTTTAAAATGATCATAAAGAAAAATCTGAGAGTATTTAAATAAATCTATTGTTGAAGAACGTGGGAACCTTGCTTAGTTCTTTAGAATTGCTAGTGCACTGGGAGACCAGTTATCCATCTGCCTTTTTGATAGTCGGCCAATAGGAAATGGCCGTAGACCTGGTTTAAAAGAGACGTGTAAATACAGAAACAGATGGACCCGCTGTTCTTTGATTTTAGTTGTTAATACCTTCAATCAATTAACAAATATACCATATGAAATGATTACGTGCTTCTGACAACCCAAATGTTGTGTGTGAACGAACATGTGAACGTTCCCTGCAGGGGATGGGTCCAACAGCAGGAGAATTTAGGGTGCTATGTTCAAAATAAAACTGCAGTAATCGTGGAGTAAACGACTACACCATAAATAAATAACAGTTCCCAATATATCCTTTTATTTAACGCTGTGCGTGCCAGAGGGGTTAAATGCATTGAGCAGCAATGCGAAGAGTACCCCTCTGGCATTCCAAGGGTTAAATGGGGGTTTTAAACCTTTGGGTACTGAAAGAAAATATCTGTTTCTACTAATGAGACAGTTACCAAGAAAGAGTTAATTCTGTTCTATTCTGGGCCACTGAGAAAGTCAGGAGTGAGCAGGGCCGGACTGGGAATAAAAACCAGCCCTGGAAAAAATTGCTTACCAGCCCCGTAGCACTGCGTCATTATACCAGCACCATAGCGTAATGGCATTTTACCATCGTTCATAAAAGGGGAAGCCTGGGGCTGTGCTGGAAACACTCTGTCTGCTCTCACTCTCAGACTCGGCTCTCTGCTTAAGGAGCAGCAGCAGCTGACCCGGTGCGCAGACACAGTGCTCTTCTTCATGCTGCGTCTGATATATAATATTAGAGTCTAGACACTGTTCTCCTGCACACTCTGTCCACCCTGCCCTCCACCACATCCTGTCCACCCTGCCCACACATCCTGTCCAACTGGTCCACTTTCACATCCTGTCCAACCTGACCTCTCCGACATCCTGTCCAACCTGCCATCCGCCACACGATGTCCACACACATTTTCCACCTCCACACTGCCTCCATTGGCCGCACTGCCCAAATTGTCCACACTGCCCACCCTCCACAAATTGTCCGCACTACCCGCCCTCCAAATTGCCCACATTATCCATCCTCCACACTGTCCATTGTTCACCCTCCCCACATTGTCCATCCTCCACACTGTCCATTGTTCACCCTCCCCACATTGTCCATCCTCCACATTGTCCATCCTCCACACTGCCCAAACTGTCTATTGTCCACACTGTCCACCTCCACTCTGGCCAAATCATCCACACAGCCCAAATTATGCATTGTCCACACTGCCCATATTGCCCATTGGCTATTGTCCATCCATTGCCCACACTGTCCATCCATTGCCCACCTTGTACATTCATTGCCCAACTCCACACTGCCCACCCCTCCACTGTCCACTTTATCAATTGTCACTCATACTCAGACTGCAGTCACTGCACATTTTCAGGTTCCCCCTTTGTTGCCCTAACTTCAGCATCTTTGTGAGGCAGCCAAGTGGTAGCACTAGCCACTGACATTAACCAACTACATAGCCATTCACAATATGAGGGAGCTTCGTAAATCAATTCAAAATAATAGGTGTTATTAATACTAAGTTCCCTATTGGAGTTTTTTGAAACATAGACAATGAACTGATGCAGTACTGCTGCTCTCCATATTTAACAATTGAGCATATTTATCAATACAAACGTGAAGCAATTCTGGGTCAAAAATACACCATATTTATCAAATAAATATTTCTTTCAGTAGAGAGGTTTGTTTGATACATATGATGTGGTTGTTCTGGCCTAATATTCTCCAGTTTTGCACTGAGAAATATGCCCCATAATGTATTTTACTCACTTTGGCCCCTTCTAAGCTGGACACCAGCAGATCATCATCTCTAGGGGCAGGCTCAAGAAGAAACAAATACATTATTCAAATGTTACTTAGCCCCAGTCCTGTACTGAAATGGTATCCAGACAGTGCAGAACGCCGCATGCTACCAAGGGTACAGGGATCATAAAGTCTGAGTCCGAGAAAAAGTGCAGAGATAATCATCAGCACAGTGGCCAGTGGTAATGCATTACACACGCATACACACTGTCCTACTGGCGCTCAATTAGTTAATCACCTGAATCTGAAGCTACAAAAAAAATCTAGCAGGCTAGTTAACCAAATCACTGACAATGCCCTAGTTAGGGAGAGCTCCCTTTTACCATGTACCTTAGGGTTGATGATGATCTGCTGTTCGTCCTGGTGCAGAAGTGTCCGGGAGTTGGACTGATGGACAAGGAGTCATATAGATCTGCAGGCAGGGATACAGAGAGGTACCCTTACAGTCACTCCCACAGGTGAGAGTGCGCTCAAACATCTCTCCTATATGACCAGAACATTGTCTAATTCAGGTTGTTCCAGTCTTGTGCTCCTCCCCTGCCCAGGCAATGAGAGGCATGACGAGGTGACTCGCTGCCTCTGTCTCTGGTGCTTAACTTTGGTGCAGATGGCCTGGTACGCAGACACAGACACGCAGTACTCTTGGTCACGCCGCTGCGTAGCCTGCGTCTGATGTAACATCACCCGGCCGGCCGGCCTGCCTGCACTGCCAGTCTCTGAGTGAGTCAGCTACTGGACGCAGCCCGGCCCTGGCAGCCGTCTGGCAGTACTTAATAAAAAAAAAAAAAAAAAAAAAAAAAAAAAAACCTCTCTTTATCTACTTGCGGCCGCGGTAACGTCGTCCAGTCACCTAGCGGCCGCGGACTGGCATGTGTCATTTAAGGCTGCAGCCCAAGCGAAGCCCAGTGCCGGCGGCCTACCGGGAATTTTCCCGGTATCCCGGTAGGCCAGTCCGGCCCTGGGAGTGAGTGTGTGTGTGTGTGTGTGTGTGTGTATGTGAATATTTCTGCCAGTAAAGTAGTGTGCTCTCCATACAAAGCAATATCATCATCTCCATAAAACAGAATGGGGGAGATTTATAAAAAACGTTCTTAGTACCTTTAAAAGGCTTATCCTTAAAGAGATCGTAATGTCTGATTTCAATAAAAATAAAAAATAACTGATGCAAGTCCCATCTCTCAAACCTTTATAGTTTTAGAGATATACAATGATAAATCCCCCCCTCCCCTTTCACAGACACCAGCACTCTAGCTGACAGCAGGATATCCTGGTCCCGGGACCAGCCGGCGGCTCTTCAGCAGAGCCAAAATACCACTATTTAAAAAGAAATACTTCATTGGAACGATCTACAAAGTGTGTCTGGTTTGCAAGCACACTTTGTAGACTGTTCTAATGAAGTATTTATTTGTAGACAACGCTATTTCGTCTCTGCTGAAGAGCTGTCCAGTCATATGACCAGAATCTCGATCAGTCAGGTAGAACGCTGAAGTGAGTAAAAGGGGATGGGGGGGCCTTTAAAAGCTTATAAATCTTAAAATATACATATTTAAACAATGGGATTTACTGAATTTAATTTATTTTTTCAGATGGACAATAGCAAACCTTCTTACATCAGGTATTACTATCCCTTTAGCAAAAATAAAATATATTGAACAGTAATAACTTTTGAATTCAGCATCTCCCTACTATAGGACTACCTTTGTTTAACTCTGAACATAAAGTCATATGATCTTTATCTGTCTGCTTGTCTGTCTATCTATCTTATCTAATATTACAAACAAATATCTCTGATGTACCAGAACAATATGCCGATATCTTCTAGAACTTCATATTTGTGTTTGTAAACCAGTGACACTACTGCTGCTGGAGACCACAACAACCATCATCCCCAACCATCCAACATGCCATGATATTTTTAGTCCCCCACAGTCAGAGTAGACAACGGAAGAGAAATATCAACGGAACAGACAAAAAAACATGAAGGCCGGTCAGAAGATAGTAGCAGAAAATTCCATCTTTACGATCATCATTAAAAAAAACAGCAGTTGGTAAGGAAGGGAATGCATGGGGAGAGGGGAACAGGTGGATCATGTTCACCTCATCTCCGTACATTTCATCCTTACCAACTGTCGTTTTTAATGATGATCGTAAAGATGGACTCTTTTTACTACGATCTTCTGACTGGCTTCCAAGTTTTGGTGGTTCAATTGAGTGCACCCTTCCTGTGTCTTCTCATTTACTAAACTCCTTACTGAGACTGTCAGGAACACAACCAGAGCCACTGACGCCATAGAGCCTGAGGGAGTGAGCGTTTATATTTTAGAATGCATTCTAAGCAAAAAGTAGCAAACAATGAATTTATGCTTGTTGTATGTACCCACCAGCTGGAGTGCAAAAGGTTGCCTATTCTTCATCTATGAAAACACCAACCCAACTATAGTGGTTCTGCATCTGGGAAGCTGGTGGTGTCATTATATTCTGAAGCATCAACGCAACACACTCAAGTGCTTTTATTTGAGTTGACTGATTGTTATCTGGTTTAGTGAAGGATAATTAATAGCTCATCAGTGTGGCATTGAAGAAAATAATTAGCACATTGCACTCTTCTTAGTATAACAGGAGGCTAAAGAATGAAAGGGCACAAAACGTTCAACAGCAGATAGGGTGAGGGGACGGCCCTGCTGACAAACCCTATTTTGTGTATGACTCTTTAGAGGCGCTATTGTATTTTACTTGCTACTTAATATATCAATCAGCGATACAACTGATCCCTTTGTTTGCGGCACACATGCCTGCTAATGGCAATTATTTTTATAATGCTGTCTGCATACCTAATCCCTGAGGGTGTGCAACACATTGAGGAGGAAAGGAGAGAGGTTAAGATGAAATGGAGGAGGGAGAGGAGAAGGGCTGAACAGGGACAGAGAGTAGAGGGCTGGAGAATGAGAGAGATAAGCGCCGAGGAGGGAGAGGAGACAAGGAGCTGGGAAGTAGGAAGATAAAACAGACTGAGAAGGAAAAGGAGAGGTAGGGAAGGGAGGGTGAGGAGCTGGGGAGTGAGTGATATTAGAGGCGGGTGAGGGGAGGAGATGAGGTAGGAGGGAGACTAGGAGCGGGGAGGAGAAAACACACTGGAAAGGGAGGGAGGGAGATGGGTTGGGGAGGGAGAGGAGCTGGGGAGGGGATGAAGAAGGAGCAGACTAGGAGCTTGAAGTGAAGAAGATGAAACATACTGAGAAGGTAAAGGAGAGGGGGTGAAAGGATGGAGTGAGTGGGGCTGGGGTGGGAGAGGAGCTGGGGTGTGAGTGAGATTAGGGGCTGGGGAGGGAGAGAGGAGGGGCTAGAAAGTGAAGATGAGAGAGGGCCCGATGAGGGATGGAGATGAGATGGGTTATGTAGGCAGATAAGAGATTAGGGAGGGAGAGGAGAGGGTGTGAGGAGGGAGAAGGACTGCAGGAGAGAAGCTAGGGACTGACAGAGGAAGTGGATAGGGAGTGAGGGAGAGGACAGGGCTTGAGGAGGGATGGAGAAGAGAGGAGTTTAGTAGGCAAATATGGGGCTAGGGAAGGAGGGAGATGGGAGGGACTGAGGAAGGAGAGATGGAACTGGGGAGTGTGAAAGATGAGAGGTGTTAAGGAGTTACTGAGATGGGTGGACTGAGGAAGAATGGAGATTAAAATGTTTAAGTAGTTAGATAAGTGATTGGGGGGAGAGAGGAGAGGGGGTGAGGAGGGGAGTGGAATAGTGAAGGGAGAGGAGTGGAATAAGGAAGGGAGTGAAGTAGGGAGTGGAGTGGAGTAGGGACTGGAGTGGAGTGGAATAAGGAAGGGAGAGGAGTGGAGTAGGGACTGGAGAGAAGTGGCATAAGGAAGGGAGACGAGTGGAGTAAGGAAGGGAGAGGAGTGGAGTAAGGAATGGAGAGGGGCTGATGGGGAGGAACTGAGAGAGAGAAACAAATGAGAAGGAATTGAAGAACAAATCACAGGAATGGGTTAGGGGCTAAAGGATACGACTGAGGGTGCGAGAAGAGGTAGACTTTGATTTGGGGGAAAAAGAAGAGGGATGAGGGGATATAATCAGTGCTGATTTACATCTCAGGTTCCCCTAAGCAAGGCACTCTAGGTGCTCTTAAGTCCACCCATGACCACCCCCACTCCCCTGCTTCTAACATAAACCCACCCCCAGTCCAATCCACTGTCCCCTAGCACAGAAAATACCCTTAGTCTATAACACACACACAAAGAAAAAACCCCTTGGTAGCTAGAGAAATCTACAACACATTGCTCTGCAATTTGTTAGAGATGTTTCTAGCATTCAGGCAGTCATATGATAGTCAGAAAAGGTGTATTTATAATGGTTGAGATTCCACAGGCCACACACTCCGCTTTTTGCACTCTAGGCAGTTGCCTACTCTGCTTGATGGGATATGTGGCCCTGGATATAATTTATATGGCGAGATAGTTCAGATGGTTAATGCACCAGCTGTAGAATCTGTTCAAACTGCAAGGTTACAGGCTCTAGTCCCAGCAATGAGGTAGATAAAACGAGTGCCATTAAATTGAGTAATAATATCTCTACCCCCAGGACATACTTGAAAATGAGAGACAATCTCAATGTATCCTTCCTGGTAACATACTTTGATATTATTATTATTATAACTGGTGCAGACGAGAATGATAACGAAATAGATTTGAGGAAGGAATGGACACCTATTGCAAAGGATACTTGAGAAGACAGTTGCTGAAAGCAGACACCATTTCTCTATTTTTTTGCTAGTATTATATATATATTTAGAATTGAACAAGCCTGAATTATCTGACTGGTTGAGTCAGTGAAACACAAAGGCAATCAAATGTGGCTAATTCTAAAAATTAATCTGTATGGAGGATAATAACTAAGAATTATAATTTCTAAGGTGTGGGATGGGCAGCCTTTCAGCTGCTGTTGGATTACTATGCTGTCAACATTAGCAGGCCGACAGTTGGCTGACAATAATGGGATTTGTAGTCCAACAACAGCCGCAGGGTTTCAGGTTGCCCAGCCATAACTTAGAATGCGTAAAGGGATTGTAATGTTTCACAAAAACAGCAGCTCCAATTATCTTCATAGTATTTGTGCCATGGAGAGTGTTATTTCAATAATGTCAGAGTTGTAGTTCAAGAGTAATTGAAGGATAAAGTTTCCCCTCCCGCCCCTTTTACCTAGTGCAAGTCACCTCCTCTCTCAGATGTGGAATCTGGTTGCTAGACCAGACAGATAACAGCAGGGGACAATCTTCTTCCTATGAGAACAATGAAAGCCCTGCCCCCCTTGACAAGTTTTTCCAGGTTTTTTCCCTTATCTTAATTGAAGATTGTCCCTCTGTGCAATCTACCTGGGCACCTCCCTTCTGATCTGACTGAACAGTGTTACATCAGTAAAAGGGGCGGGAGGGGGATACTTTGTCATTGAATTACTCTTGTACTACAACTCTGACAGAATTGAAATAACACTCTCCAAAGTCCAAATACTATGATGATTAATTAGAGTTGCTTTTATTATGAAACATTACTATCCTTTTAAGTGAAGAGCAGATTTTCTGATTTTGCATTGTCCTTATGTATCTGAGAAAGAGGAAACCAAAGGAGCGCAACCCACCAGCAATTTATCTTTACAGATGTCACTTGTAATTTAGGGGTATTCAATCCAGTACTCACACACGGTAAGACGAATAACCAGGTGTGGGTACAACTGGCAATATCAAATGGGGTATCAGTACCGCCCCACTACGGTCACTCCACTCTCCCACAAAAAGAAGAAAAAGAACTGTTCGAATCCACGTGCAGTATCAACATATTTGATTCTAATAATATGCCAAATATAAAATGTCAATCTAAAGCATAATGACGCGTTTCGAAGAAATGTACTTCTTTTTCAAAAATAGGCATATAATATACAGGGTATTGAAAACACGTACAATTATACATTGGCAAAGTAAAGTCATCATGGCAGAGTAAAACAAAGGCACTTCCACTTCTAGGAGATGTTTCTTTTCAGAGTTATTACAGTTTAAACTGTTTGTTGTTTATACATTAACATTGCCCTCTAGTGGCCAGATTTAAATTTATTATTCTGTTGCATTCTGTGGTAAGTCACTGACAAGCAGTTCTACAGGATAGAAATCGGTGAGTCATTTCCTGTCCGTTTCGACATTCAGGAGTTAATGACACTTTTACTGGCTTCCTGGCCGTTTTGAAACGTTACAACTTTTGAATAAAACAACTGCCATCCGGGGCCATCCTTATTTTACTCAGCAGAAAATGCCCTATAACAAATAGTTTTCCATAAAAAAAAGTTTACTGCTGTTTTGAAACTCAATCTTTTGTCATCAATTGCTTGTATTTCCACCTCTAATATAAACAGTATTTTACACTTCCATCCTTCATTCTCCTCCAATAGTTTGGTGCTATATGCTCTGAAGGGCAGATTGTGATTCCTTGTGACTGCTTGAACCTCACAGGCACCTGCCAGCCAATAGGAATGAGGATGCCACAGGCAGTCTTCACTCCTCCGGGATATGGGAATCCCTGTAAACAGAGAAACAAAAAACATGTAGGATTAGAGCTGTAAGTTTTACAGTGCTGCTACTCCTAGAGTTGGGAGTGTTGGCTATTAATTAATAAAATAGTGAGCTTTAACCTTTTGAGTGCCATTGTGAATGCACTGCACACCCCTCTGGCACTCAAATGGTTAACATAGGGTTTTTATTTTCCATGTTATGTGCCCTTTAAAGAAACACACTTTAAAAATGAAGTCCTGGTTGTGTGTAATGCCAACCCATGCAAGCACCAGGCATACCTCCCGTGTGTCCCTCTTTAAGACCCAAATCCCTCTATCCATCTTTTTAGGAGATCAGACTTTGTGGTGTGTATATAAGTGTATCACCCTGGTGACCCTGTGTTTAGGAGATCAGACTGTGTGGTGTGTATATAAGTATATCACGCTGGTGTCCCTGTGTTTAGGAGATCAGATTGTGTGCTGTGTATAAGTGTATCACCCTGGTGTCCCTGTGTTTAGGAGATCAGACTGTGTGGTGTGTATATAAGTGTATCACCCTGGTGTCCCTGTGTTTAGGAGATCAGACTGTGTGGTGTGTATATAAGTGTATCACCCTGGTGTCCCTGTGTTTAGGAGATTAGACTGTGTGGTGTGTATATAAGTGTATCACCCTGGTGTCCCTGTGTTTAGGAGATCAGACTGTGTGGTGTGTATAGAAGTGTATCACCCTGGTGTCCCTGTGTTTTGGAGATCAGACTGTGTGGTATGTATATAAAAGTGTATCACCCTGGTGTCCCTGTGTTTAGGAGATCAGACTGAGTGGTGTGTATAGAAGTGTATCACCCTGGTGTCCCTGTGTTTAGGAGATCAGACTGTGTGGTGTGTATATAAGTGTATCACCCTGGTGTCCCTGTGTTTAGGAGATCAGACTGTGTGATGTGTATAAGGGTATCACCCTGGTGTCCCTGTGTTTAGGAGATCAGACTGTGTGGTGTGTATAGAAGTGTATCACCCTGGTGTCCCTGTGTTTAGGAGATCAGACTGTGTGGTGTGTATAAGGGTATCACCCTGGTGTCCCTGTGTTTAGGAGATCAGACTGTGTGGTGTGTATATAAGTGTATCACCCTGGTGTCCCTGTGTTTAGGAGATCAGACTGTGTGGTGTGTATAGAAGTGTATCACCCTGGTGTCCCTGTGTTTAGGAGATCACACTGTGTGATGTGTATATAAGTGTATCACCCTGGTGTGCCTGTGTATGGGAGATCAGACTGTGTGGTGTGTATAGAAGTGTATCACCCTGGTGTGCCTGTGTATGGGAGATCAGACTGTGTGGTGTGTATAGAAGTGTATCACCCTGGTGTGCCTGTGTATGGGAGATCAGACTGTGTGGTGTGTATAGAAGTGTATCACATTGCTCCAGAACAACAAAACTCATTTAAACTTCCGTACATGTGTATATAAATTAGTCTGTGTAAATTAAATACTTTGGTCTTGCTCTAAATCACTGATTCAGTTGCACAAAGACGTGTGAATAAGTCATGAAATTACCTAAATATGATGCGAATGATATTTCATATTCAGTGGTATTTCATATGCAAATGAAGCCTATTCAGTGTTTTTTCATATTCAGTGTTATTTCATATTCAGTGATATTTCATATGCGAACGAAGCCTTTTCAGTGATGTATCATATGCTAATGAATGTTTTCAGTGGTGTTTCATATGCTAATTATGCTCTGTGCTGCACCAGGAGACTTTCACTTTCCCAGAAAGAAGTGTGAATATTTCCTAAACTATGCATCTGCTGCACTTTTGGTTAACACGACACATAGGCAGTTTTTAATGAAGTTTTCAAATATGTAAAAGAAATTCAAGATGACAAGTCCACATTAAGGTGGTAGATTTACATTACTAGATACCCATTAATCTGTGTGTGTGAGGGGCCATATGTGGCTTTGTAGGGTGAAGATTCACTAAGGTGTGACAAAGAGGAGATAACTTCTCCAGTATGATAGGTGATAGGTTATTTTATGGGAGAGCTTTACTTATTAGTGCATGTTAATGGGATAGTAATGTTTCACAATAAAAGCAGCTCTGATTAATCATCACAGTATTTGTTCCATGGAGAGTGTTATTTCAATACTGTCAGAGTTGTAGTACAAGAGTAATTGAATGATAAAGTATCCCCCTCTCTCCCCTTTTACTGATGTCACACTGCTCACCTCAGAGCAGCAAGACTGTCCAGATGGATCACAGAGAGGGACAATCTTCAGTGAGCATAAGGGAAAACCTGTCAAGGGGGCAGGGTTTTCTTTATGATCACGTAAGAAGATTCCACATCTGAGGTGAGCAGTGTTACACTAGGTAAAAGGGGTGGGAGGGGGATAGTTTATCATTCAATTACTCTTGTACTATAACTCTGATAGTAATGAAATAACACTCTCCATGGCCCAAATACTATAAAGATTAATTAGAGCTGCTGTTTTTGTAAAATATTACTATAACTTTAAACTAAAAAATGATAGCAATGTGCTTCCTTACTACATGTATCTACTTAAGTAAATTATGTCTCAGATTAGATCTTATTGGGGGACCTAACGCCTCCTAATTATAACCTCCCCACATATACTGTACTAAGGCATTCAAATCCTAATGGCCTCTATGAATTTTGCCCTTATGCCTTGGTTTAACACCTTAAGGACCAAATGGCACTTTTTTTCACAAATGGCGTGCACCCTCTCGGGAGCCCTGTGACATGCCAGGACCGTCACTGGTCCTTAAGTGCAGGATAGCTGTGACGGTCCTGGCACCTCTTGGGTCCTTAACGAGCGGTCCAGGAAAGTTACCTTCCCTTAAAGACCATTTTGATCCTTGCCGACGCGCCGGTACACTTGACCTGTTACACGCACCAGCGCACCGCTTTGGGGGTCTAAGAGAGACCGCTCCAGTCTTGGAGCAGTCAATTTTAAACTCTGTTTTTACTTACAGCGCCCCCGGTGGAGCTCTGTAAGTAAAATGTACGTGACGTCCTATGACCGTCATCAGTTATGAAGGGTATAAGGACTATGACGCTCATAATAAGTCATCTGTTCCTTATGGGGTTAAGAGATAACCTTTTCAATCAGTCCTGGATATCATATCCTTGGAGGGGAACATGACAGTTGATAGCAGGACCACAGGACCTCAAAGTCTGCTCACTGCACATGGTTATCGTAACCCTTTAAAAGACCAGAGGGGTCTGCAATGCATTGCTTTGCAATGCGTTGCAGGCCCCTCTGGTCCTTTAAAGGGTTAGGAAGGTTAATGCACTCTACTTCAGTTTAAAAAAAAAAAAATACAAGCCAGCACCTATCATGTCTGCCTCCGTGGACATGACATCCAGGGCTGGTTGAATAGGTTATCTCTTGAATAAAGACACAAAGGCAAACCGTATAGGGGCCATAAGGCTTTTCTGCCCACAGTAAGATAAGTGGAGAGTTATTATTAGGAGGTTTTAGCTCTCCTTTAAGTTAATCGTTTTTGTATATATGATAAACATTCTTGCAAATACCAGGAGCAAATAACATATAAGTAGCTAGCAATGGCACACTCCAAATTAAGAGGGGGGAAAATGCACGTTTTGCCAAGTACAGCTAAAGGAATGCATAAATAATGAATGATAATTTGCATTGCTGAGACTTTGTTCTGCGTCTCAGATTAGATCTTAAAATACCAGGACTGCGAGAGTGCCGGGAGTGAAGCAGCAGCCTGTTTCCTCGCAGTGAATAAACAGCACTTGGAACCGTTTGATAATCACAGTTGGTGGAATGTGTGTTCTTTTTTAGCAGCTTGCAAGACCAGAAGGAAGAGCTGCAGAAGCGACTCTCGTACACGACCCACAAACTAGAGATGCTGGAATCGGAATTCGACTCCACGCGCCAGTACCTGGAGACGGAGCTGCGGAGGGCTCAGGAAGAACTGGAGAAAGTAACCGAGAAGCTAAGAAGGTCAGGATCATTTATTTATTTACTTTTTATATATAACGAAGCTCTTGGGAGTAGGGGACTCTAACCTTCCATTGCCGATACCTTTTAACCCTTTGAGTGCCAGTAGGGTGTGCGCACAGTGGTAGTGCTACAATATAAGCAGAATAAGCGGCTTCTTAGGGCCAACACTTGGTGAGAGGGCCCACAGACGCCTGTGCCGCAGGGATACAAAATCAGATGGCAATGTCTTATTAGAAATACCCACATGGGAGTAAAGGGGCAGGGGCATGTGAATATTTCGCTTAAGGCCCCCAAAAGACCTAGAGCCGCCCTTGTGCAATGGATTGCACACCCCTCTATTACCCAAAGGGTTAAAGGACCACCAAGTAATGAAATCTAGGTATATCATTTTAAATATCACGTTGTTCCGTTTGGAATCTCTTAAAATTATTATTATTTTGGATTTCTAGAATCAAACCCAAAATGTGCTTTATTAACCCTTTGAGTGCCACAGGGGTATGCAACGCATTGCAAAGCAATGAATTGCGTACCTCTCTGGCACTCAAAGGGTTACCTGCTTGAGGACCAGAAGGGGTGTGCAGCTCATTGCTTTGAAATGTACTGATCACCCACTCTGGTCCTCAACTGGTTAATGTCTCCATAGACAGACCTCTCCAGACGCCATCTGTTTAATCTTGTGTGTGCAGTTTGAATTGAGAGGTGCTAACGCAGTTAATGCAATGACATTAGCACCTACAGCTCTTCAGAAATGATGTGATCTTATCTCAGGCCATTTACAGACAGCACAGAACTATTACCTCTGAGACATATTAAGATGTATAAGGTAATGGGAGTCAGGGAGCCGTGGAAAAAAGACAGGAATGGCAGCTCCCAAAGATAATATGCAAAAGCAGATTTTAGGGCTCAGATAACAAATAAGAGAACTCTTCCAGGTGCTGCGCGATAGTACAGGGTATTTCATTTGTAGGCGTTAGTGTTCATTATCTTGTTGAATGCAAGAGTGGTCTCCCACCTTTCATCCTGCTTTGGCCATCTTTCTAGCACTCAACTGGTTAATATTGATTGTAAATACCCTTGTATCCATTGTACACTAATCTACCATGTTGTCAGCCTATTGCACTGCACTGTGGAATCTTTTGGAGCTTGAAAATAAATATTTGCCTGTTTGCAAGAAATTGGTTGGTGTTTCTTATCAATCTATAGCAAGGTTGGGCAACCAGTGCCTCTGTAGCTGTTATCTGACTACAACTCCTATCATCAGCATACGGTTGAGGATAATGGGAGTTGTAGTCCATCAACAGCGAAAGAGCCACTTGTTCCCCAGAGATGACATTGTAGGGTCATGTCCCATTCTGACGTCTGGTTGCAGTGTATAAGAATACATAAGAGTAGAAAGCATCTCTAGCAATAATCGGGGCAGCACACTTGGGTCTGTAAATATGTCAAAAAGGTAACTTTATTAAGTCAACGTTTGGGTCCTCGTGGGACCTTTCTCAAGATGGTCCCACAGAGGACCCAAATGTGGACTAATAAAGTTACCTTTATGCCAGATTTAATACATTCATGCATGCCATATATATGTAAAAAAGAAGGCAGCACCCGTGGGACATCTTAAAGAGATAGTAATGATTCACAATAAAAGCAGCTCCAATTAATCTTCATAGTATTTGGACCATACCTGGGAACTCTCCGGTTTTGCCCTGGAGACTCCGGATTTCAGACTGAATTACCAGGTCTCCGGGGCAATGTGTGGATCACCGGGTGGGCAGAGTTTAAATAGAGACTCTGCCCACTTGTGCTCCGTCCTGCCTGGTTCCTCCCACTCCCCGCCCTCTTAGATACATTTTGCAGGTTTTTTTTGTTTTTTGGCCCATCCACCCCCCTCCGTGACTAAGCCCTGCCCCTTTTATGATGCGATTTGCGTCATTTTCCTTCCAGGTCGGCACTGACAGGGTTACCCTCCGGGTAGCCCTGTTTCAAAAGTTCCCAGGTATGATTTGGACTATGGAGAATGTTATTTCAATACTGTCAGAGTTGTAGTTCAAGAGTAATTGAATGATAAAGTATCCCCCTCCCGTCCCTTTTACCTACTGTAAGCTGCCTCCCCTCAGATGTGGAATCTTGACATGTTACAGTAAGGAACAATCTTCTTACTGTAAGGAAAAGCCTGCCCCCCCCCCCCGACAGGTTTTTCAGGTTTATCCTTATGCTCACTGAAGATTGTCCCTCTCTGCGATCCATCAGGACAATCTTGCTGCTCTGAGGTGAGCAGTGTAAAATCAGTAAAAGGGGTGGGAGGGGGATACTTTATCATTCAATTACTCTTGAACTGCAACTCGGACAGTATTGAAATAACACTTTCCATGGCCCAAATACTATGAAGATTAATTGGATCTTCTATTATTATGAAACATTACTATCCCTTTAAGGAATATTTTATTAGGCAAATAAATGGTGAAGAACAATTATCTTTGACTATTGTTTTTGACCATTTATTTGCTTAATAAAATATTCCTTAAGAAGTCCTGCGGGTGCTGACTTCTTTTTATAAATTCTAACATGCTTCCTAAATATGGGCATATGCACCTGGGCAATTGCTTGTTTAATGTGATTGCTGCCACACACACACCCGCCCCATTCCCCTCTATATATGTATGTGTATATATATTTTATATATACATGTAAAGTGATGGACTTTTCTATGAGTGTGTAGGCAGTTAGGCATTAATATTTTACCCATATTTGATTATGCAACCTTCTAAAAAGTGATGAGTGCAATATATGTCATATGTGATGGAAACTGAGAGATAGGTGACTATGAAATGAAAAGGAAAGGATTATAGTTATATATTTAAAGCTTTTACTTATTAATTGCTGATTGTCGCATCTATGGCAATATTACAGAAAGGATGTTAAACTGATTGTAATGTCTAAACAAAACTCTTTTGCCGATTCTTCTTTAGATTATAAGAAATACTTTGCACTGTTTAAAAACTCTTACTTTTGCGTCGTTCTAAATTTATGAATTGGAGAAGGATCCACCGCCCGCCACTTCTGCCTACATCACTGCTGCAGCTCTCTGAGGCCTGGACGGCTGCAGTGAGGGACAAACTTCAGTAAGCAAAGGGAAATCCTGCCGTCCTTTGTCAAGGGGGGCGGGATTTTCCTTATACTTACTGAAGCTTGTCTCTCACTTCAGCTGTTGGGTTGCACTACACCACCAGCCATTAAGTGGGAGGTGTCCAGAAGGGGCGGGCGGTGAATCCTTCTCCACTTCATAACTTTAGAACAACGCAAAAGTAAGCATTTTTAAGCAGCGCAAAGTATATTTTAAATTGTGAAGACGGATTGGCGATAGAGTTTTGTTCAGACATTACAATCCCTTTAAGCAGATAGGATTTGGATCCAGGAAAATATCCGACTGCCATTAAGAGTCTGGAATTAATTGTTTTACCCACTTGGGGCTTAATTGGAAATGGCTTCAGTTGGTTTTTGTCTTCCTCTGGGTGAACAGGGGTGATAGGGCATGGGCTGAACTTGATGGACATGTGTCTTTTTTTCCAACCTCGTCAACTATGTTGCTGTGTATGCTACATAGATTTTGACGGCCCATCCAATCTGCCCATTTTCCTACGCAGATAAAATGTGCTGTCTTACAGAGTACTCAGAACGGTTCACTTTTGAAATAGCTGATTTTTAATAACTCGCTCCTTTATGCCGCATTCGGAGGACGTGACAATATCGCATTGCATATCAGCGCGAGATTGTCATGTCATGCCTTTAAATAGCGCCCGCAGCCTGAAACAGGAAGAAAGCTCAGCCTGGGATCCCAGCACTACGCTGCTGCCTGTAGCAGGGGTGGGCAACCGGTGGCTCGCCAGGTGTTGTTGGACTGCAGCTCCAAGGAGTTAAAGGGTTAAATATCGATCATGACAATCTCACGCTGATATGCAATGCGAGATTGTCATGTCCGCTGAATGCGGCTTAAAGGAGCCCGCTATTAAAAATGCGATATTTCAAAAGGATACCCTAGAACAGAGTTACATTGGCATCCTATTGAAATGACACTGCCTATATGGCGAGTGGCATTGCAGAGTGCTCACAACACTGTGGCCTTTTTGAATTCCTTCTTCAGGGAAGCTGTTCCATTAATGTGTCACTCTTTCTGAAAAGTGTACTTCTGCACATTACTCCTGAGTCTTCTACCCTTTAACTTTAGGTCATGTCCTCTATCTGTAGTATTCCTCCTTCTCTGTAAAATGCACTTTTGTCAACTTTTTAACTGAGCACTCATCAACTTTCCTGCAGCTTTATTTATATTAGAATGACAGAACAGGGCCACTAGAGGTCCTAGTGCAGTTAAAGTGATAGTATAGCCCCATAAAAAGTATGTCCTAAATCGTAGCTGCAGTAAAAAAACATTCAACGTGCTTACTCCTTTCTCTCAAGCCGTTATGGTTTGAGAGAAATAAGGAAATAAAGACCTCCGCTCCCGCCCCCTTCTTATGCGTCTGCTTTACAGCGGACGTCATGAAATCCTGCTTCCAGGACCAGACGGCGGCTCTGCAGGAGCACTGTCATCTAGATGTCTAAGTATAATTACTTCATCGGAATGGTCCAAAACGTGTGCTTGCAAGCCAGGCACACGTAGACCATACCAATGAAGTAATTATACCTAGATATCTAGATGGCAGCACTCCTGCAGAGCCGCCTACAGTCGGGCGACCGGATTCTGCCTCTGACAGCTTTACAGCTCGTCAGGCAGAAAGGGGAGGGAGCGGAGGACTTTATTTTCTTATTTCTCTCAAACCATAATGACTTGAGAGAAAGTAGTAAGCACATTGAATGTTTTTTTACTGCAGCTACGATTTAGGACATACTTTTTATGGGACTATACTATCCCTTTAAGTATAACCTAAGCTGACCAGACCTTCAGGAAATTGGCATATTTCAGGACTGCACTGAAATCTAAGCAGCCCAGCAGTATGCATTCTTCATATGTGTCCTCAGTTTAAGGTGAGGTCTGGTCACCCTAGTATAATGGGGTACATTTTCCTCTCCCCTGACATTGCGGAGGGAGAGCCCTCACATGCATTTAGGCATTGGATCTCAAACACATGGCCTGAGCGAGGTGACTCATGCGGAAACAAAATTTCCCCATAGGTTTGCTTGAGTCTGAATGAGAATTGTGAAACGTCATGTGTATGAAATGCCATATAGCAGTTCCAATGAAAAAATAAATATTTGGCTAAATATTATTATTGCTATGTTTTAATTTTTTTGTCAAATATTATTTATTCCTATAATTGTGGAAATCTTTTGTCTTTCAATGTGTTGTAATGACAGATAAAGATTAACTTCAGCATGTTTCTTTTTTTTCTGTTTTAGAATACAAACCAATTACATGTCTTTACAAAGAATAAATCAAGAGTTGGAGGAGAAGTTACACAGAATGGTGAGTTTTCAATTTAAGCTTCACATTTTGTAGTTGTTTAATCTCTGTTAAAGAAACAAAAAAACAAAAACCTTCCTCTTGCTGTCACTAATTAGATCCACCTAAAAGGACAGCAAGCATATTAATTAATGTTTGTACATCTGACATCTGCTATTGATGATACATCCTACATTAATATATTTTGCTGGAAATTACACACACGCACACACACACCTATTACCATGAGTGATAACCTATAATGTCCTCAGGGCTGATAGTGTGTTACCTCTATATTCATCCATACTGAACAATTCTCCATCCAATATGAGTCTGTAGTTAATTCAAATATTCAAATGATGTTGGCATATTCATCTTTCAAACATGTGACATAGCGAATGCACTTTTCCTTTTATGTTTCTCGTTTCGTTTCTAGTCTGTGATCATATTTAATGGTCAGAGATATCAGATGGTTCATGTATTATGTAGGAGAATACGTCAAGCCTGTATAGGTGTCATCTTCAATTAAAAAATATTTCCCCTTAAGGAAACTCAAATGGTAAAATGCTAGTACTTATTAATGAAAGGGTATGTAACATCCACAAATAGGTAATAATTTCATATTTTAATAGTACTAAATCCTTTGAGCACGTGACCTGCTGCGCTCCTGGCATCAAGCGCGGTCAAGTCATTTCAGCCTAGTGGAAACAGACCGGTGGTTTATATATAGCGAGTGCTTCACATGCACCCGCTCCCACTAGGCTGGAATGACCTGACCGCGCTTGATGCCAGGAGCGCAGCAGGTCATGTGGTGCTGAGGACAATGACACAGGAGTGATGGGCAAGACGGAGGGAGGTACAATGGAGCTGAATGGATTGCTAATAACGCTAGGAAGACAAAGACTTAGAGAGCACATTGTGTTGGGGTGGTAGTTCAGCTTTAAAGAAGCTGTAAAGATTCATTATGAAAGATATGTATACTCTGGGGCTTTTTCTGGTGTTTACAGTGTGCATTTTAATTAAACTGGTATGTTCTGTACTGGTCACCACGTAATCCTGTTGCTGTCACTTTATATGAAAAGCCGTAGACTGAGACTCACTAGAACAATAAAACAGAATGCCTTCTGGACACCAGTCTGACACTCTTGGTGAAAGAAGTGAGGATTGCAAAGGGGTAATTCTTCATCCATCCTGCCGAAAACCCAACATGAAATATCATATAACTTACATCAAGAGTAGCCAATTTTTGGGCCTCCAGCTGATGGAGACTACAATTCCTATCATTCCCAGCTTGCCACTGGCTGGTTGAGGGGGGTGGGAGTTGTAGTTTCTAATAGGTGGAGACAGAGCCGGACTCACATCCCCGAAGCACTTAGCTTCACTCATGGCCACTTGCTCACTATTCACATGACCCCCCCCACACCCAATCACACCCACTGTTTTCAAGGAAGGGAAAAAAAAAGGTTTAACTTGTTCCTACAGATGTGTTGGAGATCTCTCTGGCAAACTTAGGGTTAAATAATAGCCAGTAAAAAAGGATTATGTAAACTGGTGCAGGGTCATTGAGATTTCTCTTGCCACTCCCACAATTTAGAATGCGGGTGTGGCCAACACAACTGAGGTGCCCATCAAGATTTGGAGCTCTAGACAGTTGCACTGGCTGGAGGACCAGATTGACTACCTCTGTCTTACATGGCTGCCAGATGTGGAGGTATGATAATAAACTACACACAAGCAATCATGTGGAGGTGAAAGGCCGTGGCCGTAGGTCAGACAATACTCCAAGCCAGTTGCAACCCAACCCAAATACATGTGTAACCAGATATGTGCACCAACCCCTTCACTGAGGTGGGAGCGTGTCCCCATGCCAGTCGCCGCATAGCAGCGAGCCTGTACCTCCAACACAGCACAAGTCAACCCATCACCTGTTGCCTGCCCAGATCTATACAGGAAATCCCCAGCTGAGTGGTAATGAGCATCACTTCCCCACAACCAATGACAACTTTATTGAAGAGTTTTAATACAGAGGCGGCATAAATTCTAACTAACCTCAAACCTCCTGACTACACTCCTGTCTAACTGACTAAGATCAACAAGCTTGAATCACAAACAAACTGCCAAACTGGGGAGAGAAAGAAAGGATGGATGGATAGATAGATAGATAGATAGATAGATAGATAGATAGATAGATAGATAGAATTAATGAATAAGACAGAATTAATGAATAACAAGACTGAAAGAAAGAGTGAATAACTAGACAGAAAGAAAGAGAATAAATAACGAGTGAAAATAAAATATTCAGTTCCAGGCAAATGGGTGATCAGCATAGCTGGGAACTCTCCGGTTTTGCCCTGGAGACTCCGGCTTTAACACTGTATTACCGGGCCTTCGGGGCGGAATCTAATTTGCAGAATGTGGGGTGTTTCTGTTGAAACTCTGCCCACTTGTGCTCCATCCCGCCTGGTTCCTCCCACTCCCCACCCTATTCTCCTACTTCCCAAGACTATTCTGCCTATCTTTTTTTTTTGTGTGTGGTTTTTTTTGTCCCTCCCCCACCTCGCAATTAAGCCATGCCCCTTTTATGATGCGAATCACATAATTTCTCTTCCCTCATCCGAACTCTACAAGTTCCCAGGTATGGTGATCAGTGGTGCGCCTCACTGTTGGTGGCCTCGATCCAGCCTTAACCCCTTAACGACCCTTGACGGTCATAGTACGTAAAGGGTCGATCTGAGTGAACAACCCATGACGTACTATGACCGTCATGGAGTTCCGGGCTCCCCTCCACCCGCGGCTGCATGCCATTCGGGGAGTCCGGAACCGGAAAAAGAAAAAGAAAAAATGCTCCGTGGTCCTTAAGTTGCGTCGCCGATTGCTCGGTTGTTAAGGGGTTAAATCATGACCCTAGCTTTCCCTCCCCTACTACCTAACTTCCCCCAACCTCACTTCCCTTAATAAACTGATAAGCCCCTCCCCTGCCAGTCACGCTGCTCAGGCTTATTCCTGAGCCTTCCTTTCTATTTATACATGGGAGCGTGTTTGTGAATAATATATTACTAAAAAAAAATTTATGTTGGGGATTTTTTAATTTCACTATTAAAGGAGAAGTAACACCCCGCTCCTCCCCACACACGTACTTTACTACAGCCAGACAATCCTAATGGCCCTTATGAATTTTGCTCCTATTCAAGAACTAATCTCTTCAATTCATCCTGGATGTCATGTGCGTGGAGGTAGACATGGCAGTTGTTCTCAGTTTTGTTTTGTTTTTTAAACTGAATCATGCAGAGTGCATGAGCCTACTTAACCCTTCAAGGACCAGAGCGGAGGGTGCACACCCTTCCCAAAGTTACCATGTACAGTGGGTGGAGTCTGTGTCAGGAGAGGGTTGGCAACTTGTGCCCAGGGGGCAAATATAATCAAGTGGCCCATTTCTATTATCATTCAAGCCGCCCACTGTGCCAGCCCACCCCCTTTTGTTAATTTTGAAATTGGCATTAATGTTGTGACATAAGTCAAGTGATACCACAGAGCTTACAGTTGAAATGGGGCTGCACTAGTGCTACTACAAAGCTTACAATTTAAGTAAAGCTTACCTAGTGATACTATAGAGCTTACAAGGGAAATGGTTTATGCTACTAGTTTAGCTCAATTTGTATTGTAGCTCTGTGGTATCATTTATGTAGCTCCATTTCAGTTGTAAGCTCTGTGGTATTACTGGTGTAGTTCCATTTACAGGCAGCAATCGGGAGATTTAGTGAGGTGCAGTGGCCCACCAGCCCAGGGGGTAATTGCCCCCCTGCACCCTGGGCCTGCACTCCCCTGGTCTGTGTCCTGTGGTACCGTTACCAACTCTCATGTCCGCCTCCATAGACGCGAAGGACTGATTGAGATTATTATGCGGTATTACTTCTCCTTTGATATTGCTATAAATATAGTAGGAAATTGATTCACTGATAGCTGTGATTATCATATTATCTATATATATAAAATTCAAATTGTTTCTGGTTCACTCTCCACCGCACCCCGCAGTGATATCGGTGCAGGCAGCGAATCAGAGGAGGTGATTGTCACAGAAATGTGCAGAGAGGGTGGAGCCCCTGCTCCTGTGAAAATGACTGCTGTGAATCTTACAACTACTGCAGTCCAGCCGGTCCCGGAAACGCACAGTGCACCCAATAATACGGGCAACGCTGTGTGCCATTCGCTAGCAAATTATATAATTGTTACATAGAGTTTAGAAGCAAAAATAGAATCTGTCCATCTCGTGTTTGAGTAAAGCCGTGCTTGCGCTTTGGGTAATGAAAGTATCAAAGTGTTCAAGAGAAATATGTCATCTTCCTGGGCTGACTCTCTGGACAGAAAATCCTGTTAGCGCACTGCATTCCAGAGAAAGTCAGGGATCAAGAGAAGCATGAAAGATCAATCTACATCTGCCTTTAGCCACCAAACCATAAAATGATCCTTTCCATTTCAAGTTGAATCTTCATTACTTTCTGTATGTGAAATAAAGGGGGGGGGGGAATGCTAAGATTTTGAAAAAATAGAATTATTGAATCCTATGGATGCTGACCCCTTTAGAACTGAAGGGGTTATATTATTTCTCTTATTTGCAGTTTGTATGTAGGTCAGCGGCATAACCCTTTGAGTGGCAGAAGGGGGTATCCAACATGGATATGAAAAACAAAAAGAAGAGAAAAAAAAATAGGAGGAGCTCATACGGTTAATACATCCTTTTGTTAAAGGGATTGTAATGTTTAAAGGGTTAGTAATGTCGTTATATAAAACATTTTAATATTGCAGCTATTACAAAAATAAACTAAATGATCCCAGTCCCATCTTTCAAACCTTTATGGTTTGAGATATATACGATGCTAAAATCCTTCCCTCCCTCCCGGCAGGAGATCCTGGTCCCAGGACAAGTAGGCGGCTCTTCAGCAGAGCCGAAATACAGCAATCTAAAAAGAAACACTTAATTGGAATGGTCTACAAAGTGTGCTTGCAAACCAGGCACACTTTGTAGACTGTTCCAATGAAGTATTTCTTTTTACATTGCGCTATTTCGGCTCTACAGCAGAACCGCCTCAAATCTGCCGACACGCATCTCCTGATGTCAGCTATACAGGAGCATGGTAAGCACATCACCTGTCCTTTTAGGCAAGTTTACCAGTGACGGTCCTGACATGTCACCGGTTGTTAAGAGCTTAAGCACCAGAGTGGAGTACAAAGCATTGCTTTGCACTGTGTTAATCACCTCTCTGGTTCTTAAGGGTTACGCCGGGTCATGCATTCTGTCTGCTTCACTCTGAAAAAGAACTTGCAGTAACTGTCATGTTGGCCTCCATGGACATGAGATCCAGGACTAATTGAAGATGTTGTCTCTTGTACAAAGGCAGAAGGGCAAAAGAGATGGGGTCCATCAGTTTTTTCTGACCATAAAAAGGTAGGGGATTATTATTAAGAGGTGTTACTTCTCCTTTAAAAGTTTGTAAGAATCTTTTTCAGATTCCCATCATATTTCATACGCTGATCTTCTTGCCAAATGTGAAATGTGCACTAGTCTGTGGTCAGTGTATGTATTGGGGCCCGGCCCAGGGAGTTTTCTTTACTTTACTGTCATGCATGCCTTTTGTAGGTTCCTAATGATCCCCCCTCCCGGCATTACACATGCATTTTGTTGGTTAATAGTGGTCTCCCCTCCCAGGCATTACACACGCATTTTGTGGGTTATTAGTGGTCTCCCCTCCCAGGCATTACACACGCATTTTGTGGGTTATTAGTGGTCTCCCCTCCCAGACATTACACATGCATGTTGTGGGTTATTAGTGGTCTCCCCTCCCAGGCATGACACACACATTTTGTGGGTTATTAGTGGTCTCCCCTCCCAGGCATTACACACATTTTGTGGATTATTAGTGGTCTCCCCTCCCAGGCATTACACACGCATTTTGTGTGTTATTAGTGGTCTCCCTTCCCAGGCATTACACAAGCATATTGTGTATTATTAGTGGTCTTCCCTCCTTGACAGTACACATGCATTTTTTTGTTATTAGTGGTCTCCCCTCCCAGGCAGTACACACATATTTTTTGTGTTATTAGTGGTCTCCCCTCCCAGGCAGTACACACGCATTTTTTGTGTTATTAGTGGTCTCCCCTCCCAGGCATTACACACGCATTTTGTGGGTTATTAGTGGTATCCCCTTCCAGGCATTACACAAGCATTTTGTGTGTTATCAGTGGTCTCCCCTCCCAGGCAGTACACAAGCATTTTGTAGGTTATTAGTGGTCTCCCCTCCCAGGCATTACACACGCATTTTGTGGGTTATTAGTGGTATCCCCTTCCAGGCATTACACACACATTTTGTGTGTTATTAGTGGTCTCCCCTCCCAGGCAGTACACAAGCATTTTGTGTGTTATTAGTGGTCTTCCCTCCCTGACAGTACACATGCATTTTGTGTGTTATTAGTGGTCTCCCCTCCCAGGCATTACACATGCATTTTGTGAGTTATTAGTGGTCTCCCCTTTCAGGCATTACACACGCATTTTGTGTGTTATTAGTGGTCTCCCCTCCCTGACAGTACACACGCATTTTGTGTGTTATTAGTGGTCTCCCCTCCCAGGCATTACACACGCATTTTGTGTGTTATTAGTGTTCTCCCTTCCCAGGCATTACACAAGCATTTTGTGTATTATTAGTGGTCTCCCCTCCCAGGCAGTACACACGCATTTTTTGTGTTATTAGTGGTCTCCCCTCCCAGGCAGTACACACACATTTTTTGTGTTATTAGTGGTCTCCCCTCCCAGGCATTACACACGCATTTTGTGGGTTATTAGTGGTATCCCCTTCCAGGCATTACACACACACATTTTATGTGTTATTAGTGGTCTCCCCTCCCAGGCAGTACACAAGCATTTTGTGTGTTATTAGTGGTCTCCCCTCCCAGGCAGTACACAAGCATTTTGTGTGTTATTAGTGGTCTTCCCTCCCTGACAGTACACATGCATTTTGTGTGTTATTAGTGGTCTCCCCTCCCAGGCATTACACACGCATTTTGTGAGTTATTAGTGGTCTCCCCTTTCAGGCATTACACACGCATTTTGTGTGTTATTAGTGGTCTCCCCTCCCTGACAGTACACACTCATTTTGTGTGTTATTAGTGGACTCCCCTCCCAGGCATTACACACGCATTTTGTGTGTTATTAGTGGTCTCCCCTCCCAGGCAGTACACACGCATTTTGTGTGTTATTAGTGGTCTCCCCTCCCAGGCATTACACACGCATTTTATGTGTTATTAGTGGTCTCCCCTCCCAGGCATTACACAAGCATTTTGTGTGTTATTAGTGGTCTCCCCTCCCTGACAGTACACACGCATTTTGTGTGTTATTAGTGGTCTCCCCTCCCAGGCATTACACACGCATTTTGTGTGTTATTAGTGGTCTCCCCTCCCAGGCCTTACACACGCATTTTGTGTGTTATTAGTGGTCTCCCTTCCCAGGCATTACACAAGCATTTTGTGGGTTATTAGTGGTCTCCCTTCCCAGGCATTACACAAGCATTTTGTGTGTTATTAGTGGTCTCCCCTCCCTGACAGTACACATGCATTTTGTGAGTTATTAGTGGTCTTCCCTCCCAGGCAGACAAATACATGACCATCTTCATTGATTTTTCTTGTTAAAGAATCAGAAAAAAGATTACACATCGTAATTCTTTTCCTACTGAGCAAAACACCCTACCACAGCTGGGAGATGCTTCATTCAAAGACTATTACTGCTCAAACATATGTTTTTTTAAAAAATGTAACTGCCATTCCCTGTAGTCACCAGGGGACCGTGTTCTTATTATTTACTAAGGAGACTCATAAAAAGTTCTTCAGGACACTACCTGGCTATGTTACTTGCACTGTGAATAAAAAAAAATGTAAGTTTGATCTGTTTTAACTTTTGAATGAAGGATGTTCCCATTGCGTCGTAATGAGTTGGGGACATCTCTAGCATTCAAGGGGTTAAAAGCCCCCATTTTAACCAGTGGGGAAATTGTGCTTATTCCCTATTGTGCTCTTGGTTTGTCCCATAATTTAATTTCTTTACTTGGCACTTGAGCCGCACATAGCAGTTCAAACAGAAAGAACATAACGGTGGTTTTACTTGGAATATTACAGCCATGGCAACAGCAGTGTGAGCACAAATGTGGGAAAGAAAGCTTCATTTATATATCTCTGAGGCCTACAACACATTGCTGTAATTATGTCTCCCTCGGTACTGAAATTCAAAACTGAATGTATATAAGTAGGGGGTGGACAACCGGTGTCTCTCCAGCTACTGCTGGACTACAATTCCCACCCATTCACATCTGACATTACAGTTCTGATTTCATATCAGGCAAGTGCACACATAGACACCAAGGGGGGCTTGAGCACCTGCCCTTTTTGTCCAAAGTGCCCTCGTGCCCTTTTTTTAAATATATATTGTGAATAAATAATTATGAGAATTGCCCCTTTTTTTCATTTGAGCCCCTGCCCTCCAAAATGTCTGTGCACGTCCCTGTTTCATATAATGCTGCATTGCCCTTCTAGTCTGGGGTAATACTGTGCTGGTCTAATGTAATGGTATAATGCCTTGATGGTCTAATATGTATTCCCCTGCTGGTCTTGTATAATGTTCTATTGCCCCACTACACTCAATGTAATAGGGTTTTTCTCTTCTGCATTGTAGTGACATTTATCCTCTCCTGCTCTCATGTATTGATATATTGCTGTGCTGGTCTCATTAAGACTGTTAAAGGGGTAGTACTGTTTCACAATAAAAGCAGCTCCAATTAATTTTCATAATATTTGGGCCATGGAGAGTGTTATTTCAATACTGTCAGTTGTAGTTCAAGAGTAATTGAATGATAAAGTATCCCCCTCCCACCACTTTTACTGATGTAACACTGCTCACCTCAGAGCAGCAAGACTGTCCGGATGGATTGCAGAGAGGGACAATCTTCAGTGAGCATAAGGGAAAACCTGAAAAACCTGTCAAGGGGGGCAGGGTTTTCCTTATGCTTACAATAAGAAGATTGTCCCTTGTTGTGATCTGTCCAGTCAAATGACCAGATTCCACATCTGAGGGGAGGTGGCTTACACTAGGTAACAGGGGCGGGAGGGAGATACTTTATCATTCAATTACTCTTGAACTACAACTCTGACAGTATTGAAATAACACTCTCCATGGCCCAAATACTATGAAGATTAATTGGAGCTGCTTTTTTTGCGAAACATTACTATCCCTTTAAAGTTAGAATGTTCCTACAATGCCAGTTTTGTAATGTTTATGGCATTTGAATGGATTACATATATACATGAAATTTGCAGATTATGGTGTCAGTACCATCTACAATAAACCTTGCAAGTTCAGGCTACATCTTTCAAGTGACCGGACTTCAGATCTCAGGGGATGTGGCCTGGCATACTGAAAAGGGACGTAAGGGGGACAATTTATAATAATAATTCTGAGAATATAGAGCGATTTCAGCGTTACTAATCGGAATCTGTAGTATGCACTAAAAGGAAGGATTGCAGCTTTATTCACACTGTAACATTACTATCCGTTTAACCGTGGCTGAGATAAGTTCTCTGATATGTGTTGGCAGAGACTGCATCATTAATTATTTATTTATCCTAAAATTGCATCCCTAATTACTGATACTTCTAACTCTGCCAGAACCAGCTTCCATCAAAATGAGCAAAAAATGAATAGGGAGGAATAATTATGCAGATCATGTGAAGATGGAGACTCCCACTGAGGTTAGGAGCCTTTAAAGGCTCTCTAACTACTAAGCCAAAAATATTTAAAACCATTACACTGATTGAAAACAAGACATACAAAGTATGTGCCAGTGGTCCCCAACTTTTTTTTGAAGTTGTGACACATCCTATAATGCAAAAGGCCGGATGTATGTTTGTCCAATGCAGTCATGCGCAGTAGAGACTGCCGGAATGCACAGAATGCTGGCTCGTGTACACAGGATTTTACACTAGCCTATCAATATTATGCATTTGTATCCCTTGAAATGATTGTTTTATTCTAAGTCATCAAGAACAATTGCTATTAGCAGGTGTCATGATGCTCATGTACTACGAACAACTGAATTGATCGTGTGGCAAACCATGTGTACTAGTTGAGGGGATTAAGAAAAAGATGGGGTTTTTAACTCTTTGAATGATAGAGAGGTCTGCAATGCATTGTTTGGCAGTGCTTTTAGGACCTCTCCAATATTAATGGAGTTAAAAATCCCATTTCAAACAAAAGGAATGGTTATATGGCCCTCATGAGGCAGCTGGGTTGCTGCAGTTCTTATTGGTACATCAGCTTCTCTATGCCAAGGTTAAACTGTGCTCATAGTAGTGTCAGTGACCCATTAAGCCTCTTAATGCATTGCACACCACTCTGGATCTCAAAAGGTTAGGTACCCTGGAGCTGCAGGGCTATTGACCCAGAGTTGTGATTCACAAGGGCAATCAACAATCGATGTCTCTGTAATTAAAATCTAATTATGTTAGCTTCGATTACCAATGGAAAAATGTTTCTCATTTATTCGTTAGCATGAAAATCAGGTTGCCCTTGAGATCTGAACTTAGTGAACCTTGATTTAGGGCCATAAGTTGAACCCTTGCTGTGCCATTGCTCTGCAATGCGTTGCCAACCCTTTTGGCACTCTTAGGGTTCAGCCAAAAGTGGAGCAATTCTGAATGTACAAAATGCATTATAGGGAAACAATAAAAATCCCCATTGATTTAAATGGGGATTTTAAAGCCTGGAATTCTAGAGAGTTCTCAAACATTGAAAAGCTGCCTAGTATTTAAAGGGATAGTAATGTCTATATTAACCCCTTCGCGTCCTGTGACATACCCGGACCGTCACGCTGGTCCGACACTTAAGGACCAGTGACAGTCCTGGTACGTCACATACTTTTACTCACCACGCTCCTGCAGGAGTGCGGTGAGTAATACCGGGGACTGAAGTTGATCGATCCAAGACCGGAGCCATCTCTTTCAGTCCTTTGTTTGACGTGCCGCCCCACGTGATCAGTCACGTGGGACGGCACGTCGAACTCGCCTATCTGGTCCTTAAAGGACCAGACACCCCGGGACCGCTGGTCCTTAAGGGGTTAAAGTTTAGCTCTGAGTTTTCTATACGTTTTTTTCTAACTTGTAACACTGTTTCATTACTTACATCAGAGCTTTCCAAACTTTTCATGTTGGTGACACACTTTTTAGACATGCATCATTTCGTGACACAGTAATTCAGTTTTGCTAGTAAACCAGAGGTTAAACTAATAATCCCTTATAAGAGATATGGACACATACATAAATTGTAATAACGAGGTGTATGGAGACACAACATATCTCATGAAAACCTTTCATTCATACTGTGGAAGGCATTAAGCATGTCGTGTGGTTTTTAAAAGGGCGACATGAGAATGTTGAGCTACAATTAAGCGCAAGATTCTCATGTCGCATTATTAAATAGATAGAGCATAACTGATTTTAGAGGTACTGTCTGTCTTTCCTGTCTCATTTGTGTCACAAGCAGAATCAGCAGCCATGTGACATGACACTCCTGCCTGGCAGCCCAAAGAGAGGGCAGAGGTATAGAGGAGGTGGCATCTCAAAAGATTTTAACAGCTGAAGCGCCAAAAGATTTGTAACAGCTGGAGTGCCTCTGTGTGCTGCATACATATTATCTTTTGTGGCGCTCCAGTTGTATGCAGCACACAGAGGCAATCTCGCGCTGTGTAAATGAGACCATTAAATAGTAGCGTTTTATCTCAGATCCCAGTGTAGCTCTTGCTTGGGTTGAATGACAATCTCCCACTGTGTAAACGGCACCTTTGCCTGTGACACACCTACACACTGCAGCCGACACACCAACGTGTCGCGACACACAGTTTGGAAAGCAGTGACTTACATTTTTGTAGTTCAAAAGATATTCAAGTGGAAAGGAACCCCCTCCCGCCCCTTCTGGCTGCATGATCCTCTCAGTCTGGTCCGGATGGAGCACGGCAAGGGACAATCTTCAGTAAGCAAAAGGAAAATCCTGTCTTCCATCATGAAGGAGGCAAGGTTTTCCTTATATTTATTGACTGAAGATTGTCCCTCTCTACATCTGTGTGGTCCCACGACCAGATTGCAGCTCTAAGGGAAGCATACCTCCCAAGTGTCCCTATTTAGGAGGGACGATCCCTCTTTGAGACGCAAATCCCTCTGTCCCTCTTTATCACCCTTGTGTCCCTGTGTTTAGGAGATTAGACTATGTGATGTGTATATAACTGTATCATATTGCTCCACAGCAATAAAACTCACATTTATGTTTGTTTAAACTTCAGTATATGTGTTTATACATTAGTCTGTGTAAATAAAATGCTTTGGTATTGCTCTAAATAATTTATTCAGTTACAAAAAGAGGTATCAGAAGGTCATGAAATGACAAAAAATAAAGATTGCTAATGCTCCGCCTACCAGCCACGCCCCCAACAACACCACCTAAAATGAAAGTGTCCCTCTTTGGCCATTTGAAATGTTGGGAGGTATGGGGAAGGCGGCCAGAAGGGGTGGGAGGGGGATCCTTTGAGCTTGAATATCTTTTGAACTACAAACATGTAAGTAATTAAACATAGAACTGCATGTTATAAAAACCATATAGAAGACTCGGAGCTAAACTTTAATTTAGACATTGTTCTCCACAGGGGCAGACTGACCATACGGGCATTCGGTCACTGACCGAGGGCCCGTGACTGAAGGGGGCCACCGCCACTTCCAGCGCTGCTCAGCAGCTCTCCAACACTGGCCGCCGGTGTGCCGTTCAAGTAATACAGAGAGCTGGGAGATGACATCATCTCCCAGCCTCTGCATTACTAGAGGCGCGCGGGAGCTTCGCACAGTATTAAGCCACGCCGCTACACCACCAGGGACTGCAGGTACGGGCAGTGTGGAGATGAAGGGGCATGGTGGAAGGGGCGATGTGGAGATGAAGGGGCATTTTGGAGATGAAGGGGCAATGTGGAGATGGGGGCATTGTGGAAGGTGCATTGTGGAGATGAAGGGGACATTGTGGAAGGGGCATTTTGGAGATGAAGGGGGCATTGTGGAAGGGGCAATGTGGAGATGGGGGCATTGTGGAAGGGGCAATGTGGAGATGAAGGGACAATGTGGAGATGAAGGGGGGCATTGTGGAGATGAAGGGGGGCATTGTGGAGATGAAGGGGGCATTGTGGAGATGGGGGCAATGTGGAGATGAAGGGGGCATTGTGGAGATGAAGGGGGCAATGTGGAGATAGGGGGCATTGTGGAAGTGGCATTGTGGAGATGAAGGGGCAATGTGGAGATTTCTGAAGGGGGCCCAGACCTCTTTTTGGACCAGGGGCCCTGGGTCCTGTCAGTCCGCCCCTGGCTCTCCATTTAAAGGGTTATAGCAGGGCTCAAAATTTCTACTAGCCAATGGCGAGTGAAAATTTAGCTCTGGCGAGTAGAAATTCAGTCCTGGTGGGTATGTTATGGCTTGCAGTGGCGAGTAACTTTTCAGGTCTGGCTAGTAGCAAAAGACTTCAAACTCTAAGCCCTGGTTATAGTACCCATTTCAATCAATAGGAATATTTTTTGTCCTTTCCCATAAAGCAATTGGTTTGACCCAAGGACTTCCTCCTTTCTTTTGAACGTTTGGCTGTTAGTCATACCCTTGATTTTATTAACATTTTGAGTGCCAGGGAAGTTGCAGCGTATTGCATACCTCACTGGCACTCACATTGTTTTATAATGTACAGATAGACTATCGATTGTGCTAGATATATGTAGAAATCTATGGATCTACATTCTGTAGCTGCATAAGAACCATTCTCTACTCCAAACACTAATCTACACATTAAACCATTAAAAGGAGCAGTAAAAAATAAATGCAGATAAGAGAAAAAGGGAGAAAGCTAAGACTCCCCTAGTGCAGATACATTTTCACAATTTTAGGGTTCGATGTTTCTATAAAATTGGGCTCACAAAAGAGGCAGCTCTAATCTCACATATATATGAGTCACAGCTTATGTGCTTGCTGGGGTTAAAGGGATAGTAATGTTTCACAATAAAAACAGCTCCAATTAATCTTCATAGTATTTGGGCCGTGAAGAATATTATTTCAATACTATCAGAGTTGTAGTTCAAGAGTAATTGAATGATAAAGTATCCCCCTCCCATCCCTTTTGCTGATGTAACACTGCTCACCTCAGACCAGCAAGACTGTCCGGATGGATCTCAGAGAGGGACGGTCTTCAGTGAGCATAAGGAAAAATGTGAAAAACCTGTCAATGGGGGCAGGGTTTCCTTATGCTCACAGTAAGAAGATTGTCCCTTGCTGTGATCTGTCCAGTCGAGAGACCAGATTCCTCATCTGAGGGAGGCGGCTTACACTAGGTAAAAGGGGCGGGAGAGGGGATACTTTATCATTCAATTACTCTTGAACTACAACTCTGACAGTATTGAAATAACACTCTCCATGGTCCAAATACTATGAAGATTAATTGGAGCTGCTGTTTTTGTGAAAAATTACTATCCTTTAACAATTGCCCCAGTCACACTATGTTCCAATTGAGAATTCAACTGCTCCTCCCAAACTTGCTCTCCCCAAGCAGATAACCATGCAAAAACAAAACAGAAGAGAGATGGCTCACATATACTGTAATTCAGTATTAAACTTGTATAAAGTACATTCAAATTAATTACTCACAATTGTAGTGGTCACACATTCATATATACTGATAAAAGCACAGGCAGAGACTACAAGCCTGTTTCTGCTTGGGACGTCTTCAGTGTTAACACTGTAATGAGGACAATGGAAAAAAAAAATACTTTATTAAAAAAAAAAAAAAAAAAAAAAAAAAAAAGATAAAGTAAAAAGGCTCGGGTAGTAAAAAAATTATATATAAATTTAATAGTAAAAATCATAGCTCAATCTCTATATTAGACAGTAACTCTTTTTCTATACACAGTATTAAAATACAGCTTTTTCAAAGAGAAATAATGTAACAAGTTCAAATATACATGTTTAAACCTATATGTTATAGATCTTCTCCTGCTGAGTAAAATAAGGGCACTTTCACTGCTATCAGTTGTTATAACTGTTCAAACTATCAGAAAGTGAGTGACAGCATGAGTATTTCCTGAAAATTCAAACTGTGTGGAAGTGACTCAGTGGTTTCTATTGCATTCTATGGTGGACTGTTTGTCAGTGACTCATCTCTCCCATAGAATGCAACATAATAACTAACTGAAGTCTCACCAGCAGTGGTCATTGTTAATGTCAAAAATATAAAAGAACAATAAAAAACATTGAAAGTGTTATAACTCTGGAATGATACATCTCATGTCAGTGGGAACATCCTTGTTTTTCTTAGCAAGAAAAGAAAACATGGTTTTATTAAAAATGTTTACTGATGCTAAAATGGAAGGTATACTCTAGGAACCGATGGCTCAGGGAAAAATACGGCATAATAAAAGCTATGGGGATGCTATTCCCTTAGCTGTGTATTTACTATCTCTAGTTAAAGAGCACTCCATGACTCTACTGCTACTTTAAAACCTGAAGAACAAGAGGGTACTGCAACAGATTGTTGTACACCCCTTTGGTTCTTAAAGGGTTTAGTGTATTATGGAGCATTCCAACGACACCATAAGAAACAAACATTAGCAGATTCATGTTGATTTAAAGCCACTGGCTTTCTGCTTGTGTCTATGGACCCTGCCAACCGAGGGTGACAATTTTGTGTTCCACCAAACCTCCAACAGGATGTGTTTTGTGGCTACACAGCTGAGTACCAGGCTTATCCTATATAATAATGCGGTAACTCGTGTGTAACGCTGCGACATGCGCAGTAGACACTGCTGCGTGTGCTGCAGTCATGCGCAGTAGAGACTGCCCGTCCCGCGGCTGATACAGAGCTGGCCGCTCTGAAGGAGCGTACAGCTCTGTATCAGTCGTGGCACTGGCAGTCTCTACTGCGCGTGACTGGCCCGCGACCAGGTGGCAGTGGCACTGTGGCCCATGTAACGGGCTGTTCAACTGGTAACAAAATAAAATGTGATAGTTGTTGTTTAATGTAATGTTTGAACAAGCCCAACTAACATAAAAAGTAAAATATTTTGACGCTAATAACATTTCACTCTCTAGCGCTCAAAGGATTGGACCAGAGGGGGTATGCAATGCATTGGTTATCAGTGCTTAATATATTTGCTTAAATGGTTAATATAACTTTTCCCAGAATACGTTTTCCATCTAGCAGATGTTACTGTTCATTTGCTGCAGAAGGCAGATGATTTTAATGAAAGAACCTGAACGCAACCGCTTTGCGTGTTTATTATACTCCTACAAAGAACAATCAGTTTTTACATTCGTTCTATAAAGATGGCAACTAGTCTGTGAGCCGTTCTGCATACAGTGTTCTTCATAATAAGGCCGTGAAACAAGAGCGTATACAAAGGAAACTGAAAGGGTTGAATAACATCTACGGAGCTTAATTGGATGATAAGTTTTTTTTCCTTATAAGGGTGGCACAGCTGTGCAACGACAAATACTGTCACAACAAAGGCAGGGGGCTTGTGGAGACCTTAAAAAGCAAATCACCAACACACAGATTTCAGAACGAAATATGATAATTCAAGTGAACGCTGTGTTCCTGATGGAAACTGGTTGAAAGGAACTGTTCTCTCACATATATCCCAGCGCTATAATGATAAAAGGATAAAACTGAATGGGGGGTCACATGGTTTCTGAGAAGAGAGAGAGAATTTAAAGGAGCAATACACTTTTTATGAAAAAACACATATTGCGGGGCTTTTCCTGCTGAGTAAAGCAAGAATGTTCCCATTTTCTTTCCAGAGTTATTACAACTCAAGCTGCTGGGTGTTACATTAACAGTGCCCACTAGTGGCCACATTTCAGACAGCTATTCTATTGCATTCTATGAGAGTGGTGAATCATTAACATAGTAATATAGTAAGTTAGGTTGAAAAAAGACACAAGCCCATCAAGTTCAACCTTTGCCTCATAACCCAGAGACATGCAAATTATATAGCCTTCCTGCTGCCAAATAAGGTAGTCTTTATCAGACCTTCCTGATCCGCCTACTAATGCACATTATAATCCTGTATGTTCCCTTTTGAAAGAATTGTATCTAATCTTCTCTTAAATCCATTGTATATGTTATAACCACCTCCTTGGGCAAGGAATACCACAATTTAACAGTCCTTAATGTACAAACCCTGTCCTCTGCTGTCCTCTAATCTCAAGGGGTGCCCCCTGGTTATTTGATCAGGCCTCGCAATGATTAGCTCAAAAGAGAGATCCTTGTATTGACCTTTTATATACTTGTACATTGTGATTAGATCTCCTCTTAGTCGTCTTTTCTGTAGAGTAAATAAACCAAGTCTGTCTAGTTGTTGCTCATACATAAAGTCTTCGATTCCCCTAATTAATTTTGTTGCTCTTCACTGTACTCTCTCTAGTTCTACAATATCCTTCTTCTTAACTGGTGCCCAAAACTGCACTGCATATGCAAGGTGAGGTCTCACCAATGATGTGCACAATGGCAAATTGATGTTATCCACTCTTGCTTCAATACCCCTTTTTATGCAAGACAGGTCTTTGTTTACTTTTGCTCTTGCTATTTGACACAGGCCACTGATTCTAAGTTTGTAGTTTACAAGGATTCCCAGGTCTTGCTCTAGAAATGACTCCCCTAAAATTATTCCTTTATGTTCATAAGTAGCACTGGGATTTTTTCTTTCCAAATGCATGGCTTTACACTTTCCAACATTAAACTTCATATTCTATTTGGTTGTCCAATCTGCCATTTTATGTAAATCCCTCTGTAGAGATCAAATATTCTGCCCTGAATTAATTACCCTGCATAATTTAGTGTCATCTGCAAAGACTGATATTTTTCTTTCTATATCTATTTCCAGGTCATTTATAAACATTTTAAAAAGCAGTGGGACCAAGTACTGAACCCTGAGGTACTCCACTCTCAATTTTAACTGTATTGGAGAATTGTCCATTTACAACCACACACCCTATCGTTTAAAACCACATTTCTATCCAACTGCAAATGTTATCCCTAAGCCTCAATTTCCTTCTTTTATACCCCAGCCTTCTGTGTGGCACTGTATCAAATGTCATTGCAAAATCTAGATATGTTACATCAACTGCTGTACCATTATCTAGGTTGCTACTTACTTCATAGAAGCTGAAAAAATCAGTTTGTCATAATCTATTCCTCATAAAACCATGTTGATTCTTGCTAATGAGCTTATTTTTTGCTGTGTAATCCTGAATATAATCCCTTATTATCCCTTCTAGCAATTTTCTCACTACAGAGGTCAAACTCACAGGTCTATAATTCCCAGTCTCTGTTTTAGTTCCCTTCTTAAATAGAAGCTCTATGCCAATCTTGTGGCACTGAGCCTGCGGTGAGAGAATCTTTAAAGATTAAAAAGAGGGGTCTGGCTAACACTGCACTGAGTTCCTATAGAACCCTTGGACGTATACCCTCAGGACCTGGTGCTCTGTCGGTCTTAATTTTGTTCAATCTTCCCATGACATTTTTCTTGTGTTAACCCAATATCTGATAATTGTATTGTTTTATTTGTTACTAGTTGAACAGCCCGTTACACTGGCCACAGTGCCTCAGGCAGCCGGTCGCGGGGCAGTCACACAGTGGAGACTGCCCGCGCCTCGGCTGATACAGAGCCTCTGGGAGCCGGTCGCGGGGCAGTCACACGCGGTGGAGACTGCCCGCACCTCGGCTGATACAGAGCTGGACGCTCTACTGCGCATGTCGGGCGTTACACACAACTTGGCGAATTATTATATAGGATTTGATGAGGCTCTTCTACCGTTCCTTGTTCTAAAGACTTTCTTTGCATCAGTATATAAATCAGCCTTTTCCTTATCCTCTCTAATCATCTCACCCATCTCATTTTTTTAAAGGTCCAATGCACTCCCCTTTAAGTTTTTTTGCCATTTATCTATTTGAAAAACTTTCTTGGATTAGTCTTGCTCTTCCTTGCAATTCGAGCTTCATTATCAATGTTTGCTAATCTAACTGCCTTTTTGCAATCTTTGTTGCACAACATGTATTTTTTAAAAAGAATGTTCTGTTCCTTCAGACTTAAACAGTTTAAATGCTTTTTTCCTTGCCATTTACTTCTTTACATTTGCAGTTAACCACACTGGCTGTGAATTAATTCTTTTGCATTTGTTCCCCATTGGTATATACTGGTGGGTACATTTCTGCAACATAAATTTGATTTCCGACCATTTTTCCCCTCAGTATTTTTGCCTTTAAATAATTTATCCCAGTCTAAGTTTTGCATTGAAGCTCGTAACAATTTGAAGTTAGCATTTTTAAAATTAAGAGTTTTGGTTGAACCTATATGTTTTGCTTTGTCAGCCTGATCTCAAATGTAACCATGTTGTGATCACTATTTTCCAAATGCTCACCTACCTTAATATTGGATACCATGTCTATATTATTCGTTATCACTAGGTCCAATATATTGTTATTTCTTGTCAGCATTTCCACCATTTGTGACATGTAGCTTTCCCGAAGCATACTCACAAGACTGCTTCCCTTATCACTCTGACAGGTCTCATTTTTCCAGTTGATATCTGGATAGTTACAATCTCCCATAATTATAGTCTGCACAAGCTGGGCAGCTTTACTCATTTGCAATAGCAGTTGGGCCTCAACATTGTCATCAATATTTGGTGGTTTGTAGCATATGCCCACCAACACCTTTTTTTTACTTTTACACCACATTTAGTCTCAATTTCTACCCATACGAACTCCACATTATGTTCAGTTTCCTCACTAATGTGACCCCTTAAAAATGGATTTAGCTCTGATTTCAAATATAAGCACACACCTGCCCCTTTCTACTAATCCTGTCCCACTAAACAGGGAATAGCCCTCTGTATTTACAGCCCAATCATGTGCATCATTCCACATTGTTTCAGTTATACCAATTATGTCCAAATGCTCACTAACCACCAGCTATTCTAGTTCTCCCATTTTTTCTACCATACTTTTTGCATTTACCAGCATACAATTAATTTTGAAGTCTTTACATATTTTATTCCTACATTTTTTGTTTCTGTATCTTCATTTAAAGGAGCAGTAAACTTTTTTTATGAAAAATATATATTGTAGGAATTTTCCTATTGAGTAAAATAAGGGTACTCCCACTGTGGAGAGATTTATATTTCCAGAGTTATTACAGTTTAAACCCATGTTTTTGTTTTTTCTTTTTACATTAGCAGTGCCCTCTAGTGGTCAAATTCTAATTAGATTTCCTGTTAGATTCTAATGGAGAGGAAAGTCGGAAAAGTCAGAGACATACAGTTCTCCACAGAATGTGATAGAAACTGCCTGTCACTTCCTGTCAGTTAGAACTATCAGGAAGTAAACACAGTAAATTCACTTCCTGATTATTTAAACTGCTATAATTTTTAATAAAACACCTGACAGCAGTGGGAGTGACTTTGTTTTATTCAGCAAGAAAAGCTCTATAAAATGTGTTTTCATAAAAAAAAGTTTACTGCTCCTTTAATAGGAGTTCCTCCCTATTGACTACATTTATCCCCACCCATTCTCCACCCCCATGAACATTTACTTGGAACCAGTTCCTATGTACTCTTTCTACCCAATTTTTGCTATCTGTACCCTCCCCCCATCCTTTAAAAGCTCCTCCAACCTTCTTAGCATTCTCTCCCCAGTGCACGGTGGCTCCCTTACCATTAAGGTCCAATCCATCACTTCCATATAGAGTGTAGCCAAATGCAAAGTCAGCCCAGTGCTCTAAAACACAAAAGCCTTCTTCCTACACCAATACTTGAGCCATATATTAAGCTTCCTGAACTCCCTCTGCCCACCTGCACTGGCACATGGCACAGGTAGTATTTAAAAAAACACCACCCTAGAGGTCGTTGCCTTTAGCTTGCATCCTAAATCTCTGAAATCATTCTTTAGGGATCTCCATCTTCCTCCTGCTTTATCATTGGTACCAGTATGTACCAAGACAGCTGGATCGCTTCCAGCCCCTCCCAGTAATCTGTCTGAAATATGCTGAACCCGAGCGCCCGGGAGACAATATACTGTTCAACATTTACATTCCTGGTGGCAGATTACCGTATCTGCCCTCCTAATAATAGAGTCCCCTATAACCACCACGTCCCTTGGTTTCTGCCTACTCTACCATGAGGCTTCACTGAATAACCCCCAGTGTTGCTTTCACTTGGTATCTGTAGATCCCTCTTTGCCCTAGTTGATGCTCCTTTCAGAAGAAATCCCCTATCTAGGGCTAACTAGCACCCTATGATCAAGGGAGATCTAAACTGAATCACTGTATATGGGACCTAAGGTGTACTCGAGCTTCATATATCTATATATATATATATATATATATATATATATATATATATATATATATATATATATATATATATATATATATATATAGACAGAGAGAGAGAGATGTAGCTGACACCAAAGTTAATAAAAATATATGATTTAATAAAAATACCACAATGGGTCTACAAATACCTTGTACAGATATCTAAAACAATATTAAAAATAAAAATTAAAAAATTCCTTTGCATAGAATACCTCCCAACACGTTTCTCAGCCTCAGGCTTCTTCCTTGGGGGCAAAAAATAAAATACTTTAACCCTTTGGGAAGCATTGTGTTAAATACACCCCTCTGGTCCTTAAAGGGATATAGGAACATTTCACTTTTATGAAAAATAAAGCAGTAATTTAAGTTTTAGGATATTCTACAAATGGCGAAAGTACAGCAAAGAGCAACACAATTAGTTTAGGGAATGGAGGACTTGAAGTATGAGAAACGACTAGACAAACCTGGTTTATTTACTCTAGAGAAAAGACGACTAAGAGGAGATCTTATCAGAAAGTACAAGTGTATGAGGGGTCTCTGGTGAGCTATTCATTCCAAGGCCACCTCTTAAGATTAGAGGAAAGGAAGTTCAACTTCAGCAGAGGAAAGGGTTTTTTATTGTGAGGTCTGTTAAATTATGGAATTCCTTGCCCAAGGAGGTGCTTATGGCAGATACAATGAATATATTTAAGAGAAGATTAGATATGTTTCTTTCATAAGGCAATATAAAGGGTTATACTGTGTATTAGTAGGCAAAACAGGAAGGTCTGATAAATACTAACTTATTTGGCAGCAGGAAAGCGATATATTCCTCATGTCTCTGAGTTATGAGGCAGAGGATGAACTTGATGGACTTGTGTCTTTTTTTCAACCTAATTTACTATGTTACTGTGTTAGTATTCCACATTGCTGTCCCTCCCACCTGACACTCCCTGATAGTCAGTACCAGCTCATTTCCATTGGTACAAATAAGGGTACAGTAAGTATCTCAAAATCCCATTTCAAATAAGAAATTACCAACACAGTAAAGATCATTTTTAAAGTTCTTTCAAAATCACCTATTTCTTACAAAGTTACAGTTCCACTGTCTGTCTCACGGTATTGGTCAGAGATAACTCCAGTGGTCATATTACAGACAGGGTTCACAATGAAGTGCTGGCTTCCTTGGCAAGTTTACTGTGCCAAGATGGCACTAGCACTTGCTATATGCCCATTATTAAATATGAAGGTTTCAGTAATGTCAGCCCCAAACATCTCCACCGGGCCACTAACAGGCCAGGATCCAAGGGTTTTCTTACTTGCAGAGCAGTGCATTGGAGACCTCTCTAGCTTTCAAGGGGTTAAAAGTTCCATTTAAATCCATGGAAATTTGGGGAGTTTGTATTTATTCACTATATTGTCTGGTTTGCCCCAGAATTAGTCCAGTTTTCTTCTGAACATACCTCCCCAAGTGTCCCTCTTTAGAAGGCACAGTCCCCATTTTAGACCCAAATCCCTCTGTCCCTCTTTCCCACCCTGGTGTCCCTGTGTTTAGGAGATCAGACTGTGTGGTGTGTATATAAGTGTATCACCCTGGTGTCCTTATGTTTAGGAGATCAGACTGTGCGGTGTGTATAGAAGTGTATCACCCTGGTGTCCCTATGTTTAGGAGATCAGTCTGTGTGGTGTGTATATAAGTGTATCATCACCCTGGTGTCCCTATGTTTAGGAGATCAGACTGTGTGGTGTGTATAGAAGTGTATCACCCTTAGGGTTGCCACCCAGCCGGTATTTTACCGGCAGGCTGGTAAAAAATTGGCTTCGTTCCAATGTTAAGTCTATGGAGAGAATGCCATGGCCAGTATTTTTTTAAAGAAAAGGTGGCAACCCTAATCACCCTGGTGTCCCTGTGTTTAGGAGATCAGACTGTCCGGTGTGTACAGAAGTGTATCACCCTGGTGTCCCTGTGTTTAGGAGATCAGACTGTGCGGTGTGTATAGAAGTGTATCACCCTGGTGTCCCTGTGTTTAGGAGATCAGACTGTGTGGTGTGTATATAAGTGTATCACCCTGGTGTCCCTGTGTTTAGGAGATCAGACTGTGTGGTGTGTATAGAAATGTATCACCCTGGTGTCCCTGTGATTAGGAGATCAGACTGTGTGGTGTGTATATAAGTGTATCACCCTGGTGTCCCTGTGTTTAGGAGATCAGACTGTGTGGTGTGTTTAGAAATGTATCACCCTGGTGTCCCTGTGATTAGGACATCAGACTGTGTTGTGTGTATATAAGTGTATCACCCTGGTGTCCCTGTGTTTAGGAGATCAGACTGTGCGGTGTGTATAGAAGTGTATCACCCTGGTGTCACTGTGTTTAGGAGATCAGACTGTGCGGTGTGTATAGAAGTGTTTCACCCTGGTGTCCCTGTGTTTAGGAGATCAGACTGTGCGGTGTGCATAGAAGTGTATCACCCTGGTGTCCCTGTGTTTAGAAGATCAGACTGTGTGGTGTGTATATAAGTGTATCACCCTGGTGTCCTTATGTTTAGGAGATCAGACTGTGCGGTGTGTATAGAAGTGTATCACCCTGGTGTCCCTATGTTTAGGAGATCAGTCTGTGTGGTGTGTATATAAGTGTATCATCACCCTGGTGTCCCTATGTTTAGGAGATCAGACTGTGTGGTGTGTATAGAAGTGTATCACCCTTAGGGTTGCCACCCAGCCGGTATTTTACCGGCAGGCTGGTAAAAAATTGGCTTCGGTCCAATGTTAAGTCTATGGAGAGAATGCCATGGCCAGTATTTTTTTAAAGAAAAGGTGGCAACCCTAATCACCCTGGTGTCCCTGTGTTTAGGAGATCAGACTGTCCGGTGTGTACAGAAGTGTATCACCCTGGTGTCCCTGTGTTTAGGAGATCAGACTGTGCGGTGTGTATAGAAGTGTATCACCCTGGTGTCCCTGTGTTTAGGAGATCAGACTGTGTGGTGTGTATATAAGTGTATCACCCTGGTGTCCCTGTGTTTAGGAGATCAGACTGTGTGGTGTGTATAGAAATGTATCACCCTGGTGTCCCTGTGATTAGGAGATCAGACTGTGTGGTGTGTATATAAGTGTATCACCCTGGTGTCCCTGTGTTTAGGAGATCAGACTGTGTGGTGTGTTTAGAAATGTATCACCCTGGTGTCCCTGTGATTAGGACATCAGACTGTGTTGTGTGTATATAAGTGTATCACCCTGGTGTCCCTGTGTTTAGGAGATCAGACTGTGCGGTGTGTATAGAAGTGTATCACCCTGGTGTCACTGTGTTTAGGAGATCAGACTGTGCGGTGTGTATAGAAGTGTTTCACCCTGGTGTCCCTGTGTTTAGGAGATCAGACTGTGCGGTGTGCATAGAAGTGTATCACCCTGGTGTCCCTGTGTTTAGAAGATCAGACTGTGCGGTGTGTATAGAAGTGTATCACCCTGGTGTCCCTGTGTTTAGGAGATCAGACTGTGTGGTGTGTATATAAATGTATCACATTGCTATACAGCAAAAAAAACTCACATTGTTTGTGTAAATGTCAGTATATGTGTTAATACATTAGTCTGTGTAAATATAACAGTTTGATTTTGTTCTAAATAATTTATTCAGTTACTCAAAGAGGTGTCAGTAGGTCATGAAATTACCTAAACATTCTTGGTAATGCCCCGCCCACCAGCCAAGCCCAGAGAAACACCCCCTAAAACACAAGTGTCCCTCTTCGGTAATCTGAAATGTTGGGAGGTATGTCTTGAATTATGGTAACATTTATATGAAAAATAACATTAACGGTAGGAATTTTCTGCTGCGGTGGATCATGTGTGAGGTTTTAATAAGCCTGGGAGTAATATTCCACTAGAACAGTCAGACCACTGACAATTTGTTTTAACTAGAGCAAACATAATGCATCAAACATTAGAAACATGTCTTAACATATCCAGTGATATTTCGTTTAAACATTAACGCTTTGAGGGCCAGATGGGATGTCGAATGCATTGTGTCGCTTAAAGGGATAACAACCGATAATATATTCCAAAATTCTTAGAGTGTAGTCTGTAAGGAGAACTGTACCCTAAGAATTTATTTATCAGAAAGACTTACCTAGCTAGATGTCCTTCAAACAGCAGTTATTTCTTTTTGACCTCTCTTTTAGTCTCCTGCTAGTTGTTTCAATGTCAAACCAAACTAAAACAAAGGCAGGAATTTTTTATGGTAAGGGAAGTAACATTATTGAATTCTTTGCCTCTGGACGCTGTGCTTGCAGATATTTTAACTGCTTTCAAAAAGTAATTGATACCTTTTGAGCACAGAACAATATTGAGAATTATGACAGACGGCTTCAGTGCAGATAGGATGTTGACACGGAAATATCTGACTGCCGTTTGGAGTCAGGAAGGAATCTTTTTACCTACTTCGGGCTTAATTGGAAATGGCTTCAATTTTTTTATGCCATCCTCTGGATCAACAGGGGTGTTTTTGGCATGGGCTGGACTTGATGGACGTATGTCATTTTTTTCAGCCTCATCAACTATGTTACTATGATAACAACTAGGATACCTTATGAGTCATTCAGGTCTATTGGAGCCTACTTCTTGCAGTGAGGATGTATGAACTAGAGTCAGGCTTCAGCAGAGATCACTATGTAAACTGTAGATGTAATATAAAGAATATATAAACAGATATACCCGACTGGTGTATGATGGAATGTACTGGATAACCCTCTGGCACACAGAGTCAAAGCGCCGTGAATTTAGGGAAAGTATATTTGCCCCCTATAGTGCTGTTTGTCTGCACCAGAATTTCTTCAGTGCTTCATAGTACGCCAGCCCCTATGCATACCTGTATTTTATAGGAACCAAGTTACATGAAATCTCAGCCTTGGAAAAACACCTCTGAGTGTGTGATTTACCTACTGAGCCATAATTCTGGAAGAAAAATAATGAACATTACTAGTGTAGAGGCAAATGCTGGGGTTATTGCATTTTATAACCAGAAAAAGAAAAACAGTCTAATTTCCTAATTCTGGGACTGGTCCCTTTGCACAGGGCTGCAATTACCATTATATTATTATTATGTAGAATAGGCCAGGAATGAAACCAGCAGTGGTTCACAATCTTGTTTTTTTTTTTTTTTGCACGTCAACCCTATAGTACAGTCTGGAATTTTCAGGACACCTGTAACATTTTATGTATGACATGTCTAGGATGTAACGTAGGGATTACATACATGTTATTCCTACATCTCTCCTCAGAGGCTTCAACAAGCTAGAAGGTGCTGACTTCATACACCCAAGTTTCTTGTCATATTCTTATTTATGTCACACTATACCAACAGGAACTGAGCACTGTATTCAGTACTTAACCCCTATGTTCTATGTATGTCTCCCTTTTCCACTTTAGATTGTAAGCTTTCGAACAGGGACCCCATTTCCAGTATTTCATTTTCCTAAGCACTTGTCACCCTGTATTGGCCAAACGCTTAACTCCTTAACCCCTTAAGGACCCATGACGGTCCTGCACCGTCATGGATTGTTATACCCTTAACAGCCCATGACGGTCCACGACCGTCATGGCTTAAATGATAGCAGCGTGCCTCCGTGCATGCTGCTATCATTAATTCCTGGCTGAGACTGAGCGCTCCGAGACTGGGGCGTTCAGTCTCAGCCCTTCCTGCTTGGGCCAGTTCATGTGATCGCCGTAGCAGCGATCACATGTACCGGCATAGTGACAGACAGAGGCAGCATGCAAAGCATGCTGTCTGTGCCTGTCTCATCTGCCTCTGTCTTCCTTGCTAACAAAGTAAGGGAGACAGAAGTAGACGGGAGACACCTAGTGGTTAAAAAAATACAGCAGCTGGGGGTACTAACCTCTTCACTGCTGATGCAGGAGGTTGGCTAAATGCAGGTCAATTTTTGACCTGCAATTATACACTTCAAAAAAAAACAAAAACACACACTTTTTTTTACAAAAAAAAATGTTTTATTTAAAAAATATATATAATTAAACAATATTGCAAGTGTGATTGTTGTGGAGCCATGTAATACACTTATATACACCACCAAATGCCAGGGACAAAAAAGTGTCAAAATAGGGTGGGAAAAAGGGACATGGGGATTTTCACCCAGGGGGGGACAGTGGCCACTTTAAACTGTGCATTTTGTAGGTATGACTGACCGGTCATACTTTTCACGCAGTCTCCATAAAAATGTAACCCTTTGTAACCAATTGATCCCAAGAGAAAAATCAAAAATGTTTTTTTTTTTTACATTTTTTTTACCTTTTTTTAATTTTAATAAAGTGAATGGTGGGTTATCCATATAAATAGTGTATCAAATGAAAGCCCTATTTGTGCTTAAAAAACAGTATATAATTTATGGGGGTGGAATAAAAGCCTAAGAGGGAAAACACTGTAGAACAAAGACATAGTCAAAAAGGTCAGAATTGCTCCGGTCCTTAAGGGAAAATGACCTCAGATTTTCCCAGTCCTTAAGGGGTTAATGACCACCCTATCCGGGGCAGCTGGCTGTTAAGGACCCCGCTTGGCGAACCTGGAAATCAATAACGTGTCAGGACAGTCATCGATCCTTAAGTGCCAGACCGCCATCACAGTCTTGGCACGGCACGTCATAAGTTGTTAAGGGGTTAAATTATAAAGCTCTGTGTAAACTTGTGGTGCTATATAACAATATACATAAATATGAATTTGTAAGGCAACATTCAAAATTTTCAAAAAGTCTTCATAATATAAAGTGGCAGTCAAAGTCGATGCCCAAGGTGTGCCATAGTGCTACAGCAGCCTCACTGAAACACTGCTACAGAGTCTGCTTTTCAACTTGGAACTATCTTACTGCATAGACACCATAGGCGAACCCTTTAAAGAAACAAGCACCTTCTAATAATTACCCCCCCCGATAACCTGACTATGACCAGAACATCATAATGGTCTCTATGAATCTTGCCTTTGTGTCTGTGTTCAGGACATAACATCTTCATCCAGTCCTGGATATCATATCCATGGAGGAGACATGACGGTTAGTGGCAGGACCACAGGACCTCAACCTCCACTCACTGTACAAGGTAATCTTGACCCTTTAGGTACCAGAGGGGTACACAACTAATTGCTTCGAAATCCGTTGCGCATCCCACTGGCCCTTAAAGAATTAAAGAGGATCTATCACCCCTATACAACTTTGTTTAATCCTTTGAGTGCCAGAGGGGTACGCAACGCATTGTAAAGCAATGCGTTGCGTACCCCTCTAGCACCCTAAGGGTTAAATAGTTTTGTTATATAGCAAATATGCTGAAAAACGTATTCATTTTTTCTTTAAAAAAAAAAAACGCTTCTTTTGCCGAAATTCAAGGAATAGATACAGCCCTGCACCTACTTCCGGACAGGCTGTGATTACCTTCTCTGTACCGCAGTCTGTCACTCTGCCTCTGCTCCCCTCCCTCTATCCAGCCTCCTCCAATGACAGAGGATTCCTGCCTTTAAGCTGCAGTGCTTTCACTGGCCAATGAGAGTGCTCCAGCTTACAGACAGAAATCCTTCATCATTGGAGGAGGCTGGATAGAGGGCGGAGAGCAGAGGAAGAGTGACAGACTGGGGCACAGAGCTGGTTACCACAGTCTGTCCGGAAGAAGGTGCAGGGCTCTATTTATTCTTTGAATTTTGGCAAACAAGCATTTTTTGTTTTTTTAATTAATACACTTTTCAACATATTCGCTATATAACAGAACTATTTAGACAAAGTTGTATAGGGGTGATAGATCCCCTTTAAAGCGGAACTTTCCGCTATTACCAAGTCTCCATGCATTCATTAAGCGCATGGCGACTAGCTTGGAAATCCACGTCTTACCTTTAAAAAATCGCAGATTCTAAAGAAATCTTTGCTGTTTGGAGACTGACTGGTAGGTTAGTGCGGTCTGCACGCCTGCGCCGTCGGTCCCTTTCGGTTACCTTGCCGAACACTGCAGTGTTACTCAATGGAGACCAGGACTGACAGCACGGGCGCGCAGACAAGATGTGTGTGCTGTAGCCTGGGTTCCGGTCTCCAAACTGTAAAGATTTCTTTACAATCTGCTATTTTTTAAAGGAAAGACATGGATTTCCAAGCTAGTCGCCACTCACTTAATGATTGCACGGCGACTTAGTAATATCTGAATGTTTCACTTTAAGTAGGCTCATGTACACTGCCTTATTCAGTATGAAAAAACTACCAGCAGCTGTCATGTCCGCACCGGACTCCATGTACATGACATGCTGAACTGACTGAAGAGGTTACCTCTTGAACACAGACACAAGGGCAAGATTCATAAGAGCCATTAGGATTTTCTGGCCGCAGTAATGTAAGCGTGGGGTTATTATTAGGAGAAATTAGTTCTCTTTTAACCCCTTAATGACCAGCTGCGGCCAACAGTAAAGGGCCACGGGGTCATTCTTCTTTTTTGCTGCATTGGACTCCTGGGTCCCCGATCAGCGTGCACCCCCGGAGTTCCACAACGTGCCAGGACCATCACTGGTCCTGAAGTGCCGAACCGTTGTGAACGTTCTGGCACGTCAAGGGTCCTTAAAGGGTTAAGGAATATTCAATCTGATAACACCCACAGTACATCAAACAGAAATATAGTCGAGGGCCATATCTGAAACCTTTTCCTCTAATTATGGTTATAACAATTTACAATTTTATGATTTTATCTGTGTTTCTGTCAGATGACAACTCCATCAATGACTTCCCTTAAAGTGTTAGTAACGTCCCATAAAACCTTTTTTTTTTTTTTTTTTTTTTTTTATAGATTTGTAGAGACTAAAAAAAAGAATCTCATTGCCACAAACCCCATCTCTCAATCCGTTATGGTTTTAGAGATGTTGGCAATCAAAGTTCCCCCCTCCCTCCCCTTCTCTTGATGTCCGCTGTAAAGCTGACAGCAGGAGATCCATGTCGGACAACAAGAATGAAGCTCTTCAGCAGAGCCGAAATCCCGTTATTAGAAAATAATTACTTCATGGGAACGGTCTACAAAGTGTGCCTGGTTTACAAGCACATTTTGTAGACCTTTCCTATGAAGTAATACTTTTCTAATAACAGGATTTCGGCTCTGCTGCAGAGCCGCCGGCTGGTCCCTGGACTGGGATCTCCCTGCTGTCAGCTAGACGCTGACGTCAGGAGAAGGGGAGGGAGCGGGGAACTTTGATTGCAAATATCTCTCAAACCATAGCGGTTTGAGAGATGCGGTTTGTGACAATGAGATTTTTTTTTACCCTCTACAAATCTATAAAAAAATATTTTAGGGGACGTTACTAACACTTTAAAAGACAATTGATCAGCATTCAGAAATTGGGGTAGTATACACAGAAATATGGTGAGCCTGTAGCTTTATAATTTTGTTCCCTGCACCATAGGGGACAAAAAGAAATTCCCATTGACTTAATCTTGGCTTTGAATCCATTGAATGCCAGAAGAGCGTAACCTGGACATAAATGGAAATCAGATCATAATGTACCAGACTCTGTTTCCATATGCAAATTAACTGAAGCAGAGGGAACACTGATTGGTGGGTGTATCTGATTATGACGGCCGTTTTGACAAGTGTTTTTGTTTACATCTCTCGTCATTTTGGAGGCGCTTCCGGTACTCTCACCGGATTGGATGAGAACTGTGATGATTTTGTGGTGGCCCAATCAGGATTAATATATTTTAAACTTGACCCGTGATCCGATGACATACCCATATAGAAGCACACTTCGAGAAAGCAGATTTCACTGCGAAATGCGTTAGTGGGCTTTTGTAATTAAATATAAAACTATCATCTGCTTGATTTTTTTGATATTTTAATATATATATTTTGGGGGGGATTACATTTATAATTGATAGATACACATTGAGAGTGGTCCGTCTCATTTGAAGACACCGATCTGGCACTTCGCAGATAACCCGATATGGAAAAGATCGCCACATTGTCAGGGTTCCGTATATTCCACTGCTGACCGCTAATTCATGTGAGAGCAAATTTATTGTAATCGTTATCTTTTGTTATATTAATACAGTGTTACGCTATTGGGGTGCCCTCATTCCCTGTATGACCTATCAGTAATGACCCCCCCCCCCCAACTTGCCTTTCTATGGCCTGAAAATTCGAATGAGACCTAAGAATTTTTCCGTTCTGTCTTTGCTTAATAGATAACATGTTCAATCATCCCTGGATGTCGTCTCAGTGAAGGCAGACATGACAGTTGCTGGCAGTTTTTCAGACTAACGCAAACTGAGTACATGAATCTAATTAACTCTTTAAAGACCAGTCATTGCACCCCCTACCTGTTCCTAAACTCTTTGAGTGCCATTGAGCCATCCAAAACATTGTGTTTCATTGCATTGGAGACCACTCTGGCACTCTGAGGGTTAAAGGATTGAGATTATCACGTTCAGTGAGCAGACCTTGAGATCCTGCTAGCAACTGTCATGACCACCTCTATGGACACAACATCCACAATCGATTGAAGGTGTTAACTTTTGAACCAGAGAGCAAGGAAAAAATTCACAGGTGGGGGGATTAGGATTTTCTGGCTAGAGGAAGGTAAATGAGTGGTTATGGAGGTGTTAGTTCTCCATTAAAGGGATAGTAATGGTTAATTTTAAGTTGATTTAATATTGTAGACATTAAAAAAAGATTAACAATGATGTAAGTCTTATCTCTCAAACCTTTATGGTCTGAGAGATATGACTTGCTAAAGTTACCTCTTCCTGGCTGTTTTACTCAAGTCTGCCATCTAGCTGACAGCTGCAGATTCCAGTCATTTGATCAGACAGAGGCTCTTCAGCAGAGCTGAAATCACGCTATTTAGAAATAAATACTTAATTGGAACGGTCCACAAAGTGTGCTTGCAAACCAGGCACACTTTGTAGACCTTTCCAAATTCAGTATTTATCTTTAGATATCATTATATTGGCGCTGCTGAAGAGCCACATCTGGTCAAGTGACCAGAATCTGCTTCTGACAGCTTTACAGCTCGCCAAGCAGAAAGGGGAGGGACCAGAGAACTTTATTTTCCTATATCTCTCAAACCATAATGCTTTGAGAGATACGAATAAGTGCAAGTACTCTCTTTTAAATGTATATACCATATAGTTAATACTTTTTTTCTGACATTACTATCCCTTTAAAATTCTTTTTGGCTCCTAAGAGGAAGGTAGAATTACTAAAAGAACTGGGTAGTGAAACAAGAAAGCAATATAATAGAATTCCCAAAGTGCCGATTACCTCTAGCCAGAAACTATCAGTGAAATATTATATCTGGGAGGGAGACTTGGACAGTCATTCTCTGTGGCAATCCAATTCTCTATGTCAAATGAAGGTTCCGCATCGGAGATTCCGATAAACTCTCTTCAGTTCTCCGGGAGGCTTGCCAGATAGAAACAGCTGCTGGAACAGTACAATCCACTTGGTAGATGCTTAATAAAACCACCCTCTTAGTGTCAGAAGTGCTGTAGATATTATATACACACACATTCAGGGGAATAGCAATCTGGCCACCATCATAATTATATGTAAACAAAGGCAACTAGAAGATGCTCGATAGCTTTGTTAATCCTTTAAGGGCAAGATGGGTGTGAAGTGCATTAATTGCTTAAAGATGTACAGTGTTATTGTGGAAAAAATCTATTTTATGGCTCTTTTTAGGTACCCCCACTGTTTGGAGATGCTTCATTTAACCCTTTAAGAGCATGAGGTGTGCACAATGCGTTGCATACTCATCTGGCACTGAGAGTTCAATGTACAGCTTAAACCTTTTTTATGAGACTGTTAGCAACTGTGACCACTGGTATATGCAAGTCATTTTCTTTCATAGAATCTGATAACACAGTGCTGCTCGATGGCTACGGTAGAACATTTGTTTCATTTTTAAAAAAATAAATTGACCAGTTATAACTTTTGAATGAATCCTCTCCTAGCACTGAGATTGATATTACTTTACTCAGCAGGAAGATTCTGTCTGTGTCTCTCTTTTTAATATTATGGTCTTTAACGGTGATGCACTTTATCAACATAACATTTTGGTCCATTTTGAGGACATTTCTCATGATTTGCATTGACAAAACATATGCACCATACCATAATTTCACAGATCTACTAAAATCCTGTGGATGGCAGGTGTGTGTCTGTCTATTATAGTGAACTTGATAAAGGGAGAACATCTCTCGAAAGCTTGTCTTCAGAAAATGTAATGTTTGTCCAAATAAAAAAGTAATATTTCATACTAAAATACTCATTCATTTGACCTCTACACCACTGGACTAACATGGCTAACCCAAACTGTGTGTGTGTGTGTATATATATATATATATATATATATATATATATATATATATATATATATGTATATGTATATATGTATATATGTGTATATATATATATATATATGTGTGTGTATATATATATATGTATAATATAATTTTTTTATTTATTTTTAAACTTGCATTTTAAGAAAGGGTAAGCGGTAATTTGGACAAGGGAATTGCTTTTGATGTAGTATACTTGAATTTGGCAAAAGCCCTTGATATTATGTGTCTCACAACACATTACTGTATAAAATACTTCGGTTTGGGTGGTGATATCTGTACATGGATAGGGTTGCCACCCAGCCGGTATTTTACCGGCAGGCCGGTAAAAAATTGGCTTCTGTCCAATGTTCAGTCTATGGGGGGAATGCTATGGCCGGTATTGTTTTGAAAAAAAGGTGGCAACCCTATACATGGATAGATAACTTGTTAACCCCTTAAGGACCAGCGAGATCCCGTGCGGCCGGCACTTGCGGACCACGGGGCATTTTTTTTTATTATGGTTTCCGATTCAGGGATTCCGGAGCGGTGTGCAGCCGCGCCGGGAGCCCTGAACTCCATGCCGTGCCAGGACCGTCATTGGTCCTTAAGTGTCGGACCGCCGTGACTGTCCTGGCACGGCAATGGTCCTTAAGGGGTTAAATGACAGTTGGCAGAGAATTGTTGTAAATGGAACCTTTTTAAGTTGGTCTAATGTTGTAAGTGGGGTGCCACAGGGTTCAGTCCTGGGCCCAATGCTTTTTAATTTATTAATGATCTAGAAGTGGGAATTGAAAGTGGTGTCTCAATCTTTGCTGATTACACTAAGCTGTGTAAGGAAATATGTACAGAGCTGGATGTTTTTTCTCTGCAGAAGGATTTAGATAAATGGAGTGAATGAGCAGAAAAGTGGCAGATGACATTTAATGTAGATAAATGTAAGGTAATGCATATGGGCTGTAGAAAAAAACATGTTACATATACTCTAAAGGGGAAACACTAGGGGAATCCCCATTAGAGAAAGATTTAGTACTGATAGACAGTAGACCACAGCAGTTTGCAGTCACTCAGCTGCTGCAAGATCAAATAGGGTACTAGCCTGCATAAAAAGAGGTAGGGATGCAAATATAATTCTACTGCTATATAAATCCTTGGTAAGGCCTCATCTAGAATATGAAGTACAATTTGGGGCATCATTACTTAACCCCTTAACAACCACAGAGCTTTTTTTTAATGTATTCCGGGGTAGCTGCATGGTAGCAGTTGCCTGGCGAACCCAGAAATCCATGACGTGCCAGAACTATCACCGGTCCTTAAGTGACGGAACACCGTGATGGTACTGGCACGTAATAGGTCACCACAGCAGTTTGCAGTCACTCAGCTGCTGCAAGATCAAATAGGGTACTAGCCTGCATAAAAAGAGGTAGGGATGCAAATATAATTCTACTGCTATATAAATCCTTGGTAAGGCCTCATCTAGAATATGAAGTACAATTTGGGGCATCATTACTTAACCCCTTAACAATCACAGAGCTTTTTTTTAATGTATTCCGGGGTAGCTGCATGGTAGCAGTTGCCTGGCGAACCCAAAAATCCATGACGTGCCAGAACTATCACCGGTCCTTAAGTGACGGAACACCGTGATGGTACTGGCACGTAATAGGTCACAAGGGGTTAAAAGAGACATTATTGATCTGGAAAAGGGATTGGAGGATCTAAGTTATAAAGAGAGACTAGTCAAACTGGGTTTGTTTACATTAGAGAAGAGACAATTAAAGGGGTGATATGATGAACATTTACACATATATTCAAGGTCAATATAAAGAACTCTCCAATTAATTATTCTCTCAAAGAGGTCAGCTGAGAACAAGCGGTCATCCATTAAGATGACAGTAAGGGCAGTAAAGTTATGGAAGTCTTTGCCTTGTGATTCTATGCTTGCAGATACTGTAACTGATTTAATAAAAGTAAGGGATACTTACTTAGCACAGAACAATACCAAGAATTATGATATTAGGCTTCAAAGCAGATAGCATTTTGACTCAGGGAACTATATGACTGCCATTTTTAGTCAGGAAGGAATTTTTTCATCTGAGCATATTCTTCTTTGTAGACACGTTATCTAGTACATTGGGTTACAATGCGCATAATGGCTACTCCTGTTTAGTATGTATTCTGTAGGGTATCCTTTGAAAATGTTGCACTCTAAAGACAGTGCGACATAAAGGTTCAATAACCATCTCACCCTGCATAAAAAGCGCAAGATTCCCATGTTGTAGCATTAAACGTTGCTTCAATGCAGAAACTTCCATCTCTCTTCAAATTCATGTTTTCTGTCCTTATTAAATTAATTACAAGCACTGCACAAGCATTGTACAAAACCTCTATCAGATGTAGGTTACCTCTCCCATCTCGTTAGAAGTACTAGTACACATACATATCTGAGCTTTGAGCCGGGCTAGGGATGATGGGAGTTGTAGTCAGCTGTCGTTTTGCATGCAGAGAAGGGGAGAGGGAGCACAGTACTCAGAAATGGGTCCCTCTCTCCCTGTGCAGAATGACAGCTGACTAATAATGTCTCTTTTAAACCCGTTATGACCTATTACGTGCCAGTACCATCACGGTGTTCCGTCACGTAAGGACCTGTGATAGTTCTGGCACGTCATGGATTTCCAGGTTCGCCAGGCAACTGCTACCATGCAGCTACCCCGGAATACATTAAAAAGAAAGTGCTATGGTCGTTAAGGGGTTAAGAAATGGTGCCCAAAATTGTACTTCATATTCTAGATGAGGCCTTACCAAGGATTTATATAGCGGTAGAATTATATTTGCATCCCTTACTTCTACACCTCTTTTTATGCAGACTAGTACCATATTTGATCTTGCAGCAGCTGAGTGACTGCACACTGCTGTGAAGTCTATTGTCTATCAGTACGCCTAAATCTCTCTCTAATGGGGATTCCCCAAGTGTTTCCCCTTTAGAGTATATGCAACATGTTTTTTTCTACAGCCCAAATGCATTACCTTACATTTATCTACATTAAATGTCATCTGCCACTTTTCTGCCCATTCACTCCATTTATCTAAATCCATCTGTCCCCAGCGCAGTATGTGTACTAGTTCTTCTGAAGAAACGGGAGAGATAACCTACATCTGATACAGATTCATACCCAGGGGCGGATTGTGGGGGAATACCAGCACAGGCATTTTTTTAAACCCTTTGAGTGCCAGAGAGGTACAGAATGCATTGCTTTCAATGCATTCCGTACCCCTCTGGCACTCAAAGGAACAGCCCACTAGCTGCACCAACGTCCCTATCGACGCCCCCTTGTGGTCCCTGGGTGGCATGGGAGAGCAGGCGCCAAGATATTATGTCATATCCTGGAGCTCTGCATTAACAAGGAATGCAAAGGCTGTCACAGAGAGTGCCTGTGGCAACACAGACTTCTTCAAAATATCGTGGGACGGTGAGGTGAGATCCTCTGATCTCCCCCACCGGCCCATGATCTAGCGGCCCACCGGGGGATGCCCGATCCCCTGATAGGACAATCCGCCTATGTTCATACCTCCCACCATTTCAAATGGCCGAAGAGGCACACTTTTGTTTTAGGTGGTGTCGCTAGGGGCGTGGCTGGTGGGTGGAACATTACCAAGAATATTTAGGTTAGTTCATGACCTTTTGTCACCTATTTCGGTAACTGATCCTGCTCTAAATCATGTATTCAAAGTGTTTTATTTACACAGACTATTTTATAACCATATATACTGAAGTTTAATATGAATTTTATTGCTGCAGAGCAGCGTCATAGATTTAAATACATACCATGCAGTCTGATCTCCTAAAAAAAAGAGGGACGTCAGCTTGGAAAGAGGGACAGAGGGATTTGAGACTCAAAGAAGGACTGTCCCTCCTAAAGAGGGACACTTGGGAGGTATACAGGTGTATACAGTGCGTGTGCTTGTGCAGTGCTTGTAATTAATTTAACAAGGACAGAAAACATAAAGGCGAAGAGAGATGGAGGTTTTTTGGGTTGAAGTGATGTTTAATGCTGCGACATGAGAATCTCATTCTGTAGTGTCTGCCCTCATAACTCACTTCCTGTATAAAAACATTCTTATTCATACCTACAACTACATTAACCCCTTAAGGACCATTGACTTACCCGGACCGCCACACTGGTCCAGCACTTACGGACCAGTGACATTCCTGGTACGTCACGTACTTTTACGTGCGGTGAGTAATACCGGGGACAGAAGTTGATCGCTCCAAGACCGGAGCGATCTTTCAGTCCCTCGTTCGGAGTGCTGGCACACGTGATCAGTCACATGGGGCGGCACGTCGAACTTCCCTATCTGGTCCTTAAAGGACCACACACCCCAGGACCGCTGGTCCATAAGGGGTTAACCATTAACAGCATGGGCAAAGCAGTGCCAATATTGCTATATATATGTACATACAATCCTTGTAGGTAGACCGCTCTCACAGGACTTTCCATCAGTGAATCAGGTGCAAATTTATTCAATCAACTTTTCAGCCCTGCCTTGGGGCTTTATCACATCTTGAGAAAGGCCCAGGGCAGGGTAGAAATGTCAGGTGAATACATTAGCACCTGGTTGTTTGATGGAAAATCCTGTGAGTGTGGTCTGTCTACAAGGACTGGATGTACACTTCAATTTCTCACTGCCATCGGGGCAATTGTCTCCATGATTAGTGAGCTCACAGAACTTGTCATAACTATATATAAAATGGGATATATGAGATTTCTGAAAGCTCTTTCAAAATCACCCATCATTCATTATAATGTTCCTTACATTTTCAGTCTTTTATGTTGATAACCATTTGAGTGCCAGAAAGGTACCCACGCTGCACTGCATTTGATACCTCTCTGACACTCAAAGGATTAAAGAGAAATGCTTAACCCTTTCAGTGCCAGAGGGGTACGCAGAGGGCACCCTGCTGTGGAGAGATGTTTTATTCAACAGTTATAGCAACAGGATGGTGTAGCAACAGCGCCGCAGTAAAATTTCAGGTCATGAAAGTACCGCACGTGATAAATAAAGAAATAAAAACTTCAAGTTTGAGCTACAAACCTTTTGAATAAAACATCTTTCCTGCAGCATATTAGGGTACATACCTCCCAAGTGTCCCTCTTTAGGAGATATTAGGGTACATACCTCCCAAGTGTCCCTCTTTAGGAGATATTAGTGGTCCATACCTCCCAAGTGTCCCCCTTTAGGAGATATTAGGGGTCCATATGTCCCAAGTGCCCCTCTTTAGACGATTATAGGGGTACATACCTCCCCTCCCAAGAACCCCTCTTTAGAATATATTAGGGGTACATACCCCCAAGTGTCCCTCTTTAGGAGGGACAGTCCCTCTTTGACACCCAAATCCCTCTGTCCATCTTTCCCACCCTGGTGTCCCTGTGTTTAGGAGATCAGCCTGTGTGGTGTGTATATAAATCTATCACATTGCTCCACAGCAATAAAACTCACATTAATGTTTGTATAAGCTTCATTATATGTATTTATAAATTAATCTGTGTAAATAAAATACACTTCTACATCATTTATTTAGGTACACAAAGACATGTCAATATATCTTGAAATAAGCTAAACATTCTCGTAATGCCCCACCTACCAGCCACACCCCCAGCAATACCACCTAAAACAAAAGTGTCCCTGTTTGGCCATGTGTGATGTTGGGAGGTATGGATTCCCAATTAAATACTAGTCTGTTAGTGACATTCAAGGCTGGGAGTTGGAATCTGCAAAATAAAATAATTTCACATTCATTCCGTGTAGACGAATCGTAACGTTGAACAATTTTCTTTTTTCAGAGTATTTGTAATATGACAATTAATTTTGAAACACCTGAATAATGTATGCCAAATATAAATTATTAATATATTGTCTCACAAATTATGTTTAATTATAACCTGCAAATATAACACACGTATCATCAGTGAAGTGAAACCAATTTACACAATGTAATTGAAAGACTTGCACAGTAATAATGTTCTGCATAATAAAACAAATTACTATAAAGGCTTACATTTAAATGGTATTGGGCTGTTGGTACAAAAATGGTAATAAAATATTTAACAATTGACTAATAACTGCTAGACTGAAGAATAAATGTTATTCTTTTTGCCTTAACGGGCAACTAACACATTTGTCTGTTTGCTCCTATGTGAGCAGACTTAAAATGATAGTAATGTTTCGCAATAAAAGCAGCTCTAATCTTCATAGCATTTTGGGTCGTGGAGTGCGTTATTTCAGTACTGTCCGCGATGTCGTTCAAGAGGAATTGAATGATAAAGTATCCCCCTCTCGTCCCTTTTACTGATGTAACACTACTCACCTCAGAGCAGCAAGACTGTCCGGATGGATCGCAGAGAGGGACAATCTTCAGTGAGCATAAGGAAAAACCTGTCAAGGGGGTTAGGGTTTTCCTTATGATCACATTAAGAAGATTGTCCCTTGCTGTGACCTGTCCGGTCAAGAGACCAGATTCCACATCTGAGGGGATGCAGCTTACACTAGGTAAAAGGGGAGGGAGGGGGATATTTTATCATTCAATTACCCTTGAACTAGAACACTGACAGTATTGAAATAACACTTTCCATGGCCCAAATACTATGAAGATTAATTGGAGCTGCTTTTATTGTGAAATATTACTATCCCTTTAAAGAGATACTCCAACTTTATTTGGACTGTATTGATTCTGCTGGGGCAGAATCCATCAAATCAAATTGTGTATACTTTCTATTATTCTTGATGTTTAACTTTTTTTTTGGGGGGGGAGGGGTTACCTCTCATTTTGTACCTGCAATATCTAGGCTACCATATTCTCTCCCTAGAAGGGGAAACAGGTTCCTAACCAGAAAGCAGGGACAGACTGTGATTTTGGGACAGACTAATTCTAGAGTCATTCTGGGGCACAATAACTGCACCACAAAGGTCAAAAGACCCTTTCTATTGAAGCTTCCCATAAATTAAAATGTGGCTTTTAACCCCTTGAATGCTAGAGAGGTCTTCAACGCATTTCAAACAATGGGAAGTTTTAGTTTTCCCAAAACATACAGCTGGTTTGCTCCAGAATTAATCTAGCTCCAATAGTACATCCATTTTCCTATCCCTGCTGCCTGAAAAGACTGGAAGGGAATGACTTATCGAGTTCTCTCCCTCCAGCTACAAGATCTAGGCTACCAGGTTCTCTCTGTAGAAGGAAAAGCCCGACCCTGATCACTGGTACAATGTATCACTATCCCTGCTGCCTGAAAAGTCTGGAGGGGAATGAAGTATGAAATGATTTCCCTCCAGAGAAAAGATCTGGGCTACCGGATTCTCTCCCTAGAAGGAAAGCCCATACCATGATCGTTGGTACAATGTATCACTATCCTGGCTGCCTGAAAACACTGGAGGGGAATGACTTAAGGATTTCCCTCCTTCCAGATACATGATCTAGCTTGCAGAGTTCTGTTCCTAGACGGAAAAGCCGGACCCTGATCAGCAGTACAATGTATCACTATCCCTGCTTCCTGAAAAGACTGGAGGGGAATGTCTTATCGAGTTCTCTCCTTCCAGATACATGATCTAGGTGACTGGGTTCTCTCCGTAGGAGGAAAGTCCAGCCCCTGATCAGTGGTGCTGCCTCAAAAGACTGGGCTTATGGTTTTCGCTCTTTCCCGTCAACAGAGCCGGATTACAGGCAAGGCGCACAAGGCGCCTTCCTAGGGCCCGGTCCAATGAGGGGGCACGGAGGAAGCCTCATTCCTGCACTCAACGAGTCCTCCAGGAATGCGTGGGAATGCTGTTCCTGCTAGCAGGACTCCTCCGCCGGGCACCGCAACACAGTCAGGTCTGTGTAGCTACAGTGCTCCCTCATCGCCTCTTTAGTAATGCAGAGCACGCTAGGAGTCAATATCTCACAGTGCTCTGCATTACTGAAGAGAAGACCACACGGGAGCTCCAGCAGCTACAGGTTTGTAATGGGGGCAAGTTGAAGCTGATGGGGGGCAAGTTGAAGCTGATGGGGGGCAAGTTGGAGCTGATGGGTTGCAAGTTGGAGCTGATGGGTTGCAAGTTGGAGCTGATGGGTTGCAAGTTGGAGCTGATAGGGGGCAAAGTGGAGCTGATAGGGGGCAAAGTGGAGCTGGTGGGGGGCATCTCTTACAGGAAATTCCATACCACGGGCAGACTGGCCCAGGGGACAGAGAGAGGACAAAAATTAAGTAATGTATCATGGGTTTCCTCCCTAACACTAACTACCTACACAGTATTTAGTTTACACTACAGTTTTGTGGGCACAGGCACTCAAAGGGTTATCCAGTCATTGGATAACCCTTTGAGTGCCTGTGCCCACAAAATTGTAGTGTAAACTAAACAATGTGTAGGTATCCAAAGTTAGAGAGGTGTGTGTGGGGGGGGGGCAAATTGATACCTTGCCTAGGGCCCCGTGGAGTGTTAATCCGGCTCTGCCCGTCAACCCTTACTCACAGCATACAGGGAGCGCATTACTCCATGTTCTGTGAATATGGCCATATTTGGACCCATTAGATAACATGCCTGATATCTAAAGGATCCCCCTGATTGTTGTGTTTAATGGTGGGGTCTCTTGACACTGGTACTGTAGAAGAAACACGACTGGATAGCTATGTGTAGAGCTGCTAAAGTGTGTGAAAATCCCCATTCATTTCATTTGGACTTTTAAAGGGATAGTAACACTTAATATATAGTAAAATTTATATTTTTAGGCTGAGTACAACAAGGACACTCCCACTGCTGAGAGTTGTTTTATTAAAAAGTTATTGTAGCTCAAACTTGATTTGTTTGGCTGCAATATCTCAATGGCCTGAAATGTTACAGTGGCGCTGTTGCTACACTATCTTATTAACAGTTCAGGGCCCGGTGGCTTTCAGGCCATTGAGATATTGCACCTAAAAAATTTCAAGTTTGAACTGCAATAATTTTTAAATAAAGCACCTCTCAGCAGTGGGAGTATCGTTGTTGTAGCCAGGAGGATACACTTTACAATATACATTTTACTTTATAGTAACAGTTTGCGTGTCAGAGGGGGTATGCAATGCACTGCAGAGGCTGCATTGTGTACCCCTCTGGCACTCAAAGGGTTAATTGTTACTCTCCCTTTAACCCCTTGAATGCTAGAGAGGTCTTACAATGCAGTGGAAACCTCGCTAGCATTGAAAGAGTTCAATCCTCTATTTAAAGGGATAGTAATATTTAAAAATTATTATACCCCATCTTGTAACCGGTAAAAAACAGAGTTAAATGAGCCCAGCGGCATCTGTCAAACCATTATGGATTGAGAGATATCCGGTTTCAAAGTTGTACTTTTTTCCTTTTCCCCTGATGACAGCGTTCTAGCTGACTGCAGGGGAATCCTCTCCTGGGATCAGCCGGCGGCTCTTCTGCAGAGCCAAGATCGCATTAATAATAAAAAGAAATCCTTCATTAAAAAGGTCTTCTACGTGTGCTTGATTTGCAAGCACATGTAGAAGTCCTTTTAGGTTAAGGATTTCCTTTTTATTAACTTGATCTCGGGTCTGCTGCAGAGCCTCCGCCGGTCCCGGGTTCCCCTGCTGTCAGCTAGAAAGCTGAAATTAGGGGAGAGGGAAATTTGAAAGCCGATATCTCTCAAACCATAAAGGTTTGAGAGATGCCGCTGGCCTCATTTAACTCAGTTTTTACTGGCTACAAGATGAAGGATAGTAATTTTTAAGTATTACTATCCCTTTAAATTAATGGGGAATTGGAGAACTTTTCATTTTTAACCTTTAGTTCAATTGGTTGGCCTCAGAATTGCATCTCATTGATTTCTGCATAAAGCCCTATATGTGATGCATGCTGGCTTTGCAGCAATTTGAGATTATAAATAGGATTTTGCTAGCACTGGAGACAGTAATTCTTAACCAGCAATCCGCTACTTTCCTTAGAAGATGAAAGAGAAATATATTTCTTTTGTCTGAGCAGAAATCAGCTTTAACAAGTAGGATTTCTGGAAATAAATTAGCTTTAGCTCTTTGTGTCCACGGACAGAAATATTAATATTTACATAGTTTTCACAGTTGAAAAGAGAGATGTCCATCAAGTGTTATTGCTAATAAAATATATCCAAAAAGAAAGTCTTCTTGACTCCAAGATGGCTGTCTGATTATGTCCTAGTTAATCTATTGACAAACGATACAGTCCTGTATGCCCTTTTCTGTTACAAGTGCATTTGTGTGCTCTTAAAGTGGATCTACCACATATAGAAAAGTAATGCTCATTAGATAGAGCATTTAGCGAAAAAAGTTTAATATGTTAGTCATTTTTTTAAAAAACCCGTTATCTACGCAAAAATTCAAGCTTAAAAGGTGCCCAGCAACCTACCTCCTGCTTGCAGCACTGCCTCTGCTCCCGTCCCAATACCCAGCATCCTCTGATGACGGAGGATGTCTGTCTCTAAGCTGAAGCGATCTCATTGGCTAGATATTGATCTCTGCCAATGAGATCGCTCCAGTTTAGAGAAAGAAAGCCTCCGTCATTGGAGGATGCTGGGTAGTGGGACGGGAGCAGAGGCAGTGCTGCAAGCAGGAAGTAGGCTGCTGGGCACCTTTCAAACTTGAATTTTTGCACAAATAACGTGTTTTTTTTTTTTTTTTTTAATTAGTTTAACATATTAAACTTTTTTGCTAAATGCTCTATCTAATGAGCATTACGTATCTATATGTGATAGATCCACTTTAAATATATCTTTTGCATTTGCCGTCACCACATCCCTAGGTAGCAAATCCAACAACATAACAGCCCTTACTGTAAAGTACCCCTTCGTCTGCTGTAGATGAAACTTCCTTTTCACTAATTGTAACCCCCTAAGTATCATCATAACATTTCTAAATGTGCCATTTTTTGTGCTTTGATGCACATTAATGTTTATAAATATCAATTGTTCTTATAAACAGACTGGAAGTCCACAATGATCAGATACTCTTCATATGTGTGCTGGAGGCTCAAGCTGGCTGTCTTTGACTGCTGGAATCTCCTGTCTGTATAGAGAAGCAGTCCGATTTCTCCCTATACTTTCAATCAACTCATTGCAATTAGGAAAACTAAAATGAGGAGATGAATGGGGAGCGGTCAGTACTGGTAATGTAATACTGTGCATGCAAGTGAGAGGCTCCTGGCTTCAAATTGCTAATCTAAATGGGAATCTTATGTCTCTTATATACAGTGTCCACAATGGAACAGAGCTATGCTCCAGCTCATGCCTCAGACCGTTGCAGACAGACTGTATTCCTTATAAACATACCTGGGAACTCTGACGGTTTGAACCTAAGACTTATGGTTTTCACCGAAACCTCAGGGTGACCGGCCAGATTCTTAGGGTGAGAGAGTCCAGTTCTACCTATTATATATTGTGCTCCAGCTAACTGCGGCTTTAATCTCTAAACTGGTGCCACTTGTACCAGGAAGGCAGAGCGAGAAGTCCTGCTTGTCTTGTGTGTGTTCATGCAGTGACATGCCTCCAAAGTGTCCCTCTTTAGGAGATATTAGGGGTCCGTACCTCCCAAGTGTCCCTCTTTAGGAGATATTAGGGGTCCATACCTCCCAAGTGCCCCTCTTTAGGAGATATTAGGGGTACATACCTCCCAAGTGTCCCTTTTTAGGAGATATTAGGGGTACATACCTCCCAAGTGTCCCTTTTTAGGAGATATTAGGGGTACATACCTCACCCGTGTTCCTCTTTAGGAGATATTAGGGGTACATACCTCCCAAGTGTCCCTTTTTAGGAGATATTAGGGGTACATACCTCACCCGTGTTCCTCTTTAGGAGATATTAGGGGTACATACCACACAAGTGTCCCTCTACAGGAGATATTAGGGGTCCATACCTCCCAAGTATCCCTCTTTAGGAGATATTACGGTCCATACCTCCCAAGTGTCCCTCTTTAGGACATATTAGGGGTCCTTTCCTCCCAAGTTCCCCTCTTTAGGAGATATTAGGGGTCCATACCTCCCAAGTGTCCCTCTTTAGGAGATATTAGGGTACATACCTCCCAAGTGTCCCTCTTTAAGACCTAAATCCCTCTGTCCCTCTTTCCCACCCTGATGTCCCTCTTTTTAGGGGATCAGACTGTGTGGTGTGTATATAAGTGTATCACACTGCTCTACAGCAATACAACTCACATTAATGTTTGTTTAAACATCAGTATATGTGTTTATAAATTAGTCTGTGTAAATAATATACTTTGGTCTTGTTATAAGTCATTTGTTAGGTTACACAAGGTGTTAATAAGTCATAAAATAGCATAAAAATTCTCAGGAATGTCCTGCCCACCAGCCACGTCCCCAGCAACACCCCCTAAAACACAAGTGTCCCTCTTTGGCAATTTGAAATGTTGGGAGGTATGCAGTGATATCTTTAAAGGGGAACTATCGCTCCTATACAAGTTTACCTCATTGTGATCCACATATAGCGATATCCTTTAATCGTTGGTTTTCTTTTTCTACAATGCATGTTATAGCGAAATTTACATTATTAAAAATGAGCCGTGGCCTTATTTCCGGACAAACTGAGATTACGGCTCTGCACTGCAGCCTGTCAATCTTCTTCTGTTCCCTCCCCAAGTTTTGTCAAATTCCAATCTCCTCCGATGACGGAGAGTTTTTCCATGTAATCTGCTTGGAATGAGTTCCCAGGTACTTTAACCAAAAGCAACGTCTTGTGTACCTCTATGGCAATGAAAGGGTTCATATAAATAACAGAAAGTTCTCAGGTGAGGTAGACTGGACTGGTAATTGATAGAGTGTATCTGGAATTATGAGTGTGAAATGAGTTTGTGCTGTAGGATTGTGTCTGAGTCATCCACAAAAAAAATCAATGAAATACAGATTGTGTGAGTCATTTCAGTGTGACTAAGACTTGGGATCTCCCTTCTTTCTTGTACATGTGCCTGGGTTTACAGTACCAACCTTTGGCACTCCAGCTCTTTTAGCTATTTTTCTGAAAGACAGTTTGAGAAATTAACCTTTATGCTTTGGGAGCACAGAGTGGCAACTTATGCAAATTTCCTGCACAGTATGCTAATTAGCTCTGTTTACAGTTGACCTGTCACCTTGTGTTTTGTTTTTGTTTTTTTTACATATTTGAAACCTTTATGCAAAACTACCTCTGTGACACGTTAACAAAAAATACAGCTATAGTTTAGGGAATATACACAGTTTTATTTCTGGTAAAAATGAAAGTCTCCTGGTGAAGCACAGTGCTTAATTAGCATATGAAACATCACTGAAAGCCTTCATTAGCATATGAATCCTCTGAGATCTTCCTCAGCAAATGAAATGTCACTGAAATGGCTTAATTAGCATATGAAATGTCACTACTGGTCCTGTTGAGGTACTGAGCGGGACCAGTAGTGACATTTCATATGCTAATTAAGCCATTTCAGTGACATTTCATTTGCTGAGGAAGATCTCAGATGAGTCATATGCTAATGAAGGCTTACAGTGACATTTCATATGCTAATTGCGGTGCCAGGTATGAATATCTCCTTAAAGGGTTAGTAATGCCCGTATTTAAGTTGCTGCTATATTGTAGACTTAAAAAAAAATAAAGTATCTGGAGAAAGTCCCATCTCTCAGACATTTATGGCTTGAGAGATATTTGCAGCTTAAGATCCCCCCTCCCTTTGCAATGACGTCAGCGCTCTACTGACAGCAGGAGATCCCGGTCCTGGGATCAGCCAGCGGCTCTTCAGCAGAGCCGAAATAGCGCTATTTAAAAATAATTACTTCAGTGGAAAAGTCTACAAAGTGTGCCTGGTTTGCAGGCACACTTTGTAGACCGTTCCAATGAAGTATTTCTTTTTAAATAGCGCTATTTTGGCTCTGCTGAAGAGCCACCTCAAGTCAGCCACCCTAAATCTCCTGCTGTCAGCTTTACAGCTGACATCAGGAGAGAGGGAACTTTAGTGGTGAATATCTTTCAAAGGTTTGAGAGATAGGACTTACTCCAAATACTTTATTTTTGTAAAGTCTACCGTACTGAATAAACTTTATTTCGGGCATTACTATCCCTTTAAATTTACAATATTGCGTCAGCTTAAAGGGATAGTAATGTTTCATAATAAAAGCAGCTCTAATTAATCTTCATAGTATTTGGGCCTTGGAGACTGTTATTTCAATTCTGTCAGAGTTGTAGTTCAAGAGTAATTGAATGATAAAGTATCCCCCTCCCACCCCTTTTACTGACACTGTTCAGCCAGAGCAGAAGGGAGGTGCCCAGGTAGATTGCAGAGAGGGACAATCTTCAATTAAGATAAGGGAAAAACCTTAAAAACTTGTCAAGGTGGGCAGGGATTTCATTGTTCTCACAGTAAGAATATTGTCCCTTGCTGTTATCTGTCTGGTCAAGCAACCAGATTCCACATCTGAGGTGAGCAGTGTTACATCAGTAAAAGGGGCGGAGGTAAGGTACTTTATCATTCAATTACTCTTGAACTACATCTCTGACAGTATTGAAATAACACTCTCCATGGCCTAAATACTATGAAGATTAATTGGAGCTGCTGTTTTTGTGAAACATTACTATATCTTTAAATACGGGCATTACTAACCCGTTAGCTGTACATTTTCTGGTCTTTTGGCGAATATAACACATTAGGACATTTAATTAAATTTCCAAGAAATGCAAACTTGAATCAAGGTAACAGGTCCAGTTTAACCCTTTGAGTGCCAGTGGGGTAAACAGAGCATTGCAAAGCAATGCATTCCGTACCTCTCTGGCACGCAAAGGGTTATGACCAAATTAACCCCGTGTGCTATTTGAAATACCCCCAGCGTGTGGGCTCCACTAGATTAATTCAAAGCAAAGTATGTTGTAATATTGGTCTAGCACAGAAAGGAATTAGCATAAAGTGCCGGTTTATGTCAGTATTACACACACAAACGGCTATAGCAACATATGGGCAGTTTTAATTATCTTAAAAAAAAAAATTAAAATTGATGTTAAGGTGACAGGACCACTTTAACCCTTTGCATACTAGAAAGGTGCACAATGCATCATATCTCCTTCCAGCTCATAAATGGTTAAATCAGGATTCCACTATATACGAACCTTGTAATCACTCAGGACATTATAGTTTTAAACTAATGGAATACATTACTCTGACAGAAAATATGAAATCACTCTGTAAAATGTGTGTAATTTGCAGGTGATTATTTCTTAATGAGGGAATTCGTTGTGTTGTCTTTAGTTTGTGTGAATTGGGTTTCTCAGCCCTTGAGTATTAATGCCGACAGTTCACCCTGTTATTTACGTCTGTGAATAAGGGACCTGTGGTGCGTTTCTAGGGCAAACCAGGTTTAGTTGCGACTTTTAACCCCTTGAACGCTACCTCTGCCCCTCCCTGTAGTTATATCTCTGTGTTGGTTTCTCTAAAATTATTCACATTTTGTCTTTATTCACATGCATTTGGGAGGCATATAGGAACTTCTAATGATCGTTACTAGACGCACTCATTGAAAATGGCCTGTGTAAGCAGGGAATGCTGTTTCACAACTCGCCGCTGTGTTTGATGGGACTTGCAGCCCAATAAGCTGCAGCCACAGGATTCTATTACACCAGTTAGTTCTCAGTATGTTTGCTGCGGTAGAACCCTTCCGTTTCACACGAGAGCTCAGTGGAACCTAAACAACAAAACTTTTAAAGAGGAACTTTCAGGTAGTAATAAGTCGCTCTTGAATTATTAAACATACGGCAACTAGCATCCTAATACATGTATTACCTCTGTAAAGTGCCACATTCTAAAGAAATCTTTCATCTTAGGAGACTGACGGCCAGGTTAGTGCTGCCTGTGTGCCTGCGCCGTCAGTCCTTCCGGTTACCATGTGGCACACTGCAATGCTTCTTACAGGAGATCAGGACTGACAGCTCAGGCATACAGACTGCACTAACCTGCCCGTCAGTCTCCTAAGGTGAAAGATTTCTTTAGAATGTGGCACTTTACAGAGGTAATACGTGTATTAGGATGCTAGTCGCAGTATCCTATATAATAATTTGCTAAGGATGTTTGTCAGAAGCCGTCATGCACAGTAGAGAAGGCTGCACTTGCTGCGGTCATGAGCAGTAGAGACTGCCTGCTCCGCGGCCCGTGCAGTCTCTACTGTACATGACTGCAGCGGTGACACTGTTGCCCGAGTAAACTGGCTTTTCACTAGTATGTTTAATAATTCAAGGGCGACTTATTAGTAACTGAAACTTTAATCCCCTGGAGTATTGACAGGTCTCCAATGAATTGTAAAGCAATATGTTGGAGACCTCTTTAGCAGCAAAGGAGTTAAAGGGATAATAAGGTCTTAATTATATAAAAAGTAATATTGTACAGCATAAAATAAGAAATCCATCAGTGCTATTCCTATCTCTCAAACATTTATGGTTCGAGAGATAGAGTGTTCTAAAGTTCCCCCTTCACTTCCCCTGACATCAGCTGTAAGCTTACAGCAGGAGTTCCTGGTCTGGGGACCGACAGGCGGCTCTTCAGCAGAGCCAAAATAGCACAATTTAAAAAGAAATACTTCTTTGGAGCGGTCTAAAAAGTGTGCTTGCAAACCAGGCATACTTTGTAGACCGTTCCAATGAAGTATTTCCTTTTAAATTGCGCTATGTTGACATAGAGTGCATTTTGTCTATCCATATTGGGTAATATCTGGGTGAGAGTACTGGTGAGGGGTATCTCCCATAGGTGAATCTATATTGTGGGTACCATATGGACACAGTTACCTCATACAGTGTTATATCTGAGGGTGTTAAGGTGGTAGTGAGGTGAACCCGTAGAGAGACACTGTGGGAGGTCTCCAAATGACCATTAGGACGTTGCCTTGGGTTGCCCGTTGTGAGGAGAAGTATACTAGATGTCTACAGACCCCATCAGGTTGTGATGTTTGATGATTTTTAATAAATGTATACAACTTTTTATGTAAAAATATGGTTCTTCTTTTTGTGTAACTAACCACTTTAGCGCTTTCATACGATTGAAGTAGTTTGTTCTGTGACCTGTAGGGAGACACAGGTTTTGCTTGGATCTGCTTGTGGTTAAGTTTAGAGATACTGGTACACTCCTTTTGCACCACAAATTAGCTTGTGTTTGTATTTATCTTAGTATCTGTTTTATCTGAATGCAAGGGGTTTTTAACCTGCTGATCTCGACATTGATGTCTTTTGATCAATAAAAAAAAATACTATATTGTGGAATCCAGCAGCAGTGGATTTGTGTGTTCCGGAGCCGTTGATACCCTGAGCGGAGACAGGGGAAGAACTCTGTGTGTTGTCAGTTAACCATGACCTACTGAAAACGTGAGTGCATTAGCACTTTTATTTTTACATTATAGTTGTGGTGATATTAGGCGTATTTGTATGAATCAGGAGGCCTTCCTGATGCCACCTTGTCTATTGATCTCCCATTCAATTTGACTGGGAGATCAACAGAGGAGATGCAGAGGAGCAGCATGTCTCCCCTGCATCTATCCTACCTGAACTTCTGAGTGGGAGGATCTGGATAAGCTTTCCACTCCAGGTAGGTGATGTGAAAGGCTTTCCCTCATCCCTTCCACACATACCCACTATGTCTGAATGTACACCTTGGAGTGCCAAGAAGTTATCAAGTGCATTGCATTGGCTACCTCTCTGGCAATCAAATGCTTAAAAATATATTACAATAAATACAAAAATGATGTGCCAGAGGGTGTCCAGTGGTTGGATACACCTTCGGAACTCCCACATACCCTACAGTCCTTTGATTCACTGTTCACTGGTAGTAACAGCCCCCTCACATACTTTACCTGGTTCCACTACAGATCCCCACATACACTGTCAGACCCCCAGGCCTGATTCTGTTGCTCAATGGAACTTTCAGATCCCCACATACTCACCCCCCCCCCTGCCTGGTTCCACTGCCCACTAATAGTCAGACACACACACTCTCTCTCCTCTCTCACACACAATAGACACACACACAGCCTTGTTTTGCTGGCAGTCATGGAATCACACACACATACGGTCTTACCTTGTTCTACTGCTCTCTGGAGCTCACAGATCCCCACATACTCTGCCCCCCCCCCCAAGCTTGGTTCCACTGCCCACTAATAGTCAGACACACACACACACAATAGACACACACACACACACACACACAGCCTTGTTTTGCTGGCAGTCATGGAATCACACACACATACTGTCTTACTCACCTTGTCCTACTGCTCTCTGAAGCTCGCAGATCCCCACATGCTCTGCTAGGTCCCCCCCCCCCCCCAAGCCTGGTCCCACTAATAGTCAGACACACACTCTCTCTCCTCTCTCTCACACAACCCCCATCCCCGGCCTTGTTTTGCTGGCAGTCATGGAATCAAACACACATACCACCTACTCACCCCAGAAGCCATGCTTCTGGTACACAGTACAGTATGTCAACCCTTACAAAAGGGGCACCATTTTTCTTGGGCTGGCACCAGGTACTGACAATTCCATGGTGTTTAAATATTTTAGTATCTCTGAAGTGTACAAAAATATGTAGAAATTAGATTAGTGCAATATTTGGAATAAAAAAGTGTTTTTTCGTATAGCACCATATTCTGGAAACAGTTGTGCACACTATCCTAGGGGTAAAGAGATTGAGTGGGCCCTCATTTGATGCAGTTGAATGTCTGATTTCTAAGATGATATCCCTTATGGACCTTTTTGTCATATCTGTAGTGGTTTTGAAAATGTTAGTGCAGGCAGGTCATTTCTCAGAAGTAAACTGGCAGGTGTAGTTGTGTGATTCTGACACCCCCTGCGGTATGTCAACTTTCTTGGCCTAGTAGAAAGTACTGGATATATCAGGAAATGCCATGGTTTTCAAAGATTTTGGTATCATTGAAGAGGCAGAAATGTTAAAGAAAAAAAAATAAATTTCTCATAGCTTCACCTTATGAAAAGAAATGCAAAATATGGGCATTTTTTACATTTTCACACCTCCAAATGTACTAAAAGCTTTGAAAACCATGTAATGTCCATTCCTTGGTTATTCCCTCTGGCCTACATCTTTCCTCCCCTCCCAATGTTGCACAGGGTGTTATGGAAATTGCGACTGGAGCGTTGTCCAGTCATTCTGATTGCTCCGTACTGGCCTCGTCAGTCTTGGTTTCTGGAGCTTCTGGATCTGTCAGTGGCGGAGCCATTCTGACTCCCTTACCGTCTGGACCTTCTTCTTGAAGGAGAAAGGGTCCTCTTCTGGTGTGGTGGCTACTATGCTCGGTGCCCGCAAACCTGTTTCTTCCAAGATCTACCATCGTGTCAGGTCGACCTTTCTATCTTACTGTGCTGACAAGGACCTGTCTCAGGATTTTGATCTGCCTACGGTCCTGGCCTTCTTGCAGGATGGTGTGAATAAGGGCCTCAATTTGAGTTCCCTTAAGGTTTAGACTTCTGCGCTTTTTTTTTTCTTTCAGAGGTTCAGGGTTTTCTTCCAGGGCGTTGCTCATGCTCATCCTGCCTTTAAAGGGATAGTAATACTTAGTTTTTTCTTTATTTTATTTTGTAGGCATTAAAAAAACATGAAGAACGATATGTCTTGTCTCTCAAACCTTTATGGTTTGAGAGATAGTCACAAGCAAAGTTTCCCCCTCCTGCCCCTTTTACCTAGTGTAAGCCATTTCTTCTCAGATGTGGAATCCAGTTGTAAGACCAAACAGATAACAGAAGGGGACAATTTTCTTTCTATTAGAACAATGAAAGCCCTGCCCCCCTTGACAAGTTTTTCAGCTTTTTCCCTTATCTTAAGTGAAGATTGTCCCTTTCTGCAGTCTACCTGGGCACCTCCCTTCTGATCTGGTTGAACAGTGTTACATCAGTAAAAGGGGCGGGAGGGGGATACTTTGTCATTGAATTACCCTTGAACTACAACTCTGACAGAATTGAAATAACACTCTCCAAAGTCCAAATACTATGATGATTAATTAGAGCTGCTTTTATTATGAAACATTACTATCCCTTTAAGATTCCTGATCCTCAGTGGGATCTTAACTTGGTTCTGGGTGTCCTTCAGCGCCCCCCATTTGAGTCTTTGGCTACTATTCATCTATGTGTTTTGATGTGGAAAATGGCCTTTCTCCTGGCGATTGTGTCTGTCCGCCATGTCGCGGAGTTACATGCTCTATCCTGTAAACTACCCTATTTGGTGTTTCATAAGGACAAGGCAGTGCTTCGCACTTCTCAGGAGTTTCTCCAGAAGATGGTCTCTGAGTTCCACATCAATCAGGAGATTGTGGTGCCCTCTTTCTGCCCGGACCCCACCTCTGACAAGGAGAGGGATCTCCACTTGTTAGACATGGTGCATTGTCTCAAGTTTTATGTACATTGCACTGAGCCTATCAGGAAATTGGACACTCTGTTCGTCATTCCTCAGGGTCCTAGGGCAGGAAGACCTGCATCCAAAGTGACTATTGCTTCTTGGATCAAGTCCACTATTCGCAAGGCTTATGAGCTAAGGAAGAAGCCTGCCCCTTTCAGGGTCACGGCTCATTCTACAAGATCTATTGGGGCCTTTGGGCTTACAAGAATCAGGCCTCTGCTGATCAGTTGTGCAAGTTGGCCTCTTGGTCGTCTGTGCACGCCTTTTCAAAGCACTACCGTGTTGATGTGCTGGAATCGGCTGACGCCAGCTTTGGGAGGAAAATCCTGGAGGCAGTCTTGCCTGTCTTGGATTTCCTTCGGTTCTTGGTACTTCCTTCACTTTTGAGCCCTGTTGGCTCTAGTTCAGTGTGCTGTGTAACCGTTCCTGGGATGTTGTTACCCCTGTTCAGTGTCCGTTGATACTTCATTTGTTTTTGTTGGGCTATCTCTGATCTGATGGTTCATATCTGCACTGGTGACTTGGGGGCCTTGCGCCTGGCCCTTGCCTTTTTTCCCGCCTCTGGGAAACATCCCATAGTTACCAGTAACCTGTATTGGATGACAGAGAAAAGAGGATTTTAGTCTTACTTGTTAAATCCTTTTCTCTTAGTCCATACAGGTTACTAGTCTCCCACCCTGTCAAGAAACCATGCTTGGCTCTCCTGTGGCAGACCGTGGGGGTCCTTCGGGGTCATGCTCACAGAAGTCTTCTTTCCCTTCTACTATCTAGTCAATAGATAGTGTCTCATCTTTCTGGAGCTGGTTGGCTAGCTGCAGCCAAGGAGGGAAGGTAGGCTCCACCCCCTGCATACAATTCTAGAATTGTTCCTGCCTACTTCAAGGGGTGGACTGCCTACCCAGAGTTACCAGTAACCTGTATGAACTAAGACTAAAATCCTCTTTTACTGTATTCATTAGCTACTAGTTGTCCAGTAAAAATGGTACTCCATTGGTATGGGTTGACCAAAAATTATACATACCTGCTTTCTTTTTTTAATAGGCTACCTGCACTAAAATGGTTCCAGCTATGAGAAATATAATGGAAAGGTATACAAGGCGCATACCATTTTGGAAATTAGACATTCACCAATATTAAATTAGGGATAGAAGGGCACTTGAAGTTTTTGCTTTTTTTTTTGTAAATACATCATAACTTGTCACACAATGCAAAATTACATTTTTGAGAGGTGGCCGGAAAAAACTTAATTTGTTCAGGAATAAACAAAAAACAATACATAATTTTCCATGTATGGCTAGAAAGTTACTAGCAGGAATCCTATCTAAACAGATGGATAGCAAAATTGCTGAAATTTGTCTAGCCAGCACGGTACAAGAAATTCCCCAAGCCTCTGGCACTGAAAAGGTTAATTGTATGTATTGTTATTATACGCTTATATTTTTTGTTTGAAAACCCCTCTGTTCCGCACCTTCCAGACCACATATTGCCACTCAGCCGTCTGTTCAGGCTTCTCCCTCTGCATTCTGTGTATGACACCTACTACTGTAACTGCATGTGGAGCGTGAGGAAGTGCCATGCGCCCACAATGACTTGATTAGGAGTAAATACAGTTATTACGTCCATACACACTCATTACTGCTCAATTGACTTCCTAAAAGCAGTAGAGGGAGATGTTTAAAATGGCAGTTCTGTCCGTGTCTGGATTGTTATAGGAACTCGATCATCTGCGATTGAAAACAACTGTTATAACCCCCTATGAATTCTTCACAATGCACTGGAGACCACTTCAGCATTCAAGGGGTCAAACTTTTGAGTCCCAGAGAGGTATCCAATGCATTGCCCTCTGGCACTCAGAAGAGTTAAAGGAACATGGAAACATCCTAATAATTACCCCCTTAACCTTAATCCTTATGCCATCCATGAATACATTCTGCATAGATTGGTTCACTAAAATGTATTTGGATATCATATCCATGGGGGTAGACATGATTATTTGTTGCAGGATTCCAGGATGCAAAACTCCTCCCACTAAAGTCTTCATAAGAAGGAAGGGGAAGGAGTTTGAATCCTGCAACAAAGTATCTTTTCTGCCTCATGAACATTATATTCAGTACTAATTAAACATTCGTTTCTCTGTCGTCCAATACAGGTTACTGGTAACTTTGGGTAGGCGATCTGCCCCTTTAAGTAGGCAGGAACAATTCTAGAATTGATTGCAGGGGGTGGAACCTACCTTCCCTCCTTGGCTGCAGCTAGCCAACTAGCTCCAGAAAGATTTGTTCCTTGGTGAAGATAACACCGGCAAGAGAACAGTTCTGCTATAGTTCTAGAAATATTTACAACCATTAGGCGGAGTACCATAACTGACAATGTCCTTAGATGTGGCTAGCCCAGTATCCAGGTATTTTTTGAGGACCTTAAGCCCCGGGGTGAAATTCTTGGGTACAAGTTCTTTCCTCAGGAGTTGCCCACCGAGGCGGCTTCTTGATACATGGTAATCTGAAGACAGAAGATCTGCAGGAATGGTGAGCAACCCTTGGAGTGATGCAGGTCCACATGTCCCACAGTGCCCATCTGCAAAGGGTTTTTTTCCTTGGTAGTTCTTATTGCACACTCCTCCACTCATTGGGTCTATCTGTATGTCTGTTGGGTGTTTTGGAGCAGGTTTATGTGGTAACTTAACTCTTTAGCTGCTGGTTTGCATCTTTTGGGGGGTTATTGTCACTTTCCCTACTGGGGTCCGTGGTTTTTTGGGTCTTGCACCTTGTTCTAGTGACGTCTAATGTAATTTTATTTCACAGTTTTAACTTTGACAAAATTTGAGTTCCGCGCGCTTTACCGCATAGATGCCATTGCTCCATTCACTGCTATGGGACTGTACAGTTTGGGACATATCTCTGCATCTGCTCAACGTAGTGACTTCAGAGAGGGCTCATTTTCATTTTCTGACCTTGCTCTATCATCTGGTTACCATTGCAAGTATGTTGGGGGCTCAGGGGGGCTTCAGGCACTGTTGGGGTACTTATTCTGGGAAAACTACATTTCCCATGAGCGCTTGCTTCGTGTGCTTGTTTCTGATTGGCTCCTGCCGCAGCAGCCATTTTGTGCCTTTTCTAGAACGAGTATCCTATGCAGGGCTTGGACTCTAGTTCTTTCTTCTGCAGATTAATCCTTTGCCTGCCAGATAACTGTATTTGAGCGATTTCTGGGGTGAAATTTTAATCTTTCACACTGTAATTGGGTGATTCATTATACTAAACGTTTTTGACACTGTGAGAATGTCTAATCCGTTGGAGCTTGGGGCCAGGCCTAAGACTAATGACTCTGGGGTCTCTGTGTCCCCTATTGCACACTGTTCCTCATGTCATTCAGGGTTACCTAGAGAATTCTTAGGTAATTTATGCCCAGCATGTTCTGATATCCCTGAGTCTCTCCCAGGGACCTCCAGCCATGCATTAGAGCCAGTTTGGGTGCAAGAGTTCAAGGCCGCTACTAGGGACCTTCGGTCTACATTGCAACTCTTTCCATCCCAGTTACAGGGGGTCTTCTATTCATGGCAGACCCCCTCTTCAGTCAGATCTTCCCTGCCTAAACCGCAGGGAGTACCTGACATATCAGATTCCTCTGAGGAGGAACTGTTGGTGGATTCAGACGTTGAGGAATGTTCTGCTGTGGGTTCCTCTCAGGTTTTTGGGGACCCCTTTGAGGCTGATCCTGCACCCTCAGTTGAGGGCCTGATCAGGGCTGTCTTGACTTCTCTGGAGTTTCTCCCAAAAGTGGTCTTTGAGTTCCACATTAATCAGGAGATTGTGGTGCCTTCTTTCTGCCCTGACCCTACCTCTAACAAAAAGAGGTATCACCACTTGTTAGATGTGGTGTGTTGTCTAGTTTTATGTACATTGCACCGAGTCCATTAGACAAGCTGACATGCTGTTCGTCATTCCTGAGGGCCCCAGGGCAGGAAGACCTGCTTCCAAAGTGACTATTGCGTCTTGGATCAAGTCCACTATTCATAAGGCTTACGAGCTGAGGAAGAAACCCGGTCCCTTTTGGGTTATGGCTCATTCTACCAGATCTATTGAGGCTTCTTGGGCTTACAAGAATCAGGCCTCCGCTGATCAGTTGTGCAAGGCTGCCACTTGGTTTTCTGTGCACACCTTTTCGAAGCACTACCGTGTTAATGTGCTGGAATCGGCTGACGCCAGCTTTGGGAGGAAGATCCTGGAGGCAGTCTTGCCTGTCTAGGATCTTCTTCGCTTCATGGTGCTTCCTTCACTTTTGAGCCCTGTTGGCTGTAGTTCCGTGTGCTGTGTAACAGTTCTTGGGGTGTTGTTGCCCCTGCTCAGTGTCCGTTGATACTTCATTTGTTTTTGTTGGGCTATCTCTGATCTGATAGTTCATATTTGCTCTGGTGACTTTGGGGGCCTTGCGCCTGGTCCTTGCCTTCCTTCACGCCTCTGGAAAACTCAATGGTTGGACATCCCAAAGTTACCAGTAACCTGTATTGGACGACAGAGAAAAGAGGATTTTAGTCTTACCTGTTAAATCTTTTTCTCTTAGTCCATCCAGGTTACTGGTCTCCCATCCTGTCAAGGGACCATGCTTGGCTCTCCTGTGGCAGATTGTGGGGGTCCTTCGGGGTCATGCTCACCGGAGTCGTCTTTCTCTTCTACTATCTAGTCATAGTTAGTGTCTCAAATCTTTATGGAGTTGGTTGGCTAGCTTCAGCCAAGGAGGGAAGGTAGGCTCCACCCCCTGCAATCAATTCTAGAATTGTTCCTGCCTACTTAAAGGGGCGGATCGCCTACTCAAAGTTACCAGTAACCTGTATGGACTAAGAGAAAAGGATTTAACAGGTAAGACTAAAATCCTCTTTTTGTGGAAGCAATCCCTATGGAATTGACCCATAAAGGCCATTAGAGTTTTCCACCCAGATTAAGGTAATTTGAGGCTTACTATTAGGAGGTTTAGGGTTCTTTTAACTCTTTGACTGCCAGAGGGGTATGGTGTGCGTTCTGTACCCCTCTGGCACTCAAAGGGTTAAAAAACAAAAAATGTAATTCCAGACATATCCAGCTAAGGATGATGCAAGTTGTAGTCCAATAAAAGAGGGTTGGTTAACTAGTTGGTTGCTGTTTAGTATAAAAGAAGTCAATTGCTGGACTTCCAACTGTTGCTGGCTACAATTTACATCATCCCCAACTAGATAACATCTGTTTGAGGATGATGGGAGTTGTAGTCCTTGATATCTGGAATTCTAACATTAGACTACCCCTGGCTTAAAGTATGGGGTAGTCATATCCCTCTGCCATCTCATTACCATGGATGCTCATATCAACACAGGTTCCACTTGTCTTGTCAGTAAAGGGAGGCTGCGGTAGGTGTCAAATGAAAGTTGATATTATACTAAGTGCCAGAAGCCACGAAATGGCAGTTGAGGATGTTATTAATTGTATTATACATAATTTACAGATACTTGGAACTCATCCTATACAATAATTCACTAAAACGTGTGTAATAACGCAGTCATGCGCAGTAGAGACTGCCCCGTGATGAGGCTGATACAGCGCGGGGCGCTCCGAAGGAGCATCCACCTCTGTATCAGCCGCGGCGTGGGCAGTCTCTACTGCGCATGACTGACCCACGACCGGCTGCCAGTGACACTATGGCACGTGTAATGGGCTCATCAACTAGTAGACTATATTTCAGTAGCACAAATTTATTATGACAGAATATAGAATAAAAATGTAAAGGGCAGCTAACATAATGAAATAAACATGATTATGTTGTCTTTTATTAGATAATCAGTTACTCCCACCTCTGTAAATCAACCGTTTTTAAAGTGGACCTTTCACTTAGTATGAAGTCACCCTGCAATAATTAGGTATATGGTGACTAGCTTCTTAATACTTCTATTACCTTTCCGAAGTGGCAGTTTCTAAAGTCATCCTTAATCTTCAGAGACTGACGACCACGTTAGTGCAGTCTGTGCGCCTGCGCCGTCAGTACCCTCTGGTTACCATGTGGCACACTTCAATGCTTCTTAGAGGAGAACAGGACTGACAGCGCAGGCACACAGACAAGATGTCTGCGCTGATGCCTGGCTTCCGGTTTCCCAAGATTAAGGATTACTTTAGAATCTGCCACTTCTGAGAGGTAATAGAAGTATTATGAAGCTAGTTGCCATATGCTTAATTATTGCAGGGAGACTTTATACAAAGTGGAAGTTCTGCTTTAATAATCCATAGCCTTGTGTGCACAAGTACCTCTTCTTCCAAGCCACCCAGGCTTCTCTTCCCCATAGCTGGTCCTATATGGTTTGGAGAAGCAGAAGATGATGCCTATTGGCTGTTTTTAATGTCACACACATCAACAGCCAATAGGAAGGAGGACACCACTGGCAGCTTTATCTCTTGCAGAAGGCGGGTGAAGAAATTTAAGACATACCTGTACAATGAAGTCGGTACGTTCATAATGCTGTTACTTGTAGAGTTGGTAGCAGCAGAGATTAAGGTTTCATGGATGTATTTTTCTTCTTTTTATTTTCATGTTAGTTACCCTTTACCATGATTTAGATATAGCCTACGTAGCTGTATCTTTGTTATATGAGTTAGAAACAGTTAAGACTGCACAATTATTTGGGGAACTTCAATTTGTTTGCTGGGATATTTGTGAGTCCGCAAATCACCTTTGATGACAGGCAAGTGGATTCTTAGAAATTTGTTCAAGAACATGTCACCTACCCTGTAATAAGATATTGCATGTCCTCTTTTTCACTAAGCTGGGAAAAGCAATACTCTATTATATTCCTTATCTCGCACAGCAGAGTAATACCTCCTGGTTAGGAAGGGAGGAGTACAAAGCAAAACTGCTTCCCCCAAGCCTCCTGAAATACATCATAGGGAATATCTTCTATCCCAAGTTCAATCAAGGTTAGGGAAACAGAGCACCTTGTATCTTGGCATTAGTTCTTTTAATTTGGGGACATGCTTTGTATTCCATTGTTGCTATCTCTGTGTCTCCTGTTCACCCCTTACTAAGAGAACAAACTATTTTAATGAATGGTTGAGCTATTGTGGGAAATAAGTTCTTTTCACACGAGGATGGAACAGTTTCTGAAATGGAGTTTCAGACAAAGACTCAGCATCAATGTGCAGTGTTCAGTCTCTCCTGCTTTTACAGATTATGGGGATGTGGTGCGTCTTACACAATAGCGCCAATCGAAACCATGCTGAAATTCTCTGAAAGCAGTGGCAATGTAATAAAGGCAAGGATCAATAAAATACTTAATTTCTATAATAAACCTTCAATTTACTTACTGAACATTTTTATAACAGTCAAAATCGTGATCCATGTAAGACACGGATAGACAACCTTTGCTTGTTCAGCTGTTGTTGCACCACACCTCTCATTATCCTTGTTTAGCCAATGACAGATTGAGGATAATGGGAATTGTAGTCTAATGTGGATTCCTACTAGATATAGCACTTTGTTTCCTAGCATTTATTAGATTACATTGCCTTGCTCTAATATCCGTCAGATTGTGACTTTTCCTTTATATTTGTTAATGCACATAGAACCAGCCTTGTCCTTTTGCTCAGTCAGATTCCATTCACTACTGGTGGTACTGGTTCTCCTCACCATTGTGCTTTATATTCATCCTCAGAGCCTCTCACATTTTTGTATGTATTTCCCACAGGTTAATATGATTGTTATAGATTTTATTTTTCTTTACTGATTTGGAGGAAGTAGAGTTTATTTATTTAACGGACGTACAGATTCAGAAGGAGAACAGAGGCAATTCTTACAGCATCAGGTTAAACCCTATTCTAATACATATGAGTCCCTAAGGTAGTGCCGTAGGCAGAAAGGTAAAGTGACCAGATACACCTTTAAATTCAGGATGCTTATGAAAAAAACACTCTGCATGGTTGTAGTGATTCCTGTACAGCCCTGCACAATGACACTTGCATAGGTTTCCCACACTTAAAGTTATAATCTGGTCACCTTACACAAAGACACGGGTAGAGCAGTTCTGGAACCAACCAAAAATCCCTGTTGCCTTAAATCTGGCATTTAAACCATTGAATGCTATTGAGTTGGACACTTGGCATCAAATGGTTAACCCTTTGAGTGCCAGAGGGGTACAGAATGCATTCTGTACCCCTCTAGCACTCAAAGGGTTAAAAGCTGAATTTAAGTCAATAGGAATTTTTAACAGTCTTATGTGATGCAGTCTGTTTAAAATTTTGGGGGATTTTATTTTGCCATTTTGTGGGAAAGGCCAGTGAGTGCGGTCATCCTATATAACAATTCGCTAAAACGTGTGCAACGACAAAGTCATGCGCAATAGAGACTGCCCGCACCGCGGCTGATAGAGAGGAGTGTCCAGCTCTGTATCAGCCACGGTGCGGGCAGTCTCTACTGTGCATGACTGCCCCGCGACTCGCTGGCAGTGGCACTGTGGCCAGTGTAACGGGCTCTGCAACTAGTTTTCTATATTCCAATAAATAGCTGCATCCAGAACAAGACCTTGTTACATGTGTGTATGTTACATATACACAATTACAATGGTGGCAGAGTCGATATCACAGATTCAGAAAAAGTTCAAACGGCTCACCAGACACCTCTCCGCTTCTCCCGGTGCAGTTCAAAGAGGTATTTTTTCCCCATTAACAATTTTCTTGAGATGAAAATAACGCGCTCTGGAAGATTGTTTCAAAGTATAAAATCCTTATATTGAACAACAAGCTAGTCACCAGACACCAGGGTAACTAGGACTCCTAGCCTCACGCGTTTCGCACTAAACGTGCCTAATTTCTTGAGGCTAGGAGTCCTAGTTACCCTGGTGTCTGTTGACTAGCTTGTTGTTCAATATAAGGATTTAATAGTTTGAAACGATCTTCCAGAGCGCGTTATTTTCATCTCAAGAAAGTGTGTATGTTATATACACATGAATACCTTTTTTCCAGAAAAAAATAAACTGCTCCTTTAATTTCTATTCACCCATACTGAAAAGCCAAAATAAATCTGCTTCATTACACGATGAACAGGAGAGAGCAGATCACACACACAGTACAGCAGCCCTGTGTCTGGGCACACACTTGTTTTCACTCTTTGCATGAGGGGAGAATTCAGTGTTACATGATGGATTCTGAAAAGCAAAAAAGAAAAAGGTTATTAATTCATAGAGGACATGTAGTATTTATAGAAAAGCCCTACAGAGAGCAGGGGGGAAGGGTCAGATACATTTACAGGTGCACTGGGAGTCTGAGCTCACAGTAACGTGCATATCAAAAATGAGTAAATATACTAGTATAACCCATTCAGTGCCACATAAGAATAATGAATTCTACAGCCATCTGGCACTCCAACTCTTAACACTTTAGGCTGTATGCAAACTAATGTGGAGCATTTCTGGAGCAAGCCAGCCAGCTGGAACTATAGGGAACACATGGAAAACAATTCATTTAAATGGGACTTTTAACCCCTTGAATGCCAGTTCTTCAACACATTGCAAAGCAATGCGTCAGGTTTAAAAACAATTTAAATCAAAATAATTGTATTTGTTACCAAAGGTCCCGTTGGTTATCACCAGTACTATTCCTCGTTTGAGCCTTTTCCTTGGACTGTGTTTAGAGCCTCGCTCGCAGTGTGGGTTAGAGATGGCGGCCTCTTTCTGATTCTTTCTGCTGTGACAGAAAACCGTAATCAGTTGGCTGGTACTTTTTAAATATTTAACTAGGTTTTTGGGGGCCCTAAGTGAACAATTAATATGATACCCTCCTGTAACTCCCACGTCAGTAGTTTTAGTAATCCTTTGAGTGGCTGGCACTCTGAGGGTTAAGACAGTGCTGTTTGATTTTGCTGACATGCGGTACTGTATATGCTCTGCTGGGCCCTCTGACCATAGCTAAAGCCCTAAACAGCCGCTTAATCTGCTTATATTGTAGCGCCCCCACTGTATCTAACCCATGTTTTTTTTATCCCTAGTTTAATACATGAGCTCTCTCTGGAGGGAGAACTGCTAGTACAGTGATTTTCAGCTCTAGTCCATGGGGTGTACCAACAAGTTAGAGTAGAAAAATGTCCTTGATTAAACACGGGTAAATCAATCAAAATGACTGAGCCACTGATTACCTGCCTGTGACCAAGCAGGGATATCCTGACAACAAAGTGTTGTGCGTCCTGATAAATAATGTGGAGAATCATTGCTCTAGAGACAGCACATGGTAATGCAAAAAGTAGGGATAGTAATCCAATGTACCACTATCCCTTCTGTTAAGAATACTGTGATTGTACTGATTTGGGTCCCCTAGGGAACAGGCCTGATGTCTAAGAGACTCCTGTCCTTATTCTGTAATAACCATGAATGTCATTATCAAGGTGTAGGTATGCTCTAGACCAGTGGTTCTCAACTTGTGTCCTCAGGACCCATTATAACAGGTCCAGACGTGAGGATTTCCCTGCTTGAGCACAGGTGAGTTAATCCCAGGCTCAGTTTCTTTGACCCATTCCCCTGTGCTCATGCAGGAAAATCCTCAAATCCTGGCCTATTAGGATTCCCTGAGAACACTCTGCAGAACACCTCGCCATGGCATTCAAAGTGTTAAGGATTGCGAGATGTAATTTCTTCTGAGACTGGAAATTATTTATTAAAGTGATAGCAATGTTTCACAAAAACAGCAGCTCCAATTAATCTTCATAGTATTTGGGCCATAGAGAGTGTTATTTCAATACTGTCAGAGTGTAGTTCTAGAGTAATTGAATGATAAAGTATCCCCCTCCCATCCCTTTTATTAATGTAACACTGCTCACATCAGAGCAGCAAGACTGTCCGGACATGTGGCAGCAAACGACAATCTTCTGTGATCATAAGGAAAACAATGCCCACCTTGACAGGTTTTTTGTTATGATCACTGAAGATTGTCCCTCTCTGTAATCCATCCGGACAGTCTTGCTGCTCTGAGGTGAGCAGTGTTACATCAGTAAAAGCGGTGAGAGGGGGATACTTTATCATTCAATTACTCTTGAACTGCAACTCGGACAGTATTGAAATCACACCCTCCATTACCCAAATACTAGATTAATTGGAGCTGTTTTATTGTGAAACATTACTATCCCTTTAAAGGAACATTTATGCTGAAACGTTACAGGAAAAGCATTTAGAAATATTCTAAGCCATGAGAAGAGCCGATTACAGGGAACAAGAATGGATGCTATGGGATGGTCTGGTCAGCACTTAGATGTAATAAGGAGACGCACCATAGGGAAGATATAAAAATTCCCATTGATTTATATGGGATTTTTCATCCTCTCAATGCAGCAGGTCTCCAGTGTGTTGCTTTGCAGTGCTTTGGAGATGTCGCTACCATTTAATGGGTTAAAAGCCTGATTCAAATAAATGGAAATGTTTTACTTGTTTCCTATGTTGGTTTGTTCCAGAACTGCACCATTTCTGCCCCTGTCCTTCAGCCAATTCAGTGTACAAGCAATTACCTTTGAGCTCAATCCACCTTTACCATCTTATGAACCAGCTTCCTAAAATCCAGTGCAAATGGGGACTTGTTTGTAAGTTGTTGCAGCAACACAGTTGTCATTGAGAATGACTGTAGCCGTCAAGTCACCCACAGGAATTTCCCCATAGAAAGCAATGAGGCTGATGTCCTATAAAGAACCAGAGGAATTCTGGAGCAGACCAACTGTTTCAAAAGGGGAGAAATAAAAATCCCTATTCATTTAAAACAGCTTTCCAGCTCTACCATTCAAGGGGGTTAAAATTCCCATTTAAATCAGTGGGGATTTGTGGAATGTTATTTGTCCCCTACGATGCCGTTGTTAGTCCAGAATTACTAAAGTTCTTTACAGGACATCAGCCTCAATGAGACCTATTCTGTGAAACCTGATTTTGTAACAAAGTTGCTCAAGTGGAGTAAGGTCAAAGCCCTCGCTGACAGGGCTGAAAAACACAAAAGGGAAACAAAGGGGGAACACCCCTTGTGTGGAATCTTCAATTACCAATAACCCTTCGAATTCCAGAGGGATACGTAATTCATTGCTCTACTCGATTTGCAATATAAAGGAGGAGGGGCTTAATCGTATTTGTGCCAAAGTGGGCTGGAAGTTGGAGAAACTCCCCGCTGCCGGAGAATCTGCCTCTGTTCCCGGAGACCCAGTAATTCAGTCTGAAAACTGGAGTCTCCGGGGCAGATCCAGAGTGTTTCCAGGTATTTTAATTTCTCAAGAAGTATTTATTTTATAGAAAAATGGCTGATACAGCACATAAGAAGATTATACACCTCTGTCAGATAAACAAAACTCACCGGTGGGTGACAGGTCCACTTTAATTGTTTTCCATTCACAAAAGTTGCCTGGCGTCTTTGTTGTTCCACAGCTGTACAGTAACAGACAGCAGCATTCAGTTTTTCTAATAAAGAATCACAATAATGGCACATTTTAATCCTCAAACATTACTTCTGTACTGAATGTTTGAATCTGTCGCTTTTGCTTGGATTATATAAATTTGCATTTATGGATTTTGATACAGTTAAACCAAGGTATTAAAGAGGAACTCCCACTTAATAATGAGTTGGGCGCTCATGAAAGAGCTTTCAAAATCATATACACCTGTTAACCATTCTTTATGTAAACCCTTAACGACCACCGGTCCAGGTAAGTTACTTTCCCTTAACGACCCATGACAGTCCTGGACCGTCATGGGTAGAATCCCATTAAGGACCCATGACTGTCCTGGACTGTCATAGAATTCCGGGCTCCCCGCACACCTGCACGCCGTTAGGGAAGCCTGGATGGTACAGGGTCCTTAAGTGACAGCAGCATGCGCGATCGGCAGTCCTTAAGAGGTGAAGGACCGCTTTGATCATTGTCAGCGCACAGGCACACGTAGCTCATTACATGTAGCAACACTCTGAACGGGGTCTGAGAGAGACTGCTCCAGTCTTGGATCGGTCAATTTCAGACCCTGTTTCTGCTTACAGTGCTCCCACAGCAGCGATGTAAGCACAAAGTAAGTGATGTGCCTGGACAGTCACCGGTCATTAAGGGGTTTACTCATAATTTACAAAATATTTAGCTTTATTTCAGCTTATGGCTGGCACCGACACTAACATTCCACTCCCCCTCCCAACAGCCACTTCCTATGAGAAAGTACAAACTAATTTGCATAAACCAACATATAAAAAAGGCTGAATATTTCATAAACTATAGCTTTGATTAAAGTGGAACTTTCACCCCCAATAAAGTTTACTGGAGTAGGTCTGTCTACTGAAATTAACTCTAATTTGTGTAATAACTTTTTTAAAATCGCACTAATTTTTGGAAAAAATAAAATAAAATAATGAAGACTGACTTGGTGACGCTCGGTATGGTACAGGCTGTACCATACCGCTCTATAAACGTGCCCTGTGTGTCCTAATTTCTACACCCACCGCCTGTCTCAGCTAGCCCCGTGCTTCTTGATTTCTATGCATATTCACCTGCCTCCAAGCTAAGGGGCAGGCTCTGGGAGAGAGAGATCTGCCAATCAATGGAACAGTCATGAAGATGGCGTTGTTCTCCCTCACGCTATCGGGCAACAAATATGTAGTTTTTTATTTTAATAGACATATTGAAAATGCATCTTAGTCATAGTCAACTATGTTTTGGAGAGATCAACGAATGGGACTGGAGATCTAACAGCCTGACAGTTCCGCTTTAAAGAATGGCTAACATAAATATAGGTGACTTTAAAAGCCCCTTCTAAAATCACCCAAATCAATATAAAGTGTCCACTTTAATACCATAACAATGCAATTGTGGCATGGATTGGTCAGAATGTATAGACTCCAGTGACCGTCACTCCCTCATGCACTGTTATTCCGATACATCCTACTGATAAGATCACTGTAATAGATAAAATACCCAAAGTGCTGGTTTTGTAAGTATTATTTCCTTAAAGATAAAAATACAAAATGTAGGGCCAATGTACAATGAAAATGGGAGGAATTGTGCAACAAACCATCATCATCATAGGGGAAAGCTTGACCCTTCGAGTGCCTGAGAGGTATCCAATGCATTAAAACTCAATGAACTTGATACCTCTCTGGCACTCAGTGTTAAAGGGATAGTAATACTTAAAATGTAAAAAAAAAATAAATAAATAAATATATAGTAGGGTTTATCCACACTGAGTAAAACCAGGGCACGTTCACTGCTGAAAGGTGTTTTATTAAAAAGTTATTGCAGCTCAAACATGAATTTGTCTAGGTGCAGTATCACAGTGGCCTGAAATTGTACAGTGGCGCTGTTGCTACACCATCCTATGGAGATTTATAGTCAACGGACCACAGCAGTCCATAGGATGGTGTAGCAACAGCGCCACTGTACAATTTCAGGCCACTGTGATACTGCACCTAGACAAATTCATGTTTGAGCTGCAATAACTCAGTGTGGATAAACCCTACAACATATATTTTTATATTTTAAGTGTACTATCCCTTTAAAATGTGCTTTGATTTAAATGGGACTTTTAACCTGTTAAAAGTTGGAGGGGTCTCCAATGCTTTGTTTCTCAATGCGCTGTAGACCCCTCTAGCATTCAAGGGGTTAAATGTTCCATTAAATCAATGGGAATTTGGGGAATTTTTGTTTCTTCCTTCATGGTACAGCTGGTTTTTACCATGCACCATAGGAGCAGATACAGGTCCCCAGTAATGTAAATTAGACTTTTAACCCCTTGAATGCTAGGTCTCCATATGCATATAGAATCGGGACTCTCAAGGCTTTATGGTGGGAAAATGATGGTTGTTTTGATTTACAGTAAAATCTCAGGTATAATACGCACCTGTGTATATTATACCCAAGATTTTAGGGGAAAACAAGAGTGCCTATGTATAATACGCACCCTTGTTTTCCCCTTTACTAAAAAAAGATTTAGTGCTGGCAGATCACTTCCCTCCCTCCCCCCTAGCGCAATATAATCCTTAATTCTTTCACTGAGGTCCCAATCTATCCTGTGGGCAGTATGCTTGCATTTGCCGCCTGCTTCCTTCAGTGGACCATCAGGACCTTCTGTCTACAGTATTGCCCTTTGAGGACCTTGAGATCCTCACAAGGCATTACCATTGGCTGCAGGTGGAAGGTCCTCACGGCCCATTGAAGGAAGCAGGCGGCAAATGCAAGCATACTGCCCGCAGGGAAGATGGGGACTTCTGTGGAAAGAAGTAAGGACTATTTTGAGAGTGGATTGCGCTGGGGGGAGGGAGGGAAGGGATCTGAGAGCACTAATTTTTTTTTTTTTGTCAAAAACTCTTATGTATAATACACACACCCCACTTCACATAAGGTGAAGAGAGATAAAATTGTGCATATTATATCAGAGATTTTATGTTAAGTGTAATCTGCCTGTGAAAAAGGACAGAGAATGAAGATTCTTCAACACTGTGTCCGTCAGCGCCCAGGAGCAAGTTATAAGTATGGAGAGTGGGGCATTCTCTAGTGTGCATGTAATGGGGGGGGGGGGGGTTTGCAGTCCAAGAGCAAGTTCTACACATTGAGATAGGGGCCTTCTGTGTATGTAATGTAGTGCAATTGAGAGGGGAGTTTGCAGTCCAGGAACATTTTCTTTTTAAGCAGGGCTTTTTATTTATTTATCTATATTTTTGGGGGGTTAGATGCATTATCCTGTCATGCATAGTTGACCTTTGGCATTTGTGATATTGGAGACTACAGCTCGGCATCCCCAATCGCAATACGTTCAACACCTCTTTAGCACTGAGATAGTTAAAAGCCCCATTTATGACACTGGGTGTTTTCGTTCTTACAGTGGTTAGTTCGTACCAGAATTTAATCTCTTTAGTTTACAGAAGTCTATTTATTTGTCTTTGTTCTTGGGTTAATCCAGTCAAAAATTACTTAGAAGCAGCTCCAACTCTGACTATTTTGTGTGTGAGTGTTGAAGTTGGGGATATGCCATTTACAACTGTGAAATGAGAAAATGCCAATGTGTATTGTGCTAACCTTTTGCGTGCCAGTGGGGTGTGCAGAAAAAGGTTAAGTCCGAAATCACTCCAGGTACACAGTTGTGCACGCACACAGCACTGCTCCGGGTCAACAGCCATATCCATCTGTCTACGTATTTCCACTTGATTGATCAAAGCAACAACAGGAGGAAAGAAAAGCAATTTAAGCTCCCAGTAGAATGTTTATAAACCAATCAGTTCTCCCAGACACAAAACTGCGCATTGCATTGACTTGACTGTACAAGACATTCCACATACACCATTGCCATTTAGGTATTTTCTTTATTTTTAACTAGCGGTTTGGGACAGCGCTGACAGTCTTTTTTTTTTTTTGTTTGTTTTTTGTTATCCTTGTATTTAGTAATGTAAAGTATAATTTTAGAGTAGCAGAAAAATGCCCAGTGTCGGCAATATCCCTGTGTGCATGGGTCTGTATATGGAGATGTGGGTGTGTGTGCGTACATAAGATATTGGTTATGTGAATATATTCTTAATCGTTGTTATCCCCTTAAAGGGGAACTACCACCCCACATAAAATTTCCCGTGAAGAATTACCCATCTGGCGACTAGCTGAACAGTAGTACTATTTGCCAGAATAATTACCTCCTTACAGAGAAATTCTACTGCTCCCGAGACTGACAGCCAGGCAACAGCACTTTAGAAGAATCTGAGTGCCTGCGCCGTCAGTCCCTTCCGGTAACTTAAAGTACCATACAACGCCTCCTAGAGCAGGCTGGGACTGACAGCGTAGGAGTCACTATGTAAAGATGTCTGCGCTGTTTCCTGGCTGTCAGTCCCGGGAGCAGTAGTTATTGTCTATAAGGGAGGTAATAATTCTGCCGACTAGAACTATTGATCGGATAGTTGCCAGATGGGTAATTCTTTGCGGGTAACTTTAAGCGGGGTGATAGTTCCCTTTAAGGACCATGGAGCATTTTTTTTGTTTACACAGTCGGATTCAGGGCTCCCCGAACAGCATGCAGCCACACAGGGAGCCCTAAAATCCACAACGTACCAGGACCGTCACTGGTCCTTTATGGAAGTTTTCCCATGATGGTCCTGGCACGTCATGGGTCCTTAAGGGGTTAAGGACCCAGGAGCATTTTTTTTTTTTTGTGTATCCGATTCAGGACTCCCCAAGCGGAGAGGGGAAGTGAAAGCGACCACAGAAGGGGCCTGTGGATTATGGAGGTGAAGAGGCAAAGGTGCAGGAGGGTTAAAGAGGCAAAGCTGTGAAAGTATATGACTGTACCGTCAAATGACAGTGGCGTTGTCCTGTACGCATCCTCCCTCCTATTGGCAAAATTATAGTGTGTTGACCAAACTCCTCCATTGAAACAATCTGTCCCATTTGGCCACTCTTACACACTGTGTCCCTTCTCATAACGCTGTCCCTCTCCCTTTGTGTTTTTACACAGTTTACTTGTTACAATGTAAGACTTATAGCCTTGTCCTTTTGATTGCCACAGCTTATGTAACGCATTGCAAAGAAATGTGCCAAATTAAGCACATTTATTTACGTACTGATGTGTATTTAAAGTGGAACTTTCATATGATTAACATAGCGCCGCAAACGATAATTACATTAGTGATATCCACTGACTTATACTTGAAAATAAAACTAATTGCCGTTTTAATGAAAACGGAACCTTGTAGGCAGACAGGCAGCGGCTGGGATCTTGCAGGAAGCGTTCTCTGCCCCTGTGATGTCAGTCCTTTCAGGTGCCTTATGGCACAGAGGCAGTCAGTTCACCAGTTGTGGGGGGCGGACAGAGCAGACTCAGAGATCCCGTCTCTGCAAGATGTCTACACTGTTCCCCGCTGCCTGCCTGCTTACAAGGTTCTTTTTCGTTAATGCACTAATTAGTTTTATTTTCAAGTATAAGTCAGTGGATATCACTAATGTACTTATCATTTGCAGCACTATGTTAATCATATGAAAGTTCTACTTTAAATGTAGCTGAAATGTAATCTGTTTTTCTGTGTGTGTGTGCGCGTACACATGAACCCTTTGAGTGCAACAGGGGTATGCAACACATATGTGTATCCCACTGACACTCAAAGGGTTAACATTTTTTAGTGCAACAGGGGTATTGGGTGCATTGGTTTGCAATGTGCTGCATAAGGTTGTAGCATACAAAGGGTTAAAGGTATGAATCTTCATTTGTAACACATAAAGTATCTAAAAAGGCAAAGCGGAGGGAGAGTGTTATGAGAAGGGACGTAAATGCAAAAAAAAAAAAAAAAAAAAAAAAAAAAAAAAAAAAAAAACCTCTTTTCCATTAGCACCACCCTCTGGAAGTACTGAGGCATACCAGATTAGGGGTAGAAAGACAAGTGACCCCTGATTTGACGATGTGGGTTATCTACTTTAGAAAATAGTGTGCTTTGTCTACCTTTTCTTCAGTTCTGTAGTTGTTACACCCATTTTAGTACAGGGAAGTCGAACTTCCGGGTAGGAGTGGGCGGGACTGGGGGAAGTGACACGATCACAGATGACGTTAGCAAGCTTAGCCTGATCTCGATCACTCCTGCCGGAGGTAGGAGAGAAAGGAAGGAGAGCTTTTGCTCTCCTGCGGTCGCCATATTTATCTCCCAGCCCAATCAGCTGGGAGATCAATAACTTGGGGTACATCAGTAGGGGTCCTGATGTCCCCCAGCGAGGTCTGAATGAGAATTTAAAAAAAAAAAAAAAAAAAAAAAAAAAAAAAAAAAAAAAAAAAAAAATTAACCCTGTGAGTGCCACAGGGATCCCCAGCACATTACTTTGCAATGCGCTGGAGACCCCTGTGGCACTCACAGGGTCAGTTCTTTTGGGCATTTTTTGTTTTACTAAGACCTCATTGGGGGACACCAGGAGGGGTCCTGATGTCCCCCGATGAGGACTATAATAAAAAAATTGAAAAAAAAAATTAACCCTGTGTGTTCCACAGTGGAGGGGGTTTACTGCAGACCACCCCTCCTGTGGCACACACAGAGCTATTTTTCACTAACCGGTAATCAGAGTTTGTTGGGGGGACATCAAGAAAGGTCCTGATGTCCCCCCACAATCTCTGATAATAAAAAGTAAAATATAATAAAAAAAATAACTCTGAGTGCCGCAGGGGTCCGCAGAACATTGCTTTGCAATGAGCTGGAGACCCGTGTGACACGCACAGGGGAAATTCTTTGGGGACTTTTTTTTTACTACGACCTCATTGGGGGACATCAGTAAGGGTCCTGAAGCCCCCCAATGAGGTCTATAAAAAGATTTTAAAAAATTAACCCTGTGTGTGCCACAGGGGAGGGGGTTCATTGTAGACACCCTCCTGTGGCACACACACAGGACTTTTTTTTTTTTTTTTTTTTTACTATTGCTTTACATTCAATGCTTGTTGCCAAGTTATGAATAAAGAATTTTGCTTTGCAATGCATTGGATGGACACCCCTGTGGCATGCACACAAAATGCCTCCAATATCCCCCCCGTACCCTACCCACCAGCCTAGTTCCACAGCCCACTCGTAGTCCCATTGCCACAGTTTGACCCCCCCCCCCCAGCCTGGTTCCACTGCCTACTGGTAGACCCAAATGTGCCAGTACGCACTGGATTCAGGCTGGGAATCAGTGTATGTGGGGGACTTAAAGTGCACACTGGTAGTCACAGATCCCCCAAATGTACTATCTTACCTCCCCACCACTACTGCCATAGTTGCTCACTGCCCACTGGTAGATATACCCACATACACTGCCTGACTCCTCCCCCCACCTGGTTTCACTGGCAGTTACAGGTCCTCATGTAAACTGACTGACCACTGATAGCCATAGAATCACACATACACTGTTTGCTTCCCCATCCTTGTTCCACTGGTAGCCACGCTCCTGGCACCCAATATGGTATGTCAACCCACAGCAGTGGGGTACCATTTTTCGTAGGCTGACAGGAGGTCCTCTTAGGAAATCCCATGGCGTTGAACCATTTTCGTATCTTTGAAGTGACTGATTTGTAAAAAAATCAAATAATGTTTTTTTCTGTAGCACCACATTCTGGAAATAGTTGTGCACTCTAACTTAGGGGTAGAAAGGCAAGTGACCCCTCATTAGATGCGGCAGGTTATTTTCTTTCCAAAATGGTATGGGTTCTCTACCTTTCTTCACTTTTGTAGCCGTTATAACCACTTTCATACAAGCAAGAATGTTTGAGAAAATGTTAGAGAAATCAGAGGTTGTAGCAGTAGTAGTTTTGTACTTCTAGCGCCCCCTACAGTATGTCAGCTCTTACCAATGGGGTGTCATTTGACTCCTAAGAGCACAAGCTAACAAATACAGTTGAACATTCTATGGTTTTCACAGATTTCAATACATTTGAAGGGGCAGAAATGTAAGAAAATGCCTTTTTTTATTCATTAGCGCCACTTTCTGGAGGCATTTGTGCACACCAGGCTTGGGGTAACAAGGCAAGTCACCCCTCATTAGATGCGGCAGGGTGTCTTCTTTCCAAAATGGTATGGTTTGTGTACCCTTTCTTCATTTCTGTAGTTGTTATAACCATTTTTGTACAGACAAGTAATGTTTGAAAAAAAGTTAGAAAAATTAGAGGTTGTAGTAGGTGTCGTTTTGCACTACTAGCGCCCCCTGAGGTAGGTAAACTCATACCAATGGCGTGTCATTTTTCTCCTAAGAGCACCAGCTAATAAATACAGTTGGAAATGCCATGGTTTTCCCAGATGTCAGTATATTCGAAGGGGCAGAAATGTAAGAAAATGTCTTTTTTTCCATTAGTGCCACCTTCTGGAGGCATTTGTGCACACCAGGCTTGGGGTAAGAAGGCAAGTCACCCCTCACTAGATGCAGTAGGTTGTCTACTTTCCAGAAATATATAGTTTTATATAGTTATTCCACTGTTTTAGGGTAGCTTTATCACAAAAACACTAGAACACGCATATTAGTTCATAAAGTTGAAAATGTAATTTTGCTCTGCTGGTGATTAGGGCTCTACGCTAGCCATGGATGTAGGTAAAACTATACAAATTTGGTATTTTTTTACTCTGAGGCTCAGGGCTTTTTCAAATAATTGAAACTTTCACAATCAAGGTAAATGTTTTTGATATATAGTATGTGATTTTTGCACAATAAGTAAATTTTCGCATTTTTTAATCATTATGACAGCATAGCTTTTTGCACAATCCAAAACTCTCTTATGCAAGGTACCACGAAAAAACCAGTATATAGTTTTCCATATGTAACTAAAAATACCCAGAGGAAATCAAGCCTAAACAGAAGCAAAAGTGCTGAAAATGTGTCTGGCCTGTAGGGTACAGGAAATGGCCCGAGCCTCTGGCACTAAAGAGGTTAAAAAAATGTAAAAAAAAAAAAAAAAAAAAAAAAAAAAAGATTGCAGTTGGTGTAGTTTTGCACTTCAGGCACCCCTACAGTATGTCAGCTCATACCATCTGGGTACCCACTTTCTCGTAGTAGCAGTAGATAATGGATATGGTATGAAATGCCATAATTTTCAAAGATTTCACTACATTTGAAGGAGTGGGAATGTTAAAAAATAAATAAATAAATGCAATTTTTGTCCTTTAGCACCACCTTCTGGAAGCATTTGTGCACACCAGGCTAGGGGTAAAAAGGCAAATTACACCTTATTTGATGCCGCGGGATATCCACTTTCAGGAAGTATATGCTTTCACATAGTTATAGAGCTATGTTAGGATAGATTTACTACATAACAATGAAATGCATATGTTTAGTTCATATAGTTTACAAATACAATTTTGCTCTCTTGTTAATTAGTGGCCTGTGAAGGCCATGTATGCAGGGAAAACTATATAATATATATGACTTCTCTGTGCCTGGCAAACACACTCAGGGGCAGCAGTGTGATTTTGGCAGGAGTGTCAAAATGTCTGCAAGGAAATGAACACACACACAAGCACACAGTATATACACACAACGCTGCATGCAAAATTCTATATACACAAAATTCTACTCTTAGAATGATATATGCATTACAGACAATGCTATAAGTACAACGAAGAACGATATACTCCTAACACTATACGCAATATCCTATACACAACACACAATACGCCAAACGTTGTACAACAAATACTATACGTTAAACACCATTTCTCTGTCATCCAATATAGCTTACATGTACCATTGGAAGGTGACAGCCCCTGCCAATAGGTTGGAACAATTCTTCAAATAAGTGCAGGGTGGAGCCTCCCTCTCCTCTTTAGCAGGCTACCTAGCCACTCCCCTCCCCAGTTAGGATTTGTATGAAGGCTGAGAACAGCTCTGCTTAGTTCTAGTTATTTATTATTTTCTTTTAGATATGGGGTGTCCAAATTCCCCCGTTAGGCGGATTACCATTACTGGCTTCCCCTGGAGGATTGCCCAGTTAAAAGGAGCTGTTTGTGGACCTTTGCAGCCCTGGAGAGAATCTGGCAATCCCAGTTTCTGTCTCTGAGGCTTCTTCCATTCAATGATAATCTGAAGTAAGAAGACCTGCAATAAATGTCAGCAACCCTTTGAGTGCCATCGTCCACTTGTCTCACTGTTCCCTTCTGCACGGGAGCCTTTCTGGAGTTACCTCATAACTCCTGCACTCACGCTGGGTTTCATTCTATCTGCTGTACTGAGTTTTTGGAGCATTTGGGCTGTCTGTTTTATCACTTTTCCCTTGGGATTATGTGCTGTCTATTATTTATATTGTGTTCTCTAAGTGTTTTAGAACTTTTACACACTTAGTTTTTTTCAATTTATTTGAACTCTGTGCCTTTACCGCACAGACGCAATGCTCCATTGATCTCTATGGGAGAGTTCACTTTACATATCTCTGCACCCGCTGTATGTACCGAGTGAGGGATGGTTCATTCTTCTTGTCTGCCTTTGCCCTACACTCTGGTGCACATCCTTAGTGTCTTGGGGGATTCGGGTCTTGTTTTTGTGTATTCTGAGGGGAAAACTACGTTTCCCATAAATGCCCGTTTCGCAGACTGTTTCCTGATTGGCTGCCAGTTCGGTCGCCATTTTCTTTTCTCCATACACGAGTATCCTGCCCAGGGCTTGATTCTTTCTGCACTCCTCTTCAGGTTAACCCTTCGCTTGCTAGATAAGTGTATCTTAGCTTTTTCTGGGGTGATTCTTTAATCTGAGTCATAGCATTTGGTGCTTCCTTTTACTATCAGGCACTTTATCTCCTGTTAGGACATGGGACTAGGCCTAAGGCTAAGGGTTCTGGGGAGTCTTTGTCCCCATTGATTACTGCTCTTCATGTACTGTGGCCCCTGCCTTCCAGCCATGAACAAGAGCCATACTGGGTCAAGGACTTAACCCTTTGAGTGCCAGAGTGGTATGGAACACATTGCTCTACAAAGCGTTCCGTAACACTCTGGCGTCCAAAGGGTTAATAAGGTCCTCTATAGCACAGTTTCCTCTTTCTCTTCGGGTGGTTCTTCAGTCTTTAAAACCCCCCGCTTCCTTCAGGTATGTGGCCCTTAAGGCCCCTGGCATTCCTGACATCTTATTCCTCGGAGAAGGAATCGCTGGAAGATTCAGAGGATGGTGTGTGTTCAGAAGGGGCTTCTTCCCAATTTTACAGCGGCCCCTTTGAAGCTGACCCTGAACCCTCTGCTGAGGGTCTCATTAAGGCGCTTTTAACAACCTTAACATTCCTACTACCACTGTAGAACCTCTGTCTATTTCTGACGTCTTTCAAAGGCGTTTTTCCACCTAATCCCACTCTAGATCAGATCATACTAAATCAGTGGAAGACCCCTGATAAGCGTTTCTCTGTCTAAGAGATTCTCTAAGCTGTATACATTTTCTGAAGCGGCCTTGGCTCAGTGGGCTACACCTCCTAAGGTTGAAGCCCCTATTTTCAGACTTTCTAAATCCACAACATTAACTTTTGCGGATGCTTCAGCTCTTAAAGACTTAACTGATAGGAATCTTGAAGCTATTTTAAAGGCTACATCCACAGCCATAGGTGTATCATTGAGACCTACCTTGATCTCTGCATGGGTTAATAGAGCCATTGCTGTTTGGACTGAACAGCTGACTGAAGCTATCCTTAAGGGTGCCCCTAAAGCTGACCTTTTAGCTAATATATCTGAGGCTCAGCACTATGTTACAGATGCCCTGTTGGATGCTGTTAGGCTTGAGGCAACGGCCTCTGCCTTCTCTATGGATGCTTAGTGTTCGCTATCGCTTAAGATCTGGTCTGCTGAACTGATCTCTAAGAAATCTCTGGTTTCTTTTCCTTTTCAGGCTACATCTCTTTTTGACCCTGAATTGAAGAACATCATTAGTGAGACTACTGGGGGCAAGAGTACCTTCTTACCCTTGATCCCTATGTGCGGTCCTCAGGCATGGAGACACGTCTTTTTCATGCCCGCCAGGGTGAGGTGCAAAGTGCCTTCCTCCAAGCCCAAACAGCAGTGGAGGCCCAATCCCACCTCCACCAAGCCCAAAAACACCAAACTTCCTTCGGCATGACTCTCCGAACCCTGGTCTGCACGCACTTAAGGGTGGTCACCTGCAACACCTTTTCGATTGCTTGGACGTGCTCTGTTGCGGATTACTGGGTATTACAGGTGGTTTCCGTAGGTTACAGGATTCCCTTCAAATCCCTGCCTCCCCTCCCTTCTCGCTCCCCTCAGGCACTGGAAAAGCTCAAGCTGTCTTGGACAAGAAGTCCTGGAACAGGTCTCCCAGCCAAAGATAGGTTGTAATAAAAACAGGAACCTATTTGTTTCCAAGAACATTCTGGACATAAAGGCTCTCAACTAGTTTGTGATCAAAACTCACTACAAACAAGAGTCCTTATGCTCAGTCATTGCAGTGCTGTGCCCACGGGAATTTCTGGCCTCTTTGGGTCTACAGGATGCTTACCTGCACATCCTTATTCATTCAGACAGTCGTAAGTACCTCAGATTCGCTTGCAACATGGGCCACTTCCAGTTCTGACCTTTGGGCTCACCACAGCTCCTCAGGTGTTCAATTAGGTCTTAAGGGCCCTGATTGCCTTTCTGCACACCAAGGGGATTCAGGTGACACCTTACATGGACGACTTTCTCCTGAAGGCTCCTACCAGTGAGCTACTGGACCTCTAAGTCCAGGATTGCATTCAGATCCTCCTTCAACACGGCTGGATCCTGAATATGGATGAGTCTGAACCTAGACAGCCTTGGTTTCCAAAGCTGTTGGCTCTGTTTGTGATCTGTTTCCACTGCCACGCAGACTGGATCTCCTTCTTCAGGGTTACCTCTGGAAGGAGGACATGGAGTACATGGCTTTGACGGCATGGAGGCTGAAGCCTCCATCTTGTGTAAAAAGGGCTTTTCCCCAGAGTTGGCCTCCACTATGGCTAGGAAACCAGTTTCCCCTAAGGCCTACCACAGGGTTTGGTCTATTTTCCATGCTTGGTGTGTGGACAGGGATCTGTCCTCACAGGAGTTTGATCTCCCAGCTAGCCTGTGTTTTTTGCAGGATGGTGTGAACAATGGCCTTAACCTTATTTCCTTGAAGGTTTGGACCTCTGCTCTCTCTGTCTCTTTTCAGAAGCACATTGCCATTTTGCCGGTCGTCAAAGTCTTTTTAGGGAGTTGCTCATGCCTTTCCTGCCTTTAAGGCTCCCTCTCCTCAGTGGGACCTTAACCTAGTTTTGGGGGTCTTGCAACAGCCACCCTTTGAGTCTTTGGCTACCATTCTATTACGTATTTTGACGTGGAAGATGGCTTGTCTCTTGGTGCTGGTTTCTGTCCACAGAGTTGCTGAGTAGCAGGTCTTGTCCTGCAAACCGGCTTTTCTGGTGTTTCACAAGAATAAGGCTGTTCTCTGTTACCTCTCAGGAATTTCTTCCTACGGTGGTTTCTGAGTTTCACATCAATCAGGAGATTGTTGTGCCTTCCTTTTGTCCTGACCCTAAATCTGACAAGGAGAAGGATCTCCACTTGTTGGATGTAGTGTGTTGCCTCAAGTTTCATGTCTGTCCATCAGACTGATGCTTTGTTTGTCAGTCCTGAGGGTCCTAGGGCCTGTAAGGAAGCGTCCAAGGTGACTATTGCATCTTGGATTAAGTCCACCATTCGTAAGGCTTACAAACTCAGGAAGAAATCTGTTCCCATTTGCATCACAGCGCATTCCACTAGGTCTGTTGGGCCTCCTGGGCCTACAAGAATCAGGCCTCTGCTGATCAGCTGTGCAAGGCGGCCACTTTGTCTTCTGTGCACACATTTGCCAAACACTACAGTGTTGATGTTCTGGCTTCGACTGAAGCCAGCATTGGCAGGAAAATCCTGGAGGCAGTTTTTCCTGTCTAGGGCTTTATTTTCTGTGCCTTATAGATCTTTCACTGTTGATCCCTGTTGGCGCTTGTTCTGTGTGCTGTGTTACAGTTATTAAGTATCCGTTGCCACTTTGTTCGATGGTCTAGTCTGTGTCTTGCTTGGTCCATGTGAACTCTGGTATCATGGGGGGCCGGCGCCTGGTTCTTGCCTTTTCTTCCTACACGGGAAGCTCAATGTTGGTATCTGTAAGCTATATTGGACGACAGAGAAAATAGGATTTTAGTCTAACCTATTAAACCCTTTTCTCTTAGTCCATAGAGCTTACAGGTTCTCCCACCCTGTCAAGGGACCATGCTTGGTTTCCTGTGGCTGGACGTGTGAGTCCTGCTGGGTCCATGCTCACAGGAGCTTTCCTCTCTTCCTTCTTGCTATCTTGTTCGGTAGATTTTTGTCACAAATCTAACTGAGGAGGGGAGTGGCTAGGTAACCTGCTATAGAGGCGAGGGAGGCTCCACCCTGCACTTCTTTGAAGAACTGTTCCAGCCTATTGGAAAGGGCTGTTGCCTTCCCATGGTACCTGAAAGCTATATGGACTAAGAGAAAAGGATTTAACCGGTAAGGCTAAAATCCTTTTACATGCTATACATCAAATGCAATATGATATCCGCTCTAAGCAATGCTACAAACGCTATGCACAGCGATAAACCTAAAATGCAATACCCCAAACACTATATGCAAAGCTCTATACACCAAACACTGTACTCAACTTACCCAAATGCAATAAGCTGAACACTATACACAATACACCAAATGCTATAAGCAAAACGCCAAGAGCTATATGCCAATCGCTATATGCAAGATGATATGCACAATACATGCACAATGCTATTAGGCAATAAGCTATACGCAATACACTCACAAAACACGTAAGCTCACACACGTGCTGTTGCTCATACACATCTGGCAAACACACTCAGTGGCGGCAGTAAGGTCTAACCATGGGGCCATGATTTTGACAGGAGTGTCAAAAGGTCTGCAGGGAGATACAGGGGCTACACACACATTATATATATATATATATATATATATATATATATATATATATATATATACATATATATATATATATACACACAGGAGGCATGAGAGGCAGCACCAGTGGGACTTAATTAAATCAATTTATTGTTGGCAATAAGGCAATCAATAGGTCGATGTTTCGATCCTACCAGGATCTTTCTCTGTGGTAGGATCGAAACGTCGACCTATTGATTGCCTTATTGCCAACAATAAATTGATTTAATTAAGTCCCACTGGTGCTGCCTCTCATGCCTCCTGTGTGTATTACCTTTTTTTTGAGGATTGTGCATCTGGGCTATTGAACTTTAAGAGTGAGTGCCTCCAACCTCCATTGTTCTATGTGCATAGTGTTTGATGCATTGCTTAGAGCATATAGAGTTTGGCATATAGTGTATGAAATATATATATAATTTATCCATAGATAAAGTGAACATGCCTTTAGTGAAATACTAAATAAATTAATTGTGTCTTGGTGCTGCAAAAAAATCTTAAATAAGTATAGTAGACTATCAAAAGGTATTCTAAGTAAATGAGCACTCAGAAGGATTTCATAAATAAATTTTAAGCATGTTTATTGTCGGCGTTTCGGCCCCATTACACAGGCCTTCCTCAGGCTCTATATACCAAATACTATACTCAGTACACTAAATGCTATACACAATACGGCAAAAAAATAAGTGTTATACAACACATGCTATACACTAAATGCCAAACGCTATACACTGTATGAAATACGCTGTGTGCCAAACGCTATACGCTCTAAGCAATGCGTCAAACGTATGCACAACGCTATACATCAAATGCAATACACCAAACACTATATGTCAAAGCATATACACTGTACTACAAACGCTATACACGATATACACAAAGCTTTATACACCAAACTCTATACTTGATACGCCAAACGCAATACACCGAACGCTATAAGTAAAACAGCAATCGGTACATGCAAGACGATATATACGCAAAACGAACAATACTATTAGCCAATAAGCTACACATGAACAAAACACATATGCTCACACATGCTCTCACCCTCACACTCTGTTGTTCACATATGCTGTTGCGCAAACACTCACGCGTTCATGCACACCCTCTCTTGCATGAGGACACATACGCACACACACACTTGTTCACTTATGGAGATTTGTGTAATGCAGTGCTTTGCACATCTTTTTGGACCTGAAAGGGCTAAGTACTGAAAATTCAACAAGCCAGTCATCGTTTTATAAACCGCACGGGCAACGCTGCGCCAATATTACTAGTATTTGTTATTCTTGCACGCTAAGGATTCAGGGCTTTTAAAAATAATTTAAATTTTCATTAATGTTTTCGATATATAGTTTATGTAAGATAAGTAATCTTTTAATATATTTTTGTATTTATGATGTCATAGCTTGTCGCACAATGCAATATTTAGTTCTCTTGAAGTACACTGGAAAAACTGAATTTATTGTGGGGAAAAAAACAAACAAACAAAAAGAAATCGATATAACCAGAAAGTAACCAATGGGAATCATACCTAAACAGACGGACAGTAAAAATGCAGTTTACAAAAAATTCCCCAAGCCTCCGTCACTGAAAGGGTGAAGTGTTAAGAAATTTTTAGAAGCTGTGTTCTTCAGCTGGGAAGAAAATACCAAACTATTCATGCTTATTTAACCCTCTGAAAGCCAGAGGGGTACATAACACATTGTGCATCCCTTTGGCACTCAAAAAGGTTAATCGTTTGAGTTCCAGATTGGTGAGCAGCTCTACTAAGGAAAGGGTTAAAAATACATAACTGTCCAAATAAAGGGATTTTTTTTATTGGCAGGGCCAACACTATGAAGAGGAGAAGAGAGCGTTAGGACATGAGGTGATAGCGCTCAACAACCATTTAATGGAAGCCAAGGTGACAATTGATAAATTATCGGAAGATAATGTAAGTATTTGCCTACTGATCAATGATGATAACTATGATAAGGGTGGGTAACGTTTGGCTCGCCAGTTCTTGAGTCTGTTAGGAGATGACGTGAGTTGTAGTCCCCAGTGACTGGAGAGACAAAAGGTGCCTATCCCTCAGCTATGTAATTCTATTGTAAATGGAAACCTTCTATAGGTTTTATCATAACAGTTTAGATTTACATACAGCCGCAACCCTTTGAGTGCCAGAGGGGTGGCGTTGCACATCCCTCTGGCACTCAAAGGATTAAAGGGATAGGATTACGTCAATAAAACTTTAGCTCCAATTATTCTTTACAATTTTTTTAAAATGTTGCGCTATATAGTGACTTACATATTTATAGTTCAAACGTTATTCAAGAGGAAAAGATCCCCGTCACTAAGCCTCTCAGTCGGGTCCGGATGGAGCACGGCGAGGGACAATCTTCAGTAAGCAAAAGGAAAATCCTGGCCTCCTCTGTCAAGGGGAAGGGTTTCCTTATACTTACTGACTGAAGATTACCCCTCGCTGCATCCGTCCGGTCCCACACCCGGATCACAGATGTATACAGAGGGGACTGGGATCCTTTCCTTATGAATAGGGTTTGAATTACAAATATGTAAGTCACTGTATATAGCGCAACGTTAAAAAAATTGTAAAGAATAATGTGAGCTAAAGCTTTATTGAGGTATCACTATACCTTTTAAGGGAGTTTTCTTATGGTCTTTCACACAGGTAATCCAGATGTAGGAGAGGTTTGTCTTCCGGATGCCCTATATAAGTACCAAATAATAATCAACTTGGTGTATAAACAAAACCGCACGATGGCACAGCAGGTCTGAAGTAATATATATATAACCGAAAAGAGAGACCGCAGCTATCTGTAATACATAGATAAATAGGTGTCCACAGATATGCTGCTAAAAGCAGTTCTGTGCCAACAACAGCCCAAATAGTCCCAGTGAACGGATTAACACCTAACGTGTACTGATATAGCTAAAACTACATGTGGTATCCTGTGTGTATAGAAAGGAAATATTAAAACACAAAGAAAACAGTAGCTACGAATCCTCTAGTCCATTGTGATCTTGGTTAAAAACAAAATCAACGTATATGGAGTGGCTGAAATGTATCAGAACAAACTAATATGGTAACTGGGTGTCTACTGGATTCAATATAAACCATAGGACCTCATACCGCTATGTACTAATAAGTAAAAGACACATTGAAATAGGATGATTGATAGAGTTGCTCAACTGATAGACAGTAGGAGTATGATAGAGTCAATGGAGAACCCTTTGACTCTAGACTGTGAACCAGCGGTTCTAAACCTGTGGGTCAGGGGTCGAATGACGATTTGCCAGGGGTCACCTAAAACCATCAGAAAATAGTTTTTTTTTGTCTATTCTAATCTGTAAAACTTGTAATTGTACAAATTGTTTCAGTTATAAAGAAATCCTTACTGTTCCACGACTGATGGCCTGGTTAGTGCAGTCTGCGCGCCTGCTCAGTCAGTCCCTTCCGGGACACAGGGACGTTTTATAGTCCGTGTTATTGAAGCGATGAAGAAGCAATGAAAATATTTTACTGTTAGGGGTCGCCACAACTTGGGAAATGTTATCAAAGGGTCGCGGCACTAGAAGGGTTGAGAACCGCTGCTGTAAACTCTTGCGAGCAGGGCCCTCTGATCCTTTTGTTTTCCATGTCCCATTTGTACTATTTCATATCTCTGTATGTCTGTTCCCTATTGTACAGCGCTGCAGAATAAGTTGGAGCTTTATAAATAAAGAAGAAGAATAATAACCCTACAGCTCTCTAAAAGAGAAGAGCACTATACAGTTAGGGGAAAAAATGATTTGATCCCCGGCTGATTTTGTAGGTTTGCCCACTGACAAAGAAATTATCAGTCTATAATTTTAACGGTAGTTTTATTTGAACAGTGAGAGACAGAATAACAACAAAAAAATCCACAAAAACACTTTTCAAAAAAGTTATAAATTGATTTGCATTTTATTGAATGAAATAAGTATTTGACCCCTTTGCGAAACATGACTTAGCACTTGGTGGCAAAACCGTTGTTGGCAATCACAGAGGTCAGACGTTTCTTGTAGTTGGCCACCAGGTTTGCACACATCTCAGGAGGGATTATGTCCCACTCCTCTTTGCAGATCCTCTCCAAGTCATTAAGGTTTCGAGGCTGACGTTTGGCAACTCGAACCTTCAGATCCCTCCACAGATTTTCTATGGGATTAAGGTCTGGAGACTGGCTAGGCCACTCCAGGACCTTAATGTGCTTCTTCTTGAGCCACTCCTTTGTTGCCTTGGCCGTGTGTTTTGGGTCATTGTCATGCTGGAATACCCATCCACGAAGCATTTTCAATGCCCTGGCTGAGAGAAGGAGGTTCTCACCCAAGATTTGATGGTCCATCCCTTTGATGCTGTGAAATTGTCCTGTCCTCTTAGCAGAAAAACATCCCCAAAGCATAATGTTTCCACCTCCATGTTTGACGGTGGGGATGATGTTCTTGGGGTCATAGTCAGCATTCCTCCTCCTCCAAACACGGCGAGTTGAGTTGATGCCAAAGTGCTCGATTTTGGTCTCATCTGACCACAACACTTTCACCCAGTTCTCCTCTGAATCATTCAGATGTTCATTGGGAAACTTCAGACGGGCCTGTACATGTGCTTTTCTTTGTCAGCAGGGGATCAAATAATTTTTTCCCTCGTTGTATTATCCCTAAGCCCAATCAAAACCAAGTGTAAAGAGAGTAATGGGATGATGTGAAACAGAGGATCATATAATATTAGCAACTATATCACGTTAACATACATAAAAGAATGTATTATCAAAACCACTTGCATAGAGTGAAACCCTAGAACTCTTGGATCAAAGAGCACTAAGTTTTAAAGGGCTACATCCCTGAGTCCCATTACAAAGTGTAAAGAGAGAAATCACCAAGAAGTAGATTGAGGCCAGAATAGATGAATATACAGAGCAGCCCAAATAACACCACATAATGGCCCAACGCATTTTGGCCATGACTCTTACGACTTCCTCAGGGGCGTGGTCACCTATTTATGGTGTATTACAAATAGCTGCAGTCTCTCTTTCTAGTTGTATAGCCACATGAGCAAGAGCCAGGTTTACTGTCTGGAGCCCACATGGGTCAGCATTTCATTGCAGGTTGCAGTGAGCAACACAACCTCCATCAACACTTGTGTATAAAGTCTGCTGGCGGCCCCATAGGCCTCACCGCAAACCTTCCTTACTGGGACCCTGTGTAAAGATGCAGCTTGCTAGACTTTGATCTGTTTACACCAGGTGATAATTGCCTGTGCAATATAAACTATAGCTCAACATATGACGTTTCACAATGAGCGACATCACCTATGTATATGGGCCATATGAAGCTTTTAATGGGAGCAGAATGTAGTCCTGCCTGCTTCCATGGACTTTATTTCCAGTACAGATCACGGAATTCATTCATAGCGGCCATTAGGATTTTCAATCCAGATCAAGGTAAGTTCTTAGTGTTCCTGTAAGATTTATGGAGTTATGTGTATAAAAAAAAAAAAAAAAGAGACGCAATCCTATAATAAAGCAGGCACACCACAGGGAAAAATCCTGTAATAAAGCAGGCTTGTCACAGAGAACAATCCTGTCGTAAATCAGGCACACCACAGAGAGCAAGCCTGTCGTAAAGAAGGCCTGCCACAGGGAAAAATCCTGTCGTAAAGCAGGAGCACCACGGAAAGCAAGCCTGTCGTAAAGCAGGCGCACCAGTGGGAGCAAGGCTGTAATAAAGCAGGCTCACCCAGGAGAACACTCCTGTAGTAAAGCAGGCACTCCACGGAGAGCAAGTCTGTAATAGAGCAGGCTCACCTCGGAGAAAACTCCTGTCGTAAAGCAGGCGCGCCATGGAGAGCAAGCCTGTAAAATAGAGCAGGCGCATCACAGCGAGCAAGCCTGTCGTAAAGCAGGCACACCACAGATAAAATCTTGTTGTAAAGCAGGCGTGCCACAGAAAGCAAGCCTATAATAAAGCAGGCGTGCCACAGAGAGTATGCCTGTCGTAAAGCAGGCGTGCCACAGGGAAAAATCCTGTTTTAAAGCAGATGCGCCACAGGGAGCAATCCTGTTGTAAAGCAGGTGCACCATGGAGAGCAAGCCTGTAATAAAGCAGGCGCGCCACAGGTAAAAATCCTGTCGTAAAGCAGGTGTGCCACGAAGAGCAAGCTTGGCTTAAAGCAGTCGCGCCACAGGGAAAAATCCTGTCGTAAAGCAGGTGCGCCATGAAGAGCAAGCCTGGCGTAAAGCAGGCACACCACAGGGAAAAATCCTGTTGTAAAGCAAGAGCTCCACGGGGAGCAAGCCTGTAATAAAGCACTTGCGCCACGGGGAGCAAGCCTGGAACAAACTCCTCTTGCCTTTTATACATACTCATACTGTTCTTTTCAAGTAACTGTTCCCTTTTATTTAAGTTTGTTTTGTTGGATACCTCTCTGGCACTCAACATGTTAAATAACATCAGAGCTTTTCCTGCTGAGAAAATAGTCCCATTGCTGGCAGTTAGTTTAAACAGTAATAACTTTTGACTACAATGTCACAAAATGCTAAAGCTGTTCCTCTTGCATTTTTTTTTTTTTTTGCAAATCCAATTCAGGACTCACCGAATGGCGTGCAGCCGCGCGGGGAGCCCTGAATTCCATGAGGGTCCTGATCGCATGTTGGACCCATGACATGCCAGGACTGTCATGGGTCCTTAAGGGGCTATCGCACCTCCCCCTGCAGCCTACTAATGCTCTCCCATAGAATAACTCAGAGAGGAGATAAGCTCTCCAGTCCCTATTGCATCTCCTCCACTGCTGTCAGTGACTCCCCTCTTCCATCAGATGCAATTGCATAACTGTCAAGGTAAAAAGCAATAGTTCAAACTGTGATAACTTTGGAACAACACATCTCCAGAGGGTGGATCCTTGTTTTACTCAGCAGGAAAAGCCCTGCAATGTTTTTTTTTTTAATTAAAAAAACATTTACTCATCCTTAACATAATGGAACACTAATACCGTTTTATTTAATAAGATGTCTTATCCTACCTTACAAAGCTTCAAGCATTGAACAGAAGACTCCCTTTGTAAATAAATGTCCATTCAGTGTTATCAAATAAGCACTTCACATTAATGTGCCATCTTCTAATGGATAACATGGTGCTTGTGGATGTTAATAAAAGTGGGAATTAATTGTAGACATTTGACATGTTCTCTGCCCTTGCTTTTAGGAGCTCTACAGAAAGGACTGCAATTTGGCCTCTCAATTGCTTCAGTGCAGCAAGAGCTACTTCCAAGCACATAAATTATCTGAGGTAAGGCCATTGTTATTTTCATGTTATTAAGACAGCAGCTGATGTACCCTGTCAGTCAGTGATTAATATCCAGCCTCCCCATTACAAGATGTAGGTCACGTTGCCTTTACAATATTGTAGTACTTTACTAAATTACCTTCAGGCAAATAGTTTGTTGTCCATGTAGAGCAGTATTTCAATGCTATGTGAGTTAAAGTTAATGAGTAATTCAATTAGGTCGTGCTGCCTCTCCAAGCCTGTCCGGATGGATCGCAGAGAGGGGCAATCTTCAATGAGCATAAGGAAAAACCTGAAAAAAACGTCAAGGGGGCGAGGTTTTCCTTATGCTCACAGTAAGAAGATTGTCCCTGGCTGTGATCTGTCCGGTCAAGAGACCAGATTCCACATCTGAGGGGAGGTGGCTTACACTAGGTAAAAGGAGTGTGGGGGGGGATACTTTATCATTCAATTACTCATGAACTACAGCTCGCATACTATTGACATATTGCTCTACATGGACAAACAACTACAGAGATTAATTGGAGGTCCATTTATTTTTATCTGTTACTATCCCTTTAATTATCACAATCTACAAATGTAAACAACATAAAAACTAGTTTCAAAGCAAAAATTAGTAATATACCATATAGGTGATTTTCAATGCTCTTAAAAAAAAAAAAAAAAAAATCACCATTTTTTTTTTAGTTGATAAGGCACCTTAAAACTTTTTAACCCTTTCAGTGCCAGATACCCCCTTCTAACACACAAAAGGGTTAAAGGGACAGACCCAAAAATCTTGGGCCTAATGCATAAAAGAAAAGTGGCGTAATTCTTCCGAAAATGAACAGTCCCCAATCTCTCATTGATTTAACTGGGACTTTTAACCCCTTGCGTGTGACAAAATGCATTGGATACTTCTCTCGCACTCAAAGGGTTAATTCAATGGGAAGTTTTATTTTTACATTATGGTACACTTGGTTTGCCCCAGAACAGAAGGCCCTTTGTCTAAAGAGATAGTAATATCTTGTATAAGTTGCTAGGATGTTTGTCAGAAGCCATCATGCGCAGTAGAGACTGAGCGCACTGCAGTCATGCACAGAGTGCCCGAACGCGCTGTGGGCGATACGGAGTGGGGCACTCCGAATTCAGACTGGAGTCCTCTCTGTGCACCTTCCTGGGATCGCTTGGTCCCAGGAAGGTGTTTAGAGAGGACTACAATCCCAATTCGGAACGCGCCGCAGCAGATACGGAGCGGGCACTCTGTACTGTGCATTACTGCAGCGCGGGCAGTGAGCAGAGAGGCTCTGGGCTCATGGGCTTTTAAACTAGTAACTACATAAAGACATATCCGATTATACATTTTTCTAATGCTCCGCACCATTCTAAACGTCCGTATCAGTGTAGTTTGATGGTAATTTTACTGTAAAGTTCCCGTTTTTCCAACATCACTCTTCTTCCCTTCAGATCTGAAACCTGGTCCAGATGGATTGTAACAAGGGACAATATTGTGTCAGTATAAGGAAAATCCTGTTGCCCTTCATCTAGGTGTACAAGGTTTTCTTTATACAAGCACACATGAGATTGTCGCTCCTTGTGATCTGTCCGCTCAAGTGACCAGATTTCTGATATGAAGGGAAGAAGAGTGACGTAGGTCAAAAGGGGTGGGAGGGGGGAAACTTACAATAACATTGTAATAAATAGTACTGATACAGACGTTTAGAATGCTGCAGAGCATTATAAGAAGGTATCCTATATTTTAATTCACTAGGATGTTTGTCAGAAGCCGTCATGCGCAGTAGAGACTGCACATGATTGCATCACGTGAGTGAGGAGACGCAAGACTGCATCGCTTGGAGAAGGAGGTAGCGGCCTCTTAACCCTTTGAGTGGCAGAGGGGGTACGCAACGCATTGCAAAGCAATGCGTTGCGTACCCCTCTGGCACTCAAAGGGTTAACATTACCTGGACCTTGGCCCGTGTACATGGGCTTTTACACTAGTAATGAATAATCGGATGTCACATTACTGTCCCTTTAATTGAAGCTCCATCTACTAAAGTGTTCAAAAATAAGGAGAAATAGATGGTCAGGGTCGTACATACAAAGAAAAGGGGAGAAGTTCTGGCACAAACCAACTGTACCACAGTGGAGAAAATAAAATGTCCCTTTGGTTTCAATGGGCCTTCTAACCCTTTCAGTGCCAGGGGGTACCTCACTGGCACTCAAAGGGTTAATTCCCAGATGCTTTTGCGACCTTTCCTATTTATATGGCGCAGTGGCTATGCCCCAGAATTGCTCCGGTTTTGTTTTGTACTTGTGGGACTTTAGAACGAGTCTCGAAAGGGAGGAAGCAGACATTCATAATGGCCGCCTACAGCACGTGCCTGGCACTGGGACAAGGTCTATGATAAATTTTAGGAAATTATTCCATTAAAAATATGGGACCTGTATAGGGTGTTAGTGGAGCAATTCTGCCTCGGACCATGGGCATCACACGATACAAAGGGAAACTCCCACTGATTCAAATTGGGCTTTTAACCACTCTGGCACTCAAAGAGTTACTGAATATGTACTTTAAAGAGGGGGTGCACGACCCACTGCTTCACAATGCACCCCTCTGGCATTCAAAAGGTTAAAACTGTCTCAATTTAACCCCATAACTGCCAAACCACAGTGAAAACTTACACATACAGAGTGTTTCAGTAAAATGGAGAACAAGCTGAATTTATTTAGGGGTATTTTACTACAACTGCACCAATTACGGGCAAAAAATACAGGGAAGAACCCCTTTATTTGTATATGTATGTATTAATAAAATGGGGAATATATATATATATATATATATATATATATATATATATATATATATAATTTGCTAGGGTGCGTCGATCCCTGTGTGTGTAACATGCACAGACACAGGGAGCAATGCATCCTAACATATTGCGCGCACACAGCGGTAGAGGGCACTCTTCAGTGATAACCTCAATACCGCTGCTGTCTCCCTCCCCCGCTGCCATGTGAAGGAACAGAAATGTTTCTGCATGACCTAGACCCCATCGAATGATGGGCTTTAACCTAGTATATATATATATTTACATATGGTACTAGAGCTTATACTTTCCTGAAAATAACAATATAATCAGTGAAAACTCATTTAACAAACACATAGCAATAAATGTTAAATTTGATGCCGTCCTTAAAGACCAGAGGGGGTGTGAAATGCGTCACTTGACAATTTTCCCAGTCCTTACGGGGTTATATATCAGTCTTACCTGGAAGATATTTGTAGCCCAATGTCCTTTTCCTGTAAGTGCTGCCTGTAGGAATAGCATTAAAAAAACGTTATAAAGAAACATTGACTACAAATAAATTGTGTCAATTGTTACATTTCATATAAAAACCATAATGTCCTCTACACCAGTCCTTGGGATCTCTTTTCATGAGCACAGGTAGATCTGTCACACTGACTGACAACTCTGCTCAAGGGAGTGTACCCTTAGAGTAGGCCTGGGGTAAGTGACCTTTCGCACCCAGGGTACTTTAGACCAGTGGTTCTCAACCCGTGCCCTCAGTGGCTACTAACAGGTCAGGATTTGATGAGTTCCTTGTTAGAGCACAGGTGAATTAATCAATATGACTGAGTCTCTGATCAACACACTTGTGTTCTAGCAAGGAAATTCCTGAGTCCTGGCCTGTTAGTGGCCACTGAGGGCACGGCTGAGAACCTTTGCTTTAGACTACAACGCCCATATTCCCCAACCAGAACTTCTCTAATTAACTCTTTGAATGCCAGAGGGTTGAGCAGCTCATTGCTTTGCAATGCGCTGTGTGCCCCTCTGGCATTCAAAGGGATAATGAGATACTAAAGTTCTTTTTGGCATTACATATGTTGCCAGTGCTAAATATGTAAAATTAAAATGTCTACATGTTTTATTAACACCTTAAGGACCGGCCGTGCACGCACGCGGTGGTCACTTAAGGACCATGCTTTTTTTGTTTTTTTTTTAATCCGATTCCAGACTCCTCAAACGGCGTAGAGCTGCGCTGGGAGCCCGGAATTCCATGACATTCCAGGACCGTCATGGGTCCTTAACTCCTTAAAAAAAAAAAAAAAAAGCTCCGTAGTCCTTAAGTGACTGCCGCATGTGTGCACGGCCGGTCCTTAAGAGGTTAAAGTGGATCTATCCCGTCTACAAAAGTTATGCTTATTATGTAGAGGATATATACATAAGAGCAAAAATGTTATTGAAAAAAGGTGTTTGTGTTAAACGGAAAGTTTATAGAGTGCCCTGCACCCTACTTCCTCATAAACTTCCATTGCCGCACCGCCCCTTCTCCCTTCCCACTACCCAGCCTCCTCCAATGACGGAGGCTTCTGTCTGTAAGCTGGAGTGATCTCATTGGCAGAGATCGATATCTAGCCAATGAGATTGCTACAGCTTACAGACAGACAGCTCAGTCATCGGAGGAGGCTGGGTAATGGGAAGGGAAAAGGGGCAGTGCGGCAATGTAAGTTTATGAGGAAGTAGGGTGCAGGACACTCTATAAACTTTCTTTTTAACACAAATGTTTTTTAAATCAATAACATTTACAGCCTTATGTATATATCCTCTACATAATAAGCATAACTTTTGTAGAGGCGATAGATCCACTTTAATTTTTTTTTTCATCTTCACAAATATTAAAAAATATATAAATCTCTCTTTCCAGAGAGCTCAGTGTCAAGGATAATGTTACAATGTACCACTGTCCCTGAAGTAGAAAAAAGAATGGAGGGAGATAGATTAAGAGGAAAGGGCTGCCTGAACTAACTAAACTCTCAGCAGTCTGTATGTTGTATAACTTGCCCCATTTGGGGCCCACAGACATCATGCCCGATGTTTGGGAGGAGCCCACAAATTCAGCATAATACCAGTTACAATGCTAATATCACCAGCTTCTATAGAGAATTTAACTTGGCTCTTACAGAGCCCAGCTGTATGTGTGTTTATAAATGGTGACAGGGAGCCGAACTGAGCTCTTCTGGCTACCCGACTCCATTCATAAATACACAGGCGGCTTGGCTCAGCGAGAGAAAACCATATATCCAAATGATTTTCACTGCTACAAATCAATATATGCAGTCACCTCACCAAAGGCATTTACAGATCCGGAGCACTCTCTCCAACCTCTGGCAAGAAGGTTTCAGCAAATATGAAGACTCCGGGAAAGAATGCTCAACGGATCTACTCGTAGTCAGCCAAAAGATCAGCCAAAAGATCACATCAACTTCTTAAAAGAATAATTCTGTATTGGAATCCACATAAAAACAGGAACTTCACACAGATGCAGGATGACTTCTCGAGATACGATCCGCTTATGGATGATCCTTTGGCTGCCGACTACAAGTGGAACCGTTGAGCACTCTTTCCCAGTGTCTTCAAGTCAGCGAGAGTATAGCCATACTTTCTATAAGATGCCAGTGATATTAGGGGACTCAGCCGAATATTACTGAATTAGTGAGGTTCCTGAAACGAATAAAGTCTGTGGGACCCCTGTGGGGCACACTACATATCATGCTGAACAAGGGGTGCTCTGCATACAATGGACTGGAGGTACAGTGCTTCCTAACCTCTCCCGTTACAACACTGTCTGCTGCAGAAATAGTGGTATATTTTATTATCATCAATGTCTTCACTGTCCTGTATATAAAAATGAAACACATAAACAGTGTAGGCAACTAGACTTTACATATTCTACAGTTTCAGAATATGTAAAACTAAACCATTAAGTTTAATATCACTAACCAGAGACATGAAAAATATATTCTACATGGCTGCTTTCATTTCAATTCAGTCCTGGCATTTGCATCTTTCATATGTGTCCCCATTTAAGCAGAGATCTGGTCAGATTACCTTAGGACACTGGTGTCCACATTCGGTCCTCAAGGGCCACCAACAGGCCAGAACTGAAGGCCTTCCCTGAGTAAATGCATATGAGTTAGTCGGTGGCTCATTCATTCTGATTGGCCCACCTGTGTTCAACCAGGGAAATCCTTACATCCTGGACTGTTGGTGGCCCAAACTGCTTAGTATCTATACTTCTGGGGAACAATAAGGACTGGACTTGAAAATTTGTTATAATGACTTATGTAATTTCTTAACCAGCCTCTTTTATTTTTGCCTGTAGCTGCCAACTGACTTCCAGGAAAGAGTAAGTCAACATATGGAAAAGCATGGATGTAGCCTGTCTGTGCCCCTTTGTAATACATCATATGCTGATAGCATTCCTACTTGTGTCATTGCTAAGGTGTTAGAAAAGCCAGACCCTGGGAGCGCCTCCTCGCATCTGTCAAGCGCGTCAATGAGAGACCTTAGCTATGAACACGGAGGTCAAGAGCAGGAGGAAAAACTTCGTCAGAGGCAGCAGTTCAAGTCCGAAATCTATTGCAGTGACACAGCCCTTTATTGCCCAGAAGAAAGAAGGCGAGATAGACGGCAGAGTTTTGATGTACAAGCGAAAGACGAGGTGTTTTTAAGATCTCAGAACTCTACAGACAGCACAGTTGAAGATGGATTCCATTCGAGTTTCTCACATGAAGCCTTCAATGAATATGTAGCATCTCTACCAACATCCAGTTCCTACTCTAGTTTCAGTGCAACTTCTGAAGAGAAAGAGAACAACCAAGCCAATACTTTAACTGCCTCACAGCAGGCCATTTATATGGGAAACAGGGATGAGCTGTTTGAAAGAAAGTCCACTACAGGTTATGAGCATAGCGCAAGTCCGAGATTTGTAAAATCAAAGTCTGTCCAGCACATGGAGCACAGCCCAGAAAACACAGCATCACAGAACTTCACGAGATCTTCTTCCTATGTCGAGGAACCATTTCACTTCTCTAGAATACGTACACAACAGACACTGAGCGCTCATAAATCCCACAGCGAGTGTCGGAGCTCCCACCTTTCAGAGGATGACCTGCCAACACGCTGGAGACAACTGAGTGTGGAGGACATTGGTGCATATTCCTACAGCAATGCTGGAAGGATATCACCATGCAGTTTTACAGAACAGTATTTTGCACATAGCCCTGTCAAGCAGCTGGAAAGCAGAATGAGTCCACTGTATGCCAGCTACAAACAGGACAGCTTTTCAGAGGGAGAGGAAGTTTGTCAAAGCAGGATGGGTGATTCCTGCTTTCTGAGAACAGACTCTGGCTTAAAAATTGACATCAGTGCCAGCTGCAAACAGGAAATGCTGTCTACTTTTAAATCGAAAGAATCAAGAGACCAGAAAAGTGAAAGGATGTCGGTCCAGATGGGAAATAAAAGCATGGACACGAGTGTCGCGGCCAAGAGGGAATACGTTGATGTCAGCCCAAATAGCTCTGCAGAATCTCTCAGTCAAAGCCCTATGGAGCCTTCAGACATGCATGAGTCTTCCATTGAGCAAGGACACCCGAGTTTCCACAACAAGTCCCAGCAGTTTCAAAGATCTGGGAGCATTGGCTTAACTAGAAAAGATAGTCTTACAAAAGCACAATTGTATGGGACACTTCTGAATTAAAGATCTTCCAAAATGCAATAAGCAAGAATAATTAAGAACTCATTGTGACTCTAAAGGATTGTAACAGCAGCGTTAGTAGGTCACATGTATAAAGAACATGTAGAGCAATTCTGGGGTGAACCAACTGCATAGCAATTCATGGAAATGTAACGTGAACTCCTTGATGCAAGAGAGATTTCTAACGCAATGCTATACAATGCATTGGAGATCTCTTTGGCATTCAAGGAGTTAATGCAACATCAGGACGGGGAGGATGAGGTGCATGCTTGGTGCTCAATCACAGTGCATCAGTGAGACATGGGCCACGTGCACAAAGTAAGTGGATCAGGTCTAGGGAAAGCCAGCTAGGCTACAAGGAACAAATAAAAGCCCTGTTTAAATGAATGACAACTGTTAACCCCTTGAACGCTATAAAATGCAACAATGCATAGTGAATCAAAGCACTGGCAACCTCTCTAGCATTTATGAAGTTAACCCTTTGAGCGCCAGAGTGGTACGCAACGCACTGTGCAATGTGTTGCATACCACTCTGGTGCTCAGAGGGTTAAAGGCACACACTTCCCTCAGCACTACAAACAGGATATTTCAATATCAGATGTATCACACATATATTCCTTATTATAGAACACAAAAATCATGTATCAAGATAATAAATTGTGTAAAGTTACATAACACCAAATCCGCAATCACAAGTTCACCAGAAGTCCTTATGCAGCAGGTGTCACTTTATCAGGTCACCACCGCCTTCCTCTGAATAGATTGTCGACTAGGAATCTTCCAAATATGTAAAGACAACACAAGGGGGCGCACTTGCCTCTGAGTGCAGACACCTTTAAAGGGATAGTAATGTTTCATAATAAAAGCAGCTCTAATTAATCATCATAGTATTTGGACTTTGGAGAGCGTTATTTCAGTTCTGTCAGAGTTATATAGTTCAAGAGTAATTCAATGACAAAGTATCCCCCTCCTGCCCCTTTTACTGATGTAACACTGCTCAGCCAGATCAGAAGGGAGGTGCCCAGGTAGACTGCAGAGAGGGACAATCTTCAATTAAGATAAGGGAAAAACCTGAGAAACTTGTCAAGGGGGGCAGGGCTTTCATTGTTCTCATAGGAAGAAGATTGTCCCCTGCTGTTATCTGTCTGGTCTATGGACTGGATTCCACATCTGAGAAGAGATGACTTACACTAGGTAAAAGGGTCGGGAGGGGGAAACTTTGCTTGTGAATATCTCTTAAACCATAAAGGTTTGAGAGATAACACTTATATCATTCTTCATGTTTTTTTAGTGGCTACAAAATAAAATAAAGTTAAAACGAAGTATTACTATCCCTTTAACCTCTGACCACCACCTTTGTGCAAGCACACTACACTTTAGAATGCTACTCACTATCTTCAGAGGCAAAAGCCAGCCTCTAGTTGAAAACACATTCACTGGGTCACCCCCAGCGCGGGTCTCTGCAGATCTTGTGGGATCACCACTCCTCTTCCACCAAAAACATCCTGTGACCACCGTCCTTGTTCTTAAAGACACGGGGACTAAAGTAGGATAAAGTATTATTTAATAACACAACATATAATGTTTATGATCCATACAACACAAATGTATGTTTTTGTATATCATTTTAACCCCTTAGTGACAGCCGTGTTCGTATGCAGCTGTCACCTTAACGCCAGCCGCACGGAGACCCGGACTTCCGTGACTTACCAGGTATGTCCTCTGTCACTAAGTGACAGTTTCTGTGGGACGTACCTGGTAAGTCATCCGTCGTTAAGGGGTTAAACCATAAATATGTTTTAGAGATGCACCGATTTATTATTTGTTAGAAACTCGCTATATAGGTATTTTTCTTGCTTGCATTGCTTACTGACTCTCCATAATAGTATCCTAGGGCTCCTACTTTAGACCCAGAGTCTTTAAGAACAAGGACGGTGGTCACAGGATGTTTTTGGTGGAAGAGGAGTGGTGATCCCACAAGATCTGCAGAGACCCGCGCTGGGGGTGACCCAGTGAATGTGTTTTCAACTAGAGGCTGGCTTTTTCCTCTGAAGACTGCGAGTAGCACTCTAAAGAGTGGTGGTCTGAAGACACAGGTGTCTGTACTTAGAGGAGCATGGGTCCTCTTGCTTTGTCGTCTGCATTTAAATCAATGAAAATGTTAAAAACCGCTCCCTACGATTCTATTGCTTTACCCCAGAATTCTTCCACGTTTGTCATTATACGTATGCCACATTGAGGGAGCTGCAGTACAAGTGTTAACAGGCTGGCAATTTTTAAACCCCTTGACTGCTAGAAAGGCCTCCAATGCATTGAAAAGCAATGAGTTAAGGGTCTCTCGATCAGCCAAGGTTCGGATGACCTTGGTACATGTGCCAAGTCCATATGTGAATAAGCTCATCTGAGTGATGTCAAGTAAAAAGTGATACAAACGGATGCCACAGCCCATGGAGAATAGAATGTGCAGGGGCCCAGATTTAAGGCCCTCTTGTGAAATACAAGAAAGGTGGGATTTTGTATATTTTAACCAAAGTCTGAAACAAAGACAAGAGTTCTTATAGAGCCATCTAGTAAAAAAAATTACACAAGGGAAACTCCCAGGAGTTTGCAAATTATGTGTCAGCATAATTGATGCAATTTTTACAGTCCTAGAGCAGGAAAATGCGTTAATAATCCAGGTCTTCACTGCAGTGGTGTGAAATGTGCCTCATAGTACTGCAGCATTTTATACATGATCTGAACATATTTACCTGTGTTTTATTTCAGTTTAATCTCAGTGCGTTGTTACTCCCATTTCAATAGGCTTAACCCTTTGAGTGCCAGAGGGGTCCACAACTCTTACCTCTGGCATTCAAATGGTTAATCTGGTGCTGCTCTGAACCAAAGCAAATCTTAGGGCCTAGTTGACATGGGTGACTTTGGTGCAGCAATTCAAAATGGCTAGCTGAAAAATTCACCCGTGTACTCTATGCCAGAGAAAACAATGAGATCTGTTCTGTGAAACACGTTGCTGCAACGTACCAGACCATAGAAACTAAGCCTTTAATATTTTAAGGACCATAGGGGGCATGCGTTGCATTCCCCTCTGGTCCTTAAAGGGTTAATTTACAGTATTCCCGTGGCAAAACGTTTCTTTAGTCAGATAAATGAGCTCCCCATCTCTTAAACTAAAACAATGGTTTTACAAACAAATTTATGTTAATGCATAGACTTTTCTTCACATTAAATCTATAGTCAAATCAATTTAATGGCTTATAAAATACTAATAGGCTCAGTTTACACAGGTGTTTTAGACATTATTGCCAGCACTTGATTGCATCATTGCAGTGAGCAGGACAATGATCAACCTTACATTGTGGCCCCATAGGTCACCATGTAAATAAGCTCTACTGCAACCTGTCTGCGTTCTGTGTTGAATGCAGGAAATCTATTTGCTGCATGATGTGTGCAAACAGCCCCAATTCACAGCAATGTGATGTCATAAAAAATTTGTGTTTAGCTCGACATACAAAATGTGGCACTAAAGACACCTGAGTGAATTGAGCCGAACACTGATCATAACGCCGATGTATCTAATTTCTCTAGGCACAATACATATTAAAGGATGGTTTACAAGGGTCTTCTGAATGGCCAGTACTGACATAATACATTCTAGTTTCACGTCACAATACATAGGGCGCCATGTTCAAAAAGTTGACATCTTGAATAATAAGTTGGTGGTAAAAGGACAGTGTTTTCAGAAATAAATCAGTCATGTTTGAAAACGTCAATTAAAGATGGAAGTAAAATGATCTTGATGCATTTTGTTGTTAGAAATGTCTTTCATTTTGTCTTTAAAACAAAAATTTTCAAAGAAACAGAGACTTTTGTCTTTTAAACGACACATTTGCAAATCATTTTTTTCCCACTTAATGCCATTCTAATGCTTTTCACTACTTTCTAATAGTACTTTATCCTCTTCTCCAAGTTTAGACAATTTTTATTTTGTCAGAACAAATGACAGAAATCAGATAAAAAGTGACGGCTAAAAAAAAATTTTTTCTGTAAATATCTTACAATAGGACTGTAGGTTAAACTGTGCCTACATTTAAAGGGATAGTAATGTCTTAATTATATAAAAAGTCATATTGTGCAGCATAAAATAAGAAATCCATCGATGCAATTCCTATCTCTCAAACCATAAAGGAATTCTAAAGTTCCCTCTCCCTCCCCTTCTCCTGACATCAAGCCGCAAAAGCGCAATTTAAAAAGAAATACTTAATTGGGATGGTCTACAAAGTGTACCTGGTTTACAAGCACACTTTTTAGACCGTTCCAAAGAAGTAATTCTTTTTAAATCACGCTATTTCGGCTCCGCTGTAGAGCCTCCTCGTGTCGGCCGAGACAGATCTCCTTCTGTCAGCTTTACAGCTGACATGACTGAGGGGGGAACTATAGAACGCTCTATCTCTCAAACCATAAAGGTCTGAGAGATAGGAATGGCATCGATGGATTTCTTATTTTATGGTCTACAATATTACTTTTAATTATGACATTACTATCCCGTTCAGACTGCTTTTTCCACTTGACACAGATGGAGGCATTGGATGCCAAAAATGACAGTAATATGTCTGAGAATCGTCGGGCCATGGCGCAAGAACTTTTTTAGACTGATTAAAGACACCACAACTTTTTGAACATCTCGCCCTTAGTTTATAAAGAAATTCAGGTGTAATTGGTTGTATGGATATCTTTAAGTGTATTAATATAACAGTTCTTTATAGACTACCTACAGTAAGGCTAGGCAATGTTTGGCTTTCTGTCCACAGGGCACTTCAACTGCCATCATCCTCAACCAGCCATTTGGGATGGTGGGGCTTGTAGCCCCAACACTTAAAGAGCCAGATGTTGCCTACTTAGAGATTTCAAAATATGAACTTAATGATAACGACATTTTGTTACATTTAACATTTTGAGTGCCAGAGGGGTACGCAAAGAATTGCGTACCCCTCTGGCACTCAAAAGGTTACAAATTCTGCACTTATCTATGAAGAAAATTGACTTGGTCAATGGAATGGTATCATTATCTTTCAACTGCATCCAACTTCCTTTTTGTAAGGATCTAGTAGAGCAGCCTAAAACCAGGGTTTACAGAGGTATTTTGTTTTGGTGGGTAGAAGAGAGAATCACGATCTGTAATGGTAGATTCTGCTTTCTTTAATTAGCTCCTCATGTACTACCTCAGAAGTAATTGAGGGGCTTCTTGTTAATATATTTTCTATAGGCTTGCATTTATATTGAATAACGCATGATCTGTCCTCAACAGTGTTGTATTTTGAAAAAATTAATAAAAGCAACAAATGGAAATATTTCCCTTTTTTATGATGATGTGTTTACAGGAATGTGTTTTATTAATGATAAATAGTAACCCCATTTATGTGAGATTAATGACATTCTGCACTGCAGTTAAAAAAAAATGTTGGGGTGACTTTGCTCTGATTACCTGCATCAGTGATAAGAAACCTTTGATACTCCCAGATGGGAATACCAAACGTTGCCTATCCCTGACCTCTCTTATTACACTAATTCAGGACACTGGATGTCTCTGTTACATAGTACTCTGAAGTTTGATTTCTCAGGAATATGTTATCCTTTAAACAATTGGAATGACTAAATATGAGATGTTGACCGGAATTTTAATGGAACCCAGGCCACAATATCAAACCATCTGTGACACAATCTGTGAGTGTATATTCTGCTCTTTTCACAAGAAGACCAATAGGAACGATCCAACATCTTTACAGCTAGTGACACCTTCACCAATGAAGGTGAAGCAGATAAGATGGGTTCTTTCTTTAAGGGCGAGATATATGCAGTTGCATTACGTCATTTTTTTACACCCTCCTATGTAAACTGATGCAATGCATTATTGGTGTAAAAATGCATCTCTTATGGCTTTTTGTCCCCCCTTTTGTTCCTTAGTTAATGCCCCCCAAATTGTCTATTCTTCTAGTCTGTGAACTTTAAATTTTTTTTTCAACACAAAGGAATGCATTTTGAAACATTTTGTAATTTTCAATTATGAAAGCTCTTTAAAAATAATAAAATATTATTAATACAATGTCCGGGTTGTTTGTGTGGTGTTGTATTGGTCCAGAGAAATAAATACTATTATTGTCGAACAGAAGATGGGTCCTGTATGGGAAAAATCTAAAGACAGGAAAGGATTATACTTTTCCTTTCTACCAGACACCTGAAATGTAAGACAGAAAGGGTGTCTTCTTTGTGGAATGTTTTTTTAGTGTATTTTGCGTAACAGCTTATTAACCCCTTAACAGCCGGTGACAGTCCTGGCCCGTCATGGGTTTTGTGTTGACAGCACTCCTGCAGGAGTGCTAGGAGACTAGAGGAGTCTGAAATTGACTGCCCCAAGATCGGAACAGTCAGTTTCAGAGTCTCTTTCGCAGAGCCGATACTTGTAATCAGTCATGTGTGCTGGCTTACAGAATGAGGTCCTTAAGGGGTTAACTCCTACTGCTAGAGGGTGTTCCTTTCAAAAGTCATTGCAGCTTAAACATGCATTTTTAAAAAAAAAAAATTAGTGTTTATTTGTGGACAGGTCACTAGGTGGCACTGTTCATGTACATTTGTGAAACTCACCTCTCCATATATTGCAAAAGCATCACTTCTAACCTGGTCACAAAAAAAAAAAAAAAAATGTATATACTGCAATATTTTAAGCACATAATTTTTTTTAAAATCATTTTTCTTTAATTTCAATGACTGCACTGAATGAGTAAGGAGATACAGTATTTATGAGAAGGGATTACAACTAAAAACATGTATTGGAAACGCATTTCTGAAGGCCTTCATCTGATACGAAGATAACCAATTTTTTCTTTAGTATTCTTTGAAACATCTAATAAAACACTCCACTTACAGTTATTTGGGTAGAATATCCTAATGACCATTATGAATCAACCCAGGATATCGCCCGCATGGAGGTGGATGTGATTCTTTACGGCCAGATTCCAGAATCCCAAATGCCCAACTGCAGTGTTCTTTGGAAGGAAAGCTTCAGTAGGAATTGAGACATGACAACCAATCCACACAGAATCATTTCATAGCGGACATTAGGATTTTATGACCAGAGTAAATGGAGGCATTATTACTAGATGGTGCTGGTGTTCTTTAAAAGGTTAGTAATGTCTAAAAAAAAAAAAAAAACTTTAATTTTGAAGAGGTTAAAAAATTGGCTTGAATGCAATAAACAGCTATGGTTTGAGAGATACATGCATTTAAAGTTCATGATTTCTTGCTGTCAGCTGTAAAGCTGTCAGCAGGAGATCCATGTCGGCTGACACGGGGGCTCTGCAGAAGAGCTGCAATCGCGTTATTGACAACAAATTACTTCATTGGAATGGTCTAAAACTAGACCAATCCAGAGAAGTAATTCATTGTCAATAACGCGATTGCGGCTCTGCTGCAGAGCCTCCGTGTCGGCCGACATGGATCTCCTGCTGACAGCTTTACAGCTGACAGCAGGAAATTATGAACTTTAAATGCATGTATCTCTCAAACCACAGCGGTTTGAGAGATACTTTTTTTGCATTCAAGCCAACTTTTTCACCTCTTCAAAATGAAGAATAGTTTTTTTTTTTTTTTTTTTTTAGACATTACTAACCCTTTGAGTGCCAGAAGGATATGCAAGAATTTGTGTTCATACATCTCTGGTACTCAGAGGGAACATAGTTTTAATCTTTAATTTCAGACGGCCTTCATCGAATACAAAGAGAAACACATGCAAAAATAGAGTCAATGTGTTGTTAATTATAGTTTTTTTTAGTCATTAGGGTGCACATTATTTATGGCTGACAGATCTTGTATACAGCTGAGAAATTTAACTCTCAGAGCTTGGATTCAACATAAAACAAGTCTAGAATTAAGAAAATCAATAACAGTTTGCAATCTATGAGGAAACTGAACCCACAGGGCTTGCATTCTATACAGAAAAGTGTAGTATAATAACCTAGCACACAATCTACATGGAAACTGGGCATACAGAATTTGTATTCTATCAAATAAACAGCATGATGTGGAATACAGAGACAACAACAGTCTACAAGGAAACTGCTAACAAAAAGTTCAGTCTTAGAGCATTTGTGTTCTGTTTGGGCATAAAAAGATACAGACAAATCAAAGAGTTTGCAACCAGCAGTAAAATTGACTATAGGAACTTCTACTCAATAGGAGATCTGACCCAGGTAGTTTACAGTCAATAAAATGTAGCCCATGAAATTTCCAATCACTAATGAAACCAAACTTTACATCTTGCAATCTATCAGAAAGTGGACCCACAAAGCTTGCAACACAATGAAAATAACCATTAGAACCTGCAAGCTATAGAAGAGTAATAATCCACGTAGTTCACAGACTGTATTAGTAAGTTCTCATATAGGTTGTGAGCTTTGAGATTTAGTTTCACTGATGATTGGAAGAGAATAATCAAAAATGGAACTTTCCTCAGTTTTAAATTCTGCATCCTATTGCCCCTGTCTGTCAGATCCCTTCCCTATGATTGCAATTAGGTACGACTGCACCTGCGGCCTCTGACTGATTGGAAGGCAGGAGCATCCTCTGATTGGCCACTTGCCACCGTTCCCTTAGCATACAGACTGTCTTCACCAACAGCCAATCCTATCATCCTCTCTTTTCTCGTTTCCCCTAGCAGAGTGAATGGAAGCTGTAATATAAAAGGACAGTGCAACAATCGCCCATGTTTCTAAAAGCAAACTGGAGTTATTCTGGGGTAAACCAACTAAATCATAGGGGCAAATAAAAGTTCCTGTTAAAGCGGAACTAACACCCCTTCAAGATGTAGCCTCAATTAGAGTGTTATAATCCGTTAGAACGCGCTGTGTAATTATTATTATTTTTTTTTAAACGTGTTATTAAAGAATAAACCGTAATTGTAAAAAGTACCTGGTGACGTCTTCCCCCCACCCCCCCAAGAAAACCGCATTGCACATGTCAGCAACAGAGCTGATCGGCTTTCTTGTAATTCCCCCGGCTACACGAAAACACCTACGTCATCAGGTTTAGATTCTCGGACCAGCACGAGAATCTAAAGCGGATGATGTAGGTGTTTTCGTGTAGCCGGGAGGAGTTACAAGAGAGCCGATCGGCTCTGTGCTGACATGTGCAATGCGCTTTTCTGAGGGGGGGGGGGGGAGACGTCACCAGGTACTTTTTACAATTACGGTTTATTCTTTAATAACACGTTTAAAAAAAAAAATAATAATAATAATTACACAGCACGTTCTAACGGATTGTAACACTCTAATTGAGACTACATCTTGTGGAGGTGTTCCGCTTAAAAATTAAATTGGGCTTTTAACCCCTTGAATGCTAGAGAGGTCTCCAATGCATTGCAAAGCAATGCATTGGAGACCGCTCTGGCATTCATGGGGTTAAAAAGCTCTATTCAAGTGCATAGGAATCTTTATTATGTCCCCTGTGATGCAGCTGGTTTACTCCATATGGGCTATTGCTCCCAAATCAAGACAGTCTCTGTAATCTTGACGGCTGATGCGTATGTATTGCAAGCAATACGTAAAAGTAATCTTTAGCATCCGAAACCATAACGATACTAAGAGAATCTCCCTCTATTTTTGTAGGAAAAAAAAAATATTCAAAAGCAACGAGAACTTATGTAACAGAAAAAAAATGAAGAGGTTAAAAATCCAAAGTTTCTATTTTTAGACATGGACTACTATAAATGCTTTTATCTCGCTCCCTGTATTCCACACAATCATTAAATGTGCACTGCTAGGGATCTTTGAATTGCTTTCTGAGTCTTACAACCTTCAGAGATAAAGAACATATTTCCTTTGGGGCTAATTAGACAGATTTCTAGAGCAGTAGATGATATATTTGACCTTCCAATTCAGAAACGTGTCAACCAATATTATACTGTCACCTGTTCTACTTAGTGTTTGGGCTGCGAAAATGTGATCACTGTCTACTGACACTAATGCCTTTCTCCTAAGCACTAATAATTTTGCATTATTTCTTAAAGGAGAAATAATAAAAAAATAATAAGACACCACTTACATTATTATGGTCAGAAAATCTTAAGGGCCCTGTGAATTTTGCCCCTTTCTGTTCAAGAGATAACATCTATCAGTCCTGGACAGAGGTTTAAATGTAAGAGCATTTTACTTCACTGAGACGGTAGAAGATAGGTGTAATAGCCCACCAGCAGAAGTGGTAGAGGTTGATGCACTTACGGAATTTAAAGAGGAACTTTCATCAGATGAACATAGAGGCTTAAATCATCATTACATTAACGATGTGTCTAGACATAGTTGTCTTTTCAATAATAATCGCTGCACTCAGAGGCGTAACTAGAAGCCACGGGGCCCTGGTGCAAGAATTGCCATGGGCCCCCCCCCCAACCACATTGGCCACCTCCACATTGCCCCTTCCACAATGCCCCTCATTCTCCACAGTGCCCCTTCATCTCCACAATGCCCCTCTTTCTCCATATTGCCCCTTCCACATTGCCCCTTCAACAATGCCCCTCATTCTCCACAATGCCCCTTCCACAATGCCGCCATCTCCATATTGCCCCTCAATCTCCATAATGCCCTTTCCACAATGCCCCTCATTCTCCACAATGCCCCTACTGACCGCCCCCCTCCTCCTACCTCGAGTCCCTGGTGGTCTAGCGGTAAGTCAAGTTCCTGCGCGGTTCTTAGTAATGCAGAGCACTGGGAGATTATGTCATCTCCCAGCGCTCTGCATTACTAGAGCGCCGGCCTCCAGGAGATCAGCTGTGCTGTGGGCCCGTGGCGAGGGGGTTGCAGGGGGTGGCCGGGCCCCTGAGAGTGACGGGCCCGAGCGCAGGTGCGACCCCTATTGTTACGCCACTGGCTGCACTAAAGAAAAATCCCAGCCAGTGCAAGAAGGCACTGGCTGGGATGCAGCAGTAGGCATCTCTGTACCTGTTCTGTCAGTCCATTCCAGTGCCTTTTGGCACAAAGGCATTCAACTCACCAATTGTGGAGTTGAAGGGGACGGACATCACAGACGCAGAGATGCCGGCTTTGCAAGATGTCTGCACTGTTCCCCGCTGGTGGCTGCCAAAAAAGGTTCTACTTTTCTTTAATGCAGAGATTATTCTTGAAAAGACAACTATGTCTAGGCATATCGCTAATGTAATGATGATTTAAGTCTCTATGTTCCGCTTTAAGCATGCATGGGATAGGTATAAGGCTGTCCTGAACATAAGACAAGACCAAGGACCAAATAAGGTTTGAAGTTTTTACAGTAGGAAAATGAGCGACTAGATGGGCCGAATGGTTCTTATCTGCCGTCAAATTTTATGTTTCTATGTCCCTGGAGGCGAGCATAATGACTGATGCCAATTTTTCAAACTGAAGCAGGCAAAAGTGCATGGGTCAGCTTAACTCTTTAGGGATCAGAGGGGTGTACAACATATTGCTGCTGGTGCTTAAAGCGGAACTTTCAGATAATAGGCAGTCGCCATGCATTCATTAAATGCATGGCGACTAGCTTGAAAATAGATGTCTTACCAAAAAAAAAGGAATCTGTCCCGTTTCGGGACTGACAGGCAGGTTAGTGCGGTCTGTGCGCCTGCGCCGTCAGTCCCTTCCAGTGACCATATGGTGCAAAGCAGTCTACTCGATGGAGACCGGGACTGACGGAGCATGCGCACAGACAAGATGTCTGCGCTCTAGCCTCAGTTCTGGTCTCCAAACAGGATGGATTCCTTTAGAAACAAGTATTTTATTTTTTTTTTGGTAAGACATACATTTACAAGCTAGTCGCCATGCATTTAATGAATGCATGGCGACTTGCTATTATCTGAAAGTTCCGCTTTAAAGTGTTCAGATTACCATGTGCAGTGAGAAGAGTCTGCGGTCCTGTGATCTTGCTCGCAACTGTCATGTCGGCCTCTATGGATAGATATGCAGGGCAGATTGAAGATGTTATCTGCAGTATCAAGGCACAAGAGTAAAATTCATAAGAGCGAGAAGAATTTTCTGTACCTAATAAGTTAAGTGGGAAGTTTAATATTAGGAGGTGTTTGTATTCTGAAAATGAATGCTCCTGTGACACGTGTGTCTGGTGAAAGCTTTACTGTTAGTTTGGGAGAAAGCAGCAGGTGTGTTTTCATAATTACTAACAATCAAGAACAAGTAGGTGGCACAGAAACACCAGTGGGGTTATGTACTAAGGTGTGATAAAGAGGAGATAACGAGGGTTATGCACCAAGGCATGATAAAGAGGTAATACACTGGAGATAACTTCTCCAGTGATATCACTTCCCCAGTTCCTATGTTATTCTATGGATCCAATGCACAAAGATCTCCAAAGTTGGAGAAATCTTAGTGCATAGGCTCCATAGAATAACATAGGAACTGGAGAAGTGATATCACTGGAGACAACATCTCTGCTTTATCACCTCTTTGACACCTCCCTCAACATCTCCAGTGAAATAAATTATCTCGTTCCCATGTTATTCAATGGAACCCATTCATCAAAATCTGTCCAGCTTGAGAAATATTAAGCTATCCATACACAGTGCAATTTTGTCGACTGGCATTATTCAATCTAATCGAAATTGACCAGACTGGACATATACCTGTGTGTGTGGACAAGACATATGCCGCCCAGATGACCAATTTGGCACTTTTGGTCTGTAAGTCTGGCTTGAAATTTTTAATCGCCTGGCGATCAGATTGCTGAATGAAATGGCCTCAACAGCCCGAAGCACAGTGATCTTGAATGGGGCTGTGATATCAATTCTTTCAGACCTGATCACCCAACCCCACACAAATAAATGGGCAATGTGACTGCAGATTGCCTGGATTTGGTCTGTGATTGTGGGCAGACGATACCAGCAATCTTTTTGTTCAGCGATCTGATTGCTGGTCAGCTACAATTAAAATCGCCCCCTGTGTTTGGGTACTTTTAGGGATAGGCTCCACAGAATAACATAGGAACTAGATAAAGATTATCACACTGGAGAAGTCATTACCTCTTTAATCACACCTTAGTACATCTTCACCTATAGTCTGTAACTAAAGTTCTCCCATAGAATAACATAGGAACTGGGGAATTGATCACACTGGAGAAGTTATCCTCTTTATCACACCTTAGTACATCTCCCCCTATAGTCTGTAGCTTTTAGACACGTCCAATATGGATACCAAGACTGATATACCAAGAGGAACCAGAGTACTTCTGGAGCAAACCAACTGCACCCTTGGAGACAAAATGCCACCGATTTAAATGTCCTATTTAACCTTCTTTTAACATTAGAGAGGCCCTCAGTGTATTGTTTAGCCTAAAAACAAACCCCCTTGACTGAAACACAAGCAGTAAGTCTCTGGTTTACAGCCATAAACTCCTGGGTTCTGTGCACTGTTTTCTCAGACCCGCGGGGTCAGGCATTCAAGCCCAATACAGAGGGTCTGGCACATCATGCAGCACACAAAACAGATAAATAGGGGGAGCAGCAGAGATCTCTTTTCAGACACAAATTCTGCTGCCCTGTTGGTGCACCAGGGTTCACACAATGCAGCCCCAGCTTAATCTGATGGAAGAAGGGACAACTATCATGATAGTTGCCCTTTAAGGTTCAGCAACCCTTCATTAATGGTAAGCCCAGGTTCTGAAAGGGAAAGATGCATTGAGTCCACAAATTTCTGAGGCTGGACTTGGCGTTAGGCTACAGGTGGGAAAAGTGGAGCCATCGATTGACTACAACACCCATTAACCATGGTCAGTTGAGGGTAACGTAGTGTGGCCCAACAGTGGCTGTAAGGCTGGACATTGCTTACCCTTACTCTAGGGTAGTGGTAGTCCATCTCTGGACCTCCAGCTGTTAGAGACTACAACTTCCATCATCCTCAAACATGCAAGGTCTGATCAGTGATAGGAGTTGGAAGTCCAAAGATGGACACTACTGCTTTAACCCTTTGAGTGCTAGAGAGGGTATGCAACACATTGCGTACCCTTCTGGCACTCAAAGGGTTAACAGATCTCACAAACATTCCTTATGCTGTGATTGTGGAAAGTGTATATATTTACATTTGAATAAAGATTTTTTTTTCAGCAAATAGCTTCGCAGTGTGTTGGGCTGGCTCTTAAAGGGTTAAGTAAGAAGGGCCACATGAACAAAGACAAAAGAGGAACAATTCTGGTTCAAAAACGACTCCACCGTAAGGGACAAATGAAAATCCCCATTAATTTAAATGGGTATTTTAAACTAACTGAATGCAAGAGAGGCCTCCAGGACATTGTTCAGACACAGACTTCTTCCATCTACCAGGATGGCAGCCCAGGGCACAGTACTCTGTATTGGCCATGATGGGAGATCAGCCATAGAGCATCTCCACAAGCCATTAATCATTTAGTGAAATACTGTGCAGAGGAAAGCCTGCCTGCTATCGTGCCGAGCAGAGGCACACTAATTGCTTTTGTCTGTCAATCATGTGGACAAGGATAGTACTGCACTGCACTTAAAGGGATAGTAATGTGTTCATATTAAGGCAACGTTGATTATTAAATATACTTTTTTTTTTTTTATGATGAAACGTGCCTTTCTAACTGATCTTAATGTTGTAGTCCTCATTTTATTTCATATTAAAGTGTCCCCCTCCTGCCCCTTTTCCATAAGTAATGCTGATTCCCCTCAGAGTATCAAGCTGGCCCTCTGGCTGGCTGGGGATGATGGGAATTGTAGTCCTAAACCACTGGAGACCCTCAGGTTACCCACCATGATTTATACCAGTGATTCTGAACCCTCTCCTCTAGGGGGCACTTAACAGGCGATTAAATTAAGATTTCCCTGCTTGTGAGCAGGTCAGTTAATTAAATGACTGAGCCTCTGATTAACTCCCATGTGCACAAGCAGGGAAATCCTAAAGACATGGCCTGTTAGGCGCCCCCTAGAGGAGAGGGCTGCGAACCAGTGTTTTAGAAGCTGATTTAATAAGAATTTGATCAACTCTGTGGATCAACAAACAGCACCATAGGGGACAAATATAAATTGCCCAAGTTTCCATCAATTTAAACTGGACTTTTAACCCCTTGATTTAACTCCTTTAATGCTAGCGGGGTCTCCAATGTAAGGCTTCTTCAGGCCCTGAAGATCTCTCTAGCATTTCTGGTGCAAAAAGGGCAATTATAACATTTTACTATGTCTGCTCTTGTGGGATCTTAGTAAAAAAGCCCAGGGGTGTACTCTCCCACAAAACTGTTCTATCAGCTGTACACTTGGATGGAAAGCAACCCAGAAGTCTGTGACTCTCAACCCAAAGCAGAGGGGTTTGTGGTGTCTCCATAATGCAGGGCAAGAGAATGAAGCATGAGACTTCAGTCCTGTCTTATCTTCCAGGACCAACATGGGGCGAAGTGATGGTCTCTTATCTTCCAGTACCAACATGGGGCGAAGTAGTGGTCTCTTATCTTCCAGTACCAACATGAGGCGAAGTAGTGGTCTCTTATTCTCCAGGACCAACATGGGGCAAAGTGATGGTATCTTATCTTCCAGGACCAACATGGGGCGAAGTGATGGTCTCTTATCTTCCAGTACCAACATGAGGCGAAGTGATGGTCTCTTATCTTCCAGTACCAACATGGGGCAAAGTGATGGTCTCTTATCTTCCAGTACCAACATGGGGCAAAGTGATGGTCTCTTATCTTCCAGGACCAACATGGGGCGAAGTGATGGTCTCTTATCTTCCAGTACCAACATGAGGCAAAGTGATGGTCTCTTATCTTCCAGTACCAACATGAGGCAAAGTGATGGTCTCTTATCTTCCAGTACCAACATGAGGCAAAGTGATGGTCTCTTATCTTCCAGTACCAACATGAGGCAAAGTGATGGTCTCTTATCTTCCAGTACCAACATGAGGCGAAGTAGTGGTCTCTTATCCTCCAGGACCAACATGGGGCAAAGTGATGGTATCTTATCTTCCAGGACCAACATGGGGCGAAGTGATGGTCTCTTATCTTCCAGTACCAACATGAGGCGAAGTGATGGTCTCTTATCTTCCAGTACCAACATGAGGCAAAGTGATGGTCTCTTATCTTCCAGTACCAACATGAGGCGAAGTAGTGGTCTCTTATCTTCCAGTACCAACATGGGGCAAAGTGATGGTCTCTTATCTTCCAGGACCAACATGGGGCAAAGTGATGGTCTCTTATCTTCCAGTACCAACATGAGGCGAAGTAGTGGTCTCTTATCCTCCAGGACCAACATGGGGCAAAGTGATGGTCTCTTATCTTCCAGTACCAACATGAGGCGAAGTAGTGGTCTCTTATCCTCCAGGACCAACATGGGGCAAAGTGATGGTCTCTTATCTTCCAGGACCAACATGGGGCAAAGTGATGGTCTCTTATCTTCCAGGACCAACATGGGGCAAAGTGATGGTCTCTTATCTTCCAGGACAAACATGGGGTGAACTGACGGTCTCTTTTCAAACTCCCATACTACTCCTATGTTGTTCCACTGAAGCTCACAATGGAGCCCTGGCTTCCTAGGCAAATCTGTTTCCACAAAAACAAATCTGACATGTGGTAATCGTCCTTTAAAACCCCCATTTAACGAAGTGAAAATATTTGCCCCTGAACTGATCTACTACTTATCTTAAAATTAGCTTATTTGCCCCCCCCCAGTACGAAGTACCATCTCCAAGGGTTAAACTGAGATTAGTGATATTTACTTCATATGTTAACCCTTTGGATACTAGCGAGGTAGCCACCAATGCCATCACTGAGCAATTTAACCTTGGTGGTGTTCAAATGAGAACTTGCAATTTTTACAAGAATGAAGGAAGGGATTTATCAAGGGTGAGAGCTGAATAACTTTTACAATGCTCTCTGACACTATATACAAAAGGGATGGGCATCCAGATGTCCTCCAGCTGTTGAGAACTACATTTCCCATCTTTTCCTCATGCTGCCTCTCCTCATTGCCAGCAGAGAGGAGAGGCAGCTTCTGACTATTCCTGGGCTTCACTTCCTCAAAGAAGACCAGGAATAGTCAGATGTTCCTGATTGGCTCAGATGTCTCCATGGTTACAGTTCTCCTTGGAACTCTGACTCTGGAGCTGGGATGGACAAACTGAGGCCACTACATTTCCCATATTTCCTTCAGATTCCCTCCCTTCTGGGCCCTTGGGGTAAACTGGCTTCACTTCCTCCCAGAAAAGTCAGATGATTGTTTGATTGGTGCAAAGATATCCATGGTTACAGTCCTCCACTTAACTCTATGACTCAGAAGCACAGTTGGGCAACCTGACTTTGCTGCTGTAGAGGACCACAATTCCCATCATCCTTGGCCAGTATGATGGGAACTGTAGTCCTCAACAGGCAGACAGTCTCAGGTTGCCCATCCCTGATCTACCAAGATAATTCAGAAATTCTCTTTGTGTATTTTATGAATACTCCGCTCTATTTCCCTGTCTAGGCAATCTGCTAGAAATAAGTGCAAGATTCCCGAGCATCCTGCTTATACACACATGCCCAGCATGAAAACATTAAACTCGCCATGCTCTCCTATCGGGAAGGGATTTGGGGGATTATAATTTGTATATACACCAGGCAGATCTTTAGTCATAAATCAATCTTGTAAAGTCTCAAATACTTGAAATATGCTGAACTCTCATTGCAGCTACTTTCCAAAAGTGTCTAGTCAAACATCATCCATCAGCAAGCCAAAAAGAGAAAAACAGAAGAGGAGACTGCAATGCCGCCCTAAGAGTTAAACTGAGATAATACACAATGAATATTATGTTTCTGGTCTCTCTCTTTGTGTACTTTTTGTAGACCTGGGGCTGTGAACTCTGACAGCAGAAGCTGCTATTAGAGTTTAGTGCATGTGGCGAAAAGCCACATTAACATATCAACATGCCACATAAATACGACAATGGCTCATTAACCTGCAATTCCATATGATGAGCCATTGCTGATGTGTTGTTAATTGCAAAATCATAAACCTGTCGAAAGCATGAGGGATTGATAGCGATGAGGGTGGATTTGCGGCAGACTGAAGGGGATACGATCGCGAAGACACGTTAGTACATACTGGTGATGTGCCTTTGACACAGATCTGACACAACATCGTCATCCTGAGCCCTCATCTATCGTTAGTGCATCTTGGCCCATTTCTTGTTAAACATCCTCTTAAAGTTTAAAATAGTCTTTAACCCCTTAACGACCCTTGACGGTCCTGGCATGTCATGGGTGGATTTGCGTTAAGGACCCATGACGTGCCAGGACCGTCATGGAATTCCAGGTTCCCCGCATGGCTGCACGCCGTTTGGGGAGTCCGGAAACAGATGCACAAAAAAAAAAGGTTTGTGGTCCTTAAGTGTCGGCTGTGTGCGTGCGCGGCCAGTCCTTAAGGGGTTAAAGTGAACCAGTCAAAAATAAATAATCTAGGACAGGTTCACAGAAGAAAGAAATGTTACTCAAACAAACAGTGACTGCAAATATATAATTTAAGGGCAGTTATGAGTTATACTATATATTTCTCAAGAAATCCAGCACTCACAGAATTAAAAAGATATGTATATCTATAGTTTCAGTGTAAAGAACTTGTGGAACTTAAAAATGTAAAAAAGAATGTGTACATATCATTAAATGTCATTTAAGTCTAGACAGTGCTCAGTCTTATCCGTCTATCTCTATTTATAAAACCACAGTGTACAGACATTCACGCTTCAATAAACAAGGCCTGGCGCTCCACAACAAATAGAAGACATTGGTAGAAACTGGGCACACACTGGCCGTGTAAAAACAGTTTAACAGAAAGTTAACTTTTCAGACTGGTCTTGGACTGAAACATTGTTTTTTTTTTTTTTTTTTTTTTCTTGCTATTAACCCCTTAAGGACCAGCGGACCATGGGTAGGTTTACCCTTAAAGGGATAGTAAAGCTTCGTTTTAACTTTATTTTATTTTGTAGGCATTAAAAAAACATGAAGAATGATATAAGTCTTATCTCTCAAACCGTTATGGTTTAAGAGATATTCACAAGCAAAGTGTCCCCCTCCCGCCCCTTTTACTGATGTAACACTGCTCAGCCAGGGCAGAAGGGAGGTGCCCAGGTAGACTGCAGAGAGGGACAATCTTCAATTAAGATAAGGGAAAAACCTGAAAAGCTTGTCAAGGGGGGCAGGGATTTCATTGTTTTCATAGGAATAAGTGTCCCCTTCTGTTATCTGTCTGGTCTATGGACTGTATTCCACATCTGAGAAGAGATGGCTTACATTAGGTAAAAGGGGCGGGAGGGGGAAACTTTGCTTGTGAATATCTCATAAACCATAAAGGTTTGAGAGATAAGACTTATATCATTCTTCATGTTTTTTTAATGCCTACAAAATAAAATAAAGTTAAAACGAAGTATTACTATTCCTTTAAGGACTGCATAGGCAACATTTGGGGAGCTTGTGGGAGATCACATCGTTATTAATATTTATTTATATGGGGCCAACTTATTCCGCATCGCTGATCACACGCACCAGCTCACTGAAAGAGAGGAGGAAATGGACTGTTCAGGTCTCGGAGCAGTCAGTTTTAGACTCCCCTAGTGATCACAGTACGCCCACAGGAGCGCATCGATCACAAAAGTATTGATGTGCCAGGACTTTTCCTGTCTTCAACGCATGGACAAGTGTGACGGTCCTAGTACATCATTGGTCCTTAAGGGGTTAAACTGATTTTACAAGTCCCGAGAGCGTCTGGTTTCTACCAGTGTATTACAGATGTATTTTTCACTTGTTGAATTGCGTCTAGTACCAGAAATCTAAACTTACATTCCTCAGTGTATGATGCGAGTTCTACTACCCAGCTGCTGGAGGCCCAAAGATTGACTACATCAAAAAAGTTTATAACAAATTAATCACTGAATTCATCACCCAATGACATTTTTTCAGGTCATTCATCAACGAGCTGTGTAGTACCCAACATTCCCTGATTTACAAGAATAGTAATTTAATTTTCACTTAATATTTTAGTAGTATGTATTCATTTATTACCTGTTTTCTTTCATTGTATGCTTCGTTTGAATCCATTACTTCAGTTCTTTTCTTTCTTCCACTTTCTGTGATGTAAGCACCCTCCAGCTGCAGGCTGTAAAACCAGTCTATGACTCAGCTTTATCTGCAAAGGCCCATAAGCTCACCTCCTGTGTCACAGTCCAGCTGCATCTATTGGTCAGCAAAATCTAAAATGGATTTCAGATTAATTGCAATAATACTATAAGCCAGAAGTTTCAGAACGGTGTTTGATGGAACTCCAGTGTTGCCTGAAGTAGTAGAAGGGAATCCACAGAAACCATTTTGTTAAAGCGGAACATTCATATCACAAAAAAAAATTGACCACGGCTTTGAATAATTAATATAAGATTAGTGCTGGGTGTTTTTTTAAACCCACTTACGTAGGAGTGGAGATATTATGCTTGAAAATGTGCCATTTCCGCATTCTGCGACACAATGTATGTGCGCCACAGAGCCACAGGATTTCCCACCTCCCCCCCAGCAGCCTCAGGGAGCGCGTTCACGCTTCTCTTTGGAGCTGTATTTTTCCTTGCTAATGTTACAGCAAGCTCCGTTTACCATGCTACAGGGTGCCGCAGAATGCGGAAGTGGCACATCTTCAAGCTTAATATCTTCAGCAGAGCTGAAATTGCATGATCTAAACATAAATACTTAATTGGAACGGTCTACAAAGTGTGCTTGCAAACCAGGAACACTTTGTAGACCGTTTCAATGAAGTATTAATATTTAGATTGTGAGATTTCAGCTCTGCTGAAGAGCCTCCATCTGGTCAAATGACTAGATTCTGCAGCTGTCAGCTAGAGAGCTGACTTCGTTCAAACAGCCAAGAAGAGATAACTTCAGCGAGGTATATCTCTCAAACCATAAATGTTTGAGAGATAAGACTTACATCTTTATTAATATTTTTTTAATGTCTACAATATTAAATAAACATAAAATTAAGCATTACTATGTCTTTAAGTATTTGCACCTTCATTACATAAGTCTCCCCCTACCTGTGTGATGGGAACACCTCAGATGGCAAAAGATTGAGAACCACTGGTGCAAGGGGGTTAAATGGATTCATTTGTTACGTGTCTGCAATGCTCTGCGTGAAACTGAAGGGTACTACCATGGCAAAATGTTTTTAGGAACAGAGATAATAATAGTCACAGACCCCTTACCTCTTTAAAGTCGAGTTTCTTTTGTTCATTCACAAAGACCAGCCTTCGTTACAGCCCATTTCCGACCATCAGGATACATAACTTTGGGCAAGATTCTTCAGTGACATCCAATTTCAATAGACTGGAGGTTTTCTTACTGTAGGTCAGGGTTACTCAGTTGTTGGGGGCTACAAATCCTTCATCCCCAACCAGTTATTGGCTGGTCGGGAATGATGGGAGTTAAAGTCCCCAAAAAATTACTATGACCTGCCTCAGATGCAGTAAATTCATTACAGTCAGCTTCCCAAAGTATTTTTACTGAGTCCAACAAAGAAAAACAGGTTGTCATTTGACATCTTTATATTCTCAAATCCAAGGAAGGCAACATCAAAGCAAAATACATTACTTTAGTGAGTGAGTCCACTATATTCAGGTTTGTCATTGATGTATTGTTATTACAGAGCTGAGGAATAAGCTATAGAAAGAATAATAAGGTATACGGTAACGAAAAGACTGTATGTACGTTAGCAATTCTAAAGCAAACCAACTGCACCAGATGGGGAAGATAAGAATTCCCCAAATTCCTAATGATGTTACACTTGCATTTAACCCTTTGAGTGCCAGAAGGGTATCCAACACATTGCATTGGCACTCAATGGGTTAAAGTGGATGTATCACCTATATAGAAGTTAGGGTAAATAGTTAGGTTATATAGTGAATATTATTAAATGTGTCTCTTTTTTTTTTTTTTTTTTTTTTTAAAAGTGTTACTTTGCCGACATTCAAGTTATAAACTGTGCCCAGTACCTCCTTACGCATAGACTGCGGTTACCAGCTCTTTACCACAGTCTGTCACTCTGCCTCTGCTCCCCTCCCTCTATCCAGCCTCCTCCAATGACAGAAGATTCTGTCTGTAAGCTGGAGCAATCTCATTGGCAGAAATTAATATCTAGCCAATGAGACCGCTCCAGCTTACAGGCAAAAAGCCTCAGTCATTGGAGGAGGCTGGATAGAGGGAGGGGAGTAGAGGAAGAGTGACAGACTGCGGTAAAGAGCTGGTAACCACAGTCTAAGCAGAAGTAGGTACTGGGCACAGTTTAATAATATTCGCTATATAACCTAACTATTTAGCCTAACTTCTATATAGGTGATACATCCACTTTAATCCATTGAATGTTAGAGAAATTAATGTTTGGATATTAATGCAAGGTCAATTCTTCAATATAAGAGGATTTTATTCTTAACTGTTAAATCCTTTTCTCTTAGTCCATACACGTAACTGGTAACTTTGGGTAGGCGATCCGCCCCTTTAAGTAGGCAGGAACAATTCTAGAAGTGAATGCAGGGGGTGGAGTCTACCTTCCCTCCTTGGCTGCAGCTAGCCAACCAGCTCCAGAAAGATTTGAGACACTAACTATTGACTAGGTAGTAAGAAGGTAAAGGAAGACTCCTGTGAGCATGACCCCAAAGGACCTCCACGGTTTGCCACAGGAGAGCCAAGCATGGTCCCTTGACAGGGTGGAAGACCAGTAACCTGTATGGACTAAGAGAAAAGGATTTAACAGGTAAGACTAAAATCCTCTTTTCTCTGTCGTCCAATAAAGGTTACTGGTAACTTTGTGATGTCCAACCATTGAGTTTCCCAGAGGTGGGAAGTAAGGACCAGGCACAAGGACCCCAAAGTCACCAGAGCAGATATGAACCATCAGATCAGAGATAGCCCAACAAAACAAGTGTCAACGGGCACTGAACAGGGGTAACAATATCCCAGGAACTGTCACACAGCACACTGAACTAGAGCCAACAGGCTCAAAAGTGAAGGAAGCACCAAAGAACCGAAGAAGATCCTAGACAGGCAAGACTGCCTCCAGGATCTTTCTCCCAAAACTGGCGTCAGCCGATGCCAGAACATCAACACGGTAGTGCTTCGAAAAGGTGCGCACAGATGATCAAGTGGCAGCCTTGTACAATTGATCAGCGGAGGCCTGATTCTTGTACACCCAAGAAGCCCCAATAGATCTAGTAGAATGAGCCGTGACCCAAAAGGGAACAGGCTGCTTCCTTAGCTTGTATGCCTTACGAATAGTGGACTTGATCCAAGATGCAATAGTCACTTTGGATGCAGGTCTTCCTGCCCTGGGGCCCTCATGAATGACGAACAGCGCGTCAGACTGTCTAATGGACTCAGTGTGATGTACATAAAACTTAAGACAATGCACCACATCTAACAAGTGGAGATCCCTCTCCTTGTCAGAGGTGGGGTCAGGGCAGAAAGAAGGCACCACAATCTCCTGATTAATGTGGAACTCAGAGACCACCTTCGGGAGAAACTCCTGACAAGTGCGAAGCACCAACTTGTCTTTAAGAAACACCAAAAAGGGTGGTCTACAAGACAGAGCATGCAACTCCGCAACAAGGTGAACAGATACGATCGCCAGGAGAAAGGCCATTTTCCACGTCAGCAGGCATACAGGAATAGTAGCCAAGGACTCAAAGGGAGGGCGCTGAAGGACACCCAAAACCAAGTTAAGATCCCACTGAGGAGCGGGAGTTTTGAAAACAGGAAGAGTATGAGCAACGCCCTGGAAGAAAACCTTGACATTGGGAAGAATAGCAATGCGCCTCTGAAAGAAAACACAGAGAGCAGAAATCTGAACCTTAAGGGAACTCAAACTGAGGCCCTTATCCACTCCATCCTGCAAGAAGGCCAGGACCGTAGGCAGATCAAAATCCTGAGAAAGGTCCCTATCAGCACACCAAGAAAGAAAGGCCGACCAGACACGAATGTAGGCCTTAGAAGAAACAGGTTTGTGGGCACTAAGCATAGTAGCCACCACACCAGAAGAAAAACTTTTCTTCTTCAGTATTGAAGATTCAATTTCCAAGCCATCACAGCTAGATGATGAACATCCTCCTTCCACAGGTAACCCTGGAGAAGAAGATCCAGACGCCAAGGTAGCCGGAACTGCTCCGCCACTGACAGATCCAGAAGCTCCGAAAACCAAGCCTGTCGAGGCCAGTACGGAGCAATCAGAATGAATGGACAGCGCTCCAGTCTCAATTTCCGTAACACCCTGTGCAACATGGGGAGTGGAGGAAAGATGTAAGCCACAGGAAATAACCAAGGAATGGACATGACATCCACTGCTAGAGCTAGAGGATCCCTCCAGCGAGAGCAGAACATCGGAACCTTCTGGTTGTGTCTTGTCATCATCAGGTCGATGCAAGGAAGACCCCACTTCTGAACAATGAGGGTGAACACCACTGGGTGCATTTTCCACTCTCAGCTGTCCACCGTGTGTCGATTGAGGAAGTCTGCCATGATGTTGTCTACGCCAGGAATGTGCACTGCGGATATGGCAGGAACATGTTCTTCTGCCCAGGACAAAATAACCTCTAACCAAGCGGCGAGACTTCTTGTTCCACCCTGCTTGTTGATGTAAGTCACGGCTGTGGCGTTGTCGGACTGGACCCGGACTGGGCATTCTTCCAGCTGGGGTGTCCAACAGCAAAGGGCATGAAATATCGCCCGAAGCTCCAACATGTTGTTGGGAAGGAGAGACTCCTCCGGCGACCACTGACCTTGAGCACTCAGGCGACCCAGGACCGCTCCCCAGGTGGAGAGGCTGGCATCCATTGTCACCGTGGTCCAGAATGACACCAGGAAGGACTTGCCCTTCAGCAGATTGGAGAGGCCGAGCCACGATGACAAACTCAGTTCCACATGAAGAGGGAGGGACACTGACATCTTCAGAAGGTCCGGCTGACTCCTGCACACCTGAATCACAAACCTCTGGACTTCCCTGGTGTGAGCCATGGCAAATGAGACCACTTCTATGGTGGAAATGAACTTCCCCACTAGAGAGGAGATCTTCTTGGCTGGAACTGAATCGTGAGCCAGAACAGTAGAAACCCTTTTGGTGATCTGGTGAGCCACCTCGTCCGTGAGAAACACCATGCTCTGCTGAGTGTCGAAGAGAAGGCCCAGGAAGACCAGACGCTGGGATGGGACAATATCTGACTTGTCCATGTTGATGATCCACCGGTGATGGGTGAGAGCATGAATCGCTAAAATGCACTTATCTGGCAGGCGAAGGGTTAATCTACAGAGGCGAGAAGGAGAGTCCAAGCCCTGCGTAGGATAATCGTTCAGGAAAATAACAAAATGGCTGCCGTGGCGGAAGCCAATCAGAAAAGAGCGAGTGAAGCAATCGCTCATGGGAAATGTAGTTTTCCCAGAAAAAGTACCCCAACAATGCCAGAAGCCCCCTGAGCCCCCCAACACACATAAAATGTTCACCGGAAAACAGAGCAAGGATAGACAAACAAAATGAGCCATCTCTGAAGATGCTACATTAAGCGGTTGCAGAGATATGTCCCAAAATGTACCGTCCCATAGAAGTGAATCGAGCAATGGCGTCTATGCGGTAAAAGCGCATCTTCCACAAATTTTGCAAAGTTGAAACTGATAAGTGAATATGAACTGGACATTACTAAAACATGTCACTAGACCCAAAAAACACTGAACCCAGTAGGGAAAGTACCAATAACCCCCCAAAAGATGCAAAACCAGCAGCTAAAGGATTAAGTTACCATAGAAACTTGCTCTAAACCACCCAACAGACATAGAGATAAACCCAGTGAGTGCAGGAGTGTGCAATAGGAACTCCAAAGGAAAACTCCTGTGCGGATTGGCTAGCTGCAGCCAAGGAGGGAAGGTAGGCCCCATCCCCTGCATTCACTTCTAGAATTGTTCCTGCCTACTTAAAAGGGCAGATCGCCTTCCCAAAGTTACCAGTAACCTGTACTGGACGACAGAGATTTTTTTTTTTAAATAACTAAACATACCTTTCTAACTGTCAATAATGTAGTGTTTGTTTTGTTTTATATTAAAGTATCCCCCTTGCGCCCCTTTATCATATGTAACATTACCTCCCATCAGATCTGAAATACGGTCACTTGATCAGACAGAACGTAACAAGGGACAATCTTCTGTCTATCGATATAAGGAAAACCCTGTCCACTTGATGAAGGAGGGCAGGTTTTTCCTTAAAGGGATAGTAATACTTCGTTTTAACTTTATTTTATTTGTAGGCATTAAAAAAACATGAAGAATGATATAAGTCTTATCTCTAAAACGCTTATGGTTTAAGAGATATTCACCCCTCCCGCCCCTTTTACCTAGTGTAAGCCATCTCTTCTCAGATGTGGAATCCAGTCCATAGACCAGACAGATAACAGAAGGGGACACACTTATTCCTATGAAAACAATGAAATCCCTGCCCCCCTTGACAAGCTTTTCAGGATTTTCCCTTATCTTAATTGAAGATTATCCCTCTCTGCAGTCTACCTGGACACCTCCCTTCTGCTCTGGCTGAGCAATGTTACATCAGTAAAAGGGGCGGGAGGGGGATACTTTGTCATTGAATTACTCTTGAACTACAACTCTGACAGAATTGAAATAACACTCTTTAAAGTCCAAATACTATGATGATTAATTAGAGCTGCTTTTATTATGAAACATTACTATCCCTTTAAGATTGTCTCTCTTCATGATCCGTCCAGACCATGTTATATAGTATAGTGAAGAATCGACCTTGCATTAATATCTAAATATTAGTATCCCTTTAAAGAGGAACCCAATACATAGCTTCACAATGCATTGGAGACCTCTCAACCAATCAAGGATTTAAAAACCCCATTTAAATCAGCTGGGATATGTATCTGTACCCTATGGTATAGCTGGTTTACCCCAATTTCTCCACTTTTCTCTTTATATGTAGATTACAACAACTAAGACCTCAGTTACAAAAACTTACAATGCTATTGCTGAAAAAAAATTACCATTGTGACACTGTCTTAAAGGGACAAGATCAACTTTAATAATAAACCCAGCAATTATGCTAGGTACTGCCAGATCAGGATAAAGCCCCAGGTGTCAAACTTAAAGGAAAAGTAAACTTTTCTTTATGAAAAAACATATATTGTAGTGGTTTTCCTTCTGAGTAATACAGGGATACTCCCACTGATGAGAGATGCTCCTTTCCATTTTATTACGGTCTAAATGGTTATCTTTTTACATTAACAACATCCTCTAGTGATCAGATTTCAGTTCGTTATGCTGTTGCATTTTTCGTGAGTCACTGACAAATGGTTCTCCATAGAATGTGATAGAAACTGCTGAGTCACTTCCTGTCAGTTTGAACTTTTAGGAAATAATGACACTGCTACTCACTTCCTGACAGTTTGAACCTGGGTCTTGCTGCCAGTTTGGGGCATTTTTCAATTGGTTTGCATGATGCACCAATAATGCATTTGGCTGGCCAATGTCTCTGGTCTTTTAGATCCTAGCAACACCCACTTACGTTAAAGTGGACCTGTCACCTTGATTCAAGTTTGCATGTATGAAAACTTCACTAAAAACTACCTATGTGTCATGTTAGCCAAAAGACCAGCAAATGTACAGTTAAGGAGATATTCATACGTGGTACTGTATGCTAATTCTGATACCCTTGAGGTACCAGTGACATTTCATGTGCTAATTAAGCCTTTCAGTGACATTTCATACACTAATTAAGGTTTTCAGTGACCTTTTAAATGCAAATTAAGCACTGTGTTGCACCAGGATACTTTCGCTTCCACTTTTCCCAGAAATAAAAGTGTGAAGATATCCCAAAATATAGATCTGCTAGACTTTTGGTTAACATGACACATAGGTGGTTTTGAATAAAGTTTTCAAATATGTAAAATAACTCAAGGTGACAGGTCTATTTTAAGCTGGGCAGAAAGTTTTAAAGGGATAGTAATGTTTCACAATAAAAGCAGCTCCAATTAATCTTCATAGTATTGGGGCCATGGAGAGTGTTATTTCAATACTGTTAGAGGTGTAGTTCAAGAGTACTTGAATGATAGAATATCCCCTCCCGCCCTTTTACTGATGTAACACTGCTCACCTCAGAGCAGCAAGACTGTCAGGATGGATCATAGAGAGGGACAATCTTCAGTGAGCATAAGGAAAAACCTGTCAATGGGGGCAGAGTTTTCCTTATGCTCACAGTAAGAAGATTGTCCCTTGCTGTGATCTGTCCAGTCAAGGGACCAGATTCCACATCTGAGAAGAGATGGCTTACACTAGGAAAAGGGGTGGGAGGGGGATACTTTATCATTCAATTACTCTTGATCTACAACTCTGACAGTATTGAAATAACACTCTCTATGCCTCAAATACTATGAAGATTAATTGGAGCTGCTGTTTTTGTGAAACATTACTGTCCCTTTAATGGCCGCTATGTTTTAATTATTTTTGGACTGGTTCTGCAAACGTAATCTTTGTTTAGAATCCTCTATCATATCCTTGAGGCAGACGAACCCCAAATTCTAACCACTGAAGGCTTCTTAGGAATCCTCTAGCAGTACAAAAAGTTTGGGATCCTTGAGCATTAAAGGATTAATTTTTAACCCTTTGAGTGCCAAAGTAGTATGAAACGCACTGCAACACAATGCACTGGATACTTCCCTGGCACTCAAAGGGTTAAAGAACCAGACAACACAGAATTGATATAGCTGCAATTAGAATATGATATCCAGATTAACCACTTGAGTGTCAGAGGGGTTGTCCAGCTTATTACCTTCCAATGTGTGGGGAACCCTTCTGGCAGTTAAAGGGTTAAGGTAGGTGGAGGCTTATTATGAGGACATGTTAGTGTTTAAGGATGTATAAAAGCACCATAACTATTAACAAATAAATATCCTACATAATAATTCGCTAAGATGTTTGTCAGAAGCCGTCATGCACAGCAGAGACTGCCCGAAAGCACAGAAAGCTGGGAGTTCTGTGCTGGGAGCATAGAATGTTGGGAGTTCTGTGCTGGGAGCACGAAATGCTGGGAGTACGGAATGTTGGGAGTTCCATGCTAGGAGCATTCTGCGATTTCGGGCAGTCTCCACAGTACATGACTGCTTCGGCGGCAGGACGCAGAACAGGATCGGCCTCTTAACATCACCTGGACCTTGGCCCATGTACATGGGCTTTTACACTAGTATATTTATATGAAGGTAAAAATACAAAATGTTGTACTATATACTAGAGCTCAGAATACAATGTATAAAAGTCACATTTTTATGCCCAGAACTGCTGGAGTGGTATTAAGTTCCCAGTAAACCAAACAAGTGTATAGTTACTGCCAGATCCGGATATGTCCGTCCCAGTAAGATGATGCAAGTAGTGATGGAAGAACTGGGTGGAAGTTGACGCTGACACAAGCATTGCCATCACCCGCGATAGACCGGACAACTCTTGAGTTATGGTAATTGTAGAAAAAAATGGTGCCTTCTGAACTCCCCGTCACTATAAGGGAGCCGTCTGGTGAGAATTCACATCCAACGGCAAATCCTTCCACCTATGTTCAGGAGAGGTCGCATAAGAGAAATGTAAAAGAGCAGTAAAAATTTATTATAGAAATGGTGTTAAATACATGTACTCTCATCGCTGGGGACAGGTTTCATTCAAAGGTTTAAAAGGATAGTAATGTTTCACAAAACCAGCAGCTCCAATTAATCTTTACAGTATTTGGGCCATGGAGAGTGTTCTTTCAATACTGTCAGAGTTGTAGTTCAAGAGTAATTGAATGATAAAGTATCTCCCTCCCGCCCCTTTTACCTAGCGTAAGCCGCCTCCCCTCAGATGTGGAATCTGGTCCACAGACCACACAGCTCACAGCAAGGGACAATCTTCTTACTGTGAACATAAGGAAAACCCTGTCCCCCTTGACAGGTTTTTCAGATTTTTCCTTATGCTCACTGAAGATTGTTCCTCTCTGCAATCCATAAGGACAGCCTTGCTGCTCTGAGGTGAGCAGTGTTACATCAGTAAAAGGGGCAGGAGGGGAATACTTTATCATTCAATTACTCTTGAACTACAACTCGGACATTATTGAAATAACAATCTTCATGGCCCACATACAATGAAGATTAATTGCAGCTGCTTTTATTGTGAAACATTACTATGCCTTTAACAACTCAAACTTCAATTGTCACCAGCAGTGCCATCTAGTGTCTGGTGGGCAATGTTTGTTTTTTTTTTACAATGCCCTCTCTGGGACAGCATAAGTCTTTGACTACAGTTCTCCATAGTAAACGACAGCAATGGGAGACCACAATATAAATTGCAGCTTAATCGATTTGCAAAACAAGTTTGAACAGTAACAGCTTTCGAATGAAGAATCTCCCCTCAGTGATAGGGGTCTTGTTTTACTTAACAGGAAAAAGGAGGTGTATTAACCCTTGAGTGCCAGAGGGGTACGCTTTCTGGCACTCAAAGGGTTAACTTGAAACTTTATATGTTTTCTAACAAGTCCAAACCAATGACAAATCATAGAAACATCTTTAACAATTGTTCTCATAAAAATAAGCATCATTCTTGTACTCAGCCTTCACATTACTGTATATGAGAGGTAGACTACCTTCTGGTACCCCAGCTGTTGGAGATTACAACTCCCATCACCTCAAGTGACCAGTGACTGGTTGGGGATGATGCAGGTTGTAGCCTCCAATAGCTACAGTCATTGGTGTACTAATGATTGCACTGAACACATCGCCTCCTGGAAACTGTGTGTGTTATGCAATGACTCATGGATTTGCGATACAGTCTAGTGTCTGCATAGCTTCTAATAGTCTGGATTTTACAGGCTGAATGTGTGTCTGCAGTTGGTTATATCAGGAACCCAATCAAGATTACATTGTGAGCTAGAAGCCATGGATTAGCAATTTTAAAGGAGAAGCAAACTTATCATGGAAAAAAAAATCATATTATAAGGCTTTTCAATGAGTAAAACAAAGGTACTTTTTCTGTCCACAGCTGCTTTATTACTACAGTTCAAAGTGTTTTCTATATTAGCAACAGTGCCACCTGCTGGCCAGACAGTTATTTGATTTCATTTGGAAGAGGTAAACTACTGCCCACATTTCTCCATATTATGAGATGGTGACAGCTCTCTCTCAATCAGTCTGTGTGTCTCGCTCAAGCAGTCTGCCACTCTTTCAGTCTCGCTCTTTTTCAGTCTAGCCTTCAATCTCTCTCATTCTCTCTTTGGGCTATCCGTCAGTTTCTATCACTTAGTCTATCCTTCAGTCTCATTCTCTCATTTAATCTATTTATCAGTCTGTTTCTCACTTTTAATTAGCATTAGCATTATTAGAAATACTGACTCAGGAGAAAAGGGGGGCCCCATGTAAATTTTTCACTTCAGGCCCCCAAAAAACCTAGAGCTGACCCTGTTCCCTGCTTCCCTCTGCCCCTCCGCCCTTCTCCTGTGCATTATGGAATGTTCACTCTCCAGGTAACAAACGTCACACAACTCACAGCCTCTTCCTCTCCAACTCTCTTACCCTATTCGCTAGCACAGAAACCTGGCTCTCATATTCTTGTGTTGAAGCTCCTATCTCCTGTGATGGCTGCTCTTTCTCACACACACCTGATGGCATGGGTGGAGGTGGGGACTTCTTCTCTCTCAGGTCTGCCGCTACAGTCTTCTGTCTCTTCCACCATCAGTCCTCTTCACCTCCTTCGAAGGTTATGTAGTCCAGCTCTTATCCCCAATTCCTCCCCAGGTAGCTGTGATTTACTGGCCACCAAGCAACCCTTCCTCTCTGACTCTGAAACTTGGCTTTCTTTCTTTCTGTCCTCAGCCTCTCCTACATTACTCATTGGCGATTTCAACTTACACACTGATGAGTCGTTCCTCTCCAGTGTTTCCTGCTTTCTTTCTCTAACTTGTCTTATTGCCTTCAACCGCTGACTGTTGCCAGCACTCACAGGGAAGGTCACTATCGGGATCTAGTATTCCCCAAAAAACTCGAACTTCACAATTCCCACCCCCTTTCTTCTCTGGTCACCATCTTATCTCCATCACACACACACACCATCACGTCCCCCCACTAAAACACCTCTCTCTTCACCAAGAACCTACACACTCTCAATCTTCCAGACCTAGCATCCACCATGCCAACTTCCTTCTCTTCTGACTGCTCTACTAACCTAGATATAACTTTTCACTATCCTCTTTTTTGCATCAGCATGCTCCTCCATCTTTGATACTCCACGCCTAGAATCCCAGACCCTGGCTAAATGTATCAACCCATATGCTACACACTTTTTGTTGAGCTGCAGAACATCTCTGACGAGAATCTCATTCTGTTGCCAACTTCCATTAAAAATGTATCCTCTCTTGTTTTAACATAAATCTCACCCAGGCTAAACAACATTACTTTTCTAACATAATCACCAATCTCAAATCAAACTCACTAGCCCTCTTTACAATCTTTGATTCTTTCCTCAAGCCCCCAGCCTTAAACTGCTCCTTCTCCAATATTCCACTGGACGTTGCTGATTTGTTTTAAAGATAAGACACATTTCCTTCACCAAACTCTACCCTCCACATCTTCTCCTCCAGTCCCCCAATTTCTAGCTCATCTTGAGCCTCCCTAATCTCGTTCATCCCTGTTACAGAGGAGGAAGCATATCTGCTACTATCCTCCTCTCCTCACCTTATCAAGGCTCTTGCAGCTACTTTTGTTCCCAGCATTACTAATATCTTAAAACCTTACATTAGTTACTCTCTGAAAGCCACAAGTGTATGTTCTGCTAGTGATCGCTTGTGTTTTGATGCAACATACTTACTAATATTGAAAAGCCCATGCTTTTAATTAACACCACAATTAGCCAGACACATGAAAATGAGTACTAATTGCTATGCTGAATTAGATGCAATCATTAATCCTCTTACAAAACAGGACATTTTAGCTATCGCCACTGCTTGAAATTATAAACAAAATAAAAACTCACACAATTTAGTAACATTTTGGCGTTAATAATTTTCCACAAAAACGGTATTAGCAAACATGCCATTTTCTTGCACGCCACCCTAATACTCAAATAGGATTGTGTTCCACAGCAAATTCAAAGTTAAGAACACAATAAAATGATTAATTTATAGCAAAAAAAAAAAAAAACATGACTGAATTCTGGTGGAATTCTGGAGCAAACCAACTGCGTCATCAAACATCACCTGAAGTCTCACTGACTTAAATGGAGATTTAACCCCTTCAATGCTACAAAGGTCTCCAACGCTGAATGGCTGGTAACTGGTTAGAGAGTACATGTGATCTATTACTTTACATTACTCAAGACCAATACAAAATTATTTACACATTCATAAATAGTAAAATGTTTTCTTTCCTTGAACTATGTTTCTTAGACTTGACTTACTGTTTTAATAATAAAAAAGGCTGTGGTGCACTTGTATCATTGTATTTGTGTTTTGCTGTAGAAGACTGCATTACAGGAAAATGTAATATATACAAAAATACGGTCTAAAGTAGGAAATGCACTGAATCCAGGATCTGAGGACATGGGTGGAAAGAAACATAAAAATGCTGTTTTAGGAGCCAATGGTGTACATGCACATTATATTATAAATATATGTACTGTAAAATCACGGGTATAATACGCACAATTTTACCCCACTTCACCTTATGTGAAGTGGGGGGTGCGTATTATACACAAGAGATTTTTTTTTTTTTTTTTTAACACTGGCAATCCCTTCCCTTCACTCCCCCGGCGCTATCCGCTTTCATAATAAATCTATAAAGCTTACTGAGGTCTGTAGGCAAACTTCATGTGCATATGGGTAAATCCAAGCGGGCGGCATGCTTGCCTTTGCCGGCCGCCCGCCCGCTTCCTTCCATGGCTTTTAGGACCTTCCTCCTCCAGCCAATAGTAATGCCCTGTGTACCATTGGCTGGAGGCGGAAGGTCCTGAAAGCCATGAGAGGAAGCGGGCAGGCGGCTGGCAAAGGCAAGCGTGCCGCCCGCAGAGATTTACCTAGATGCAAATGACGTTTGCCTACAGACCTCAGTAAGCTTTGTACCTTTATTATGAAAGCGGATAGCGCCGGGGAAGGGAGGGAAGGGATCGCCAGCATTCATTTTTTTTTGAAGCAATGGGGAAAACAGGGGTGCGTATTATACATAGGCACTCTTGTTTTCCCTTAAATCTTGGGTATAATATACACCTGCGTATTATACACAATGCGTATTATACCTGAGATTTTATGGTATTTATTTATTTCTGTGTATCCACTGCAGAATAAAGACCAACTCAGCAAATTTCCAACAACTTCGTTCTTGTGTTTTTTGTTGCCACTGTGTACCAACAAATCTGGTAATTTTATCTACCCATCTCATCTTTGGTCTTCTTCATGGGCATTTAGTATTGAGTGGAATCCATTCCAAAATTTGTTTGGTCCATCTTCCGTCAGGTCTCCTTCTTGTGTGCCCTGCCTGTTTCCATTTTAGGAGCTTTACTCTTTCAATCGTGTCCTAGATCTTTGTTTTCTGATTAATCCATGCACACGTTTTTCTGTCTGTTTTGTTATGGTTAGAACTAGCCGCTGCATAAGTCTCTAAGTAAACTTACATTTTTGTATGGCTTTGGCATTCAGTGTCCATGTTTCACAGCCATACCTAACAAATGGGAGGACACATTGCTTGGGACAGAGTGGTAAAATGTCTTAAAGCGGAACTACCACCCAAAAATAAGATAGCATCACATCATTGCCCATCTGGTGACTAGCTGCTCAGTAGCGCTAGTCACCAGAACTCTTAACAGATTAAAGAGAAATCTCTACTCTTCATGGACTGACAGCAAGATGGAGCGAGGACATCTTGCCATAGTGACGTCCACGCGCCTGCGCTGTCAGTCCCAGCCGGAGCCAAATGGCTCCTAGCAACGCCTCCTAGACTCGGCTGGGACTGACAGCACAGGCGCGTGGACCTCACTATGGAAAGATGTCCGCACTCAGTCTTGCTGTCAGTCCATGAAGAATAGAGATTTCGCTTTAATCCGGTAAGAATTCAGGAGACGAGCGCTACTGAGCAGCTAGTCACCAAATGGGCAATGATGTGATGCTATCTTATTATTGGGTGGTAGTTCCACTTTAAAGATAGTACTACCAAGTACTCCAAATGCTTGCCATCCAAATTTTATTCGCTGCTCATATCCAACATATCTTGTCCAAGGTAAACATACTTTCCACTCCTAGTTCTTGTCCATCTACTGTGATTTTCCTTGGTATGGTAAATGGGATAAACATGACTTGCATTCTGTTGCTATTCAACTTCCAACCAAAACTTTTGTTTTCCGGTTGTAACTCTTCAGTGTCTTCTTGCAGTTCTTCAGGACTACTAGCAAAGAGTATGATATTGTCTGCAAAACATAAGTAGGTAGTCTCCTTTGATCTTAAGTAATTTTTTTCCCCAATTTAGTTTGCAGAAATGTTTTTCTAAAGACAGCAGAAAATAGTTTTGGGGAGACTGTGTCTCCTTATTGAACTCCTTTTTCTATGTTGATCTGGACTTTATCATTGTTGACCTGTATTGATACAGCTGCATTTTCATATATTGATTAGAGGGTGTAAGCTCCATCTATTGCTTGGTTGATCAGGACATCGATTATTGCTTTTTAACCGAGTCAAAGGCCTTTATGTAATCAATGAAGGCTATGCATAACATAGGTTGTATTCATTATGTCGCTCTATAACTTGTTACACTGTCTGGATATGGTCCATTGTACTGAAACCGCTCCTGAAGCCTGCTTGTTCTTTAGTGCTAAATTAAAGGTATAGTAATGTTTCACAAAAACAGCAGCTCCGATTAATCTTCATAGTATTTGGGCCATGGAGAGTGTTCTTTCAATACTGTCAGAGTTGTAGTTCAAGCGTAATTGAATGATAAAGTACCCCTCTCCCGCTCCTTTTACCTAGTGTAACACTGCTCACCTCAGATGTGGAATCTGGTCCTGGGACCAGACAGGTCACAGCAAGGGACAATCTTCTTACTGTGATCATAAGGAAAACCCTGCCCCCTTGACTGGTTTTTCCTTATGATCACTAAAGATTGTCGCTCTCTGCGATCCATCCGGACAGTCTTGCTGCTCTGAGGTGTGCAGTGTTACATCAGTAAAAGGGTGGGAGGGGGATACTTTATCATTCAAATACTCTTGAACTACAACTATGACAGTATTGAAATAACTCTCTACATGGCCCAAATAGTATGAAGGTTAACTGGAGCTGCTTTTATTGTGAAACATTACTGTCCCTTTAAGTATTGTGTCCATTCTTCTTGATAGTACCTTTGTACTGGGAATAGGCTTATTAGTGGATAGCTTTTTAGATCCTCCGTATCACTTTTTTGTGCAATAGGATGACTTCTGTATTTTCCATGTTTCAGGCATTTTGCCGAGTATTAGGCATTTGGAGAATAGTTTAGCTAGGCCCTCAGTCTTTCAATAGTAACTATATCAGGTCCAGCTGCTTTGCCTTTTTTCATTAAGTTTATTGCAGCTTCTACCAAAACGTTTGGCACAGCTTCAGCCTCTGGCACTGCATTCAGTTGTTCTCCTTCATCCTTATTAAAATTTAAATATAATTCTTCCACTCGCTTTATTATTTATTGTTGGGTTTTTGCTCTTGTACCATCTTCAAGCTTTTAATGCAAACATTTGGCTCCTCTGTGTGGCCATTTTTGTTTTGCTTTCTTTAGCCCTTGATATTCTTCCAGTGTCCTTTTGATGAGCACAACAATGAACTGGCCTGTTCCTTCTTTAAAGGGATAGTAATACTTAAGTATTACTAATCCCTATATTAAAGTCCTATTAAAAAGAAATGTATTGCCCCCAGTGTCATCTCTCAAACCTTTATGGTTTGAGAGATAATTGCTCCTAAAGTTGCCCTCTCCCTCCCCCTTCCCTGAAGTCAGAGTTGTACTGACTGCAGGGAAGCCTGTTGTACGACTGTCAGGCGACTCTGCAGCAGAGCCAGGATCACGTTAATGAAAAGAAATTGTCTTCTATGTGTGCTCAGTTTGCAAGCACATGTAGAAGACCGTTTTAGTGAAAGATTTTATTTTTTTTTTATTAACGCGATCTCGGCTCTGCTGCAGAGCCGCCTGATGATCTTAAGACCGGATTTCCCTTCAGTCAGCTACAACGCTGACTTTGGGGAAGGGGGAGGGCAACTTTAGGAGCGATTATCTCTCAAACCATAAAGGTTTGAGAGATGACACTGGGGGCAATACATTTCTTTTTAATAGGACTTTAATATAGGGATTAGTAATACTTAAGTCTTACTATCCCTTTAATGCTCTTCCTCATGGTCTTGCACATTTCTATATAGTCTACCCTATTTGTAATATTATAGTTTTGCTTTTTCATTATGGCAACGGTTTCTTTTGATATTCGGGTTGGTATTTCTTGTTTTACAGTAGGTGCGAGAGCATGGGCAGTGTGTATGATAGTCTCAATAACTTAGAAACATAGAATTTGACGGCAGATAAGAACCATTCGGCCCATCTAGTCTGCCCAATTTCCTACTGTGTAAAAAAAAAAACACACACAACCTCAAACCTTTTTTGGTCCTTGGTCTTTTCTTATGTTAAGGACCGCCTTATGCCTATCCCATGCATGCTTAAATTCTGTCACTGTATTGACATCTATCACTTCTGCTGGTAGGCTATTCCACTTGTCTACTACCCTCTCAGTGAAGTAAAACTTTCTTACATTACATCTAAACCTGTGTCCCTCTAGTTTTAGACTATGGCCTCTTGTCCTAACGTTTTTACTCTTTTGAAATATACTTCCATCCTGTACTTTGTTGAATCCCTTCATGTATTTGAATGTGTCTATCATATCCCCTCTCTCTCTTCTCTCCTCCAAGCTATACATGTTCAGATCCTTTAGTCTATCCTGAGATTTCTTTCCTGTACACCAGTCACCATTTTAGTAGCCCTTCTTTGAATTTTCTCTAGAGTATCTATATCCTTCTGGAGATGGGGTCTCCAGTACTGTACACAATACTCTAGGTGAGGTCTAACTAGAGATCTGTACAGTGGCATGACTACTTCCCTTTTTCTGCTACTAATGCCCCTAGCTATACAACCCAGTGCCCTGCTTGCATTCCCCATCGCTTTATTACATTGCCTGCTTCATTGTGGGTTGAAATGTCTGTGTCTGGAAGGTCTTGCAACACAATGAAGCGATTAGACAGTGCTACCTCAAAACGCGTATGATTTTTCAATAGCTGACTAGGTTTGATCATTTTCTTTTTTTCCTGCAATCAATTCTGATTTTTGTTCTTGCTATAAGATGGTCACTTCTAAAGCTAAAACGATTTAAGATTGAGCAGCCAGTGAATATGGTTTTATTAGTTGCAAGTATGAAGTCGATTTCGCTTGTATTACCATTAAGGCTTTTACCTGTCCATTTTCTCCTGACCTTTTTCCTGTAGAATTAATTCATGATGTACATATTTTTTTTCTTCTGCAAATCTGATCAGTTGGTTGGCTCTGTTTTCTCTTTTTCCAGTTCCAGGTGGTCCGATTGATTTTTCTCCATTTCAGATCTTACAAATTCTTGCATTGAAATCCCCCATTACAAATTTGTACTGGTAATTGTACTGTTTGTAGAGGCATAATAAATGATAATAACATTCTTCCATTTCATCATCACTGTAGCTACATGTAGGGGCATAAACTTGAATGATTTTAAAGGGATAGTAATACTTCGTTTTAACTTTATTTTATTTATTTATCTCTCAAACCTTTATGGTTTGAGAGATATTCACAAGCAAAGTTTCCCCTCCCGCCCCTTTTACCTAGTGTAAGCTGTCTCTTCTCAGATGTGAATGTGGTTGTAAGAACAGACAGATAACAGAAGGGGACAATCTTCTTTGTATGAAAATAATGAAAGCCCTGCCCCCTTGACAAGTTTTTCAGGTTTTTCCCTTATCTTAATTGAAGATTGTCCCTCTCTGCAGTCTCCCTGGGCATCTCCCTTCTGATGTGGCTGAACTGGGGGGGGATACTTTGCTTGTGAATATCTCTTAAACCATAAAGGTTTGAGAGATAAGACTTATATCGTTCTTCATGTTTTTTTAATGCCTGCAAAATAAAATAAAGATAAAACAAAGTATTACTATCCCTTTAAGAACATAACAACTGTTTATGTTGATAACACAGGATGCAATTCTTTCTGAAATACTTTTACGACTGAGTCTATCAGTCTTTTGTTAATCAACAATCCAATTCCTTCACATCGTCCATCATTGGTTCCTTTATAGTATTGCAAATGTCCACCTTCTAATTTGTCTGAATCTTCACCTTTTTTAGGAGTCTCACACAAGCCGATTATGTCCCAGCTAATTTGATTTAGTTCTTGTACAAGAGTGAAACCATACTCATAGATGTTAAGCATTCCAACGTCTAAAGACCAAAGGCAGACTGATAGGACCTGGTGATTCTCAGCATCCTCTGCTATTGAGCTTATCTTCCTGCTGCCGTAGGAAGCAGCTCGAAGGCCTCCGGGGAATGAGGGCCATTGTTTTTGTTGTGAAGCCATACTGAGGGAATGGACTGTTATCTGCCACTCTGGTCCAGTGCGGGTTGACAGATTTTGGATCAGTTTAGTCTGGTGTCTTAGCTTTGATCTGTCCACCTTGGGTGACCCTGCCAGGAGTATATGCTCCCAATGGCAGAGTTCACAGCTTAACTGACACACACAAACACTTCCCCCAGATAAGACATTGACTAATGGAAGGGAATATCTATATTTTATATATTATATATATATATACAATCAGTCTGGGCTTACCAAAGCGAGACAGATAGATAGATAGATAGATAGATAGATCGATAGATAGATAGATAGATAGATAGATAGATAGATAGATCGATAGATAGATAGATAGATAGCACCTTTATTTACTTTATTTTTAAAGTTTATTAATCTATATTTTATTTCTTTTTCATTATGCATTTGCTAATTACCACACAATGTGCTCTGACTAAGTTGACCATATTTCCCATTAAATGTAGGAAGACAGGATAATCACTCACTACAGTCACACTGATTCCTGTGCAGTCCTGTATTTAGACAACTGTCTGATCACATTTTAGCTATGACTGAATCTAGGCAGAGCCCACACACTGGGGGCATTTCTAACTGTGACAAGAGTGTATGTTTGGCCTAAAAAATAACAGATTAGCACTCTGTGCAGGGAATTAGCATAAAATGCCACACTGACACCAAAGACAAAGACTGATTTCTCAAAAACTCATTATTTTACAGACAATGGCTGGTATAACATATATGCAAGTTTTAGTTCTCTGTTAATACTTACATTTTATTATCCAGCATCTTGTAGCCATTAAATAACCAAATTAAATGACCCCAGCGGCATCCATCAAATCTTTATGGTTTGAGAGATATCCACTTTCAAAGTTCCCCCTCCCCTGACATCAGCGCTCTAGCTGACTGCAGGGGAATCCGGTCCCGGGTCCAGTGGAGGCTCTGCAGCAGAGCCGAGATTGCGTTATTGAAGAAGAAATCCTTCACTGAAATGGTCTTCTACGTGCGCTTGCTAACCAAGCACATGTAGAAGACTATTCCAGTGAAGGATTTATTTTTCCATAACGTGATCTCGGCTCTGCTGAAGAGCCTCCACTGGACCCGGGACCGGATTCCCCTGCAGTCAGCTAGAGTGCCGACGTCAGGGGAGGGGGAACTTTGAAAGTGGCTATCTCTCAAACATAAAGGTTTTATGGATGCCGCTGGAGTAATTTAATTTGGTTATTTAAATGGATAGTAATACCTTAATATTACTATTCCCCATATTGTAGCTATTTCAAAAATAATTGAATTGCCCCCAGCTTCATTTCTCAAACCTTTATGGTTTGAGAGATAACCAAACGCAAAGTTCCCCCCTCCCCTGAAGTCAGAGTTGTACTGACTGCAGGGATATCCGGTGTTATTTTCATCAGGCGGCTCTGCAGCAGAGCCGCGATTGCGTTAGTAAAAAATAATGATTTCACTGAAACGGTCTTATACGTGTGCTTGGTTTGCAAGCACACGTAGAAGACCATTTCCGTTAAATAATTATTTTTTACTAACGCAATTGCGGCTCAGCTGCAGAGCCTCCTGGTGAAAATAACATCGGATATCCCTGCAGTCAGTACAACTCTGACTTCAGGGAAGGGGGAGGGAGGGGGGAACTTTGCGTTCGGTTGTCTCTCAAACCATAAAGGTTTGAGAGATGAACCTGGGGGCAATTCAATTATTTTTGAAATAGCTACAAAATGGGTAATAGTAATATTAAAGTATTACTATCCCTTTAAGGGCTACAAGATGCTGGATAGTAAAATGTAAGTATTACTATCCCTTTAAAACTGATGTTTTCTTGTAGTCCGCACAGCTGGAGAGCCAAAGGTGCCACCCATTATGTATTATAGCACACATCCACTCCCGAATTCTTGTGCATTTATAGCCATGAGTAAAACTGCTCAGTAATGAAAAGGAAATGAAGATGATTGAGTTGGAATGAATTATAGATGATCCAGACAGGACTTCAATTTCTTGAATTTAAGTAATGTTGCTTACTGGATCGAATCAGCCTCACAATATATTTACAACCTTGAGTTTTCAAGATTTTCCTTGCCATGAGAAATATTTTCTATAAGGGACTGTCCACATTACTCAAGCAATTGTTGGGCTAAGACCTCCAGTGACAGCTCCCACTTGCTGACTGAGGATTATGGGAATCACAGTCCAAAACAGCTAAAGAGAAATATGTTGCCCACCCTAGTTTTAGATATATGTATGTCATCAGGGTAGTAACTACAGACGTGCAATTGTGATGGCATCCAGCTTCCAAGGGAGCCAGCTGCATACCTCCCAACATTTCAAATGGCCAAAGAGGGACACTTGTGTTTTAGATGGTGTTTCTGGGGGGGGGTCTGGTGGGTGGAGCATTACCGAGAATTTTTCATTCATTTCATGACCTACTGACACCTTTTTATGTAACTGAATAAATTGTTTAGAGCAAGTCCATAGTATTTTATTTACACAGGGTAATCTATAAACACATATACTGATGTTTAACCAAACATTAATGTGAGTTTTATTGCTGGGGAACAATGTTATACACTTATATGCACACCATATAGTCTGATCTCCTAAAAAGAGGGACACCAGGGTGGGAAAGAGGGACAGGGGGATTTGGGTCTCAAAGAGGGACTGTCCCTCCTAAAGCAGGACACTTGGGAGGTATGCAGCTGGCTCTGCACTTTTTTTGCAATCCTTGGCTTGTGGCCTCTGACTTCATCACACAGACGCTGCCAGCAAGTAAAATAAGAATAGCATTGGGGAACCCCTTGTCTTCAATAACCCTTTGTGCACCACACTGCAAACAAGATGTGAGCCTGAGCATGATTCCCATTTACAACAGGGGAGAGATGCACTAAAGTGTGATAAAGAGGTGATAAAGTGGAGAGGAAATCCCCAGTGTGATAAACTCTCCAATTCTATGGAGCCTATGCAATAAGATCTCTGAAGCTGGATAAATCGTAGTGAATAGGCTCCAAAGAATCACAGAAATTGGAGAATTATATCACTGGAGAAGTCCTCTCCACTTTGTCACCCCTTAGTGCATGTCCCCCTAGATGTACAGGGGCCGAGCTAGTACCTACAGAACTCTGGGATGAAATACAAGCTTCCCCCTCCATGAGCCAGAACAAGATTGATTTCAGTACAGGCTCTATTTAAAGGAACAGTAATGTTTCTCAAAAGCAGCAGCTCCAATTAATCTTCATAGTATATGAGCCATAGAGAGTGCTATTTCAATACTGTCAGAGTTGTGGTTCAAGAATAATTGAATGATAAAGTATCCCCCTCCCACCCCTTTTACCTAGTGTAACACTGCTCACCTCAGATGGAATCCAGTCCATAGACCAGACAGATAACAGAAGGGGACAATCTTCTTCCTATGAGAACAATGAAAGCCCTGCCCCCCTTGACAGGTTTTTCCCTTATCTTAATTGAAGATTGTCCTTCTCTGCAGTCTACCTGGGCACCTCCCTTCTGCTCTGGCTGAGCAGTGTTACATCAGTAAAAGGGGCGGGAGGGGAATACTTTGTCATTGAATTACTCTTGAACTACAACTCTGACAGAATTGAAATAACACTCTCCAAAGTCCAAATACTATGATGATTACTTAGAGCTGCTTTTATTATGAAACAGTACTATCCCTTTAAAGTCCAGGGAGAGATCCACTAAGGTGTCATAAAGAGGTGATCAAGTTGAGTTGACTTCTCCAGTGATATCACTTCTCCAGTTCCTATGTTATTCTATAGAATCTATGCACTAAGATGTTCTAAGTGGGAGAGATCTTAGTGCATTGGCTCCATAGAATATAGAGAAATCGGAGAAGTGATATAATTGGAAAAGTCCTCTCCTCTATATCACCCCTTACTCATCTACCCCAAGGAGGGGAAGAATTCCATGAGCCCAGGATCCCAAACATTTACTTCTGGATCCTGCGTTTTGGGGGTATTTTATACGTATCCATGAAGATGCACCCCTTCACTGCCTGGCTCCACTTATCTATATTCTTCCCTGATGCAAGTATAATTAAACATACAGAGCCACGGGGGCTGATCTTCTAAGAAAGTGGAAAATGTCATTTATTCCCCATAGTTGAGTTGGTTGGCCTAAGAATTACTCCAATTGTTTCTTAGTTCATCAACCTCACTATGGTATACAGTGACAGGGCACCTTGAAACATAAGTATCTGTAACCCTTGAGATGGATACCCCTCTGGCACTCAAAGGGTTAACCTTTACAGACGAGAGAGGTGATGACCGCATTGCTTTGGAAAACCCTCTGGACCCTTAACTTGGACTTCCAAACAAAATCACTGTAATAGCCACCCCTCTGGCACTCAGAAGGTTAAAAAACACTTGCCTCAATGCTGTATTTCCACTTGAAACAATGTAACAAGGGCAGTGATTTTAAGTAAGAAAAATATATTTCCCGAACACCAACACCCCCGGCCAATTATCTTATTATGACTAGAAAATCCTAATGGCCCCTATGATTTTTTTTCCCTTGCTCGCTGGTTCAAGAAATATCATCTTCAGTCAGTCACAGATGTCATGTCCATGGGGGCGGACATGACAGTTGTTAGAAGGACCACAAACTCCGCTCATTGCACAAGGTAATTTTAACATTTTAAGGGCCAGTGGGGTGTTCTGATCATTACTTCACAATGCATTGCACACACCTCTGGACTTTAAAGGGATAGTAATACTTGAAAATAATTGTATTTTATATTGTAGCCCTTAAAAAAACATGAAAAATGATATAAGTCTCATCTCCCAAACCTTTATGGTTTGGAAGATATTCACATGTAAAATACAGTAAAATGCTCTTTTCCTGGCTGTTTCAGTCAAGTCTGCCATCTAGTGGACAGATTTGGAATTCGGTCCACAGAGCAACCGGCAGCTCTTTAGCAGCGCTGAGATCACAATCTTTGAAAAGAACTACTTAACTGGAACTATCTACAAAGTGTGCCTGGCTTGGAAGCACACTTTGTAGACCATTCCAATTAAGAAATTCTTCTTAAAGATGGTGATCCCAGCACTTCTGGAGAGGCACAGCCGGTCCCGGGAGGGATTCCAAATCTGAAGGGTGGAGAAATGACGTCACTCCAGGGGAAACTTTACTTCTGAATATCTCCCAAACCATAAAAGTCTGGGAGATAAGACTTGTATCATTTTTCATGTTTTTTTAAGGGCTGCAATATAAAATAAACTTATTTTCAAGTATTACTATCCCTTTAAAGTGTTAAGGAAGCAAAGAACCCCCACCTTTGCTGTTTAACCCTTTGAGTGCCAGAGGAGTATCCAAAATATTGCGAAGCACTCAAATGGTAAAAACATTGCCAGCAGCGGTTATGTCCACCTCCATGGACATGACACCTTCAGTTAGTCCTGGATGTTTTCTCTTGAACAAAGGCACAATGACACATTTTATAGGGGTCATTAGAATTTTCTGTTCATAATAAGGCACGTGGGGGTAATTATTATAGGTAGCACTTCTCCTTTAATGCGGGTACAGGAAGTACCTTTCTTGTACCACCATCACCTGGTACCAATGTAAAGTATCTGACTCACCTTGTGTCCTTCAAATCTCTTCTTCTTGTTCATTTTGTATGGGCGCTGGCTGGAAAATAACGCCATGTAGTTTCCATTTGTCTGGGCCACAAACACAGCTTCTTTTGGGTGCAGGGCCAGGCTTGGACACGTATACCGTTCCTATAGGGAAACACATTGATTTTACTGGCCATCATTTAGCACAGGGCTGTCCAAGTTCGATCCAAAAGGGCCGTGCACAGTCCAGGATATAGTGATGAGTTAATCAGTGACTCATTCATCTCGACTGGTCCACCTGTGTTCAGACAGGAAAATCCTTAACCCTCTGATTGCCAGAGAGGTATCCAATGCATTGTCTGGCACTCAAATGGTTAAAATCCTGGACTGCTGGTAGCTCCTGAGGACCGAACTTGGACACCCCTAGACTTTAGCGGATCACAAGATAACATGTACAAGGTCTACTGGTGACCGAATTTCCGGTTGCCGAAGGATTCCTTACCATACTGACACTACACAGCCCTCGTGCTGACCTAGGGCCGTATATTCAAAGGGATAACGACAAACAAATGCTGAATGGTTGAAAAAAATAAGTAACCGTATGCATGAATGACATTTTCTATAGAATATACGACAAACAACTAGTAATGTCCGTCACGTAGAAAACAAGTCCGGAACTGTCAGGCAAAGGGGCGGGGCAAGGGCGTGGTTAAACTGTTTGTCAGTGTCGTATAAAGGTAAAGAAATGTTGTCGTATACAACGCCAAAAAAATGTCTCGCAAACTACAGAATTTGTATGTTAAGAAAAAATTGGAGGAAATGTGAAGTTCTGAATGTGAGAAACCTAATTCAAAGACAAAACAACATATTTTCTATCTCAGCCGACACTCTGAAAGTATTAATAAGAACTACGACACCGTACATTGAAATGTCGTTAAAACACAAAATCTATTTTGGTACTTCTTTCAACACATGGGCCCCTAGAATGGTACTTCATAAATGAAGTTCAGGCAGTTAAACGGGTCACAAATAGCCTAGTAATAACAGTGACTTAACCATTTGAGTGTCAGAGGGGTACGCAACGCATTGCTTTGCAATGCGTTGTGTACGTCTCTGGCACTCGAAGGGTTAAAGTGCTTTTTCTGGAGAAAACCAACTTCATCACAGGGCACTGGTTATTAAAGGGATAGTAATACTTTGTTTTAACTTTATTTTATTTTGTAGGCATTAAAAAAACATGAAGAATGATATAAGTCTCATCTCTCAAACCATTATGGTGTATGAGATATTCACAAGCAAAGTTCTCCTCCCCGCCCCTTTTACCTAGTGTAAGCCATCTCTTCTCAGATGTGAATCTAGATGTAAGACCAGACAGATAACAGAAGGGGACAATCTTCTTTGTATGAAAACAATGAAAGCCCTTCCCCCCTTGACAAGTTTTTCAGCTTTTTCCCTTATCTTAATTGAAGATTGTCCCTCTCTGCAGTCTACCTGGGCACCTCCCTTCTGATCTGGTTGAACAGGGGGGGATACTTTGTTTGTGAATATCTCTTAAACCATAAAGGTTTCAGAGATAAGACTTATATCATTCTTCATGTTTTTTTAATGCCTACAAAATAAAATAAAGTTAAAATGAAGTATTACTATCCCTTTAACTCCAGACCTCGGGGAACCAACAGGTCATGTGTTACAGATATCCCTAATTATCTACAGAGAGAGACAGGGATAGAAAGTGAGGGGGAGACAGACAGAAAGAGAGAGAGACAGGCAGGGAGAGAGAGAGACAGGCAGGGAGAGAGAGAGAGAGACAGGCAGGGAGAGAGAGAGAGAGACAGGCAGGGAGAGAGAGAGAGACAGACAGGGAGAGAGAGAGAGACAGGCAGGGAGAGAGAGAGAGAGACAGGCAGGGAGAGAGAGAGAGAGAGACAAGCAGAGAGAGAGGCAGAGAGAGAGGCAGTGAGAGAGAGAAAGGGACAGGCAGAGAGAGAGAGAAAGAGACAGGTAGAGAGAGATAGAGAGACAGGAAGAAAGACAGGTAGAGAGAGAGAGAGACAGGAAGAAAGAGAGAGAGAGACAGGAAGAGAGAGATAGGCATAGAGAGAGAGCGAGAGAGACAGGCAGAGAGACAGAGACAGGCAGAGAAAGACAGGCAGAGAAAGAGAGAGAGGGACAGGCAGAGAGAGAGAGAGACAGGCAGAGAGAGACAGGCAGAGAAAGAGACAGGCAGAGAAAGAGAGAGAGGGACAGTGTCACCACCGTGCCGACTCCTCGCGGTGCTTCCGTCGCTCCGGTTAGCTTCGGCTTCCGGGTTTGATGCGCGCATGCGCAGTCCTCCTCATGAAGCCGGTTGGGCTTCACTATTTAGGGCGCCCTCTCCCTGCAACGGATGCGTTGTCTGAGCGTTCATTCGGGTGAACAGGTCTTGCTGTGCCTCGTTCACCTTCTTCTGCTAAGTATCCAGTATTCCTGTGTCCTGCTCCTGTTTCCAGTGCCAGTTCCTGCTGTCTGTGTTCCGGTTGCCTGCTGCCAGTGTCCTGTCTCCAGTCCTGCCCTGGTCAGTCCATTCACAGTTGTTATTTCTCTCCGGTCAGTCCTGTATCCTGTGTATCCTGCTTGGTCAGCCCTGTGTCCTGTATCCTGCTCTGGTCAGTCCTGTGTCCTGTATCCTGTATCCTGCTCTGGTCTGTCCTGTGTATCCTGCTCTGGTCAGTCCTGTCGCCTGTATCCTGCTCTGGTCAGTCCTGTGTATCCTGCTTTGGTCAGTCCTGTGTCCTGTATCCTGTGTCCTGCTGTGGTCAGTTCAGTGTCCTGCTCTGGTCAGTCCTGTCGCCTGTATCCTGCTCTGGTCAGTCCTGTGTATCCTGCTTTGGTCAGTCCTGTGTCCTGTATCCTGCTCTGGTCAGTCCTGTGTATCCTGCTTTGGTCAGTCCTGTGTCCTGTATCCTGCTCTGGTCAGTCCTGTATCCTGTGACAAGTCCTGCTTGTGTCCTACTTATCCATCTTCTTGAAGTCAGTTTCTCCCTGAGGTGATTGGGGTATAGTCCAACCGTAGTGGGGTATCCTGAGTCCCCAGAGGCTCAACCGAAGGGGGCTATCTAGCCTTGCGGCTAGCACCTTTAGACGGCTTTGGCCGCAGCACACACCCCTACGGTTGGCCTACGTACTCTAGCGACGCTCTCTAGCCTCTTGCCCCAATCACCTTTGTTGGAGGAGTATCTTTTCCTACTTCTGAGCTTCTGTGCTAGGCTAGTCGTGACAGACAGGCAGAGAGAGAGAGACAGGCAGAGAGAGAGAGGGACAGGCAGAGAGAGAGGGACAGGCATAGAGAGAGAGGGACAGGCATAGAGAGAGGGACAGGCAGAGAGAGAGGGACAGGCAGAGAGAGAGAGGGACAGGCAGAGAGAGAGAGGGACAGGCAGAGAGAGAGGGACAGGCATAGAGAGAGAGGGACAGGCAGAGAGAGAGGGACAGGCAGAGAGAGAGGGACAGGCATAGAGAGAGAGGGACAGGCATAGAGAGAGAGAGACAGGCATAGAGAGAGAGAGAGGGACAGGCAGAGAGAGAGGGACAGGCAAGACTTCAGATCTCAGGGGTAGTGGCCTGGCATGCTGCAAAGGGAGTGTGAGGGGGATAATGTATAATATTATTCTACAGTACAAAGTGCAATTTCAGCATTACTAACTTAAAGTGTTAGTAATGTCTAAAAAAAAACTTTTTTGCATTTAGAAGAGCTTAAAAAGCTGAGCTAAATGCAAAAAATGCGTCTCTCAAACTGCTATGGTTTAAGAGATACGGGCGTTTAAAGTTTGATCTCTCCTACTGACAGCTGTAAAGCTGTCAGCAGGAGATTTGTGTCGGTTGACACGGAGGAGCTTGAGAAGTGCCGAGATCTCATTATTTATCACGAATCCCTTCATTGGAATGGTCTAAAACGTGTACTTGAACACCAGGCACACATTTTAGACCATTCCAATTAAGGGATTCTGTGTAAGTATCGAGATCCCGGCACTTCTCAAGAGTCTCTGTGTCGACCGACACGAATCTCCTGCTGACAGCTTTACAGCTGTCACTAGGAAACAGTGAACTTTAAACGCCTGTATCTCTTAAACCACAGCGGTTTGAGAGATACTTTTTTTGCATTCAGCTCAGCTTTTTAAGCTCTTCTAAATGCAAAAAACTTTTTTTTAGACATTACTAACACTTTAACTCAACAGTAGTATGCTCTACAAGGATGCATTTCAGCGTTCGTCATAAGAAAACCTTACTATCCCTTTAACTGAGTGCGAGAAGGGTATACAGCACATATCTTATAATAGCATCCTCTGGCACTCAAAGGGTTAATAAAATGTTGGTCATCCGGCTTTACATTGATAAATAAGTCTGTACTGGGACTGCTATATCCGCAGGAAAAAAATCTCACATAATACTCTGCTTCACTCACGGAGCAGCCATTAGTCATCTCGATTTAGCGGGATTCCTGTGAGGCCTGTTCTTCCATATTAGTGGGATTAGGTTCTCTTACAATTCCTTCCAGGAGAGTGCTAGCGGGGAAGGCAAGTGTGAAGGCTGGAAGTGCTGTGTTACGTCTTGGTGATGGTGTAGGACAGAGAAATAACAGATTTGTATACAAAGGCAGGACCTCCTCCTAAACTTGGGACAGTCTACATTAAAACGGGCATCCCTGGCGGTGACTCTGTCACTAAGGGCCATATACAGAAAGAAAACTGTAGCAAGGCTAGAGAAAACCACAGTATGGCTTATCAATGTGTACAAGGCAACTGAAAAGAATGAATTGTATGTTATTTCGTCACAGTGTAGCTCAGTTTGCCCTATTAGATATTACAGGTCCAACTAAATTTTAAACGTGGTACTTCCATGGCCTGCCAACCATTTTAACCCTTTGAGTGCCAGAGGGGGTATGCAACGCATTGCATACCCCTCTGGCACTCAAAGGGTTAACTTGTTCACGTTGTTACTGGTCCATGGAAGGCCAACATCAGTGACAAAAGCCATCCATAGACAGTAATATTAACAGCATTACCGCAAATAGCAGGCCACAGAAGTACTGCACCAAACAAAAAAAAAAAAAAGTTTAAGCGGTTATACTTTTGGAATGAAGCATCTCCTATCGGATAGAATATTCTTGTTCTACTCATAGGGAAAAGCCGTGCAATATATACATGTTCTCTGTTATGTAATACATTCCCAGTAAGTGTAGCCCACTCTCTGAGGAGCACTTGCTACAAGATGCCTACACATTCCGAACAGAAGCATTTAATAACATGTATGAATTACTCTCCATACGTGATACAGTAAACAAGCACTTCACTTTTGAATTGGGAAGTACTTAAATGATTTACTGCCTGGTAAGTGCTATTATCCACATGGCAGCCAGCCTCCTTCTAGATGCTCACTTCATGTGGTGCTGTCAAAATGGAACCCTTTGAATGCCGAGAGAAAATGCATTGCATTGAAAATTACTCTGGCACTCAAATGGTTAAAATAAGCAGCAATAATCCCTGCTTAAAGTTAACTTTTGTTTCAGTACCGTGAATAAAACATTATTTAAAGTGGACAGCCCACTATAAGACAAGTTTAAATCATCTTATACAGAAATTAGTATCTGCTTTATGTTGAACTACCCAGGTTTCTGTAAAATAAATAGTTGTAGAGAAATGTACCATTATGTTTAAAGGGATAGTAATGTTTCACAATAAATGCAGCTCCAATTAATCTTCAAAGTATTTGGGCCATGGAGAGTGTTATTTCAGTACTGCCAGCGTTGTAGTTCAAGAGTAATTTAATGATAAAGTATCCCCTTCCTGCCCTTTTTACTGATGTAACACTGCTCACCTCAGATGTAGAATCTGGTCTCTTGACCGGACAGATCACAGCAAGGGACAATCTTCTTACTGTGAACATAAGGAAAACCCTGCCCCCCCCCCCCCCCGCACCCAACAGGATTTTCAGGTTTATCCTTATGCTCACTGAATATTGTCCCTCTCTGTGATCCATCTGGACAGTCTTGCTGCTCTGAAGTGAGCAGTGTTACATCAGTAAAAGGGGCAGGAGGGGGATCCTTTATCATTCATTTACCCTTGTACTACAACTCTGACAGTATTGAAATAACACTCTCCATGGCCCAAATACTATGAAGATTAATTGGAGTTGCTTTTTTTTGTGAAACATTACTATCACTTTAATTGGCACTGTGCAGAACTGTATACCAATTCCATACAGATATGCTAACTGGTTCTGATCAAGGTCAAACTTACTGGTCTCTGTGCTATTAGAAATGTGCCACGTTCATGGTCTCTGCCCAGATTCACGCACCGCAAATGCCATACTGTGCCACCACCAAATAAAACTTAATTTCTCAGAAGCTATTTAAAATTACAAACAAAATGGCTACTGCAAAATATTCCCTCTAAAATGAGCTAAACTTATTATACGGTAACATGCCCACTTTCACCCCATGAATGCTGGAGAGGTAACATACAAAGGGTTAAATGACATTCCTGTAGTCGAACATGCAAATGAAAAGAAAAAAAATTTATAGTGTTGAACTCACATGGAATATCTGATTGGAGATTTTTGCAGCGGTGCCGAAATCCCAAGAGATGATTGTGCGGTCTGCAGAATCACGACTCACAGAGTCTGTAGTACTGAGGAACTCCTTTCCACCGGGAAGAAAGAGGATATCAAAATGTTGCTGCACTCCAGCTTTGTACACATTTATCACCTGCGAGATAAACATTGTTAAATTGTTGTTTTTTTATGGTTTTTTTTGGTAATTCTAATAAACACTGGTGAGTTGCATTCAAAGAAGGTACAATAAAGGCCCCTATCATAGAGGGTTTTTGGTGAGGTCACCCGTTGTCAAAAGTAATATGCTGGGTCTATGGTGCATTTCACACAGGGGAATATCTGCTCTCGTGCAGCAAGCTGTATCTTTACTGCATTCACACAAGTAGGGTGACCACACGTCCCGGAATGCCTGGGACTGACCCTTATTGGGGGTCTGTGTCCAGCGTCCCGGGTCACCCACCACCGGGACAACAAAGAGTCCCGAAATGAAGCAAAACGCACCAGTCCAGCCAGCCAATGAAATGTATTTGCTATATGGTCCTCATTGGCTGACTGAGCCAGCCAATGAGGACCATATAGCGAATACATTTCATTGGCTGGCTGGACTGGTGCTTGTGAGACAGCTGGGATGGAGCAGGTATGCTGGCGTTGCAAGTGAGACCCTCGGTTGAGGCTCCCGCCGGCATTAACCATCTTTTTGAGGCTGACACGGAGCCTCAGCTGCAGGACTAGGGTGACCACATGTCCCAGAATGGCAGAATGGAAATGGGGTCACCCCACACACAGGAAGGCAGTACAGAGGCAGTAAGGAAGTTCTGCACTGAGGCCTATGGAGCAGCCAGAAGACATGTCACATGAGTGGTGTTCAAGACTGCCATGCTCCTTATAACATCCAATGAATGGCCAATCCACATGGGTGCCAGTTAGTAATTGTTTACCGGCAATGAATGGACGTTCACTATAAAGAGACGGAAGGACACCATACCTGCCCGATATTCAAGCTGCAAGGTATTGAAAATCTTACCGATAACCAACAGTAGTGTGATCATTCAAAGAGACATTACCTTATTAAAGGTAAGATGAGGAGAAAGACACTAGCCCGCTATTTGACCCTACATGTTATCTAACTCTTAATAATTGACCTATTCCATATATGTTTATTCATCAATACATTTTTGTTCTATTATCACCAAGGACTTTGTGACTTAAGATCATAGCTGGGAACTCTCTGGATTTGACCTGGAGACTCTGTATTTTTGCTATTGATTACCTGGTCTTCAGGTCAGAGGCAGATTCTCTGGATGTGGGGAGTTTCTAGTGAAACTCTGCCCACTTCTGCTCCTTCCTACCCTGTTCCTCTCATGCCTCACCCACTTCTCCTCATTCCCCAGCCTGTTTCTCCTTTTTTTTTCACATCCGTTAAGCCCGCACCCCAACTTGGGATTAAACCATGTCCCTTTTTTTAAGTGAATCGTACCATTATCTCCCTCAGAGGCACCACAGGACTCCCCTACCCACAAGACAAAGTTCACAGGTATGCTTACAATTATATTGGGGCATTAAACTTTCAGCCAGTCCTATATTATAATTTGCTAAGTATGTTTGTCAGAAGCTGTCATGCACAGTAGAGACGGCTGTCCACTCTGCAGTCATGCACTGTACAGACTGCTCACGCAGCGGCTGATATGGAGCAGGGCGCTCTGAATTCAGACCAAAGTCCACTCTGCGCACCTTCCTGGGACCTCTTGGTCCCAGGAAGGTGTGCAGAGAGGACTACGGTCTGAATTCGGAGCTTCCCACTCTGTATCAGCCGCAGCGTGGGCAGTCAGTACTGTGCATGACTGCAGTGCCGCCAGTGTTGGCCCGTGTACACGGGCTTTAAAACTAGTATTTTATAAATTGTCATTTTTATATGCTTTCATGGTAGCTAGCACGTATGTTTACGCATGTCGGTATTATTTATATTATTTGCCATGAATACATTTTCATATTCATATCACCTCCTTGTTTCATACCTAGATATTTTATATTAATTTAGTGTAGGAGCATCCTCCATATTTGTTTTTTCTTTGTTTATCATATTTTGACCAGCACACTTGAGTAAATTGGATAGTAGCCAGATATTTACTTGCTTTTTTATACTACATATTTTAGGTAATAGGTAACCTTTTAGTGCCTACTACCATTACTATATAGTAATTCTCAATTTTCCTGGGTTATGAGGCAAAGGTTGAACATGATAGACTTGTGTCTTTTTTCAACCTAATTTACAATGTTACTCTGTTACCATATGCTCAAAACTATATCCCTTGGATGAAAGGAAAATAATGCTTTATATTTCTTGGAGAAAGACAAGATTTTTTTTCAGGACTTCATCATTCTTGATGAATTAATGAAAACAGCACCTCAAGAACTGAGAAAATGTTAGGTTTTTTTATATATTGCAAGCAGAAATGAACAACAGGTTTCAATGCATCATCCTCCTTCATGTCAAGATATGTAGGAATACCCTTAGAGTGTCATCAGTGAACATATCTGAATCATCCCTGTACCTGTCTTCTGAAGATTCCTCAGACTCAGTCAGATATGCCTATAGGCTTTTTATGGGTATGACAGAAAATGTATGATCCAGTTATACATTCCTCAGCCTTTAAAGGGATAGTAATACTTAAAATGAAAAAAAAAAAATATATATATATGTTGTGGGGTTTATCCCCCTGAGTAAAACGAGAGTACTTCCACTGCTGAAAGGTGTTTTATTCAAAATTTATTACAGCTCAAAGTTGAATTTTAGGTGCAATATTACAATGACCTGAAATTGTACAGTGGCGCTGTTGCTACACCATCCTATGGAGTTTTATGGTCCCGGGACCAGAGCTGTCCATAGGATGTTCACTGTAGAACTTCAGGCTGTAGAATTTCAGGCCACTGTAGAATTTCAGGCCACTGTGATATTGCACCTAAAAATTCAACTTTGAGCTGTAATAACTTTTGAAGTGGGAGTACCTTTGTTTTACTCAGGGGTATAAACCCTACAAAATATATTTTTTTTTACATTTTAAGTATTACTATCCCTTTAAGAGCTTCCCTTGCATTACTTAGGAAAATAACAGATTTCATGTCACTTGAGTACTGGCTTGAAGCACCATCCCTTAAGGCATTCATTGATTATTATCCAGGAGTCCTCTAGGACACAGTCTCTTATCATAGCCTTCCTTCACACTTGACTTGCATATTAAACAGGCAGGGACAACCCCCTGGTTCCATGGCGCCAGACATCTATTACAAACTAAGACACATAGGTCTATGAACATTTGGAAACTTACACAGTGTGATAATGACTTAAAGATAGCCCCAAAGAGTCCTTTAATGACAGCTACACCATACTTACAATTTAGGCTTGTAGTGTTGGACTAGAGCCGCTCCCAAATGAGCAACAACTGACTTGACAACCAGAGAGGCCACAGTGGAGGCCAGACTCATTTTGATTAACATGCTTGGACTCCCAGGGAAGAGGAGTGCAACCCATCCCCTCTGAACTCATGGCTTCTACTTGAGTCCTGGACTGTGGAAAGCACAGGCCACAAGGCTGATAGGCACACTGGAAACCATGTGTAACACTGAGGCAAAGTGACAATTTAAAAAAGGTGTTCGGCTTCATATGCCAGAATATGACCAATTAACCCAGTGGGGTTCAAAATCAAAAGGGGGGTGGCTAAGGAGGTAAACCCCCACTACAAATCTGACCACTATGGCTGGATGCCATAAAAGATACTCAGATGGGCCCTCATTTAAAACAAAAAGCCAAAAGTTGGAATCCTCTGGTTTTGTCTGTGAGGGTAGGAAAAACAAAAACAAAACAACACTACAGATGGTGGGCGGGAGGTCCTTTTTTTATAATTTGATTTTTATTGAAGCAAATGCCACAGTTATACAAACAGTACAACAGTTGAAAAATGTGTCCACAATGCGGTACAATATGAAATACAAGACTAGTTTACTGAGTACATAATGAACAGAGCTACAGACGTATCATCTGGCATCACAAATGCTTCAATTATATGACAGAAAGTGAACAGAACAAATTGAGAACCGGTAGAGAGAGAGTGTAAGAAGCAGAGAGAGAGAATACAGAAGAAAAAAGGGAAGATAGAGAAGAAAAGATGGGCTGAAGATGAAGAGAAGGGGGGGAGGTCCTTTTAACCATTACCTGTTGTATCGAGGGAGGTGGGCTCTGTGTTTGGGTTGCCTGGAGACCCTGAATGACATATGTATGTATATACATTATAAATGAGGAAAGAAGGTGGCAGCACCCATGGGTCTTTTTAAATGTAGTTTTATTAGTATAAATGTTCAAAAGAACATGGTTCTGGACATTTAAAAAGACTCATGGGTGCTGCCCTCCTTCTTTCCTCATGTTCCATTCCTACCTGGGATTGTGCACCTGGGCAAGAAATTTTTGAGCGTGAGTGCTACCACCACCAGCCCTTTATATATATATATATATATATATATATATATATATATATATATATATATATATATATATATATATATATATATAGATATTTAGTTTGGATTGCAGCCCAGAGCAGGAGTAGCGATGTGAACAAACCAACGTGCACAAATAGGAAACTTCCATCTTGTTCTGTGTTCCCCAGTGGGTATCTGGCCTCAGACTATTCCTATGGTTCAGGATGACATTAATACTCTCTTGGAGTGGCAGATCTGTTCTAAGTTCCATTAACATCTGGAATCTGTTAGGATTATGTACTGGGATACACGCAAACAGTTTTCGGATTAACCCTTTGGGTGCTAGAGAGATATCCAACTCATTGCAACTGCAATGGAATACTAACATATACTGCATAAGAATCAGTAGATTTTGCAGGGTAAATATACCCAAAAATAATACCATACGAGTTAAAAAGTAACCTCACTGCTGCATAAATCTATATATTTTGTTATAGGTTAACCATTTAAGGACCAGTGTGTGTGTGTGCAACACCTTGTGAAGCAATGAACTGCATACAACTCTGGCCTTTATTGTCATGAAGAATTGTTCACCTTCGCTTCCCCACCTAGTGGCAGAAAAACAATGAGTGAGATTAAGGACATAAAAAGGCACTCAAAAAGAGCTGCATTCTGGGAAACATGGTCTTCTCTGTTGCCTTGCAATGCCTATAACTCCTTCCATGTAATCTCCACAGACCCCCAAGAGACTCATGATGTAAAACGGATTAAAGGACACGAGGCGACAAGGAGAAAGAGCCCACTCTGATGACTTCTGTATGTCCAACAGCTGCAGAGAGATGTTCCAATGAAGTTCGCCCATAGAAGTCAATGGAATGAACAATAACACATAATAAAATACCCAACATGAGTGTAAGAGCCAAAGAGTTCATAGAAAACATCAGTATGGAGAGGCACAAGGTAGGAATAATGTGGATCAAGGTACTCAGTGGGTTACTCACCAGTCTTCTTTCTTCAGGTTACCATTGTGAACTGAACAGAGCCCCAAGGGACTCTGATGGGAGGGAAAACTTGGGATGCAAGATTCTCTCCACTGGGCTGGTAGGGTCCAAAAAACACCTGTATAATGGTCAGTCCACTCCAGGGGAAGCCCAGCAATGGTAACCCGTCTAATGGGGTACTTTTGACCACCCCATACCTATCAGAAAAACAATAAAAATTATAAAATCTAAAAGAAGTGTCCTGGCCATTGTTTCACCTCAGAGAACACATCATAACTAGAGATGGAAGGTGGGTCAAAGGTTGAGCTGGAGGATAGTCTGGGAGTCTCCACCCACGAGACTCTGTCTTTTGAGATGTGTTCTGCCCTCCAAGGAGGATCTCAACCCCGTGGTACCTGTGTTCCATATTGGACAATAGAGAAAGTTGTAACTTTATGCATTTTCTTCCCACAGCACAACATGTTTAATTCATAAGTCATTACAGCTAAAATTAGATAAAAAATGCATTTGTTCTCCTTTCCTCTCTTCAGTGCTTCTGTCTCTGACTGTATTTTTCCATTGAAGACTATAGTAAGTGCACCAAACAGCACACAACTTCAAATACAGGTGAAATGCTGTGGTTACTGATGGTCAACATTTCAGAGATCACCATCTCCTTTCTCAAGACAAACATAAAGTGATAGAATAAACAAAGATAAACCCACTCCCGGGGTATACTATCACTTTGGAAATTGGTTTTGATACAAAGTAATTTGTATTTATGTACATGTTAGATACTGTGCACATCGGATTCTAGTGATATATTTGCTTGTGGAGGAATTGATCTTAGGGTAGTGGTTCCCAACCCATGCCCTTAGGGCCCACTAACAGGCCAGGATCTGTAGATTTCATTGTTAGAGAGCAGGGAATTAATCAAACTGACTGAGCCTCTGATCAATACACCTGTGTTCTAGCAGGGTAACTCACAATTCCTGGCCTATTAGTGGGGCCTGAGGAACCACTGTCTTAGGGTTTATGTACTCCTGTGTGTATGGCTTGTAGTCTGTAGTGATAGGTGTTTTAATTGTGAACACACGATATCCAGACAAGTACCAACAATTAACGAGGGATACTTTACCATATGCCTCTTCCTGTACCACTTAAGTACGGATGACCCATGATGTGATGGCGCAGATATATTTATAAATCATTGTATGATTTCTTATAGCTATATTGATTTTTTATTAATAAAATATATAACATTTTTGAAGTGTGTGGTTCCGTAAGCGCCAAGGTATGGTTATATAGGTTTTATACTATTACTTTGTCTCGAGAAAAGAGACAGTGATCCTGTCACAGCATCAACTTTTTCACTTGTATTTGAAATCCAGTGTGTACAGTTTTCAGCCTATTCCTACATTACTATGATAGATAGATAGATAGATAGATAGATAGATAGATAGATAGATAGATAACTCCCAACATTTCAAATTGCCAAAGAGGGACACTTGTGTTCTAAGGGGTGTGGCTGGTGGGCGGGGCATTAGCAAGAATTTTTAGGCTATTTCATGACCTAATGATACCTCCTTGTGTAACCTAATAAATGACTTATAACAAGACCAAAGTATTTTATTTACACAAACTAATTTATAGACACATAAACTGACATTTAAACAAGCATTAATGTGAGGTTTATTGCAATAGGGCAATGTGATACAGTTATATACACACCATGCAGTCGGATCTCCTAAAAAGAGGGACATCAGGGTGGGAAAGAGGGACAGAGGGATTTGGGTCTTAAAGAGGGACTGTCCCTCCTAAAGAGGGACACTTGGGAGGTATGTAGATATGAGATAGATAGATAGATAGATAGATAGATAGATAGATAGATAGATAGATATGAAATAGATAGATAGATAGATAGATAGATAGATAGATAGATAGATAGATATATAGATAGATAGATAGATAGATAGATAGATAGATAGACACAGTTCCATCGGGGTTGGAATGAACTCACTACAGAAATTGTAAGCTGACCTGGGTGCACATCACAAATAAATGAATGATACATAGAGTTCATGGATGGAGAGACGACGGCACTCACAGGGTCTTTTTTTGATAATCAAATGTAGTTACAGTGTATTGAAATAAAATTTCTGGCTACCAATGTAGCCTTTATCAAATCAAACACACATATAATGACATAAAGATTATCACGTGTTTCATTATGCTTTTTGAGTATCCAAGGGTTTGAACAACAGAATAAAAATAAACTGAAAACCATCTTTCAAAAGTGTGTGGCTCTTTCACAGCTTTAAAGCTTTTGGGTGCCAGCAGGGTGCCCAAAACATTGCTTTACAAATTGCAATGCATCAGATTCCCCTCTGGCACTCTGAGAGTTAAACTGTAGAAATCCATAAAAATATTTGCTTCATTTTCATTCTGGTTTCCCACAAGGAATCGTGATCTTTATCCTCTCCCCGCTGTCATCTATATTTAGAACAACAAACACATCAGCTCTTTTCTTTCCTTTTGTGTTCATGCTGAGCAAAGAAAATGCCTTTTTTTTGTAAAGAGGAGACTGTTCTCTCCCAAGGAACCCTGTGCTGCATCACCTCTCCGGGAACACAGAGCCGTATTTAGGCAGCTGGAGATCAGCAATTCTGGAGAATCATAGGGGAAAAATATTCCCACCGATTTAAATTGCAATATAAACCCGTTGAAAGCCAGAGAGATCTTCCACGCAATACAATGTAATCCGTTGGAGCTATAGTGGACCTGTTTCCTTAGGGACAGTTTCATTTGTTTTGCAGATAATTAACCCTTTGAGTGCCAGAGGGGTACGGAACGCTCTGGCACTCAAAGGATTCAAAATCTGCCTATCTACTTTGCTAACCATTTTTCCATATAATAAAACAGTTTTTTCAGAAATTAATCTTTACGTTTTGATGGCACTTTATTCAAATTCCCTGCTGTATGCAAATTAGTTTCTGTTTGAAGTCAGACTCATCACTCATTGGCTGAAATACTAAAAAGAAAAATCATTGGGAATTTTTATTCGTCTCTGCTCTGCTGTTGATCTGCCCCAGAATTGCTCCAGTAGAAGCACAGGATAAATAAGATTGCCCACTGATTTAAACTGGGACTTTAACCCCTTAAATGCTAGAAAGGTCTCCAGCGCATTGCGTTTGGGACCTTTCTAACATTTAAGGGATTAAAATCCCAATTTAATTCAATAGGAATTTGGGAGATTTCTATTTGGTCCTCTATGTTCCATTTTTTCTGATCACGTAAGCCTCACCATGTTATCAAAAATGCCCCAGTGTGCAAGCTCTGCCTAGATTCATTCATAGCAGTGTGTGGGTATACTGGCCCAGCACGTAAACTAATTTACTAAGTGTCAGACTGCGCCACCAACAAATGAAGGTTAATTTCTCAAATATTACTCATATTACAAAAAAATGCAGAATGCGACATATAGGCAGTTTTTATTTGCTTTAAAATTAACTAAATTTCTCTTAGGACGGTGGTTCCCCATCTTTTTGACAGGACACCCCCCTACTTTTGTCTTCCCACCCCCCACCTTTTGATACAAAGACATGTAACCCTTTGCATACATATTTTATAAGAGGATTTTAGTCTTACCTGTTAAATTCTTTTCTCTTAGTCCATACAGGTTACTGGTAACTTTGGGTAGGCGATCCGCCCCTTTAATTGTAAGCAGGAACAATTCTAGAATTGTATGCAGGGGGTGGAGCCTACTTTCCCTCCATGGCTGCAGCTATCCAACCAGCTCTAGAAAGATTTGAGACACTATTGACTAGATAGTGGAAGGGAAAGAAGCCAAGCATGGTCCCTTGACAGGGTGGGAAACCAGTAACCTGTATGTACTAAGAGAAAAGGATTTAACAGGTAAGATTAAAATCCTCTTTTCTCTGTCATCCAATACATGTTACTGGTAACTTTGGGATGTCCAACCATTGAGTTTCCCAGAGGTGGGAAGTAAGGCAAGGACCAGGTGCAAGGCCCCCCCAAAGTCACCAGAGAAGATATGAAACATTAGATCAGAGATATCCAATCAAAACAATGAAGTGTCAACGGACGCTAAACAGAGATAACAACACCCCAAACTGTTACACAGCATACTGAACTAGAGCCAACAGGGCTCAAAAGTGAAGGAAGCACAAAGAACCGAAGAAGATCCTAGACAGGCAAGACTGCCTCCAGGATTTTCCTCCCAAAGCTGGCATCAGACGATGCCAGCACATCAAAATGGCAGTGCTTCAAAAAGGTGTGCACAGACGACCAAGTGGCAGCCTTGCACAACTGATCAGCAGAGGACTGATTCTTGTAAGCCCAAGAAGCCCCAATAGATCTTGTAGAATGAGCCGTGACCCGAAAGGGGACAGGCTTCTTCCTCAGCTCGTAAGCCTTATGAATAGTGGACTTGATCCAAGAAGCAATAGTCACTTTGGATGCAGGTCTTCCTGCCCTGGGACCCTCAGGAATGACGAACAGCGTGTCAGATTGCCTGACAGACTCAGTGTGACGTACATAAAACTTGAGACATCGCAGCACATCTAACAAGTGGAGATCCCTCTGCTTGTCAGAAGTGTGGTCAGGGCAGAAAGAAGGCATCACAATCTCCTGATTTATGTGGAACTCCGAAATCACCTTCAGGAGAAACTCCTGAGAAGTGCGAAGCACCACCTTGTCCTTGTGAAACACCAAATATCGTGGCCTACAGGACAGAGCACGTAACTCTGCGACACGGTGAACAGACAGAAGAAAGGACATTTTCCATATTAACAGGCGTAGAGGAATAGTAGCCAAAGACTCAAATGGAGGGCGCTGAAGAACACCCAAAACCAAGTTAAGATCCCATGTAGGAGCGGGATTCTTGAAGGCTGGACGAGTATGAGTACCGCCCTGGAAGAAAACCTTGACATCAGGAAGAATGGCAATGCGCCTCTGAAAGAAAACAGATAGAGCAGAAGTCTGAACCTTAAGGGAACTCAAACTGAGGCCCTTATCCCCACCGTCCTGCAAAAAAAACCAGGACCATAGGCAGATTAAATTCCCGAGACAGGTCCTTGTAAGCACACCAAGATAGGAAGGTCGACCAGATACGATGGTAGATCTTGGAAGAAACAGGTTTGCGGGCACTGAGCATAGTAGCCACCACCCCGGAAGAAAAACCTTTCTTCTTCAATATTGAGAATTCAACTTCCAAGCCGTCAAAGTTAGCCAGTGAACATTCTCCTTCCACAGGTAACCCTGTAGAAGAAGATCCAGATGGCAAGGGAGCCATAATGGCTTCGCCACTGACAGATCCAAAAGCTCCAGAAACCAAGCCTGTCGAGGCCAGTACAAAGCAATCAGAATGACTGGACAATGCTCCAGTCTCAATTTCTGTTAACACCCTGTGCAACATGGGGAGGGGAAGGGAGGAAAGATGTAAGCCAGAGGAAATAACCAAGCAACGGACATGGCATCCACCGCTAGAGCTAGTGGATCCCTCGAGCAAGAGCAGAACATCGGAACCTTCCGGTTATGTCTTGTCGCCATCAGGTCGATGTAAGGAAGACCCCACTTCTGAACAATGAGGATGAACACCTCTGAGTACAGCTCCCACTCTCAGCTGTCCACTGTGTGTCAACTGAGGATGTCCGCCATGATGTTGTCTACGCCAGGAATGTGCACTGTGGATATGGCAGGAACGTGTTCTTCTGTCCAGGCTCGGGAAGACCAGACGCTGGGATGGGACAAGATCTGACTTGTCCATGTTGATGATCCACCCTTGATGGGTGAGAGTGTGAATTCATTCCAGAACCTGCTGATGAAGAAGTTCCACAGAGGGGGCTTTCAGAAGCAGGTCGTCCATATACGGAGTAACTCTGATGCTGTCCCAGTGGAGGATGGACACTAAGGCTCCCAGGACACGGTTGAGAACTTGAGGAGCTGTAGTCAGACCAAAGGGAAGAGCTGAAAACTGAAAATGCCCTCAGTCGCAGGCAAATCTGAGATACCACCAGCTCTCTGGATGAATAGCGATGTGTAAATATGCTTCCTGAAGATCCAGAGATGCAAGGAATTTCCCCGGGGACATAGCAGCAATCACTGTCTGTAGAGACTCCCGGTGATAATGGGTCCAGATCACAAAGGAATTGAGATCCTTTAAATCCAAAATGGGGCGACTACCGCCGTCCTTTTTGGAGACCACAAAGAGGTTTGAGTAAAAACTGATACCTTTGTCCTGAACTGGAACCGGCTCTAGAACATCCTTGTCCAGAACAGCCTGAATAGTGCCACTGAACAGCTGGCGTTTCTCCACGCCCTGAGGTGTATGAGAAGGAAAGAAGCAAAAGGGAGGAAGAGAGACAAAAGGGATCCTGTACCCTTCCGCCACCACCTGTAAAACACACGGGTCCACCACCGAATCCTCCCAGATGCTGTGGTAGTGACGCAGACGACCACCCACAGCAGAGTGGGGACCTGGGTTCGGTGAGTCATGCCGAAGAAGGCTTGGAAGCCTTGGGCTTGAAGGAGACCTTGGGCTTCCTTTGATGTTTGGGCTTGGAGGAGGCACGCGGAGCTGAGGGAACCATCTGGTTTGTCGGACGTGTCTCAGTCTGAAAAGAACGAAAATACTGATTATGCTTAAGCGGCATTTTCTTCCTGGGGACCAAGGGTAGAAGTGTACTCTTACCCCCTGTGGCCTTACCGATCCGATCTTTATGATCTGGCCCAAACAAAGAAGAACCTTGAAAAGGTAAGGAGAGCAATGCTTTCTTGGAAGCAGTGTCAGCAGACCAGATCTTGAGCTAAAAACCCCGTCTGGAAACCACAGACATGGTGGAAGCCCTGGCAACCAAACGGATGGCATCAAATAAGGCAGCAGAAACAGTGCTGTGCTTCAGAAATGTTGGCAAGAAGGTGCAACATATCCAAAGTAGAAGCACCCTGACACACAGCCAAGGTGAGCTGTTCAGTCCAGACCGAAATGGCCCGGTTCACCCAAACTGCAGTGAATGCTGGACGCATGACAGTACCAGCAGTGGTAAAAATGGACTTGAGGGAGACCTCAAGTTTCTTGTCAGTCCAGTCCTTCAGAGTGGACACATCAGAGACTGGCAAGGCAGTGGACTTAGATAGCTTGGAGATAGGAGCATCCACTTTGGGAGGATGAACCCACTGAGCAAGCACTGGCTCAGAGAAGGGATAAAGGTTGGCAAATTTCTTGGACACAGAAGGATTCTTGTCCAGAGATTTGCACTCTTCAGACACAAGTCGGTCAAGAGTGGGGTTAGGTGGAAAGCAAGTAAGGGGCTTTTTAGGCTCCTGAAACACATCAGAGGGATCAGAACGAACCTCCTGAACTAAGGGAATGTTAAGGGTATGCAAAACAACCCTGATCAGGCCCTCAGACAAGGGCTCAGAATCAGCCTCAAAAGGATCCCCAAAAAACTGAGAGGAACCCACAGCAGAACAATCCTCAACATCTGAATCCACCACCAGTTTCTCCTCAGTGAAATCTGCTACGTCAGGTACTCTCTGAGGTTTTGGCAGGGAAGACTTGACGGAGGAGGGGGTCTGCCAAGACCCCCTGTAACTAGGATGGAAAGAGTTTCAATGTAGACCTAAGGTCCCTGGTAGCAGCCTTGAACTCTTGCACCCAAACGGGCTCTAATGCATGGCTGGAGGTCCCTGGTAGACTCTCAGGGACATCAGAACATGCTGGGCATAAATAACCCGAGAATTCTCTAGGGAACCCTGAATGACAGGAAGAGCAATGCGCAATATGGGATACAGAGACCCCAGCATACTTAGTCTTAGGTCTGGCCTCAAGCTCCAACGGTGTAGACATTCTCACAGTGTCAAATAACCTTATAATAAAAAAAATCACCCAAGTACAGTGTGTAGGATTAAAGTTTCACCCCAGAAATCGCTAAACTAGACTTATCTGGCAGGCGATGGGTTAATCAGCAGAGAAGAGAAGGAGAGTCCAAGCCCTGCATAGGATAGTCGTTCTGGAAATGGCACAAAATGGCTGCCGCGGCAGGAGCCAATCAGAAACGAGCGTGCAAAGCAAGCGCTCATGGGAAATGTAGTTTTCCCAGAAAAAGTACCCAAACAGTGCCCAAAGCCCCCTGAGCCCCCCAACACACTGGAAACATGAACTGGATGATAGAGCATGGGCAGGCAATTAAAATGAGCCATCTCTGAAGTCGCTAGGTTAAGCGATTGCAGAGATATGTCCCTAACTGTACAGTCCCATAGGAGTGAATTGACCAATGGAACCTATGCGGTAAAGCGTGCCAAGTCAAATTTTACCAAATTTATTGTCAATAATAGTTTATTAAATTTTTTAGGATACAAAGATACAGAAATACAAAAATAGAGGGAGAAACCCCCAGGTAGGGGAAAGGGTCAGGGAAGGGTACAGAAGTGAAACAGAGATAAAAGGGGGGGGGGGGGAGAGGGAATCAACGATCACATAAAAAGCAATAGATAATGCCACGATCATTGAATATACAAACAGAAATAGGCAGTGCAATATAATATGGCTAAACATATAATAATGTCATACTTCATTCCAAAACAGAGAAGATAGCGATCATATGGGATCTCACATCTCAAATAACCAGGCAACTCAATATACCCATTGCTCCCTATCTTCGAATACTCTCACCAGTTTAGTAACATCATTATTGGTAAGTGTGCCTAGTGCTGCAAAATGCTGGTGTCTAATATAGTGATCAAATTCTCCATATAAATCTGCAATTTCCCCCTCATGGTTCATCAGGATCGTCTCTCGACGTAGCATAATGTAGCTAATTAACAGACAAGAACATATCTCCAAAATGTGATCGCGGGAAGTCGAAGAGGCCCGTCCCCCAGAGCACCCCACCTCATCAAGGGAGGGCGCACGAGGGGGGGGTCCCCCCCCCCCCAAGTCCCCCCCCCCGCACCCCCAACCCAGAAACATGCAAATCAACAAATTCCCAACTCCCCTCAAAGACAAGAGAACGGAAAGTTGCTGAATGAGATTGAGAAAGTAAAGGTAAAAAAGAATAAAGTAGCAGAATGAGAGAAAAAAAAACAAAAAACTTAAGACGTGAAGGACACAAAGTCGGCACTCTCCAGGAACAGCAGCCAGCCCAACCACACTCCAGTATATTTATTGACCTCCTCCGGAGTAGAGGAGGCCAATTCAGCCATCACACGGAGCTCTTCAACCCGCTCCACCCAGACCAAAAGACTAGGAGGTGACGGGCGTTTCCAATACAATGAAATCAAACTATTAGCTGCCACCAACAGCTGAGGGACCAATGTTTTCCTGTATCTGGAAGGACTCATGGAAGTGTGATGAAGAAGAAGGTGTTCTGGTCTAAACTCCGGGGGTTGATCCGTCAGTCGTCTAATAACTGTATAGATTGCACTCCAGAAAGGGGCTATAAGGGGGCAATCCCACCAAATGTGCAACAAGCTGCCCGGTGCCCCACCGCACCGCCAGCAGAGACCATCATGTGAGGAGGAAAATTTTTGTAGGCGTAGAGGGGTAAGATACCATCTAGATAGCAATTTGTAGGCCGATTCCTGGTATCTAGAGGAGACCGAAACATGGTGAGTTAGGTACATTATCTGTTCCCATTGACGCGGGGTAAGAGTAATTCCCAAGTCAACCTCCCACTTCTCAACAAATGAGGGGAGCGAACTCCGAGCACTAAGCAGTAGAAGGGAGTATATGCGAGCAAGTCCATGCCTAGGGAGATTCGAACAAGAACATTCTGCCTCAAATGGTGTAAGCGGTCGATGAAGCACATGCTGTGGTACCAGAGAAGAAATGTAATGCTTCAGGTGATGATATCGATAGGAGTCCAAAAAAGTAGGACACACGTCCCCAAGTAGCCGGTTCAGCGGAAGTAGACTGCCCGCCTCCACCACCCGAAACACATGTCGGAAAGGCAAATCCGTCGGCGGAAACACGCGGCTCCCCGAAATACCCGCCAGAAAATCAGGGTTATGAACCAAAGGCGTCATCGGAGAGGGGAAGGTGGTTAGAGAGTGTTTTACTGCGAGAGAAGACCAGATGGTCAGAGTTGCCGATAGAAAGGGGCAACGTCGAAGAACTGGGTCTCTTTTATCAGTGGGTAACCACATAGCAGTCCTAATCTTCCCCCCTGTCCTGAATGAGTCAACATCCACCCACTGCTTACCAACATCAGGCACCGACCATTCCACAATCCGGAGTGCATGACATGCCTGATAATAAAGTTTAAAATCGGGTAAGGCCAAACCTCCCTTCTGCTTAGGCATAGGGAGTTGGCACAAGCTCTGTCGCGGCTTCCCATGTCGCCAAACATATCGCACAATGGCCGATCTAAGGGACGAGAAAAAGCTGCGCGGCAGCAAGATCGGCAAGGTTTGGAACAGGTATAGAAAACGAGGTAGGATATTCATCTTAAGGACATTAATACGTCCCCCCCAAGTAATGTGTGGAAAAGCCCAGGCATTCAAGTCCGAGCACACTCTAGACAACAGAGGTAGGAAGTTGGACCGATATAGGTCACCAGGGTTCGAAGTAAGTCGCACCCCCAGATACCTAAGACTATGTACACACCACTTGTACGGAAACGAGGTTCGCAAAGAACTCTGGACCAGCTGCGGAACAGCTACATTAAGTATTTCAGACTTAGCCATGTTGATCTTCAAATTAGAAAGAGGGCCATAAATTGCAAATTCCCTTTGTAGAGGTGGTAGGGACAAAAGAGGGCAGGTGACTAAAAACAATAAGTCATCTGCGAATGCTGCCACTTTATAACTGGAAGACCCTAAACAAAGTCCCTGAATATCAGAATTACCACGGACGGCATTCAGGAATGGTTCAAGAGATAATACAAACAGGATAGGCGACAAAGGGCAGCCCTGTCGAGTTCCATTACTGATAGAAAAAGGCCGCGAAAGTAAACCATTAACCCTCACACATGCCGAAGGTCCTGTGTACAAAGCTGTAATCCAAGTGCACATGTTAGGGCCCAGGCCAACATGTGCTAGCGTGGACATCAAAAAGGTCCAATCAACTCTGTCGAAAGCCTTTTCGGCATCTGTAGACAGGAGTAAGAGATCCAAACCCCGAGTCCGTGCGTATTCCATAAGACCAAGCACCTTAACAGTGTTGTCACGAGCCTCACGACCCGGGACAAAACCCGACTGGTCCGGGTGGATAAGACCTGGTAAGAACGGTGCCAACCGAAGAGCCAACATCTTAGCCATGAGCTTCACATTGGTATTAAGAAGCGAGATAGGCCGATAGTTAGAGCAAAGATCCCTATCCCTACCTTCTTTGGGAATCACTGTAATGGTTGCCTGTAGAGTTTGAACAGGTAGACTAGACCCCTGAAGTAGGGAATTAAACATATCAAGTAAATGTTGCCACAGTTCCCCGGGGAAAGTCTTATAGTATTTCAAGGTGAGTCCGTCTGGACCCGGCGCTTTACCCGTTTGAGAAGATTTGATTGCCGTCGTTAGCTCTGCCATGGCAAATGGTACCTCCAGGGAGGCTGTCTCGGAGGGAGATAATTTAAGATGCATATGTTGCGAGAGATAGTGTCTAATCAATTGCGGTCTGTCCGACCCGCCTGGAAGCTGACTAGTTTGATCAAGATTATACAGATCGTTGTAATAGTTCCGAAAGGCTTCAGCAATGTCCAAAGGTAGTCTCACCAGCTCATGATGTTTATTTCGAATCCTAGGGACGTGGCAAGTCTGTGATTGTTTACGTAGCATACGGGCCAAGAACTTCCCACATTTATTGCTATTTTCGAAGAAAAACTTCCTCGATCTCTGGTAGACCCAGCGATTCTTAGCCGTGAGCAAGTCTGCAAGTTGTCCCCTCTTCAACAAAAGAGATTGATAGTCAGAATGGTCAAGGGAGCTTTTATGAATGGTCTCCAAGTGCAGGATTTCGGATGTGAGAGCGTCAAGTCGGGAAGAGTGGACCCGTTTCCTCGCAGAACCCTGTGCTATGAAGTGCCCCCGTATAACACTCTTGTGAGCCTCCCATACCACTGGCAGGGGAATATCTGACGTCAAATTTTCTTGGAAGTAGTTAGCGAGAACCTTCGCCGACTCAGAGGCGAGCATCGGGTCAAGCAATAGAGACTCATTAAGTCTCCACATTCCCCTGGAAGGGAGAAACAAGGGAGAGGTCAACCTCATCAAAAATGGTGAGTGATCTGACCACGTCATTGGTTCTACAGAAACTGAAAGCAAGGAGTCCAAGTCCCTATGAGTGATAAAAAAAATAGTCAAGTCTAGAGTATGAATTATGAGGAGTGGAATAGTAGGTATAATCACGCACCGTCGAATACAGAGTTCTCCAGCAATCCATCAGCTGGTGCCTGGCTAGGGCGGCTCTCATCCGCCGCAGCAAGCAATCGGGAACACTGGAAGCAGATCTAGAGGAATCCAAGGTAGGATCCAAGGCAATATTGAAATCACCTCCCAAGATCAGCACACCCTCCCTAAACCTCTCCAATTTCAATAGGACTCGAGAAAGAAAGACCGACTGACGGACGTTTGGAAAATATACATTAGCTATAGTGTAAAATTTCTCCAAGAGTTTTCCCTTCACGAAGAGAAAGCGACCCTCATCATCAGAGAGAATCTCCACCTCAGTGAAAGGCGTGTGTCTAGAAAACAAAACCGCTACCCCCCTAGATTTCGACCCAGTAAAGTTACTGTAGAACGCTTGGGGATAGTATTTTTTAGTCAAGGAAGGCGGCCTATGAGCCACAAAATGGGTTTCTTGAATCAACGCTACGGACACATGTTTCGACCGAAGGTCCCTCAGCAAATTGGTGCGCTTTTCAGGAACGTTGAGGCCCCTGGCATTTAGCGAATATAACGTGATAGGGGCCGGGGAGGAAGCCATCCCTAGAGCTAGCGCCAATAGAAAGGAGAAAAGAGGTAAGAACAAGAAAGTGACAAAGAAGAACAGGGAGAGAAAGAGAAAGACAGAAACAAAAAGAAAAAGGAGATTAGTCTAGAGAAGTCTCAGACTATCAACTAATCCCTAAACTTAGTGGAAAACCGTGTCGCGTACAGTAGACTTGCGAGAAAGGCAAGCCACCGTACGAGAGATGGAAGAGACACTACTATTCCTAGGGGAACAGTGAACAGCAGTGCGGCAAATTACACAAATGTATAAACACAGAAAATATAGACCTACGTGACTCCGTCGGGAAGCCACTAAAACTATACAGTGATGTGTAAAATATAAAAAAAGACAAGAAATCCAAAAAATCTAACCGCGCCAGTAACCCAAAACCTGTGATGAGTAAACAGGCAGCAACTATAAACCCTCAATGGGTCCGCAGGACCATGACATCTCTCCGCCCCCCACACCCGGGTCCGGAACACGTGCCCCCAGGGCAGAAGGCTCACTGCCCGCTACCCGAGGCCATGCCCCCCGAACCATACGGTGCAAGCGGCTCCCAGCACCACAAATCCTCCAGCCAGCGATCAACAACCGACAGCTAGAGGATCACCCAGGTCCCATTTAAACTGCAGGTCCCCACATCACCCCGACCGGCCCAGCGACACAACACCGGGGCGGCCGGGGGGAGGCGAGCACCCAACTCCCTCCCCACCGCTAAGGACCCTAGGGTCCACAGTAACAGAGGTCCCCAGCAGGTACAACACAAGCCCAATCCCATCGCCCCCAAGCTCCACAGTGCCCAGCAGAGAAAGGAAGGCCCCCAGTCCCTCAAGGGAGGGGGGGCCAACCAGAGTCCACACCCCTCCTGTCCACTAAAGCAAGGCCCCAGGGAGCATCCCATCAACCCCAGATCCCTGCAAGGAGGCCAGGGGAGCAAGGCACCCAACGGCCCCGAATCTCGGGGCCCCCGAGGCCCGCCCCCACCCCACAGGGAGTTGAGCAACGGAGCGCAGACCAGGGCCACCCCTCCCCCACCACACACCACGGCCCAAAGCAATCGTATCGGCGCCACCCCAGCCGAGCCCGCCCGCCCCCGAGAGGCCACCGAGACCGGCAGGGGAGACACCGAGCACGAGCACCAGCACGGCACAGAGGGACAAGGCCGCTCAAACCCACCCAGCGTAAAAGTAAAACTAGCGCCATTGTCCCCCAGCGCCCCCCAACCCTCAACCATATAACATAATCCAAAGGGAGTACCCACAGCCCATGTATAGGGATGCGTCAGCCCATCCGCCCCCAGGAAACCGTCAGGACCCCCAGGGGCAGGCAGGACGAGGCTCCCCAGTCATAGAGCACAGTAATGTCCCATAAGTCCCTGTAAGTGAGAAGCAAAAAGAAAAAGTCTCCGGAGTCCAACAGGGGAGTCAGCAACAGCTAGTGAGGGAGCGGTCAAGACAGGGTAGACCCGCAGGCCCCCGAGGCCCAGAGTCCCACAGGGCACCGGCCCCCACGCGGCCCCGCAATGGAAGGCCACGCGTGACCGGCAACACCCCAGCGGGGCTCCAGCATCAAGGAGGCCCACCATCAGCCGCCCCGCCGCATCAGTCACTCCTCAGGAGTCCAGGCTCTATCCTGTCGGGCCGGCGGGCCCCCCTCCGATCTTCCCCTCATGCTCGCAGAACTGCCACTCCTCTGCTGTCGCGACTGGGAGAAGGAGCCAGGGTCCTCCCAATCCGGTAGGGAAAGGTCAGAGAGGCCCACCCGCCTTAAAAATCCGGGTACATCAGCATGAGATCGAAGGGTGTGTGAGGTAGTTCCAATCCGGGCCACTAGGCTGAAAGGGAAGCCCCATCTATATGGAATGTCCCGGGTAGCCAGTGCCCGCGTCAGGGGCTGGAGGGCTCTACGTTTCTGGAGCGTGATCCAAGAGAGATCCTGAAACAGGGCTACTTCGCAATCCTGGAAGGGCCAGAAGCGCCGAGTCCGTGCCTTGGCCATAATTTCCTCCTTCAGTCGGTAGCTGGTCAGGCAGCAGATCACGTCACAAGGAGGTCCCTCAGCCGGGCCTCTTTGTCTAAGCGCCCTGTGAGCTCGCTCCAAACCCACAGGAGACTCCGCAGGGCGGTTAAGTATACTATTGAAAAGTGCCGTGAGGGCGTGAAACAGGTCTCCCGACAACTCTTCAGCCAGGCCTCGCACTCTTATATTGTTGCGTCTGCCCCTATTCTCGAGGTCTTCCAGCATACGGCGTAAGTCAGTGATCTGATCAAGGTGTAGTCGGGAAGAGGTCGACAAGGATCTCACATCATCCTCCACATGCGAGGTGCGTTGTTCCACCGCCACCACCCTTGAGTCCAGGGCCTCCAGGCCCGATTTAAGGCCAGCAATGCCGTCTCTCACCTCCCGCACACTCAACTTAATGTCAGAGGCCAGGGTCTGGAAGTCCTCCTTAGAAGGGATAGTGCGAAGTATCGCCAGCCACTCCGCAGGCATACTCTGGGCCGAAGTCCCAGTAGAACTGGGCGGGAGGGAGGTAGCAGAGTCCTCAGAGGATGCTGAAGGGGTCGGCGACGCCGCCATATTGGATTCCTCGGCTCCAACAACTGAGCTCGATTGGGGCGTAAAATATTCCCTCAGAGATGCCTCTTTCGGTTTACTCCCAGTCCTGGGTGTCTGAGGGTCACCAGGGTGTCGTTTATTCCGACCCATAGCGAAATAGAGAGCCTTTCTATGTAGCGTAGTAGGGTCACCAGCGCGGAGCAAAATACTTAAGCGGCCATCTTGCCTCACAGCCAGCCACGCCCCCCCAAATTTTACCAAATTTAAACCATAAAATAAAAATGCATGAAACATCACTAGAACATGTTAGCAGACCCAAAAAACACTTAACCAGTAGGAAAAGTGTCAGAAAACACATAAACCTGCTCCAAAACACCCAACAGACATACAGATAGACTCAATGAGTGCAGGAGCGTGCAATAGGAACTCCAAAGGTGAACCCCTGTGCGGAGGGGCACTGTGGGACATGTGGACCTGCAGCACTCAAAGGGTTGCTCACTTTTCCTGCAGATCTTCTGTCTTCAGATTACCATGTTTTAAGAAGAAGCCTCAGTGGGCAACTCCTTAGGAAAGAACTTGTATCCAAGATTTTCCCCCCAGGGCACAAAGTCCACAAAAAGCACTTGGTTACTGAGCTAGCCACATCTAAGGGCACGGTCAGTTATGGTAATCCGCCTAATGGTGGTATTCCATTTCTAACAGAAAAATAAAAAAACTTCTAAAACTATAGCAGAACTGTTCTCTTGCCTGTGTCTTCACCAAGGAACAAACATTCAAGTCACAAATACGATTAAGCCCCATCCAACAAATAAGCCCCACCCCTTTATGATATGAATTGTGTCACTGACATCCTCTGTTTGGCAGCACATGAGCCCTCTCCAGGGGCTCAGGATAAGCAAGTTTCCAGTTATGATCATCTGTATTGTATTTATTTTGTAATGTATTTTGTAGAAACCAATTAATTCTATTTCTTACATAGGCACCCCACCAAACGTCACAGACATCAAGAGCTGAAACATGGCAGACTGTGCGGTTCATGATAATTCTTTGAAGTGGCCTCTTGCAAACTTCCAACAGTGGTCACTTTTTGACAGTATGAATACTGTTATATATATTGCATAGCCATGTTTGGTACCGAAACAAAGTCTTGCAAAGTTCTTCCCCAATTTCTGAATAACAAAGCCAAACTGGGTTTGTTTACATACGGAAAAGATGTCTAAAGGGCGATATAATTACCATTTACACATATTCAAGGTCAATACAAAGGACTATCCAATTAATTATTTAAAGAGTAACTATCATGCATATAACACTGCCACCCAATATATTTGTAACCTAGCAATCTGCAAATTCTTACTGTCTTTAAACTCAGTAAGTCAGCGTTATTGCTGAAAAACCACTTCTTCAGCAGGAACCAGAGGACACACAGTGCAGACATCTTAGAGGAAATGTACCTCTGAGTCTGTGCGGTCTGTCCCGTTCACTGCCAGCATTGGTGGTGACGTATGTTGGTTACCTTAAGGAAACGGAAGCTCCTGACCACGCAGGTGCACAGAGCTTCCCTTGTAAGCTCTGTGCAGCCCAATGCCTTGGAACGAAGTGATTTTTCAGCAATAACTGGACTTTAAAATGTTCCATCTCTCAAACCGTATAGGTTTGAGAGATAGGACTTGCACCGATCGATTTGATTTTGCATTATCTACAATATTACTTTTTACTCATTTAAGCAATTACTATCCCTTTAAGGAGATTCCAGTGGGAGGCGTTTAGGAATCTGAAGTCCTACAACTTGGAAGTTCCACAGATTGCTATGGAGAGCCTTTCAACCCAGATTTCCCCGGAGGGGAAGCAGGTCATGGGGAGGGTGGAGCCAGATGTGGATGTTGGGTATTAGGGGAGGAGTAAAGTGCAGAGGTTTATATGTGGCTGAGGCAGGAAGCAGACTGACATTCAGCTAAGAAGGGAACAAAGAGAAGCATCCCTCCCTCCTATTATTTTATGTTTTGGTTGGGTTTGTCACAGCAGAGCGGTTAGTCCTTGCCTGGTTTTCAGACATCGATAACTGGTGTGTTAAAGTTATTTGGATTTTTTCCTGTGGCAGGAGCCATTTAGAAGTTATGCACCTGTAAGGGATGTTTTTTTTTTTTTTTTGGTGATCTCCTCACGGCTAGTTGGGGGTTAATGCTCTGCAGTTGTGGCTAGCAACAGCAGAGGGGCAGGCAATGCCAGCTTATGTAGTGTTTATGAGAGACAGGTAGTGCCATCTCCAATATTCAGTGTTATATAACCAAGCACATATGCATGCATAGTGTTAGACATACCTTGCATACCTATAAGGGCGTAGTCTGTATTTTACCCTTTACTCAACACAGCTTTGCTTAGAGCCATTTGGGACGTCAGGTCTGTCTGTTCACCTGTGTAACAATACTACGGAGTTTTGTGTGGAGGGCTCTCCCACACTGATGTATAGCTCCAGTAGCTAAGTACCTTTAAGTTTTTCCTTTTATATCCCGGAGTGGTATGTCTATCATACTGATATTAACTCTGGCAAAAGTGAAATATCTTTTAAGTTCTCTTTATAACAGCACCGGATTTAGGTTGCGTGGTGGGGGGTGACGTTACCCATTGAAGCAAAGATATCTGGCCAATGGGGTCATTTCTTTGGAGTCAGATGAGTAAAACAAGGGCACTCCCACTCCTGAGAGGTGTTTTATTCAAAAAGTTATTGCAGCTCAAAGTTTAATTTTTTAGGTGTAGTATCCCAATGGCCTGAAATGTTACAGTGGCGTTGTTTCTACACCAACCTGTGGACGACTCTTTCAGTTGACCAGAAATCTCCATAGGATGTTTGAGTGCCAGATGGGGTACTGAACGCATTTGCAATGCATTCTGTACCCCTCTGGCACTCAAAAGGTTAAAGCAGAACTACCACCCGACACAATCTTTAGCTTCACTAAGTCCCCATCTGGCGATTAGCTGCTTAGTAGCACTAGTCGCCAGAATAATTACCTTATTTAATAGATTTCTGCTCTCCATGGGTGACAGGCAGGACGGAGCGTGGATATCTTGCCATTGTGATGTCCACACGCCTGCGCTGTCAGTCCCAGCCGGGTCCAGGAGGAGTTGCTAGGAGCCATTTGGCTCCGGTTGGGACTGACAGCGCAGGCGTGTGGACATCACATTGGCAAGATGTCCGCGCTCCGTCCTGCCTGTCAGCTAAAGAAGAGAGCAGAAATCTATTAAATAAGGTAATTAGTCTGGCGACTAGAGCTACTAAGCAGCTAGTCACCAGATGGGGACTTAGTGAAGCTAAAGATTGTGTCGGGTGGTAGTTCCGCTTTAAATATATATAGCTGTTTTCCCCCAGCTATGTGTCAGTGTTTATTTGGGAGGATTATATCCTTTACCTGTGACAATACCCTAGCAGTCTATGGGGCTACTTGTGCAATTTGGTGAGGCTGGTGGTGATGACAGATTTCCTGCATTCCAACATCTCAGTCTATCGTTTGACTTTCATCAGGGACCTGATGAAAGTCAAACGATAGACAGAAATGTTGGATTTTTACGGATTGCATTAAAAGCTAAGTTTTATATTTATTCATGGAGTGTGCCCAACTCGGTTATCTTAACATGTACATTATATATGAGTTGGAGGCTCATCAGTGAAAATTATTAAATTTATAGTGTGTGCAGCAATTTCAAATTGAAACTACACAATGCATTCCAAGCCTAATTGCCACTAGGCAGTTCTCTGTACCCTTAGAAGCAGACATTATAATTGCCCTTTGAAATTCTGAGCTTTGTCTTTGAAACAGCAGTGGGTTAGCACTGCAAAACACATTAGACTTGTATTTATTTTATTACCATATATATGGTTTAGCTATCGAGTCTTATTTTATGAACTTTATATTACTGTTAAAAAAGTAGTTATTGTATTTAGATCCAGAGCTATTTCTTTTCAGCCCCTTGGTTCGTATTTTATTTTATCCACTATACATTCTTATTCCTTTACAACCATTTGCCAGTTTGGAGAGTTAGCTGTCAATGAGAGTGCTGAGACGTTGATCTGGATACAACAGAACAGGTGAAGTTACCAGTATGGAGAAGGGTGATTACCGCCACCTGCTGGTTGTGTCAGATGTATTTCTGACCCTCATATTCGAGAGTATGTATGTATGTATATCTTTATTTATATGGCGCCACACAGTGTACGCAGCGCCTTACAATAGGCATATGTTACAATAAATAAGTGGTGATGAAATAAGTGCGACATTCATAGAAACAATGGGAGAGAGGTCCCTGCCACAAGGAGCTTACAGTCCCATATTATTAATTTTATATGTTTTCTCCATCAGGTATTCACACTATTGGGTGCCCTGTGTCTTACTTTTTTCACATTTCTACATGCTCATATCTGAGGAATTGCGTTATGTGTAATGGTGGCTAAGTGAGCTCATATTGCTAGAATGTTTCCAAAAAAGGAATTGCTCTTCCAAAGCTTCTTAAAGGAGCAGTAAACTTTTTTTTATGAAAAAAATATATATTGTAGGGATTTTCCTATTGAGTAAAATAAGGGTACTCCCACTACCGAGAGATTTATATTCCCAGAGTTATTACAGTTTAAACCCATGTTTTTTTTTACGTTAGCAGTGCCCTCTAGTGGTCAAATTCTAATTAGTTTTCCTGTTAGATTCTAATGGAGAAGAAAGTCAGAAAAGTCAGAGACGTACAGTTCTCCATAGAATGTGATAGAAACTGCCTGTCACTTCCTGTCAGTTAGAACGATCAGGAAGTAAACACAGTAAATTCACTTCCCGTCAGTTAGAACTATCAGGAAGTAAACACAGTAAATTCACTTCCTGATTATTTAAACTGCTACACATTTTTAATAAAACACTTGACAGCGGTGGGAGTGACCTTGTTTTATTCAGCAGGAAATGCTCTGTAAAATGTGTGTTTTCATAAAAAAAAAAAGTTTACTTCTCCTTTAATGTATACAAATGTCCATATATGACCAGACTAGTTACAAAGCCCGTATACAAGGGGTGATCCGGAGCGGGGAGCTCCAGATGGCTCACAGCCTGTCTGTGCTCCCGGCTCTGGGGCAGCAGCAGAGGCGCTGGGTGACAGTTTGTCACCCAGCCGCTGCCATTGCTGCCCCGGAGCCGGAAGAACAGACAGGCTGTCAGCCTTCCTGAGCGCTCCAGGTCAGCCCGTTCTGCATGTCCCCACTGCGCATGTGCAGTTACCCACACAGTAAGCGATGCATTCTAGGACTTTATGTTGTAGGATATATGGATAGGAGTGACCAGCATGCAATCCTCTGTGTGGAAACAGTATAAAGGATTCACCATTTTGTCCTAATACTTTGTATCCTGATGCCAGTCTACATTAAAACAACGCAGCTATGATAATAGACCGAGAGAAGCTGTAAACTGCCACACATCACAGTATTATAACCTCAATTTAAAAGAAAGAAGTGTCCTGGATTTATTAGAAGAAAAGCATTTCTATCAATATTTAGGCTCTTTCCCCAAGTTAGCCAACTTAGAACACCAAGATTCACAATTTTTTTAAAGGGATAGTATCAGATAATGTGGAAAAAAATATTTAGAATGCAAAATACCCACTACTGAGAGATGTTTTATTCAAAAATTATTGCATCTTAAACTTTGCATTGTTGCTATAGCAACCTATGGAGGGTTACAGTCAGTGACAGAAGCAGTCCACAGAGTGCTGCAGCGACAGCATCAGGTTGAACCCTTTAAAGGGATAGTAATGTTTCATAATAAAAGCAGCTCTAATTAATCATCATAGTATTTGGACTTTGGTTCTTTCAATACTGTCAGAGTTGTAGTTCAAGAGTAATTGAATGATAAAGTATCCCCCTCCCGCCCCTTTTATTCATGTAACACTGCTCAGCCAAAGCAGAAGGGAGGTGCCCAGGTAGATTTCAGAGGGGGACAATCTTCAATTAAGATAAGGGAAAAACCTGAAAAACTTGTCAACAGGGCAGGGCTTTCATTGTTCTCATAGGAAGCAGATTGTCCCCTGCTGTTATCTGTCTGGTCTATGGACTGGATTCCACATCTGAGTAGAGATGGCTTACACTAGGTAAAAGGGGCGGGAGGGGAAACTTTGCTTGTGAATATCTCTCAAACCATAAAGGTTTGAGAGATAAGACGTATATTATTCTTCCATGTTTTTTTAATGCCTACAAAATAAAATAAAGATAAAACAAAGTATTACTATCCCTTTCAGTGACAGAGGGTATGGAATGCATTACATAGCAAGCTGCTTTAACTTTTGAATAAAGCATCTCTCACCAGTGAGAGCACCCCATGATTAACCTTGCAGTATATATTTTTCCCATATTACACAAACCTATATTTTTGATAAAAAAAGCCTGCTGACTATGGTACCCTGCATACCGGGTATTGGGCCATAACACTGACCAAAGCATTTCTGCTCTTGCTTCCTCCTCTATAGGACACTATCATTAGTTTCATGTTTTGAGTGTCATTGTGGCGTGCAACTCATTACCATACCTGGGAACTTTCATTTATGAGTCCCCTGGGGACTCCTCTGATGCTGCTGGGGAGTAGAATTGTCACAAATCGCTGCAAAAATGGGTCGAGGTTTACCTGCGACAGGGGGGCGGAGCTTTCTGGGGCATCACACAAGTGGGCTGGAAGTGGGAGGAACTGGGTGGGAAAGGAGGAAAAGGGGGAGGAACTGGGTGGGAAGGAGAAAAAGGGGGAAGAACTAGGTGCGAAGGAGGAAAATGGGGAAGAACTGGGTGCGAAGGAGGAAAAGGGGGAGGAACTGGGTGGGAAGGAGGAAAAGGGGAAGGAACTGGGTGGGAAGGAGGAAAAGGGGGAAGAACTGTGTGTGAAGGAGGAAAAGGGGGAAGAACTGGGTGCGAAGGAGGAAAATGGGGAAGAACTGGGTGGGAAAGGAGGAAAAGGGGGAAGAACTGGGTGTGAAGGAGGAAAAGGGGGAAGAACTGTGTGTGAAGGAGGAAAAGGGGGAAGAACTAGGTGCGAAGGAGGAAAATGGGGAAGAACTGGGTGCGAAGGAGGAAAATGGGGAAGAACTGGGTGGGAAAGGAGGAAAAGGGGGAAGAACTGGGTGTGAAGGAGGAAAAGGGGGAAGAACTGTGTGTGAAGGAGGAAAAGGGGGAAGAACTACGTGCGAAGGAGGAAAATGGGGAAGAACTGGGTGCGAAGGAGGAGAAGGGGGAAGAACTGGGTGTGTAGGAGGAAAAGGGGGAAGAACTGGGTGTGAAGGAGGAAAAGGGGGAGGAACTGGGTGTGAAGAAGCAGAAGTGGGCAGAGTTTTAAAGAAAACACCCCATATCAGCCTCCGCCCTGGAGACGCAGTAACGCACTCTCAAAATTGGAGTCTCCATGGCAAATCCGGAGAGGTCCCAGGCATGTGTCATTGCGCTGCACATTCCCACTGGCACACAAAGGGTTAAGAGAAAGATGCAAATGGCAGACTATTACTTTCAACTTCAGCGACAAAAGGCTGAGTTCAACTTCTATGAATAGATCCGACAATTGCTTTGTAGCCGCTAACCTTGTCAGCAAGTAATTAAATGGACAGATATTGATTCTGAAGCAATTTTAGGTCAGCGGTTTTGCCTCCCAGCTGACATATATATATCTTTAAAAGCAAAACATTCCCTTGAAGGTCAAAGGCGTAAATCTGTATTAATTCCCAGTCCCATTTGTAATATCCTGGATCCCAACTCTGTACTTGCATGGAGATGGGTTACACTATATTTCCACTTGTCTTCATTTACTGAATTTATAGGATATTCCCCCCCAAGGACATAATGGAGATATACTTTCCAACATAGACAGACTCTGGCAGGGAGCAATTACCAGAGTGAAGAAAAGGAAAACAAGATTGGAATGCTCCATTATAGTTTTGGCTCTGGACTTGTTTGAGAAGTAGTGAACTTTTAGTCAGGTCAGATAGTGGTAGTAGATTCCAGTTGAATTACATTAAGAATTATCTATGAAGTACCAGAATGTCAAAACAGATTTTTCCTCATCAAGTTTAAGGGCTGCAATTCTAGAGGAAGCCAATCAGATTTTAAAGGGATAGTAATACTTCGTTTTATCTTTATTTTATTTTGAAGGCATTAAAAAAAATACGAAGAACGATACAAGTCTCATCTCTCAAACCTTCATGGTTTGAGAGATATTCACAAGCAAAGTTTCCCTCCACTGACCAAAATGGTCAAGTCTGCCATCTAGCTGTAAGATATGGAATCCGGTCCGCAGATCAACCGCTGGCTCTTCAGAGGAGCCGAGATCGCAATATATAAAAATAAGTATATCACTGGAAGGGTCTAAAAAGTGTGCTTGCAAACTAGGCACACTTTGTAGACTATTCGAATGAAGTAGTTCTTATATCTCGCAATCTCGGCTCTGCTGTAGAGCCACTGCCTGTCCGCGGACCGGATTCCAAATCTGACAGCTAGATGGCAGACTTGGCCGTTTTGGTCAGTGAGGGGAAACTTTGCTTGTGAATATCTCTCAAACCTTCATGCTTTTTTAATCCCTACAAAATAAAATAAATATAAAATGAAGTATTACTATCCCCTAACCCCTTTCTCGATGAGAGCTGGCACTCCTGAGAACCGGCTGAATGGTTAGACAACCTGTTTTCTGTGGAAAACCTCCAAGCAGATCACTTACATACAGACAATAATCTCTGTGTGAGTTTTTAATGCCTCTTATGTACTGTCTAAAACTCTGTAGGTGCACAGGAGGCATTACAACTACTTACACAGAGACAAGTGTCTCTGCATGAGTGATACACTGGATAGGTTGTCTTGGCAACTGCTCAATGCAGGGGAAAAAGGCTGATGTCAGGGAAAGGAGAGAGATTTTTTTTTATGAAATAACTCAGAAACTAGTGAGTATTAAGCCTTTCAGTGTTTGTTGTGAAAATTTAAATTATTTTTAGAAGCTCTGCATCCCCTCCCAGTCCAGAACTACCATATATCTATAGTTTTATCTGTATGGAAAGACCCCAAATTATCAAAGGTGGAAAGTGTATTTTCAACTTTATGAACCAAGTATACATATTCCATAGTTACACAGTAAAACTACCCTAAAATAGCTCAATAACTACACTGAAGCATACATTACCTGAAAGAAGGCAACCTAGAGTAATGGAAAGAATGATGTGTGATGCATTGCTCCACAATGCATTGCCCACCCCACTGGTCCTTAAAGGATTAATAACTATATGGTGAACCATCATATTTATTGAGACTAGACGGGGTCCTAGTCAACTATGCTAAAATCCAGTAAGCTTTTCTGTAAGAGCCACCAGGCAATCTGCCCTTCTGGTCCTACAGTGACATTGAACTGATAGGCTATCACAATATGCCAGGGACAAATGTGAGTGTCTGTCCTTATTTATAATGGACAAGACTAAGGGTGCAAGATGCATTATCCACTTTTTGAATCTTATATGTGCCACAGGTAATCAAATAAAATGTGTTTTGAATTTCATTGTATAAGATTTCATAGGAAATTATCTGTGACATTTGTGGAAAATGTCCTAGAAGCACTGATCTGATTACAGCAACCACATTTGTCACTACAATTGTACAACCAAGTAGATTAACTCCTTTTAGTGACATCTAAGATAAATGAACCTTGATAGCTTGGGAGCTCTTCCTGATACAATCTGATATCCCTCCCTAATTGTCGGTAACAAACCATCAGCTTTAACAACAGGTAAATACATCTGTATGATACTTTAAATTTGAAGGGAAAAAAAGCCTAAATGTATTCTGTGCTGAATTTTAACAGATAACTAGGCTGTCTTTTTTCTTATCCACAAGTAGATCCTTGTGTCCCATGTTATAGCTATCTTATCAGACTGTGCTATTGTATACACTATCCTCATTCCCTTAGTTTATCTATTAAAAGAGGATTCTGTCAAAGAGTTTTCCTTTGGAGCATGAGGCTCCCTGGAGTGAACTCCTCTTAATTTCCACTTGTCAAACAGGCATAGTGGCATATGTGAAAAGCCCAACAGGACTACACAAGGCAGAAGCTTCTACAACCCACCTTGCAAGACAATGTGGAATGAAGGTATAGAATTAAAATCTATCAAGAGGTCTTCCCTTGCAAGAGATGCACTGAACCATGTTGCTAACAGACAACACGGGTACAGATTGGGGAGCCTGTTTGGACAAACCAGTGGTAGAAGATCAATGACCACGTGTCTTCAGCTTTCTCCCATCCAATGTGATGGAAGCATTGCTGGTCTTTTCCTCTGTACTTCAAGAAAAGTCCCTGAAATTGAGAAATGACATCATCAGGTCAGTACATCAAACAGCAATGAGAAACAATTTTCAGCTCATGAACAAGGTTCAACCAATTCCAATTTGGGAAGAATATTATTTAGAAATGCAGCAGTATATCTTCCAGGCATCTTAAACCCCCAATCAGATTATTGGAGTAGGAATCAGACTGCAAAATTTGTCTTCATCCAGGATTTTTTTTTTTTTTTTCAGTTGTGGTGATGTGTCCCCTTCCACAAAACAGATCTCATGGCCACGGCAGCAGATCACAAAGTCATAAGTCTTAGTCCAGAACTTTAGCTTACTGGTGGTTGCACTGGATGCCCTTTCCGAGACAGGGAACTTGTATCGGAGTTACAGTTATGGTCTACATTATTGGCACCTTTAAATATTTTGTATGTCATGTACAATATCTTCAGAGATAAATGGAAACGTACCTACTTTGTATTATCAGAATATTTTAATGGAATGTTCAAAGATATTCAACAAAAAAAGATGCCTTTTCAAATGAAATGTAGTGGTTTCATAGAAGAAATATAAAATATGACCTGGACAGCATTAAAGGCACCCTTACCAAACTTTTCTTGTAGCCGTCTAAGCCTCTTGCAGTTGTCTGCTGGCAGTTTCTCCCACTGTTCAATCGCAGTTTGTTCAAGTTCTTGGATTTTTGCAGGATTCCTTTTCCCAATGGCAGATTTCATCTCTTTCCAAAGGTTTTCAATTGGATTGATATCAGGACTTGTTGATGGTCAGTCTAAAACAGCTTATTTTTTTTTTCCATTTCAACCATTCTTTTGTGCTATTGGATGGGTGATTTGGATCATTGTCCTGCTGGAGGATCCATGATCTTTGATCCATACCTAGTTTTCTGACATTGAGTAGCAAATTTCACTGTAAAAAGCCTTGGTAAACATCTGATTTCATGATTCCTTTAATACACTCAAGGCTCCCAGTACCAGAGGCAGCAAAGCAGCCCCACAACATTATGGATTCATATTTAACTGTAGGTAGGGTGTGATTTTCTTAACAAGATTCATTTTGTCACCTATAAATATAATGCTTGACTGCACTGCTAAAGAGCTCTACTTTTGCTTCATCTGTCCATAGGACATTTTCCCAGAATGATTGTGGTTTCAGTAGCTAGGTTTTGGCAGGGATCATAGTAACATAGTAAATTAGGTTGACTAAAGACACAAGTCTATCAAGTTCAACCTTCTCCTCATACCCCAGTAACTGAGAATTTTATAGCTTTCCTGCTACCAATTAGTCTTTATCAGACCTTCCTGATCTGCCTACTGATAAACAGTTTAATTCTGTATGTTCCCTTTTGAAATAAATGTATCTAATCTTCTCTTAAATGTATCCATTGTATCTGCCATAACTACCTCCCTGGGCAATAAATTCCAGTCTTGCCTTTTTATGTTTTGCTTTCAGCAGTGGGGGTTGTCCATATCCTTCACCCATGAAGCCTTCTTATGTTTGGTGATAATAGTGTTTCTTATGCTCTCAGACAGCTCTCTTGTCTCATTGCGAAAAAGGAACAGGGAATAAAAGTGGCATTTTTAAGCATTAAAGCCATCATTGATTGGTTAATTCAAGCCATTTGAGCACTGACGATTTATCACAGGTGAATCTAATTTCAAAGCAATGACATTCTAGTTCTTTTCAAATAGATTAGAATTCTTCAAGAGGGTGGCAATAATCATGTCATGGCAAAATTTCCATTTTTTATACTTTTTTCTCATATTTATTTTTTTTAATTGTTATTGTTTTATCCTGTGCCGTTTTGTATCAAAGGTACGAGTGTATATAGACTAAAGCTGTTTCACAACACACATTTTTTTCATGAGATATTGTACATGATATACAAAATATTTGTCAATATTGTCAATAATGTTGACCATAACTGTTTTTTCTCCATGAAGACCATGGTTCCCTCTCCTGGTAGTAAAGATCTCCGTATGCAGGATACAATTTGTCATAAAAATATTCAGGACTTATCCTTCATGGAATGTTGTTTCATAAAAGGTGACTGTCAAGACAAGTTGTCTCTCCCATTCACCTATGACCCCTTCTCCTCATTGGTCTACACTCCTTTATCTACCTGCTCTGCCATCTAACCTGTGCTCGATCTTCGTGCCTCATGTCTTGACCTTGCTTCTTGTCTGTTGATCTGAGATTCTCATTCCTCTGACTTCGACCCGGCTTGTCTTCCGACCTTGCTTCAGTCTCATCCCTTGGATCTTCACCTGTTTGGTTTCGACCTACGTTGTCTACAGCAGGTTCCGGCTCGCAACAGGCATCCTTTCAGCTTCCTTCGGCCTGTAAGTCCTGTGTTTGCTGTATCCTAATTGTCCTTCTCACACCTCAGGCCTTCCAACTGGTCGAGGATGGTGTATTCGGTTCTCCGACTACCGCCCGGTACCTCTGACTAGGCGAAGGTGTGACTAGGCCTTGCTTGATTCCCTGCCTCCTGCCAGTCCGACTTGTAGAGGGCGTCGTAGGTCGTACCTTCTGAGACCTCCGCCTCCGGGCTATCCGACAAGTCGAGGGTTGGGGAGTCGAAGACTTCATTCCACGACTTCACCTCTGAGCCCCGGGAGTCTAATACTATTTCTCCGACTTCACCTCCGAGCCCTGGGAGTCGGATACTATTTCTCCGACTTCACCTCTGAGCCTTTTTGAGTAGTATAATTTCTCCGATCTTCCTCTCAGAGCCCAGTAGTCGAATTCTTATTCTACGACTTCTTCCTGAGCTATCTTCTCGACTATCTTCAGAGACTTTGCTGTAGAACTGAACTCTGTCCTTAAACCTCCAGCATTCAGATCCAGATATTCCCTCCTGCTCCAGTACTTAGCTTGACACAAGTTCTCTCAGGGAAGATGGCTCTTACCCTTCTAAAATACAGGAAGTCTTTGACTAATCCAAGCTATAGTCGCATCTGGAAAATCTTATCAGAGTGGAAAGAACAGAATGATGTGAACCTATTTTCCCCATCTGATACAGACACTCAGATGTTTTTTGTTATTTTTTTAAGAACACGTCTGGATAACGGGTTGAGTTCCAGTGCCCTTAAAGTTCAAATTTCTGCCCTGTCAGCTATTATGGGAAATCAATGGATTGCTGATAAGACTAGTTGTGGATTTTCTATGGCTTTGTTTAAACCTCCCCCACCAGTGAAAACCTTTGTTCCAGTTTCAGATTGGTACTAAATACTATATCCCAGCCACCAACAGAACCTATTAAGGACATTTCTGATACAATGTTATCCCTATCCCCTTTAAAGACTGCTTTATGTTGATGTTTGCTGTACAATATCCTGGTGAATGTCCTCCCATTTGTTTGCCAAACTGCAGCTAAATCCAGCCTAAGTGCATAGTTTAAGATTTGCATCCAGAAAGCATATGAAACAAAGGCCGTGTCTGTTCCCCAAGCTCTAAAAACTCATTCTGCAAGGGCAGGGAGCAGTTCTTACGTCAGTAGATATATTGTGTAAGGCAGCAACCTGGACCTCCACTAACAAGTTTACTAAGCATTATCATTCGGGTGACTGATCATGCAGAGATTCCTCCTTTGGGCAGAAGGCGCACCAAACAGTTGCTGAATTCAGTTAAATTTGTTCTTGCAGGTTTTGTTTGTTGTGTTTTTCTTTTTTTTAGAGGTTCCCCCACCAGATCTAGGATTGGGTATTGCATGACCCATTTTTATATAATGCTGTTATGGACAGCTGGGAAAGTGGAAAATTGCATAACTGCTCAAAGTAATATTCTTTTTCTGGCTAAGTTACTGAACTTGGACTGAGTAATAAGGGGAGGGGTCTATATTTGTGTCATTCACAGTTTTGTTTTCTATCCAGTTAGCTGTAACGGGAGGTGTTTAAAGGGATAGTAATGTTTTATAATAAAAGCAGCTCTAATTAATCATCATAGTATTTGGACCTTGGAGAGTGTTATTACAATTCTGTTAGAGTTGTAGTTCAAGAGTAATTCATTGACAAAGTATCCCCCTCCCGCCCTTTTTACTGATGTAACACTGCTCAGCCAGATCAGAAGGGAGGTGCCCAGGTAGACTGCAGAGAGGGACAATCTTCAATTAAGATAAGGGAAAAACCTGAGAGACTTGTCAAGGGGGGGAGGGCCTTCTTTGTTCTCATAGGAAGAAGATTGTCCCCTGCAGTTATCTGTCTGGTCTATGGACCAGATTCCATATCCGAGAAGAGATGGCATACACTAGGTAAAAGGGGCGGGAGGGAGATACTTTATCATTCAATTACTCTTGAACCACAACTCTGACAGTACTGAAAGAACACTCTCTATGGCTCAAATACTATGAAGATTAATTGTAGATGCTGTTTTTGTGAAACATTAATATCCCTTTAACAACTGGTATATAATGTCAACATGGAAAATAACCAGGAAAATAAAATTATAGTGAATCATACATTTTTATAGAGAGAAAGTGACCAGCCATTGGCTGTTTGGGCTGATGGGAGTTGTAGTACCCAATTGCTGGAGGTCAAACAATTGACTACCCCTGAAAAAAAATAATATATTTCAGTCTCTGCATTAATATTCAAGCTATCACTTCAAAAAGAAACGTTGCACATCAGTGGCTGAAAGTGAGTCACATTAACTCCCTGTACCTTATTTGGTAGATTTTAATGGCAAATTTTAATTACTGTGACAGATGCAAATGTGATGGGTAAAAAGGTCAAAAATTAAAGCTCAAAGGGTTTAACGAAGGATTCATAACATGAAACAATTACTAAAAAATGCTTTCACTAAAGCAGAGCATTATATTCTATCTGACCCTAATGTGCACAAACTGTTACCATAGAAACAAAGGATTTGGTACTTGCTGTAGTAAACTTATCTCATTATTGCAGCTTCAATTCGCAGTACTGCATCATCAACTATTGATGAATACATTAAAGCTCTGACTACAGTCCCATGCCCATAACCTGTCAACCACACCTTCCAGTATCAGTAACAGGGCAAGAAGTCTCAATGGAAGAGGGTTACCAAGGCAACAAAGAGACTGATTTAAAGAGCAACTATCATATGATTAGTGCCCTATTGGCATATTTCCTCTTCTGGGAGCAGACTTGCTGATAAAGCCTGGGCTGCATTGTGATTCTCAACAGATAAGAGGGAGGGATGACTTGTTGCCTGAATAGAGACCACCATGTCACAACCACATCTCTGGATTGGCCTATAAGCACAGTGGCCATACTGCCCTGAGTTCTTACTGAACAGTGTTGGCTTTGAGTGTCTCCATGGATATTTGTCCATTAAAGGGATAGCAATACTTCAGTTTATGTTTATTTTATTTTGTAGACATTAAAAAAACATGAAGAACAATATAAGACTTATCTCTCAAACCTTTATGGTTTAAGAGATATTCACAAGCAAAGTTTCCCCCTCCCGCCCCTTTTACCTAGTGGAAGCCATCTCTTCTCAGATGTGGAATCCAGTCCATACACCAGACAGATAACAGAAGGGGACAATCTTCTTCCTATGAGAACAATGAAAGCCCTGCCCCCCTTGACAAGTTTTTCAGCTTTTTCCCTTATCTTAATTGAAGATTGTCCCTCTCTGCAGTCTACCTGGGCACCTCCCTTCTGATCTGGCTGAGTAGTGTTACATCAGTAAAAGGGGCGGGAGGGGGATACTTTGCCATTGAATTACTCTTGAACTACAACTCTGACAGAATTGAAATAACACTCTCCAAAGTCCAAATACTATGATGATTAATTAGATCTGCTTTTATTATGAAACATTACTATCCCTTTAACTTTCTCTAATTTGCACACAATTATTCTGAGCATGCTCTTGTTGTATCCTGATGCTAGGATTGATGTAACATGTGCATGTGTGTGGTTTGCACTATTTTGGGTAATTAGACACTAGACAACTCAGCCATCTTGGGCTGTTTGTGACACCTGCTGTTTACCCAATACTGTTTATCATTGTTGCTGACTTGGTTTATTCCCGGACTCTATTGACTTCTCCTTCTCCTCACCTTATTCTTTTTGTCATTTCTCCGTATTGACTGCTACCTGCCCTGACATCGGCCTGCTTGTCATTTATGAACTTTTGCCACCTGTCTTGAGAGGAATTGCCAGACCCTGCTTTTGCAGGCCAATTCTGGCCCTCACTTTGGACTTTGCCCAGCATAAGGTTTGCATCCTGGGTGCTCTAGGAGCAATCAGTTGCTTCTTCTAGGTACTGAATTCTAGACTTCCGCTATTGGACTCCTGCTCCTAAGCTAAATGTATATGCTATTGGACTCCTGCTCCTAAGCTATATGTATATGCTATTGGATTCCTGGTCCTAGAAGTTTCCTGCCACTGCTCTCTGATACAGATGCTGTACACCCAGAGCTTCCTTACTGGTCCCACTAGAGAATGAAATGCAAAACTCTGAAGTCTAGCAGTTCAGTGTAAGTGGCTCCAAGCAAAAGCTCCCAAAGGATCCTGCAATGATGGGCTACCATGCCCAAAACTAGCATTCTATGGGGCAGCGCATGCCAGCTTAGTGGTGTGGACAACTCAGAATCAAAAACCTTAGGTGATGTGACTTTCATAAGGATGGATGGATGGACAGAGAGACAGACAGACACGCACAATCCTTATCTGGAGATTTGTCCTGGTCGTTTCTCACACTGCTTAGTAATGTTCTAGCTGCTTTTCCTTGTATTGTTGTCATGCCACTGCTTCATCCGCCCTCCGGTGTCTTGCCTTTGCTTTTCATTTTCTGTTTCCGGCCAGAGTTTACCACGTTCCTTAGAGTGGTGCACTTCAGGCCGGCATCCATGCCTCGTTCTGAGCGCTGCTTCCAGATTAGCGCTACTTAAGTCTCTCTCTGTGCTCAGTGTGACAGGTTATTATAGCATCTACTGAGCTTTGTCTCGTAGTCTTTGTCTTGCAGTCCACTTTATATAGTCTGTATCCTGAGTATGACCCGGACCTCCTGACCACCCTTTGCCTGCCGTTCCAAACTCTGTGATCGTGTGTATGACCCAGACCTCCTGACCACCCTTTGCCTGCTGTTCCAAACTCTGTGATCCTGTGTATGACCCGGACCTCCTGACCACCCTTTGCCTGCTGTTCCAAACTATGTGATCCTGTGTATGACCCGGACCTCCTGACCACTCATTAGCCTGCTGAATCAAGTACTGTGATCTGTGTATGACCTGAACCTCCTTACCACCTTTGCCTGCCGTTCCAAACGCTGTGATTCTGTGTATGAGCCGGACCTCCTGACCACTCATTAGCCTGCTGAATCAAGTACTGTGATCTGTGTATGACCCGGACCTCCTGACCACCCTTTGCTGCCTATTCTAGTGCTGTTTGTCCAGATCTCCAGCCTCTTCCTGTTCCTGCACTGCTGTTCTTCCTGCGGGACATCCTGTCCTTTGGCCACTGTGAGTACTTACTGTTTTCCTGATTGGAGTGTTTATTTTTCTCCCTGGGGATAGTTTTGTATAGTTTGTCTTGGTGGGGTTATCCTGGGCCTCCCTTCAGCTCCTCTGTTGGGGGCCACTACATCTAGCTTCGCGGCTAGCACCTTTAGTCGGCCAAGCCGCAGCACAACCCTCTCCTTGACAACCCTCGCACCCGAGCTCCGTACCCCAGCCTCACACCCTAGCAACTTGCTCTGCTATCTCCCTGTTGGAGGAGCCTAGCTTATATATCTTCCAGTTCTCTAGGCCCTCCTATTGTAGCAGAGTGTGACAATTTTAAATACAAAACAAATGATTACATGATTGTTTGATTAGATGTGATATCAGCCATAACCTGCACCATTATTTTTGTGATTAATAGTAAAAAAAAGTCAATGTAACACTATAAGAATATGTATGGATGCTAGAGACATCTTGGAACTTACTCAAGCATGCAAGGTTTTAATTTGAGTCCTATGGCCACCAGGAATTTCCAAAGCTCAAGGACAACATTTCTTTTTGGTAACCAAGGGGTAGACAATTGTTTCTCATCCAGCTGCTGGAGACTGCAACTTTCATGAACCCCAACCAGGCAACTAATACACGTACAGGTCCTATTCAAAAAGTCCAAGGGTGTAATTTTGGGGCATCAAAACGTCCATGAATTTTAATGTGATAATAACATTTAATATGTTAACAAAATATATGGCTCCAAAAGGGACTGACAGCGCAGGCGCACGGACGTCACTATGACGAGATGTCCGTGCTTCCTGCTACTATGAGCCCCCGAAAAAGTGGAATATCTTGTAAACCGGTTAATATTTCTGGCGACTAGTGCTACTAAGCAGCTAGTCGCCAGATGAAGAATTGAATAATGTGAACTTATTGTGGGGTGGTAGTTCCCCTTTAAATGACAGTCAGATATTTCCCTGGATCAACATCCTATTTGTGTTGAAGCCATCATCATTTTCAATATTGTTCTGTGTTAGATAGGTATCCATTACTTTTTTGAAAGCAATTACAGCTTCTGCAAGCACAGCATCCTGAGGCAAGGGATGGCATAACTTTACTGTCCTTACTGTAAAAAAGCACCCCTGCCTTTGTTTTAGTCAAAAGCTCCTTTACTCTAGTATTAATGGATGACCTCCTGTTCTTCACTCAGGTCTTTCAGTGAAAGTTCCTTTGCAAGTTCTTTGTATTGACTGAGAATATATTTAAGTATATATATATATATATATATTGATCGGTGTTCCTATACTGTCAGATTTACTTACACCCTTCTCTATGTTTAAAATTCATCTCTTGACTAAACGTTTTTCTCTGACTGGTAAACATAACTGATATTTTTCCAGCAATGATCCTGACTGACATGTCAGAGTAAGAACAGAAATAACCCTATTGTTTTCTAACACTTGTACATATTGTAGCAATGTATCAAAATTCTACAAGCAATATAAGGTGACCTTGTAAATTACATTGCTAGTGAATGCGATCTAAATTTAATTATGAACAAAACATATTGTTTAAAGCAGAATATGTCCTTATCTTTAGCTTAAAGCAGCATCCCATTTAGAAACTGCCGAGTCAGGTCACAGAACTGTTTTTCTTATTTTACTTTTTTTTCAGCCCTTTTATTTTTAAAGCGGAACTTTCACGTTGTATGAAGCCACCCTACAATAATTAAGTATATGACGACTAGCTTCAGAATAGTTCTCTTACATCTCAGAAGTACCCAATTCTAAAGTTATCCTTAAAGGAATAGTAATGTTTCAAAATAAAAGCAGCTCCAATTAATCTTCATAGTATTTGGGCCATGGAGAGTGTTAATTCAATTCTGTCAGAGTTGTAGTTCAAGAGTAATTGAATGATAAAGTATATCCTTCACACCCTTTTTACTGATGTAATACTGCTCACCTCAGAACAGAAAGGTAGTGTCCAGATGGCTTGTAGAGAGGGACAGTCTTCAATTAGCATAAGGGAAAAACCTGAAAAACCTGTCAAGGGGGGCAGGGCTTTCATTGTTCTCACAGTAAGAAGATTGTCCCTTGCTGTGAGCTGTCTGTGGGGAGGTGGCTTACACTAGGTAAAAGAGGCAGGAGGAGGATACTTTATCATTCAATTACTCTTGTACTACAACTCTGACAGTATTGAAATAACACTCTCCACAGCCCAAATACTATGATGATTATTGGAGCTGCTTTTATTTTGTACCATTACCATCCCTTTAATTTTCAAAGACTGACTGCCAGGTTAGGGCAGTCTGCGCGCCGGCACCGTCAGTCCCTTCCGGGAACCTTGTGGCACACTGCAATGCTTCTTAGAGGAGACTGGAACTGACAGCGCGGGCACACAGACGTCTCCAAGACAAGATGTCGGCGCTGATGCCTGGCTTCCGGTCTCTGAAGATTAAGGATAACTTTAGAATCGGTTACTTCTGAGATGTAACAGAACTATTCTGAAGCTAGTCACCATATACTTAAAGGGGATCTCTCACCTATAGATATATAATGCTCATTAGTTAGAGCATTTACCAAAGAGATTGAAAACGTTGTTCATTTTGGAAAAAAAACAGTTATATGCGCAAAAATTAACTTTTAAAAAGTATCCGGCAGCCTACTTCTGGACTGCCGAACCTTGCCGACCGGAGGCAGCTCCCGTCCCACTACCAATCATCCACCGATGACGGAGGCTGTCTGTCACTAAGCTGGAGCGATCTCATTGGCTAGATACCGATCTCTGCCAATGAGATCGCTCTAGCTTAGAGAAAGAAAGCCTCTGTCATTGGAGGATGCTGGGTAGTGGGACGGGAGCTGCCTCCGTGCAGCAAGCAGGAAGTAGGCTGCTGGACACTTTTTAAAAGTTAATTTTTGCGCATATAACTGTTTTATTTTTCAAAATCAGAAAGTTTTCGATCTCTTTGATAAATGCTCTAACTAATGAGCATTATATATCTATAGGTGAGAGATCCCCTTTAATTATTGTAGGGCGACTTTATGCAAAGTAGCTCCAGCTTGGCCTTGTCCCCAGGTCACTGCAACCTATGTCCTTCATCTTCTAGTGCTCTTTCAATCCTATACTTAGCCCATCAAACAGTACCTACTCAATCCTATATTTAGCCCATCAAACAGTACCCACATTTACCAACTAAAACTACTTTTTATAGGGAATGCAAAAAAATAAAATAAATAAATAAATAATAATCAAGACACTTTTGTAAAACAAACAAACAAACGACTCCCACCCCCAAAACTTCATTATCAGTTTAATAAGGTTCAGGGCTTTTTCACATGCCTGAAATCACTGTAAGAGCCCCCCACCCCCGCTGAAGTTCTGTCACCCATGTTGTATACTCGTCTTTCTTTGGTGGTAGCAATGAGAATGGGAGAGCTGGTCTTCCAAGAGGCAGAGTAGGCAACTGTCTAGAGCTCCATATTTTGAGAGAGGCCTCAGCTGTGTTGGCCACACCCACATTCTGAATTGTGGGTGTGGCCATACCAATCTCAATGTCCCTTGATCAGTTTCATACCTGTTTACAGGCTATTATTTAACCACTTGGATTTTAGAGAAACCTCCAAAGCATTGCTCTGCTTTTTTATAGTTCTTGCTGGTTATGGTTCAAGAGTATTTTCTATGCCAGGAAATATTGGATGGTACTTGGAGTGGAGTCATTTATGGAGTGGGGTGTGTGGCCATAGGTGGAGCTACAGACACTGGGGATGTAATATCATCCCTGCCGAATCGTACCCTACATCATTACTCATGTAATCAGCCTGCAAAGAGCTGGATCATCCATTATGGCAACCTAGCCTACTGCCTAGGGCCCATGGCAATATGAGGGGCCCTGGCTGCAAGTGATGGGTCACAGACAGAGGCTCTGCTGTTGCTGCCACAAACATTTTGTGTGAGATGCCATTTTTGTTGAGAGAGACTAGTATCATCCAGTTGCTCCCACTTCCATTAGAGCCACAATGTCAATCCCTGCTAGCAGTGCTCCGTGTAAGAAGCACTGGATCAAGAGATGTGGGGCCCCAATTTGTATTTTGCCTAGGGTCCTATGGCGCTTTCATACATCTCTGGGCCTGCAGGCAGCCTCACAAGCACTAGGCAGCCCTTCCTTGCTGCACCTTTACTGCATTCCTGTGTAAAAGCGGTACATATGTAGCTTATTGAAATTATGTATGTTTATAGAAGCCAATAGTCGTCCATGTGAAATGCACCTGATACCAGCAGCTTCCCTTTCACCATGGGCAGCATAAGCAACGCAGCATTGCTACGGTGTGTAAGCAGTGTGAAAGAGTCCTCAGAAATGTGGTATCAATTGATACAATTGCAAAACAAAACCTAGCTAGGGATGGACAACCTGATGCTCTCCAGCTGTTATGGACTACAACTTCCATCACCCATTACCAACGGCTACAACAGCTGGGTGTGGATGACGGACGTTGTAGTTCAAAACAGCTGGAGGGCCTAAGGTCACTCTTGGACGGTGTACACAGTACAACAATAAAACCAAATGGCAATTGTCTTAATCAATGTGTACAATGTCGGATCAACACATACATTTGGGAATGGAGAGTTTCAATACACTCTGCCATCTGTTTCGATTAATGCACCATTACTAGAACGAAGTCCTGTTGCTTACAGTTGTCTACTTTTATAGTTTTATGGTTTTAAAGGGATAGGAATACTTTGATTTAAAAATGTCTAATATTGTAGCTATTAACTATATAGAAGTAGAATAAGCTACTTCCCATAATTTTTGCTTTCGTAGCATTTAAAGTCCCCCCCTCCCTTTTCTCATACATTAGCGCTGTAGCTGACAAGAGGCAGATCCTGGTCCCGGGTCTGGCGGAGGCTCTTCAGCAGAGCCAAAATCGTGACATTTATGAAGAAATACTTCATTGGAATGGTCTACAAAGTGTGCCTGGTTTGCAAGCACACTTTGTAGACCGTTCCAAAGTAATTCTTCATAAATGTTGAGATTTCAGTTCTGCTGAAGAGCCTCCGCCAGACCTGGGACCAGGATCTGCCTCTGTCAGCTACATCGGTAACGTATGAGAAAAGGGAGGGGGGGGACTTTAAATGCTACGAAAGCAAAAACTATAACGTTTTGAGAAATGGGAAGTAGCTTATTCTACTTCTATAGTTAATAGCAACAATATTAGACATTTTTAAATCAAAGCATTACTATCCCTTTAAAGTTTCCCCCTCACGCCCCTTTTCCAGATGTCAGCGCTCTAGCTGACAGATCGAGATTCTGCTCATTGGATTGGATGACTCTTCAGCAGAGCCGAAATAGCGTTTGTTACAAAGAAATACTTCCTCCCAGGCACACTTTGCAAATTAAGTATTTCTTTGTAGCGAACGCTATTTCGGCTCTGCTGAAGAGCCGTCCGGTCAAATGACCAGAACCTCGATCTGTCAGCTACAGCGCTGACGTCTGGGGAGGGGGGAGACTTTAAAAGCATACAACTATAAAACTAGAGAAATGTAAGCAACGGGCCTTACATTGTTTAGTTTACTTTTGTAATATGAACAAAATTAAACTTTATGAAAATCTAGTATTACTCTCCCTTTAATCTTCATAGTATTTGGGCCATGGAGAGTTATTTCAGTTCTGTCAGAGTTATAGTTCAAGAGTAATTGAATGATAAAGTATCCCCCTCCCGCCCCTTTTACCTAGTGTAAGCCGCCTCCCCTCAGATGTGGAATCTGGTCTCTCGACCGGACAGATCACGGCAAGGTTCAATCTTCTTACTGTGAGCATAAGGAAAACCCCACTCCCTTTACAGGTTTTTTCCTTATGATCACTGAAGATTGTCCGTCTCTGTGATGCACCTGGACACCACCTTGCTGCTCTGAGGTGAGCAGTGTTACATCAGTAAAAGGGCAGGAGGGGGATACTTTATCATTCAATTACTCTTGAACTACACCTCTGACAGTATTGAAATAACACTCTCCATGGCCTAAATACTATTAAGATTAATCGGAGCTGCTTTTTTGTGAAACATTACTATCCCTTTAAGCTTCCTTCATAACCCTGGAGTGCCAGGGGGTTAGGTGTTGCATACCCCTCTGGCACTCAGTGGGTTAAGTCCCTATATGTACTTACTGTACCTTGTCAGTTCGCACATCCCAGGCTTTCAACACTGGAGAAAATCCTCCACATACGAAAAGATCACGGTCAACAGGGTGGAATCGAACAGCTCCGATCTTAAAGTCATTCCTTGCACTAAACACATGCTTCCCTTTAAAGAAATAAATACATATTTTATTATATTTTTCTTGATCAGCAAATTGACATATAGATAGAATCTTACACAAATACCCAGGAACCTTTGAACTGAGCTCACCCTGAGACCTTTGAAATATTAACCCTTAATGCTCCCAAGAAAATAGATTCTATGTGCTATGTCAATGTGTGTGCTAACACAGATGAGATTCAGTCAGTCTTCAAGCAACCTGCAACATGCTACAGTTGTGAGATATCACTTCTTAAACACTATAATAGGATTTTAGTCTTACCTGTTAAATCCTTTTCTCTTAGTCCATATTGGTTACTGGTAACTTTGGGTAGGTGATCAGCCCCTTTAAATAGGCAGGAACAATTCTGAGAAGTGATAGTTTGGTGGAGCCTACCTCCTCTCCTTATCTTGCAGCTAGCCAATCCCCAGCCAGTAAGATTTGCAGAGTAACTATTGACTAGGTAGTAAGGAGGTAAAAGACTCCTGTGAGCATGAACCCGAAAGGACCCCCACGTTCTTCCACAGGAGAGCCAAGCATGGTCCCTTGACAGGGTGGGAGACCAGTAACCTGTATGGACTGAGTGAAAAGGATTTAACAGGTAAGACTAAAATCTTCTTTTCTCTGTCGTCCAATACAGGTTACTGGTAACTTTCAGATGTCCAATCATTGAGTTTCCCAGAGGCGTGAAGTAAGGCAAGGACCAGGAGCCAGGCCCTCAAAGTCACCAGAGCGTATATGAACTATCAGATCAGAGATAGCCCAACAAAAACAAATAAAGTGTCAACCGACACTGAACAGGGGTAACAACACCACAGGAACTGTCACACAGCACACTGAACTAGCGCCAACAGGGCTCAAAAGTGAAGGAAGCACCAAAGAACAAAAGATACTAGACAGGCAAGACAGCCTCCAGGATCTTCCTCCCAAAACTGGCATCAGCCGATGCCAGCACATCCACACGATAGTGTTTAGAAAAAGTATGCACAGGCGACCAAGTGGCCACCTTGCACAACTGATCAGCTGAGGCCTGGTTCTTGTAGGCCCAAGAAGCCGCAACATACCTCGCAGAATGAGCCGTGACCCTGAAAGAACAGGCTTTTTCCTAAGTTTGTAAGCCTTACGAATCATGGACTTGGTCCAAGAAGCAATGGTTCCCTTGGAAGCAGGCTTCCCTACACTAGGACCCTCAGAAATGACAAAGAGAGTGTCAGACTGCCTCATGGACTCAGTGTGATGCACATAGAATTTGAGACAATGAACAACATCCAACAGATGAAGATCCTTCTCCTTGTCAGAAGTAGGGTTAGGACAGAAGTAAGGGACCACAACCTCCTGATTAATGTGGAACTCAGACACCACCTGTGAGGTGCGATGCACTGCCTTGTACTTGTGAAATACCAAAAAGGGTGGCCTACAAGACAGGGCATTCAGCTCTGCAACTCGGAAAACAGAAACAATCACCAGGAGAAAGGCCATCTTCCACGTCAGCATACGTAGAGGAATGGTAGCCAAAGACTCAAAAGGAGGGCACTGAAGCACTCCCAAGACCAGGTTAAGGTCCCACTGAGAAGCAGAGGACTTAAACACCGGACGGGTATGAGCAACACCCTGGAAGAAAACCTTTACATCAGGAATGATAGCAAGACACCTCTGAAAGAAGACAGAGAGCGCAGAAGTCTGAACCTTAAGAGAACTCAGACTGAGACACTTATCCACACCATCCTGGAGGAAGGAAAGAACTGTAGGAAGGTCAAAATCCTGAGACAGGTCTTTGTCAGCACACCAAAATAGAAAGGTAGACCATACATGATGGTAGGCCTTAGAGGAAATAGGCTTATGGGCACTAAGCATAGTAGCCACCACACCAGAAGAAAATCCTACTTCTTCAAAATTGAGGATTCAGTCTCCATGCCATCAAAGCCAGAAGACGAACGTCTTTCTTCCAGAGGTAACCCAGTAGAAGAAGGCCCAGACGGGGGGAAAGTCAAAGAGGTTTCGCCACTGAGAGGTCCAGAAGCTCCGGAAACCAAGCTTGTCGAGGCCACTACGGAGCAATCAGAATGACTGGGCAGCGCTTCAGTCTCAGTTTCCGTTGCACCCTGTTCAATAGGAGAAGGGGAAGAAAGATGTATGCCAGACAAAATGTCCACGGGATCAACAAGGCATCCACTGCCAGAGCCAGGGGATCCGCCCAGAGAGAGCAGAACGTTGGAACCTTCCTGTTGTGCCTGGTTGCCATCAGGTCCATGCAAGGAAGACCCCACTGCTGGATGATGAGGTTGAACACCTCTGGATTTAGTTCCCACTCCCCGCTGTCCAGAGTGCGCCGACTGAGGAAGTCTGCCAGAATGTTGTCTATGCCAGGAATATGAACTGCGGAAATGGCAGGGACATGCTCCTCTGCCCAGGACAAAATAGCCTTGACCTCTAGCCAAGCTGCGAGACTGCTTGTGCCGCCTTGCTGGTTGATGTAGGCTACCGCTGTGGCATTGTTCGACTGTACCCTGACTGGGCAATCCTACAGTTGCCGTGACTAGTGATGTAGGACATGAAATATCACCCGAAACTCCAAGAAATTGATGGGAAAGAGAGATTACTCCTGAGACCACCGGTCCTGAACACTCAAGTGCCCCAGCACTGCTCCCAGCCGGAGGGGCAGGCATCCATTGTCAGTGTGGTCCAGAAGGGCACCAAGAAGGGTCTGCCTTTCAGGAAATTGTTCAAGTTGAGCCACCATGAGAGGCTCTGTTCCATGTGAAGAGGGAGAGATATGGTTCTTTCCATGATATCCGGCCGACCCCTGCATGCCAGGATTAGAAACCTCTGAAGTTCTCCGGTATGAGCCATGGCAAATGGAACTGCCTCTATGGTGGAAATGAACTTCCCCACCAAGGATGACAACTTCTTGGCTGGAACCGAATCCTGAGACAGGATAGCCTGGACCTTCAGTGATATTTGATGAGCCACTTCGTCCGTGAGAAATACCATCCCTCTCTGAGTGTCGAAGAGGAGGCCCAGAAAGATCATCCTCTGGGAAGGAATGAGGTCTGACTTGTCCAAATTGATGATCCACCCGTGATGGGAGAGAGCATGAATGCTGTCCTGCACCTGATGATGAAGGAGTTCCAGAGAAGAGGCCTTCAGAAGGAGATTGTCCATATATGGAGTCACCCTGATGCTGTTCCGATGTAGAAAGGAGATCAATGTTCCCAGGACTCTGTTGAAGACTTGAGGAGCCATGTTCAGGCCAAAGGGTAGGGCAGAAAACTGGAAATGCCCTCAGTTGCAGGCAAAGTGAAGATACTGCCGACTCTCTGGATGAATGGTGATGTGCAGATAGGCATCTTGAAGATCCAGAGAGGCCAGAAATTCCCGAGGGGACATGGCCGCTATCACTGCGCAGAGTGTCCTGGCAGTATTGGGACCAGACCACAAAGGAGTTGAGATCTTTCAGATCTAAAATGGGATGACATCCGCCTTCCTTCTTGGAAACTACAAAGAAGTTGGAGTAGAATCCCAAGCTCTAGGACCACCTTGTCCAAAAGGGCCTGGATAGCTTAATCGAAAAGGTGGAGCTTTTCTGCTCCCAAAGGAGAACAAGAAGAGACGGTCCTGGGAGGAGGAAGGGAGGTAAAGGGAATCATGTACCCGTAGCCACCACTTGTAAAACCCACGGGTCCACCACAGAGGTCTGTCAAGCCGAGAGGTAGTGGTGTAGGCAACTACCTACGTGTGGGTGGGGACCCAGGTTCGGTGAGTCATGTAGAAGAAGGTTTGGAAGCCTTGGGCTTCGCGGAGGACTTGGATCTCCATTGCTGCTTAGGCTTGGATGAGGAGAGCGGAGCCTGAGGGACCATCTGGGTCGCTTGGCTCGAGTCTGCTTGAAAGGGTCCTTTAGACAGGCTCCTTCTTCCTCAGGATCACTGGCAGGCGAGTACTCTTCCCACCAGTGGCCTTGCTGATGAGATCCTTGAGCTCAGGCCCAAACAGAAAGGAACCCTGAAAAGGCAAAGACAGGAGAGCCTTCTTGGAGGCCGTATCAGCAGACCAGATCTTGAACCAAAGAGCGCGTCTGGCTACCACAGACATGGTAGTTGCCCTGGCTACCATACGCACAGCGTCAAAGAGGGCAGCAGAGACATAATGCTGAGCCTCAGCAATGTTAGTGAGTAGTCACAACATGTCAGTAGTAGGGACCCCCTGACGGACAGCTGAATTGAGCTGTTCAGTCCAAACAGCCAAAGCCCTATTCACCCACGCTGCAGCAAAGGCAGGGCAGAGGGCAGAGCCAGCCATCTCAAAAACAGCCTTCAGAGAGGTGTCAAGCTTATTATCAGTCCAGTCTTTGAGAACAGAGGCGCCAGCCACCGGCAAAGCAGTGGACTTAGAAAGCCTGGAAACTGTGGCATCCACTTTGGGGGGATTGACCCACTGCATGACGGCAGAGCAAACTTCCTAGACACAGATGGTGTCTTGTCTGGAAAATATCACTCCTCAGACACCAAGCGGTCAAGGGTGGAGTTAGGTAGAAAACAAGTATGGAGCCTAACAGACTCCTGAAACACATCAGAGGGGTCAGAAGATGCCTCTTGCACCAAGGGAATGTTCAGGGTGGTAAGCACAGCCCTGATCAGGCCCTCAACCAAGGGAATGGGGTCAGCCTCAAAGAAGTCCCCAAAAAACTGAGATGAAGGAACAGCTGAACAGTCATCATCATCATCAGAGTCCACCAATAATTTCTCCTCAGAGGAGTCAGACACATCAGGTACAATTGGCGGTTTAGGCAGGGAAGATCTGATAGAGGCGGGGGCCTGCCACGAGTGGAAGACCCCCTGTAAAGTGGATGGAAGGAGTTGTAAGGTGGACCAGAGGTCACTGGTAGTAGCCTTAAACTCTTGCATCCATATTGGCTCTAGTGCATGGCTGGAGGCCCCTGTAAGGGATTCAGGGGCAGCAGCTCATGCTGGGAAAACATGACCTGAGTATTCTCTAGGTAACCCTGAGTGATATGAGGAGCAATGAGCAATGGGGGACACAGACACCCCAGTGTCCTTTGTCTTAGGTTTAGACCCAAGGTCTAACGGAGTAGACATTCTCACAGAGTCAAACGGTCAAAGTATCAAAACACCCACAAAACAGTAGGTATGATAAATAAATGCACCCCAGAAAAGCTAAATAAGACTTATCTGGTAGGCAAAGGGTTAAACTGTGGAGGAGAGAAGGAGAGTCCAGGCCCTGCGTAGGATACTCGATCTGTGAATACACAAAATGGCTGCCGCGATGGGAGCCAATCAGAAACGAAAGAGTGAAGCGAGAACTCATGGGAAATGAAGTTTTGTTAACGGAGTACCCCAACATTGCCCAAAGCCCCCAACATGCCAAAAACATTGACAGGATGACAGAGCAAGGGCAAACCCCCAAAATGAGCCATCTCTGACCTCGCTACATTGAGCGGTTGCAGCGATATGTCCCAAACTGTAAAGTCCCATAGAAGTGAATGGAGCAATGAAGTCTATGCGGTAAATGCACGGCCTGTGGAACATAAAGTTAACGAGGTGAATACCAAACGTAAAACCACTCAAAAGCACACTAGAATACAACAGTAGACCCAGTAAACACTGGTCCCAGTAGGGAAAGTGCCAAAAAAAATGCTAACCAGCAGCAAAAGGGTTAAGTTACCACAGAAACTTGCTTCAAACACCTCACAGACATACAGATAAACCCAATGAGTGCATGAGTATGTAATAGGAACTCCAAATGAGACCCCTGTGCGGAGGGGAAGCATGAGACATGTGGACCTCAGCACTCAAAGGGTTGCTCACCTTTTTTAGCAGGTCTTCTGTCTTCAGATTACCATATATCAAGAAGAAGCCTCGGTGAGCAACTCCTGGGGAAAGAACTTGCAGCCAAAATGTTCCCCCCAGGGCTTAGGTCCACAAAAGCACCTGGTAAACTGAGCTATCCACATTTGGGTGATGGGAGTTGTCAGTGAAGATAATGGTGGTATTCCATATCGAACAGAAAAATAATAAAAAAGCTAAAACTATAGCAGAACTGTCTCTTGCCTTGTGTCTTGAGCAAGGAACAAATCTTACTGGTTGGGGATGGCCAGCTGAAAGCTAAGGAGAGGAGGTAGGCTCCACCCAGCAGTCACTTCTCAGAATTGTTCCTGCCTACTTAAAGGGGCTGATCTCCTACCCAAAGTTACCAATAACCTGTACTGGACAACAGAGAAAACATTCTACAGTTCTGATATCACTTCTTATACAATATAACATTCTACAGTTCTGATATCACTTCTTATACAATATAACATTCTACAGTTCTGATATATCACTTCTTATACACTATAACATACTACAGTTCTGTGATACACTTCTTATACACTATAACATTGTACAGTTCTGATATCACTTCTTATACACTACAACATTCTACAGTTCTGATATCACTTCTTATACACTACAACATTTTACAGATCTGTGATATCACTTCTTATACACTATAAAATTCTACAGTTCTATCACTTCTTATACACTATAAAATTCTACAGTTCTATCACTTCTTATACACTATAACATTCTACAGTTCTGATATCACTTCTTATACACTATAACATTCTACAGTTCTGTCATATCACTTCTTATACACTAAAACATTCTACAGTTCTGAAATATCACTTCTTATACACTATAACATTCTACAGTTCTGAGATATCACTTCTTATACACTATAACATTCTACAGTTCTGTCATATCAATTCTTATACACTATAACATTCTACAGTTCTGATATCACTTCTTATACACTATAACATTCTACAGTTCTGATATATCACTTCTTATACACTATAACATTATATAGTTCTGAGATATCACTTCTTATACACTATAACATTCTACAGTTCTGTGATATCACTTCTTATACACTATAGAATTCTACAGTTCTGATATATCACTTCTTATACACTATAACATTCTACAGTTCTGATATATCACTTCTTATACACTATAACATTCTACAGTTCTGATATCACTTCTTATACACTATAACATTCTACAGTTCTGATATCACTTCTTATACACTATAACATTATATAGTTCTGAGATATCACTTCTTATACACTATTACATTCTACATCTCTTATATATCACTTCTTATACGCTATATACTGCCTAGCAAAAGTATTCACCCCCTTGGCATTTTTCCTATTTTGTTGCATTACAACCTGGAATTAAAATTGATATTTTGGGGGTTTGTATCATTTGATTTGCACAACATGCCTACCACTTTGAAGATGCAAAATACTTTTTATTGTGAAACAAACAAGAAATAAGACAAAAAAAAAGGAAAACTTGAGCGTTCATAACTATTCACCCCACCCCCCAAGTCAATACTTTTTTAGATCCACCTTTTGCAGCAATTTCAGCTGCAAGTCTTTTGGGGTACGTGTCTATAAGTTTGGTACATCTAGCCACTGGAAATTTTGCCCATTCTTCAAGGCAAAACTGCTCCAGATCCTTCAAGTTGGATGGGTTCCGCTGTTGTACAAAAATCTTTAAGTCATACCACAGATCCTCAATTGGATTAAGGTCTGGGCTTTGACTAGGTCATTCCAAGACATTTAAATGTTTCCCCTTAAACCACTCGAGTGTTGATTTAGCAGTATGCTTATGGTCACTATCCTGCTGGAAGGTGAACCTCCATCCCAGTCTCAAATCTCTGGAAGACTGAAACAGGTTTCCCTCAAGAATTTCCCCGTATTTAGCGCCATCCATCATTCCTTCAATTCTGACCAGTTTCCCAGTCCCTGCCGATGAAAACTTCAAAACAACATGATGCTGCCACCACCATGCTTCACTGTGGGGATGGTTTCTCGGGGTGATGAGAGGTGTTGGGTTTGCTCCAGACAGAGTTTTCCTTGATGATCAAAAAGCTCAATTTTAGTCTCATCTAACCAGAGTACGTTCTTCCATGTGTTTGGGGAGTCTCCCACATGACATGTGGCGAATAGCAAACGTGTTACCTTATTCTTTTCTTTAAAGGGATAGTAATGTTTCATAATAAAAGCAGCTCTAATTAATCATCATAGTATTTGGACTTTGGAGAGTGTTATTTCAATACTGTCAGAGTTGTAGTTCAAGAGTAATTGAATGACAAAGTATCCCCCTCCCACCCCTTTTATTGATGTAACACTGCTCAGCCAGATCTGAAGGGAGGTGCCCAGGTAGACTGCAGAGAGGGACAATCTTCAATTAAGATAAGGGAAAAACCTGAAAAACTTGTCAAGGGGGGCAGGGCTTTCATTGTTCTCATAGGAAGAAGATTGTCCCCTGCTGTTATCTGTCTGGTCTATGGACTGCATTCCACATCTGAGAAGAGATGGCTTACACTAGGTAAAAGGGGCGGGAGGGGAAAACTTTGCTTGTGAATATCTGTCAAACCATAAAGGTTTGAGAGATAAGACTTATACCGTTCATGTTTTTTTAATGCCTACAAAATAAAATAAAGATAAAACAAAGTATTACTATCCCTTTAAGCAATGGCTTTCTTCTGGCCACTCTTCTGTGAAGCCCAGCTCTGTAGAGTGTACGGCTTAAAGTATTCCTATGGACAGATACTCCAATCTCCTCTGTGGAGCTTTGCAGTTCCTTCAGGGTTATATTTGGTTTCTTTGTTGCCTCTCTGATTAATGCCCTCTTAGCCTGGTCCATGAGTTTTGGTGGGCAGCCTTCTCTTGGCAGGTTTGTTGTGGTGCCATATTCTTTCCATTTTTTAATAATGGATTTAATGGTTCTCTGTGGGATGTTCAAAGTTTGGGATTTTTTTTTTTTTATAATCCAACCCTGATCTGTACTTCTCCACAACTTTGTCACTGACCTGTTTGGAGAGCTCCTTGGTCTTCATGGTGCCGCTTGCTTGGTGGTGGCGTAGACTCTGGGGCCTTTCAGAACAGGTGTATATATATATATATATATACAGAGATCATGTGACACTTAGACTGCACACGGGTGGACTTTATTTAACTAATTATGTGACTTCTGAAGGTAATTGGTTGCACCAGATCTTATTTAGGGGCTTCATAGCAAAGGGGGTGAATCCACATGCACGCAACACTTTTCCATTTTCCCCTAGACTGTAAGCTCTCACGAACAGGGCCCTCTAATCCTTCTGTTCTTCACCTATGATTTACTATTTACTATCTCTGTACGTCTATTCCCTATTGTACAGTGCTGCAGATTAAGTTGGCGCTATATAAATAAAGAATAATAATATTATTTTAGAATTTTTTAAACCAAGTTATTTTTTTCATTTCACTTCACCAGTTTGGACTATTTTGTGCATGTCCATTACATGAAATACAAATTAAAATCCATTTTAATTCCAGGTTGTAATACAACAAAATAGGAAAAACGCCAAGGGGGATGAATACTTTTGCATGGCACTGTAACATTCTACAGTTCTGATATCACTTCTTATACACTATAACATCCTACAGTTCTGTGATATCATTTCTTATACACTGTAACATTCTACAGGTCTGTGATATCACTTCTTATACACTATAACATCCTACAGTTCTGTGATATCACTTCTTATACACTATAACATTCTACAGTTCTGGGATATCACTTCTTATACACTATAACATTCTACAGATCTGTGATATCAATTCTTACACACTATAACATTCTACAGTTGCGTTATCACTTCTTATACACTATGACAAGACAAGCAGGGCTTCCCCCGCTGTCTTTTTGATACAAATTTCACTAATTTAGACATTGAATAAGCAGTAAATTGGGTTAAATTATATAGCAGGAAACAATGGACTGTCTCACACCCTGATAACTTGGACCTTCACCCTCAGATTTGGTTCAAAACCCTGCGTCTTGGGGTCAAACTCTAAGTGTCCCCAGGTATGCTTACACACACTTGGTTTTATTAACTAAAACAAAAAACAGACTAGAAAACAAAAGTTTTATTGTATAAAAAAGGGAATGCATAAATCTGGGTTGCTGTTTTGCATCCATAAACATAATAATAATAATAATAATAATAATAACTAGTATTTATATAGCGCCTTTCTCCCAGTGGGACTCAAAGCGCTTTCAGCACACGTTCTCGGAATTAACCAAATCGGCAGCTGAAATAATAGATGTTATTATTACCCAATCAATGGTTCTCATTTTATCGACCTCGGAAGGATGAAGGGCTGAGTTGACCCTGCTGGGAATCGAACCTGCAACCTTGCGGTTTGAACAGGCTCCATAGTCAGGGACTTTACCACGGAGCTATCTCACCAGACTTAAGAGTGACTCAGTCAACCCAACCCTCAAAAACGTCAAAGATAATATATAGTATTATTTCGAAATGTTGATTAAGGCTTATTTTACTGGCTTATGGCTTTAGCCTTGTATTTTTTATTCCTAAAGTGTTAGTAATGTCGATATTTTAAAAAGCTAATACTGCAGCTATTAGAAAATGGAACTAAACAATCCCAGTCCCATCTCTCCAACCTTTATAGCTTGAGAGATATAGAAGGCTAAAGTTCCCCCCTCCCTCTGCTTTCCCTGATGTCAGCTGTAAGCTGACAGTATGAGATCCGGATCCCGGACAAGCAAGCGGCTTTTCTGCAGAGCCGAAATAGCGCAATTTAAAAAGAAAGACTTCATTGGTATGGTCTACAAAGTGTGCCTGCAAACCAGGCACACTTTGTAGATCGTTTTGATGAAGTACTTCTTTTTACATTATGCTATTTCAGCTCTGCTGAAGAGCTACATCGAGTCGGCCGACTAGAGTCTCCTGATGTCAGCTTTACAGCTGACATCAGGTAAAGCGGAGGGAGCGGAGAACTCTTGCTGACATCTGTAAAACTGTCAGCAGGAGATCCGTGTCGGTCGACATAGAGGCTCTGCAGGAGAGCCGCAATCACGTTATTGACAACAAATCCCTTCATTGGAATGGTCTAAAACGAGTGCCTGGTTTGCAAATACACGTTTTAGACCATTCCAATGAAGGGATTCATTGTCAATAACGCAATTGCGGCTCTGCTGCACAGCCTCCATGTCGACTGACATGGATCCCCTGCTGACAGCTTTACAGATGTCAGCAGGAGACACCGAACTTTAAATGCCTGTATCTCTCAAACCATATCGGTCCGAGAGATACATTTTTTTGCATTCAGCTCAACTTTTTAAGCTTTTCTAAATGCAAAAAATGTTTTTTGACATTACTAACCCTTTAAGGGAACGCTAATACCTCCAAACAATGATCCCAGTACCTTAGCCCACTGAGTGCCACACAACACAATGTGCTAGATACCTCTCTAGCACTCAAAGGGTTTATCTGGTAAGGAAATCCTAATGAACACTAGAAGTCAGTTCTAAGTTAATTCGTTCTCCACAGTTAAATCTGTAATTTGTACTAAGATCACATCCGTAGAGGCAGCCAGATCCCAAAACCCATCACATTTAAAGGGATAGTAATGGATGAATATATACGCATCTCCAATGACTCCTCATACGTTTCTGGTCATGTACCGCAGTATTTCAATATCCTACGACATGTAGTTCAACAGAAATTCAGTTATAAAGAATCCCACTCCCGCCCCTGTTACCTCTTCTCTGCCATCACCCCGCAGAGGTAGAATCCGGTCACTTGACCAGACATCTCACAGAGAGGGTCAATCTTCTCACTGTGAGCTTAAAGAAAAGCCTGCCTACCCTACCTTGACGAAGGAGGACAGGATTTTCCTTATGCTCACAGAAGATTGTGCCTCGCTGCGCGCTGTGCGGACAGTCTTGGAGCGCGTGTTGCCTAGGTAAAAGGGTCGGGAGGGAGATTTTTTTTATCATTGAATTACTGTTGAACTACATGTAGTAGGAGCCTGAAATACTGCAGTAAGTGTCCAAAAGCATACGAGGAGTCATCGGAGATGCATTTATATTCATCCATTACTATCCCTTTAAGCCTTCTTTCAGCCCTAAGATGGCTTCCGCGATTTAGGATTCTTGAATGCTGCAACAAAGTATAATTTCTGTCTCCGTTAGTGGAGAAAATACAAATGACCCCTATGAATGAGTTTGGAGTGCATAGGTTCTCTATAATAAAAGAGGTCCAATCACATTTCCAAGCCTCCCCCACAGTGAGAGCTCCTATCTTGAAAGGATTTACATGATCATTCCTCTCTTATAGTATAATCGTCCTCTTGTGGAAACCGACAGCATACCTCCCACCATTTCACATGGCCAAAGAGGGACACTTTTAGGTTATTTCATGGCTTATTGACACTTTTTTGTGTAACTAAATAAGTGATTTTGAGCAAGACCAAAGTATTTTATTTACACAGACTAATTTATAAGCAAATATACTGAAGTTTATACTACTATTAATGTACGTTTTATTGTTGTGGAGCATTGTGATATACTTATATACACACCACACAGTCTCATCTCCCCAAAAGAGGGACACCAGGATGGGAAAGAGAGACAGATGGGTTTGGGGCTCGAATAGGGACTGTACCTCCTAAAGAGAAACACATGGGAGGTATGGACCCATAATATCTCCAAAAGAGGGACCCTTGGGAGGTATGGACCCCTAATATTTTCTAAACAGGAACACTTGGTAGGTGTGGACCACTAATATTTCATAAAGAGGGACACTTGTGAGGTATGGACCCCTATTATCTCCTAAAGAGAGACACTCTGGAGGTATGGACCCCTAATATTTTCTAAAGAGGGATATTTGGGAGGTATGTACCCCAAATATCTCCTAAAGAGGGACTCTTGGGAGGTATGGATCCCCAATAGCTCCTAAAAAGGGACTCTTGGGAGGTATGTACCCCCAATATCTCCTAAAGAGGGACACTTGGGAGGTATGGATCCCTAATAGCTCCTAAAAAGGGACTCTTGGGAGGCATACGACAGCTTCTAGCAGAAGGTGGAGGGAGGTGACTTTCTGGACATGCGAGTCATTATGCAGCTTTAGCTGAGAACAAAGCTCTGCCAAGATTAGATTCCCCAACTACTAAATCAAAAATCTCTAAAAATGTTAGACTGTTTTCAAAACAAAAATGACAAGCTATAGGCAGTTGAAATAGATACATTTAGACTAAAAGCGGTATAGGTAAAGGTCTATTTTAATCAGTACGGTTTATCATGTCTATGGAGAGATATGATGGGTTTTGAAGGATTTAAAGACCCCTACCTCTTCCCACTTAAAGGGGAACTATCACCCCTAAACAAGTTAGGCTAATAAGTTGCTAAATAGAGCGACTAGCATGAATAATTGTGTAATTCTTTTAAACCGTGGTTTGGCTAAAATTAAATGTTTAAAAATGATCTGTGCTCTTACTTCCTGACAAACTGAGGGTACAGTCCTGCAGAGCAGTCTGTCACTCTTCCTCTGCTTCCCTCCCATGTAGTGTCTGGATCTAGCCTCCTCCAATGACGGTGGATTTCTCCTTGTAAGCTGGAGTGGTCTCTAGCCAATGAGAGCGCTCCAGCTTACAAGAAGAAATCCTCAGTCATTGGAGGAGGCTGGATCGAGACTCTACATGGGAGGGGAGCAGAGGAAGATTGACAGACTGAGGTGCAGGGCTGTACCCTCAGTTTGTCAGGAAGTAAGAGCGCAGATCATTTTTAAACATTTAATTTTAGCCAAATCACAATTTAAAAAAAAATTACACAATTATCCATACTAGTCGCTCTATCTAGTAACTTATTAGCCTAACTTGTACAAGGATGATAGTTCTCCTTTAAGGCTTCCTTGAGTCCTGCAAAAAAAAAAAAAATAAACATGACTATCTCCATGGATACGATACCCCTATACTAATTTAAGATTAATATTGGGCAACCAGTTCAAACAGAATTGATTCATAGTGGCCATTAGGATTTTCTACCCGGATTAAGATAAGTGGGTGTTATTAGTAGGAGTCAGTGTTGTTTAATGTAAATCTCTAAGTTTAACCCTTTGGGTGCCAGGGTTTACGCAGTGCATTGATCTGCAATGCATTGTATACCACCCGCAGGCACTCAAAGGGTCAAAACTGGACTCTCTGTTTCCCCAATGGAAGAAAACACCACCGTACTAAATGTAGAAAAAAAAGAAAAAAGAAAGACATGGTTGCTATGACTACACTATTTGAGATGTAATTATGTATGGGAATATTAACACGAGCCAGTAGTTCCATACAAAAAGTTTATTTAAAAGAAAAAAAAAAACATTGGCAACTGCTTGACAGCCAAATGAAACTGAACAACAATTCCAATTCAGCTGCAATTTCAAGGATTGTACACTCTAATTAGACCACGAGCGCACACACACACACACACACACACACACACACACACACACACACACACACACACACTGATGCGTTCTGCTGTCACACACTCTCCTCTTTCATATTATATATGCTTATATGATAAGTTATGAATAAGCACGTGTAATGCAAAACGCGTGGACTATACCATGTGCTACTGAATGATCAGAGACTGTGACCTGATATCTGGATGTGGTAACACTTTTATCTTTTGATATCAATAGATTTGCTTTTAAATCTGCTTTTCTGATACCATTTTGTGAAGCTGTGCAGTCGTTCTTGTTTGGATGTCGATATCATATAGAGGTTGGAGGGAGCCTTTGATCTGCATGCCGAACTTGTGGATCAGAACTCAGAGCCCAATGCTGGATATTATGGGATCGATGGGTGTTTCTTGTAGCACCAGATATACAATTTTCAACAATTTTCCTGTTACCATCATTCAAACCCAAGTGTGATTGATCAAACCTGTGTTATATCTGACCAAAATCTATTCTTCTTTTCACAAGATTAATAAAGGCCTTTTCCCCTTACCTGCTAGTCCTGCAGGCATGTGATCAGCATGGGAGCTGCCGCACAACTATTGTGGGGGTCACGGGATGTCACATCATGTGACCCTGCATTATGAAATCTCACTTGAGGGCTACAGCACATATTGAGTATGCCTGCCTCCTGGACTCCGTTATCAGACTGAAAAAGGAAGGCCCACGTGATCGTGCACATACTGCAACAAAAGATTTATGAAAGGCGACTTTGATATCACGATTGCGGGATTGTTGCAATTATGACACCCGTTCCGGCCCTGGTTAAATCAATGGGATTGTTTATACGCCAGTCAGTTTGAACCCAAACTTGTACCGTTAATCTTCACACATCATACTCCGTGGCTCACATGTGATTTAGCTTTGAGCATCCTATGATCGATGATTCCATTACTATGATATCACTGTCATACAGATGCACTCAGTATACACTCTGCAGTCCTGTTGTGCCTTTGCGATAAAATGAGATTGAAATGGGATTTAACAAATTGTAGCTGTCACAGTAATTACAAATACACTGCTGCCACTCCATAAAACAAGACAGTAAAACTGAAAAGGTAATTGTGTGCATAAAAAGAGATGTAATCAGATCTGACCACTGTGAGCTTTAGTTAAGTCTTAAGAGAAACGGAGCTTAATGTTTTAGTTTTGAACCCGCACAGTGTGAATTCTAAATCGCTGGCGGATTTTACAGTAGTAACTGAAGTTCAAACACAGATGAGCAAGATTCAGATTTTTTTTTTGACGATCATACAGGGGTCACGTCTGGAAAGTTTCACTAGTCTACCAATCTGTCACTAGTACAAAAATACAGCAGATGAGTGAAAACTGATGGTGTTTTTCTCCATATTCAACATTGGGTGAGCTAGGAACTATTCATCTCCTGACTATTAACTTTCTTTTCTTAAAGGGATAATAATATTTCATAATAAAAGCAGCTCCAATTAATCTTCATAGTATTTGGGCCATGGAGAGTGTTATTTCAAAACTGTCAGAGTTGTAGTTCAGGAGTATTTGAATGATAAAGTATCCCCCTCCTGCCCCTTTTACTGACGTAACACTACACACCTCAGAGCAGTAAGACTGTCAGGATGGATCACAGAGAGGGACAATCTTCAATTAGCATAAGGGAAAAACCTAAAAAACCTGTCAAGCGGGCATGGTTTTCCTTATGTTCACAGTAAAAAGATTGTCCCGAGCTGTGATCTGTCTGGTCTGTGGACCAGATTCCACATCTGAGGGGAGGGGGCTTACACTAGGTAAAAGAGGCAGGGGGGGGAGCTGCTTTTATTTTGATACATTACTATCCCTATAACTGCTGAACCTCACTGACATTTTCTTTTTTAAAGCTCTGATGGGAGTTAAATCAATCCCAGAGCAGCAGGACAGTCGAGGAGGTTATCGTCATCATGACAGTTGACCTGTAAAGGATAGTAACCCCTTTATAAGGCTTTCCTTATTCTGCAAACGCATAATATGTAAAGTCAAAGTACTTACACTTTTTGTTTTTATTTTCCTATCATTTTAAATGCTTTTATGTCCCTCACACTGCACTTCTGGATCTCTTTTAGGAGAGCTTTCTATCAGGGACTGTGAAATAGGGATAGTGATTCAATGTAAAAAAGATGCACACAGAGCTCTCATTGTCGCAGGGATAGTGTTACACTCTATCACTGTTTTACTTTGGTGATCGACTGACCAGAAAAAACAGTGGACACAGAGATCCAGGGAGCTTACTGTCAGAGTGACAAAAAAAAGAAAAAAAAAAAAAGGATTATAGTCTTACCTGTTAAATCCTTTTATCTTAGTAGATACAGGTTACTGGTAACTTTGGTAGGCGATCCGCCCCTTTAAGTACGCAGGAACAATTCTAGAAGTGAATGCACAGGGTGGAGCCTACCTTCCCTTCTTGGCTGCAGCTAGCCAATCAGCTCCAGTAAGATTTGAGACACTGTTAACTAGACAGTAGAAGGGAAAGAAGACTCCTGTGAGCATGACCCCGAAGGACCACTATGGTCTGACACGGGAGAGCCAAGCGTGGTCCCTTGACAGGGTGGGAGACCAGTAACCTGTATGGACTAAGAAAAAAGGATTTAACAGGTAAGACTAAAATCCTCTTTTCTCTGTCGTCCAATACAGGTTACTGGTAACTTTGGGATGTCCAACCATTGAGTTTCCCAGAGGTGGGAAGGCAAGGACCTGGCGCAAAGCCCCCAAAGTCACCAGTGCGGATATGAACCAGCGGATCCGAGATAGCCCAACAATAATGAATGAAGTGTCAATGGACACTGAACAGGGGTAACAACACCCCAGAAAGTGTTACACAACACACTGAACTAGAGCCAACAGGGCTCAAAAGTGAAGGAAGCACCAAAGAAGATCCTAGACAGGCAAGACTGTCTCCAGGATCTTCCTCCTAAAACTGGCGTCAGCTGATGCCAGCACATCAACACGGTAGTGCTTTGAAAAGGTGTGCACAGACGACCAAGTGGCAGGCTTGCACAAGTGATTAGCGAAGGCCTGATTCTTGTAAGCCCAAGAAGCCCCAATAGATTTAATAGAATGAGCCGTGACCCGAAAGGGAACATGCTTCTTCCTTAGCTAGTAAGCCTTGCGAATGGTAGACTTGATCCAAGAGGCAATAGTCACTTTGGATGCAGGTCTCCCTGCCCTGGGGCCCTCAGGAATGACGAACAGTTCATCAAACTGTCTAATGTACATAAAACTTAAGACAATGCACCACATCTAACAAGTGGAGATCCCTCTCCTTGTCAGAGGTCAGGTCAGGGCAGAAAGAAGGCACCACAATCTCCTGATTAATGTGGAACTCAGAGACCACCTTCGGGAGAAACTCCTGCGAAGTGCAAAGCACCGCCTTGTCTTTGTGAAACACCATAAAGGATGGTCTACAAGACAGAGCATGTAACTCAGCTACACGGCGAACAGACAGGATCTCCAGGAGAAAGGCCATTTTCCACGTCAGAAGGCATAGAGGAACAGTAGCCAAGGACTCATAGGGAGGGTGCTGAAGGATGCCCAAAACCAAGTTAAGAGGAGTGGGAGTCTTGAAAGCAGGATGAGTATGAGCAAAGCCCTGGAAGAAAACCTTGACATCAGAAAGAATAACAACACGCCTCTGAAAGAAAACAGAGCAGAAGTCTGAACCTTAAGGGAACTCAAACTGAGGCCCTCATCCACACCATCCTGCAAGAAAGCCAAGACCGTAGGCAGATCAAAATCCTGAGAAAGGTCCCTATCAGCACCCCAAGATAGAAAGGTCGACCAGACATGATGGAAGGCCTTAGAAGGATCAGGTTTGTGGGCACTAAGCATAGTAGCCACCACACCAGAAGAAAAACCTCTTCTTCTTCAGTACTGAGAATTCAACTTCCAAGCCGTCAAAGCTAGAAGATGAACCAAGCCTGTTGAGGCCAGTATGGAGCAATCAGAATGACTGGAGAGCGCTCCAGTCTCAATTTCCGTAACACCCTGTGCAACATGGGGAGGGTAGGAAAGATGTAAGCCACAGGAAATGACCAAGGAATGGAGATGGCATCCACCCCTAGAGCTAGAGGATCCCTCCAGTGAGAGCAGAACCTTGGAACCTTCCGGCTGTGTCTTGTCGCCATCAGGTCGATGCAAGGAAGACCCCACTTCTGAACAATGAGGGTGAGCACCTCTGGGTGCAGTTGCCACTCTCCGCTGTCCACCGTGTGTGGATTGAGGAAGTCTGCCATGACGTTGTCTACGCCAGGAATGTGCACTGCGGATATGGCAGGAACATGTTCTTCTGTCCAGGACAAAATAGCCTTGACCTCTAACCAAGCGGTGAGACTTCTTGTTCCTCCCTGCTTGTTGATGTAAGCCACGGCCGTGGCGTTGTCAGACTGGACCCGGACTGGGCATTCTTGCAGCTGGGGTGTCCAATGGCGAAGGGCATGAAATTTCGCCCGAAGCTCCAACACGCTGAAGTGAAGGAGAGATTCCTCCGGAGACCACTGACCCTGAACACTCAGGGGACCCAGGACCGTTCCCCAGCCAGAGAGGTTGGCATCAGTCATCACCGTGGTCCAGAAGGATACCAGGAAGGATTTGCCCTTCAGGAGATTGGAGAGGTCGAGCCACCACGACATACTCCGTTCCACATGACGAGGGAGGGATACTGACATCTTCAGAAGGTCCGACTGACCCATGCACACCTGGATCACAAACCTCTGGAGTTTCCTGGTGTGAGACATGGTAAATGGGACAGTTTCGATGGTGGAGAGGACAGCTTCTTGGCTGGAACTGGATCATGAGCCAGAAATGCAGAAACCCTGTGGGCGATCTGATGAGCCACCTCGTCCGTGAGAAACACCATGCTCTGCTGAGTGTCGAAGAGAAGGCCCAGGAAGACCAGACGCTGGGATGGGACAAGATCTGACTTGTCCATGTTGATGATCCATCCGTGATGGGTGAGAGCATGAATGCAGTCCTGAACCTTCTGATGAAGAAGTTCCGCAGAAGGGGCTTTCAGAAGCAGGTCGTCCATGTATGGAGTAACTCTGATGTCGTCCTGATGGAGGACGGATACTAAACCTCCCCGGACATGGTTGAAGACTTGAGGAGCTGTAGTCAGACTAAAGGGAAGAGCTGAAAACTGAAAACAACCCTTAGTCACAGGCAAATCGGAGATACTGCCGACTCTCTGGATGAATGGCGATGTGTAGATACGCGTCCTGCAGATACAGAGAGGCAAGGAATTCCCCCGGAGGCATAGCAGCAATCACTGTCCTTAGGGACTCCTGGTGATAATGAGTCTTGATTACAAAGGAATTGAGATCCTTCAAATCCAAAATGGGACAACAGCCACCGTCCTTCTTGGAGACCACAAAGAGGTTTGAGTAAAAAGCAATACCTCTGTCCTGAATTGGAACAGGTTCCAGAACATCCTTGTCCAGAAGGGCCTGGATAGCGACATTGAACAGACGGCTTTTCTCTACGCCCTGGAAAGTATGAGAGGTGAAAAACTGAAAGGAAGGAAGAGAGGCAAAAGGGATCCTGTACCCTTCCGCCACCACCTGTAAAACCCACAGGTCCACCACTGAATCCTCCCAGATGCTGTGGTAGTGATGCAGACGGCCACCCACAGCCGAGTGGGAATCTGGGTTTGGCGAGTCATGCCAAATAAGCTTGGAAGCCTTAGGCTTGAAGGAGACCTTGGACTTCCATTGCTGTTTGGGTTTGGAGGAGGAACACGGAGTGGAGGGAACTGCCTGGTTCGCTGGATGTGTCTCAATCTGGAAGGAACAAAAAGAGCCGATTACGTTTGAGAGGCACCTTCTTTCTGGGGACCATAGGCAGAAGGGTACTCTTGCCCCCTGTGGCCTCACTGATCAGATCTTCAAGATCTGGCCCAAACAAAGAGGTACCTTGAAAAGGCAATGAGAGCAAAGCTTTCTTGGAAGCAGTGTCAGCACACCAGATCTTGAGCCAAAGTGCTCGTCTGGCAACCACAGACATGGTGGAAACCCTAGCCACCAAACGGATGGCATCAAATAAGGCAGCAGAAACATAGTGCTGGGCCTCAGAAATATTGACAAGAAGCTGCAACATATCCAAAGTAGGAGCACCCTGACGGACAGCCAGAGTGAGCTGTTCAGTCCAGACCGCAATGGCCCGGTTCGCCCATTCCACAGCGAATGCTGGACGCATGGCAGTACCAGCAGTGGCAAAAATGGACTTGAGGGAGACCTCAAGTTTCATGTCAGTCCAGTCTTTCAGAGCGGAAGCATCAGCAACTGGCAAGGCAGTGGACTTAGCCTGGAGACAGGAGCATCCACTTTGGGGGGATGAACTCACTGAGCAAGCGCCGCCTCAGAGAAGGGGTAAATCTTGGCAAATTTCTTGGAAACAGGAGGTTTCCTGTCTGGTGACTTCAACTCCTCAGACACAAGGCGGTCAAGAGTGGGGTTAGGTGGAAAACAAGTATAGGGCCTTTTAGGCTCCTGAACTACATCAGAGGCATCCAAAGAAACCTCCTGAACTAAGGGAATGTTTAGGGTAGTTAAGACGGCTCCGATCAAGCCCTCAGCCAAGGGATCAGGCTGAGCCTCAAAGTGGTCCCCAAAAAACAAAGAGGAGCCCACAGCACAACATTCCTCAAAATTTGAATCCACCAACAGTTCCTTCTCAGAGGAATCTGATACATCTGGTACTCCCTGCAGTTTCAGCAGTGAAGATCTGACGGAAGAAGGGGTTTGCCAGGAGTGGAAGACCCCCTGTAACTGGGATGGAAAGAGTTGCAATGTAGACCGGAGGTCTCTAGTAGCAGCCTTGAACTCTTGCACCCAAACTGGCTCTAATGCATGGCTGGTGGTCCCTGGGAGAGACTCAGGGGCATCAGAACATGCTGGGCATAAATGACCTGAGAATTCTCTAGGTAAGACATGAGGAGCAATGCGCAACAGGGGACACAGAGACCCCAGTGTCCTTAGTCTTAGGTCTGGCCCCGAGCTCTACCGGATTAGAAATTCTCACAGTGTCAAAACGTTTAAAATATAAGGAATCACCCAAATACAGTGTGTAAGATTAAAATTTCACCCCAGAAATCGCTAAAATGCACTTATCTGGCAGGTGAAGGGTTAATCTGCAGAGGGAAAAAAGAAGAATCCAAGCCCTGCGTAGGATACTTGTTCAGGAAAAGGCACAAAATGACTGCCATGGCGGGAGCCAATCAGACACGAGTGTGCGAAGGAAGCGCTCTTGGGAAATGTAGTTTTCCCAGAAAAAGTACCCCAACAGTGCCCAAAGCCCCCTGAGCCCCCCAACACACATAAAACATTAACCGGATGACAGAGCTGGCAGTCAATTAAAATGAGCCCTCTCTGAAGTCGCTAAGTTGAGCGGTTGCAGAGATATGTCCCAAACCGTATAGTCCCATAGAAGTAAATGGAGCAATGGCGTATATGCGGTAAAATCGCGCGGAACACATATTTGGCAAAGTTGAAACTGTGAATTAAAATTACATGAAACATCAGTAGAACATGTTAGCAAACCCAAAAAACACTGAACCCAGTAGGGAAAGTGCCAATAAACCCCCAAAAGATGCAAAACCAGTAGCTAAAGGGTTAAGTTTCCACAGAAACTTGCTCCAAGACACCCAATAGACATACAGATAATCCCAATGAGTGCAGGACTGTGCAACAGGAACTCCAAAGGAAAACCACTATGCGGAGGGGCACTGTGGGACATGTGGACCTGCAGCACTCAAAGGGTTGCTCACCTTTCCTGCAGATCTTCTGTCTTCAGATTACCAAGTATTAAGAAGAAGCCTCAGTGGGCAAATCTTGAGGAAAGAACTTGAACCCAAGATTTTCCACCCAGGGGTTAAGGTCCACAAAAAGCACCTGGATACTGGGCTAGCCACATCTAAGGGCATTGTCAGTTATGGTAATCCGCCTAATGGTGGTATTCCATATCTAACAGAAAAATAAAAAAAAAATAGCTAAAACTATAGCAGAACTGTTCTCTTGCCTGTGTCTTCACCAAGGAACAAATCTTAATGGAGCTGACTGGCTAGCTGCAGCCAAGCAGGGAAGGTAGTCTCACCCCCTACAGTCATTTCTAGAATTTTTTCCTGCCTACTTAAAGGGGCAGATCGCCTACCAAAGTTTCCAGTAACCTATTGGACGACAGAGGAAATATATTTAAAAAGAAAAAAAAAAAACAAAAAAAAAAAAAACAAACCTGACTTTTGCTTGTCTCACCTGTTTCAATGTCTGTCAAATAGAGCATTGAATCAAAGCCACCACTGAGAAATTTCTGCCCACATCTTGACCACTGTGCGTCACGAACCGCTGCGCTGTGACATGAGAATGTCTTCAAACACTTCCCGTAGTCCACAGCGTCCCAGATCTGCAAAACATGCAGAACACAGATTTAGATTTATGCCAGCCTTACAGGAAACCAATATTAACTTTCCAGTATTTGGCATTTTATCATTACTGACTCTACATTTAATATTTAACCGACTTCCTGCTAAAACGTCAGCTGGGAGGCAATCTTAATTAACACTCTGAGTGCCAGAGGGGTGCGCAATGCTGTTGCGTACCCCTCTGGCACTCACAGGGTTAACCCCCTTATTTGTTAGGGAGGTCTCCAATATTGAAAAAGGAATTCAATAAAAATTAGAGAGGACTCAGAGGAAGACTTCCCAAGAACATGCATAATTCAGTGTTTATCATCAGCTTCTCTGGGGGTGATTGACAGAACATACTAAAACCGAAGTTCTTCATCTGTGTTCCATGGAACCCTGGGGATCCCTGAAGACTTACAAAGGGTTCAACTTATACAGACGCTATCATTTTAACCCCTTAATGACGGGGGGGGGGGGGTTCCCATTATAGCGAATGACTTCCTGGACTTACCAGGTAAGTCGTCTGTCACTAAGGGGTTAAAATCTATTAAACTAAAATTCATTATGACAGTTATATGTCGTGCTGTTTGGTTTTTCAGTTCTGTGTGGTTTTCAATATTATATTTCCCCACTCGCCTCCGCTTCTGCATTTTAGAACGACATGCTGTTTTAATGGTCTCGGTCAAACTCCCTGGTGTTCCAGTGACTGCCTCTGTGTTGTCCAAAGATGACATTGAACTTGCAGAGTAAATCTCACAGTGTCTATGCAGACAGTGAACTGTGGATTTCTTTTAACAAAATTGTATTCAATGGCATACAGCCAGCCTGCAATAGAATATGAGTAGTGTCTGTGCATACATGAATGCACACAGTTACTTTGGTCAAGTATTTTGATATAGATCACATTTTGAGCATTCAGAGAACTCTGGATCTGAGAGTTAAACACTGGATCTCTGGGGGGAGAGAGGTTGATTTTCCCCAACTTGGTACCCAACCACTTTCCTGCTTAAAGTGTTAGTAATGTCCAACAAAAAGTTTTTTGCATATAGAAGAGCTTAAAAATCTGAGCTATATGCAAAAAAACGTATCTCTCAAACTGCTATGGTTTAACCCCTTAAGGACCCTTGACTACCAGGACCGTCACGGTCCTTGAAATACTCAAGGATCGATGACGGTCATAGTACGTCACGTACTTTTTACTTACAGCTCTCTACCGGGAGCGCTGTAAGTAAAAATAGGGCCTGAAATTGACCGCTCCAAGATCGGAGCGATCTCTATCAGGCCCCATAATGACGCGCCGATACACGCAACAGGTCACGTGTACCGGCGCGTCCAAGTGCGCCTATGCGGTCATTATGGGACGGAAATGTCCCATGACCGCCGGTCCTTAAGGGGTTAAGAGATACAGGCGTTTAAAGTTCGCTGTCTCCTACTGACAGCTGTAAAGCTGTCAGCAGGAGATTCGTGTCGGTCGACACGGAGGCGCTTGATAAGTGCCGCGATCTTGTTACTTACAAGGAATCCCTTCATTGGAATGGTCTAAAACATGTGATTGAAAACCAGGCACACATTTTAGACCATTCCAATGAAGGGATTCTGTGTAAGTAGCGAGATTGCGGCACTTCTCAAGCGCCTCCGTGTCGACCGACACGAATCTCCTGCTGACAGCTTTACAGCTGTCAGTAGGAGACAGCGAACTTTAAACGCCTGTATCTCTTAAACCATAGCGGTTTGAGAGATACTTTTTTTGCATTTAGCTCAAATAAAAAAAAAACTTTTTGTTGGACATTACAAACACTTTAATGTGCCTTGTCCAAAACCGATTCCTCCCAGTTCCTGCATATTGACAGGACAATCCTGGCTGTCGTGATTAAGCTCTTTCCACATTATAATGCAAATCACATCATTTCAATATTCCTTCTAGATATTTTTAAGGATGCGGAAAAGAAGGTTCCCAGATATGATCATGAGCATAAGTAGGAACTTCCTTCTGTAGAGTCTGCAACTATGCTTAGGTCTCCTTTTAAAATGTCATGCTGAGAAATGTGTGCAATGAAATGGCGTATACACAAGGCCACATTGATGAAAAGGGTGACATGAGAATCTCGCCCTGCATCAAAAGCGCAAGATTCTCATGTCGCTGGCTGAAACCTCACACTCGTATCTGATATTGTAGTATTACTGAAAGCAGTATCGGCTCTAGAGGCCAGGGACACTGCCAAGCACTTACTTTATCTAGCGGATCGCTATCTAGCGGGCTCTGTCTCACCTTCTCTGCAAGCTGTATTGTGCAAGGCTATGAGGCACTCAGAAGGTTAATGGCTTGTGAGGCTGGTTTATTTCTCAGTCAGTCATGCAGGTCATCAATGCTTCGTTAACGCTGACTGATACTTTATCTAGTGATAACTGCTTTTGCTTGTAAGTGCCTCACAAGTTGTTAACCCTTTGAGTGCCTCACGCAGAGAAGGGGATATAGAGCCCGGAGCAACGCTCCGCTAGATTAAGTAAGTGCTTGGCAGTGGCTCTGGCCTCTCGATCTGTTACTGCTTATGGTAATACTACAATATCAGATGCAGGTGTGAGGTTTAAGCTGGCAACATGAGAATCTTGTGCTTTTGATGCAGTGCGAGATTCTCATGTTGCCCTTTTCATCAATGAGACCTTGTGAATGCACCGTTTTGTTGCACGCACTTCTCAGTATGACATTTTAAAAGTAAACCCTATGCTTATGTTAATGATGCAATTCACGTCAAAGTCGGCAGGGGGCTTTATAGGGATTTGGCTGGGAAGTGGCAGATCAGGGTGCGAAGTAGGAAGAAAGGAGGAGAAGTGGGAAGAGTTACTCAAGAAACTCATCACAGCCGCCGAAATTAACTCTAAAAAAAACAGAGTCTCCAGGGCAGATCCGTAGAGATCCCAGGTATGGTTATGAGGCTCCCTTGCCAGAAGATGTTCTTAATATTGCTTGTTTTTAATTGCATACATGGGGACCTTTATGCACTCAACAGGAAAGTATATAACAAGGGTCCCCCCACCTTACGCGTTACTATAACATCTCCTCAGGGTCAATCTGGATTTTAATTTTATTTTTATTATTTTTAGATAGGGATTTAAAGTGTTTAGAGTAGGTACTTGCCACACTTGGGGCACCTTGGAGCGGTTGGCAAGCTTACACCTCCTTTTTGGGCCAAAAATGTAGGCACCAATGCCTCCAACTTATTCACAGTGTTATTATACATGCCTAATACAGGGCACACTATTGTAATTAGACTGGAGGAGCGCAGGTTTGAAGTTCCTTTTGTGTATGTTGAAATAGAAGCAGAAATATTTTGGGCACTAGTTGAAGACCCCGTGTACATGGGCCACAGTGCCAGCCGGTCGCGGGGCAGTCATACGCAGTAGAGACTGCCCGCGCCACAGCCGATATTTCTGATCGCCCCGCTCCGTATCAGCAGCGTCACGGGCAGTCTGTACTGCGCATGACTGCATTGTTACAAACTATTTAGCTAATTATTATATAGGAGGTGTTGCGGTCACATAATTCCTTGTAGAATAATATATATTGGGCAAAGTAGAAGGTAGTGGGTAAAATGACAGGCAGAGTATGAGATGGATTAATGAAACCCAGGATTCTACAAGATTCTTAATACAAGAGCTGCGAGAGAACATTCAAGTTGAGAGCTTTAGTTCATCTGGTCAACCAAAGTCGAAGATGACTTCATGGAACGTGATGATGATGATGAAGCAGTAAACACAGTTCGATGGATATAAAAACACAGCCAAAATTTATGAGCCAGAAGTACATTTTTAGGAGCCTGGGACACATGATTTTCCTACCCCTGGATTAAAGGGATAGTAATGTTTCACAATAAAAGCAGCTCCAATTAATCTTCATAGTATTTGGACTTTGGAGAGTGTTATTTCAATACTGTCAGAGCTGTAGTTCAAGAGTAATTGAATGATAAAGTATCCCACTCCTGCCACTATTACTGATGTGACACTGCTCACCTTGGTACAGAAAGGTGGTGTCCAGATGGCTTGCAGAGAGGGACAATGTTCAATTAGCATATGGGAAAACCTGAAAAACATGTCAAGGGGGCAGGGTTTTCATTGTTCTCATAGTAAGAAGATTGTCCCTTGCTGTGAACTGTCCAGTCAAGAGACCAGATTCCACATCTGAGGGGAGGTGGTTTACACTAAGTAAAAGGGGTGGGAGGAGGATACTTTATCATTCAATTACTCCTGTACTACAACTCTGACAGTACTGAAATAACACTCTCCATGGCCCAAATACTATGAAGATTAATTGGAGCCGCTGTTTTTGTGAAGCATTACTATCCTTTTAAAGTACTCAAAACAATACAATTTTATTTCAGCTATACATTGCTACATAATAGTTATGGTACTTGAGATTTCAGTGCAATAACGTAGTATAAACTAGTGTTCTGATACCTCTGATATCATGTTAAACCCTTGGAAGCTAAAGAGGTCTCCAGTGCATTTTGAGGTGATATGCTGGGGATCACTCTAGGATTGGAGGGGTTAAAATTTTGATTATTATGGATATTGCATGCCGCTAATGGGGTCCACCATGGAAAATGGTTTGAAATCAACTGTGCCAGAAATCCAGACATTATGAAATAAATATGGGGTTTGCAAATAGCTATGTTAACCCTTGAGTGCCAGAGAGGTGTTTGATACCTTTCTGGCACTCACAGGGTTAAGCCACATCCAATCTTCACAGGTCTTCTTGGACAGTAGCTTTCTGTTTTTCCTTTCTCAAGCTTTTTATTACTGAAAATAACTGGATTTAGGTTTGTTACCTCTTCCGAGACAGAGCCCCCAGCTAAAAAACAAGACACAAAACAAATAAAATGGAGATAAAAATATACTGTAACTCAATGTCAGTCCTCAGGGGGAACACCAACAGTGCAGGCTCCCATGTTTTCCTTGCTTAATCAAAGGTTATCAGAGCCTCAGTCCCTGTGACTGATCGATCTGTGCTTATTTAGGGATATTGTTCAGAGGTTTACTTTAGAAATATCCCCCTGTACTTAAAGGGATAATAATACTTTGTTTTAACTTTATTTTACTTTGTAGGCATTAAAAAGACGTGAAGAACGATATAAGTCTTATTTCTCAAATCTTTATGGTTTGAGAGATATTCACAAGCAAAATTTCCCCTCCTGCCCCTTTTACCTAGTGTAAGCCATCTCTTAAGCCATCTCTTCTCAGATGTGGAATCCAGTCCATAGACCAGACAGATAACAGCAGGGGACAATCTTCTTCCTATGAGAACAATGAAAGCCCTTCCCCCCTTGACAAGTTTTTCAGGTTTTTCCCTTATCTTAATTGAAGATTGTCCCTCTCTGCAGTCTACCTGGGCACCTCCCTTCTGATCTGGCTGAGCAGTGTTACATCAGTAAAAGGGGCGGGACGGGGATACTTTATCATTCAATTACTCTTGAACTACAACTCTGACAGAATTGAAATAACACTCTCCAAAGTCCAAATACTATGATGATTAATTAGAGCTGTTTTTATTATGAAACAATACTATCCCTTTAAAGCGGAACTTTCATAAGATGAACATAGTGGCTTAAATCGTCATTACATTAGCGATATGCCTAGATATAGTTGTCTTTTCAAGAATAATCACTGCATTAAAGAAAATTAGAACCTTTTTGGCAGCCAGGCAGCGGGGAACAGTGCAGACATCTTGCAGAGCCGGCATCTCTCTGCCTGCGCTGTCAGTCTCTTCCAGTGCCTTTCGGCACACAGGCATTCAACTCACCAATCGTGGAGTTGAAGGGGACGGACATCACAGACGCAGAGATGCTGGCACTGCAAGATGTCTGCGCTGTTCCCTGCTGCCTGGCTGCCAAAAAGGTTCTATTTTTCTTTAATGCAGTGATTATTCTTGAAAAGACAACTATGTCTAGGCATATCGCTAATGTAATGACGATTTAAGCCTCTATGTTCATCTTATAAAAGTTCTGCTTTAACGAGCATCAGAACGGTGAGATCAGAATATCACCTGCATGAAAGGGTGATATTCTCACGTCGCTGTTTTAATTGACGCACCCTGCTGACTGCTACTGCCATACATCTCCAAGGACTGCGGGTAGAGATAGAGATGTTGCTGTAGCCCCCTGCGAACATGTATCCGCCTCCCCACACAGGGATAAATATAGTGTTACATCCCCACACAGGGATAAATAAGTATTATAGTATAACATAGTATAGTGTTTCATCCCCACACAGGGATAAATAAGAATTATAGTATAGTATAGTGTTACATCCCCACACAGGGATAAATAAGAATTATAGTATAGTGTAGTACAGTATAGTATAGCGTTACATCCCCACATAGGGATAAATAAGTATTATAGTATAACATAGTATAGTGTTTCATCCCCACACAGGGATACATAAGTATTACAGTGTAGTGTAGTGTTTCTTCCCCACACAGGGATAAATAAGAATTATAGTATAGTATGGTATAGTATAGTATAGTATAGTGTTACATCCCCACACAGGGATAAATAAGAATTATAGTATAGTGTAGTGTTGCATCCCACACAGGGATAAATATTATAGTATAGTGCAGTGTTTCATCCCCACACAGGGATAAATATTATAGTATAGTATAGTGTAGTGTAGAAAATGTGGACCAAAAATTCAGGCCGACAAGGCCCTGGCCTCGGTATAACTGGCACGTAGTGGCCCTAAGACATGAGGGGGAGGTATAGATCAACATAAAACAAAAGATGGACACACTGAGACAGCCATCCACAGTCACACTTGTTAGGAAAAAGCTAACAATTATAGGACAGTATAGGAGTCTCAAATATACCTGGTTACCACTAGAAAAAAAAAAAAAAAAGTAAAATGCCATATACCAAGCATACAGACATTGTAAAATACAAGCAAGTTTTACATATGCATAAAATTTAACAACAACAGTAGGCCAGAGTATTTATAATGCAGTGTAGGCATCTCCATTTCTAGAACAGCTATGTAAAACGAAATGTGGGGTATATGTCCCAACACACACTCCTGGGATAACCCTACAAATGAGAAAAGTACTTAAACTATATGGTACTGAAGCTGAAGCAAAGCCATAAAATGTCTCTCCAATGACACCATTCTATTAAGCAAACCATCGCTCCTTTAAAGGGATAGTAATACTTCATTTTATTTTGTAGGCATTAAAAAAACATGACGAACGATATAAGTCTTATCTCTCAAACCTTTATGGTTTGAGAGATATTCACAAGCAAAATTTCCCCTCCCGCCCCTTTTACCTAGTGTAAGCCATCTCTTCTCAGATGTGGAATGCAGTCCATAGACCAGACAGATAACAGCAGAGGACAATCTTCTTCCTATGAGAACAATGAAAGCCCTGCCCCCTTGAAAAGTTTTTCAGGTTTTTCCCTTATTTTAATTGAAGATTGTCCCTCTCTGCAATCTACCTGGACACCTCCCTGCTCTGGCTGAGCAGTGTTACATCAGTAAAAGGGATGGGAGGGGGATACTTTGTAATTGAATTACTCTTGAACTACAACTCTGACCGAACTGAAATAACACTCTCCAAAGTCCAAATACTATGATGATTAATTAGAGCTGCTTTTATCTGAAACATTACTGTCCCTTTAAACACAGTAGGTTGTGGAGGGGTAAAGCAGGTCAAATACCAATAAAGAACAGCAAGTGGTCCTAGTCACTCTCCCTGGGCCCAAGGGAGAGAACCACACACAGTGTTCAAAATGTGGTATGAAGTCTGGAGATGCATAGTCGACTTGTGAAAGGGTGAAAAAGTCTATATTTCACAGGAAAAGAGCTTGCATATGCAGGCGCTTCAGGCCGCAGCACACCCAGAAAGACTGTCATAGATCACATTGTACATCCACCTCGGCAACCAGATTCTGAGATATATCCGGGTAATACCTGGATCCCAAAGAGCGGCCTCCCATTTATAGTTCATTTTCCACGATAAGAGAAGGAGAATAGCACAATAGGTTGGCTCGGTGACTAGACTGACCTCCTGTTTCAATCCTGTCTTCAGCATCCACCTGAGGAGTGGGCGAAATGAATCCTTGCCATAAGAGGTATCTTCAAGGGATTTAACTCCAAACATATCAGGGCAGAGGACCTGGCGCTGCATCGGGTCATTAAAACTGAAGAGAGGCGCATGCATACACTCTCCTTGTGGAGCTATCACATCTGCCGGTCGGTCCTCTAACAGTGCGCAGCAGGTCCGGTACCCATCATCCTCGGTAGGCTAGTAAATTCTTCACGTATATAATCTCGGATCTCTCCCACGAAGGCTCGAAGCTCCCCCTGGTTCAATGGGTGCAGTAACTCCGCTGTGGCAAGATATGGAGGAGTAGGATTAGTAATAGGCAAGAGTTGATATAGCTCAGGAGGGATATTGTCGAGGTCACCGGTATAGAGTAGCGGACGTGAGGGCACCATTCCTCTCCATGTAACCAGACCTCCATCCAACATGGCGTGAAGCATGGCCCTCCGGCTTGTTTCTGTTAGTAGCAGACAGAGAGCAGCTGCAGACTGTAAAGTCGGGTTAGTTGCTTTTGGCACCAGGAGCAGAAAGATAATGAGTCCATCTTGATCCTCAGCTAGCTCCGCCCCCCACAAAGGGATAATTAAGGGGTTACAACATTAGTAAGCAGTATTTGGTACCTGTGTCCCATGCCCTGGACCAACCTATTTTAGAGACCGAAGAAGCAGGATCATACCCGCCAGACGGCAGACTGTGAATAAGCGTTACGGGTTCTGTTGAGAAGGAGGCGGTGCTGGCTGGTATGATCCTGCTTCTTCTGTCTCTAAAATAGGTTGGTCCACGGCATGGGGCACAGGTCCCAAATACTGCTTACTAATGTAACCCCTTAATTATCCCTCTGTGGGGATGCAACACTATACTATAATATTTATCCCCGTGTGGGGATGTAACACTACACTATACTATACTATAATATTTACCCCTGTGTGGGGATGAAACACTACACTATATTGTAATATTTATCCATCTGTAGGGATGCAACACTATACTATTCTATTGTCAAGGTTTTGCTGAGCTTCTCCCATTCTGCCTATTGAGTCTGCTGGATATTGAGAGGGATATTGAGGCGGGTGGTATTTTATTTATTTGTATTTTTTTAACTCGTATATAATATGCACTCCCCACTTCACATAAGGTGAAATGGTGTAAAAATATAGGTATTATACCTGAGATTTTACTGTATAATTCATAATGTTTAGATTTTTGTCTTACTTGAAGAATAACAAGTAGCTGTTACTTTGATGTGAAGGAGCAGAAAATTAAGATGTTCTTCCATGAGATGGAAAAAAAAAATTGTAAACACTCATTCTGTTTCTTCAGTCGGTTGAAGAACAACATGTACTCAGAGACAAATAAAAATCCCTAACAGACTAAAATTAAATTATAAGACTTTCACGAAATGCGTGAAGAATATCAATTCAGTCTGGAGTTCTTAAAAACAAGTTATCAGGAAATGAAGTCCTGAAACCTCCGAGAGCCAGAGGGGTATGCAACAAATTGTAAAGCAATGCATTGCATACCCCTCTGGAACGCAAAGGGTTCATGAATAATGGGCTTTTGTGGGTAATAGTTGCATGGTGTTTTAGTGGACATTTACTCTGCTAGGAAAGCCTTTATCAGGGAGGGCTGGCAAGTTGTAGCCTATGGGGGCAAATACCATCAAGTGGCCCATCCTATATAATAATTCGCCAAGTTGTGTGTAACGCCCGACATGCGCAGTAGATACTGCTGCGCGTGCGGCAGTCACACGCAGTGGAGACTGCTCGCGCCGCGGCTGATACAGAGCTGGACGCTCCTCTTCGGAGCGTCCAGCTCTGTATCAGCCGAGGCGCTGGCAGTCTCCACCGCGTGTGACTGCCCGCGACCGGCTGCCTGAGGCTCTGTATCAGCCGAGGAGCGGGCAGTCTCCACTGTGTGACTGCCCCGCGACCGGCTGCCTGAGGCACTGTGGCCCGTGTAACGGGCTGTTCAACTAGTTTCTAATATTATGCCAGTCCACTGTCCCAGACCTCCCCCTTTTGTTAATTTTTAAATTGCAACATACAAAATGTGAGAGGCTTCTGAGAACGAACAAACAGCACAATAGCCTGTCCTACGGCTAGTCACCGCTCAGAAACATCACATTTTAGCTCTCTAGTGCCATTACAGAGGAGAAATTTCCACATACATATTAGACTAATCCCACCCAAAAGGGCAGTCCAGTTCCAAAATGACAGGCAAATCTCCCCCACACAGGAACACCAGCTAAGCCCCGACATACGTTTCGGCCTTGTTGGGCCTCGTCAGGAGGGTGCAGCTGGATTCCCTAGGCGCTGAGAGCAAGGGGTCCACGTCTTGTTTACCCTTCACACTTAGGGAGACCCCCTAAGAGTATTCAGATACAACATACAAAATGTGAGAGGCTTCTGAGAACAAACAAACAGCACAATGGCCTGTCCTACGGCTAGTCACCACTCAGAAACATCACGTTTTAGCTCTCTAGTGCCATTGCAGAGGAGAAATTTCTATGTACACGTTAGACTAATCCCGCCCAAAAGGGCAGTCCAGTTCCCTTACAGGTGGGATTAGTCTAATATGTATGTGGAAATTTCTCCTCTGTAATGGCACTAGAGAGCTAAAATGTGATGCTCTGGAGCGGTGACTAGCCGGAGAACAGGCCATTGTGCTTTTGTTCGTGCTCAGAGCCTCTCATAATTTTTGGCTTGTTTTTGCGAAACACTTAAGAGTCTCTCCCTAAGTATAAAGGGTAATCCAGACATGGACCCCTTGCTCTCAGTGCCTAGGGAAGCCAGCTGAACCTCACTGACGAGGCCCAAATAAGGCCGAAACGTACGTCTGGGGTTAGCTGGTTTTTCCGCGCAGAGGGGACTTGCCCATCATTTTGGTACTGGACCGCCCTTACGGGTGGGATTAGTCTAATATGTATGTGGAAATTTCTCCTCTGTAATGGCACTAGAGAGCTAAAAAGTGATGCTCTGGAGCGGTGACTAGCCGGAGAACAGGCCATTGTGCTTTTGTTCGTGCTCAGATCCTCTCACATCATTTTTGGCTTAATTTTTAAATTGGCATTAATGTTGTGAAGTACGGCAACTGATACCACAGAGCTTACAGTTGAAATGAGGCTACACTAGTGCTATGACAGAGCTTACAATTGAAATGGCGCTACACTAGTGCTACTACAGAGCACACAACTGAAATGGAGCTACCCCAGTGATACTACAGAGCTTACAATTGAAATGGAGCTACACTAGTGATACCACAGAGCTTACAACTGAAATGGAACTACACTAGTTATATTACAGAGCTTACATTTGAAATTAGGCTACATTAGTGATACCACAGAGCTTACAATTGAAATAGAGCTACACTTATTATACCAGAGGGCTTATAAGAGAAATATTGTTAGGCTTCTAGTGCTGCTCCATTTAGATTGTAGTTCTGCTCTATCACTTGTGTAGCACCATTTCATTTGTAAGCTCTGTGGTATCATTAGTGTAGCTCAAATTACAGTGGCAAGTGGGAAATTGAGTGAGGCAGTGGCCCACCAGGCCAGACATATGGCCGGCCCAGGAGGCAATTGCCTCCCAGGCCTTTATTCAGTTGTAACACCTCATGTACTGCCTCTCTATTTCAGTGTTTGGAGAGCAATACAGTCGATCAGCTGAAATACCCCATGGGGTCTAATGAAATTGCTCCTACAAGTGGCCACTTTTACCCATTACTTTTTAATTAAAGGAGAAGTAACATCTCTTAACACCCACTCACCTAACTATGGCCTAATGACCCCAATGAATTTTGTGCTTGCTCCTTGGTTCAAGAGATAAATTCAACCAATCCATGCAGTGGACATGCCAGTTGCTAGTAGGACAATAGGACCTCAAAATCTGCCCACTGCAAATAGTAGTCTTACCCCTTTAATCCTTTCAGTACTATACATGTATCCTACACAATGCAATGCATTAGATACATTTCTGATACTCAAAAGGTTAAAGAAGCAGTAAACTTTTTTAATGAAAATCTATATATTATAGAGCTTGTCCTGTTGAGTAAAACAAGGTCACTACCACTGCAGTCAGTTGTTTTATTCAAATGTCATTAAAGTTCAAATAACCATGAAGTGAATTTACTGTGTGTTTACTTCCTGATAGTGTTAACTGACAGGAAGTGACTCAGCAGTTTCTATCACATTCTATGCACAACTGTTTGACAGTGACTTTCCTCTCCATTAGAATAACTAATTGGAATTTGACCACTAGAAGGTACTGGTAATATTTAAACTGTAATAACTCTAGAAATATGCATCTCTCAGCAGTGGGAGTACCCTTATTTTACTCAACAGGAAAAGCCCTACAAGGTGTATTTTTTCATAAAAAATGTTTATTGCTCCTACAAGGAACTGAGAGGGGTTCAACACAAGCAAGACATTGTTCCCCTCCCTCTGGTGTTTAAAGTGTTAAGTAGGTTCATGCACTCTGCCTTTTTTTAGTTTAAAAAAGTTGCTACCAAATGTTATGTCCACCTCCGTGGAAATGACATATAGGATTGATTGAAAACGTTCTCTATTGAGCATCAAATAGGGACCATTAGGATACTCGGGACATGGTAGGTTATCATTAGGAAATGTTACTTCTCCTTTAACAGATTAATTCCTATATTCTTAAACACCCACTAGATGGGATATGGAATGCATTGCAAATGAGTTGTACACCCCTCTATCACTGTTTTTAAAGGGATAGTAATGTTTCACAAAAAAAAAAAAAATATATATATATATATATATATATATATATATATATATATCAGCTCCGCTTAAAGGGATAGTAAAGTCTGTTTACATTAAAATCTAATATTGTAGCTATTAGAATAACAAACTTAGAGATGTAAGTCCCAGCTCTCAGACCTTTATGGTTTGAGATATATACAAAGATAAAGTTCTCCCCTCCCTCCCCTTTTCCTGACATGAGCTGTAAAGCTGTCAGAAGCACAATCTGGTAAAGCGACTAGACGGAGGCTCTTCAGCAGAGCTGAAATAGCACAATCTAAACATAAATACGTAATTGGAACGGTCTACAACATGTGCCTGGTTTGCAGGCACACTTTGTAGACCGTTCCAATGAAGTATTTGTTTCTACATTGCGCTATTTTGGGTCTGCTCAAGAGCCTCCGTCTGGGTCCTGGGACCAGGATATCCTACAGTACGCTACAGCGCTGACGTCAGGGAAAGGGGAGAGAGAGATGGGACTTACATCTCTTAGTTTATTGTTGTAATAGCTACAATATTAGATTTTAATGTAAACAAACTTTACTATCCTTTTAATCTTCATAGCATTTGGGCCACGGACAGTGTTATTTCAATATTGTCCAAGTTTTAGTTCAAGAGTAATTGAATGATAAAATATCCCCCTCCCGCCCCTTTTACTGATGTAACACTGCTCACCTCAGAGCAGCAATACTGTCCGGATGGATCACAGAGAGGGACAATCTTCAGTGATCATAAGAAAAAACCTGAAAGACCTGTCAAGGGGGGCAGGGTTTTCCTTATGCTCACAGTAAGAAGATTGTCCCTTGCTGTGACCTGTCTGGTCAAGTGACCAGATTCCACATCTGAGGGGAGGTGGCTTACACTAGGTACTTACTCTTGAACAATAACTCGGACAGTATTGAAATAACAATCTCCATCCCCCAAATACTTTGAAGCTTAATCAGAGCTCCTTTTTTTTTTTGTGAAACATTACTATCTCTTTAAAGGACCAAAGATTCACAATTGATTCCCCCAGAAGACTTTGCAGATGCCAGTTGTGTATAAAAAAAATGGAAGATAAATTAGATTTGTGTAGAAAGTAGAAAAAGGCCACAAAAGGGCATAATATGTCAGTCAAGCCGTTCCTATCGCATACTCAATTATAGCTTTTGCTTACTAGTTCCAAAACCAGAAGACCGCATACACCAGAATTCATTCAATGGCTTATAAAGCAGTCTTTGGTAGGACCCTGGGGATCTCTGGTAACGCTGAACAGATGACCTCCTAATACAGTCCATAGTTTATTTATAAGCCTGGGCAAAGTCATATTTTATTCTTTCCAATGGGAGTCAAGGCACTTTTGAAAATGAAATGCAATGCAAATACAGAGAAGCATGAAAAGTTTGCAGGAAGCTTGATGGTTACAATGTTATAGCTTGATGATTACGATGTTATAGTTTGATGGAATAGCAGCCTTGAGCTTAAAGTGGAACATTCACATCCAAAACAAATCTGAGCATGGGTTTGAATAATTAATACAAGATTTTCCCCCCACGTACTTCCGAGTGGATATATTAAGCCTGAAAACGTGCCACTTCCGCATTCTGCGGCACCCTGTATGTGCAGCACGAAACAGCAGGAAGCTCAGTAGCATGGTAAATGGAGCTTGCTGTAACGTTAGCCCACAAAAATACAGCTCCGAAGGGAAGCGTGAACTCAGTCCCTGGGGCAGCGGGGAGGGAGGTGGGAAGTCCTGCGGCTTCATGCCGCACATACAGGGTGCCGCAGAATGCAGAAGAGACACATTTTCAGGTTTAAAGTGGAACTAACACCCTTGCAAGATGTAGCCTCAATTAGGAGGGCTACAATCCGTGATAACTCACTGTGGAATTATTATTATTATTTTTTTTTTTTTAAACGTGTTATTAAAGTAATCCGTTACTTCCAAAAGGTACCTGGTGACGTCTTCCCCCCGGAAAAGCGCATTGCGCATATCTGCATGGAGCCGATTGGCTCTCTTGTAACTCCTCCCGGCTACACGAAAACACCTACGTCATCAGCTGTAGATTCTCGGACCAGCAGCAGAATCTAAAGCTGGTGACGTAGGTGTTTTTGTGTAGCCGGAAGGAGTTATAAGAGAGCCGATCGGCTCCGTGCAGACATGCGCAATGTGCTTTTCCAGGGGGAAGACGTCACCAGGTACCTTTTGGACTTACTCTTTAATAACACTTTTTTTTTTAAATAATTACATAGCGAGTTATCATGGATTGTAGCCCTCTATTTGAGGCTACATCTTGCAGGGGTGTTAGTTCCGCTTTAATATCTCCACTCGTAAGGGGGGGGGGACCCAGCGCTAATTTTATATTAATTATTCAAACCCGTGGTCAAATTTTTTTTGGATGTGAATATTCCGCTTTAACCCTTTGAATGCCAGAGGGGTACGCAACACATTGTAATGCATTGTGCACCCCTTTGGCGCTCCAAGGGTTAACTCTTTCAGTGCCAGAGGGGTACGCATTGCATTGCTCCGGCACAGTGCCTGTGAATGGCTTACATACAGTAGAACCTGCTCTAAATATGGTTAAGTGTACCTAGCAAACAGCTTAAATGGATTTGCCCAGAGGGGAGCCACATTATGTTATGAATATGTAATAGTAATAGTGAGCACATGCTTATGCTATATGAATATCTAAGAATAGCTGAAATGGAGTATTGACATGTGGCCTTGTTGGTTGAGGCCCTTGTCTATTCTTATACAACTAGAGACTAGAATTACAGATGGCTAATGAAAAGCTCATTTTAGTAGAGACAGTTACTTATCCTGAAGAGTAAAAACAGGGGTTAATCCCGAGAAGAGATGATCAGTTTCAAAGTTATTACATCTCAAACTCTGATAGAGATTTTGTATGTTATATAAAATTAGATTGTTAGCAACAGTGCCAACAGGTGTCATGACAATTATTATATTGCATTCTGTGGAAAAGGTAAGCTATTGGCTACAGTTCTCCATAGAAAGCAATAGTAAAAGCTCCACGAAGTAAGTGGTTTTCAGCTTTAACCCCTTAAGGACCGGGAAAATCGGAGTTAGATTTGACTTAAGGACTGGAGCAATTCTGACTTTTTTGACTATGTCTTTGTTAAACCATATTTTCTCTTTAATTCCTTTTGTGCACCCACATAAATTATATACTGTTTTTTTAAGCACAAGTAGGGCTTTCTTTTGATACCACAATTATATGAATACCTCATTGTTTAATTTGATTAAAATAGAAAAAAAGAGGAAAAAAATTGAAAAAAAAACATTTTGCTTACATTTTTCTGTCAGGATTTGCATACTATTAGTTAATGGAAAAAAATACCCCTAAATATATTCATTTGCTTCTCCTGAATATAAGAGTACCCCATATGCCTAGTATTTTAGTCCTTTACTCACATTTACAAGGTAATTATTACAAGATGGCTGCCGTTATTTCCAACTTGTGATGTTTCAACAATTGGCATGTGAGCATCATAGCTTAGCTGACGGTGCCAGAACCAAAAATGTCCCACAAAGGTATATGTTTCTGAAAACTACACAACATAAAGTAAATAATCAGGAGAATTTTGGAGTTTTTTATGCAGCTATTTTTCCAGAAAAAAATTTCAAAATTGTGGTAATATTTTGTTTTTTTGCAGTTTTCACACTTACATTTCAATACTACTGTTGATATCAAGCACATGATAGGTGAAGATTTTTAAAAATGCATTGTTTAGTGTTCAGCTCCTTCTTCTGAGTACGGCAATACCCCATATGCATAGGTTTCTCAAGGTTTGGGAGAGCTACGGGGCCCAAATTGGAACATGCGCGTTTCCAGTTTCACACTTTGAATTTTCACAGCTTGCATCACTGGTGCCATGTCTCATTTGGGGCTGTGTAACAGTGCTCCACTCTAAGATTTCCCCCCAAAAGTATATATTTTTGGAAAGTAGACACCCCAGGCTTTCATTTTATGTATGTTTTCAATTTTTTTACGCAGCCATTTTACCACCAATCGCTCGTAAATCTTGACGTAAGTTAAAAAAACACAGTTTTTCACACTTGCACTTCAATGTTGATGTGAATTTCAAACACAGGATAGGTGAAGATTTTTAAAAATGCATTGTTTAGTGTTCAGCTCCTTCTTCTGAGTACGGCAATACCCCATATGCATAGCTTTCTCATGGTTTGGGGGAGCTACGGGGGCCAAATTGGAACATGCGCGTTTCCAGGTTCACACTTTGAATCTTCACAGCTTGCGTTACTGGTGCCATGTCTCATTTGGGGCTGTGTAACAGTGCTCTTTTTTAAGATTTCCCCCCAAAAGTGTATATTTTTGGAAAGTAGACACCCCAGGCTCTCGTTTTAGGTGTGTTTTCCAATTTTATACACAGCCATTTTACCACCAATCCCTCGTAAACCATGACGTAAGTAAAAAAAAAAAAACAGCGTTTTTCATACTTAGGGTTGGCGGCAGTATACTGGGCTGCATACAAATTGGTTTGGGACACAATTTCACCTAAAATGTCTTCCCCCAAAAACAAATCAAAAAAATTATCATGGGTAAATCCTTCCACATCAATTTGAATCCCTGGGTTGCCTGTGAATTCTGAGATTTGTGGGTATAAATTGATACCCATTCATTAGGATCCGGAGTGGCAGGTGTTAGGGCATTTCTTTGGGCAGGTCTTTTGGCAGGTCTTTGGGCAGATCTTTTGGCAGGTGCTGGGGCAGTTGCCAGGGCAGCTCTTGGGGCAGCACTTGGGGCATTTCTTTGGTAGGTCTTTGGGCAGATCTTTTGGCAGGTGCTGGGGCAGTTGCCAGGGCAGCTCTTGGGGCAGCACTTGGGGCATTTCTTTGGGTAGGTATTTTGGTAGGTCTTTGGGCAGTTCTTTTGGCAGGTGCTGGGGCAGTTGCCAGAGCAGCTTTTGGGGCAGTGCGTCTTTTCTTGACAGAAGGCCCAGCGTCATCACTAGAGCTGCTCTCACTTTCTGAAAACTGCGCTATGTCAAAATCTGACGCAGTATCTGTTGCCTCAGAGTCAGACGCCATAAAGGCATATGCCTCTTCAACGCTGTACCTGCGCTGCATTTTGCCCACTAAAAACACTTTTTTTTTTTCTTACGCTATCCCTAAACCTAAATCTAACCCTAAAACTTACCCTAGCCTACGTATATCCTGAACCTACCTAACCCAATTGAACTACCTATCTAAACTGCGCTTATTATATATATATTTTTTTTTTGGGGGGGGGGTTGGGTTTTTTTTTTTCCCCTAAACCTAAATGTATCCCTAAAACTGTCCCTAACACACGTCTACACTAAACCTACCAAACTACCTACCTAAACTATATTTACTATTAAAAAAAAAAAAAAAAAAAAAATTAAAAAAAAAATTTTTAAAAAAATCTAAAAAAATTCCAGGGGGATGGGGGGTGTCCCACAGATCAGAAAACACTGATCTGCAGCAAATTGATCACTCCAAGAGTGATCAGATGGGGGGAACTTATTGATCACTGAAGAACAGTGATCAAAGGGTTAATTTTTTTTTATTTAAACTTTTTTTTAACTTTTTTTTTTTTCCAGGAACACTGGAACACCATCTCTCTATGTCTCTCTCCACCTCAGCAGTATGCAAGGTGGAGGGAGGTAGAGAGATCTGACAGGGACAGTATTTACAAATACTGTCCCTGTCATTCAGGTTTTGCAACATGTGATTCGCTTTTGAAGCGAATCGCATGTTGCAACAATGTTTCTGCCGCTTGTTACTAAGTGTCCCGATACCGGGACACTTAGTAACAAGCGGCTTGAACTCTTCCATCGCTCCGTGCGGCCGCGATGGAAGAGTTTAACCCTTGACGTACCGGGACCGTCAAGGGTCGTTGGATCACTTTTACCCTTGACGGTCCTGGTACATCAAGGGTCCTTAAGGGGTTAAAGGGGAACTTTCACCTCCTCATTATCCTTATTGTATCCCTTCCTTTGTGTCCCCTCTGTACAGTGCGGTCTTTCTTTTTGCCTACAAATCTGTTTAAATGAAGAAAAAAGATACTTGAATTGTGTACCTTATGACGTTAGCAGCCGCACAGCCGCGCACCGTACGGTGCAGAAGACACTCCCACAGCCTCAGCTCCTTTCACTTGCCCCAGCATCCTCCGATGCCGGAGGCGTTCTGTTAGTAAGCTGGAGAGAGATCTCATTGGCAAGATATCGATCTCTGCCAATGAGATCTCTCTCCAGCTTACTAACAGAACGCCTCCGTCATCGGAGGATGCTGGGGCAAGTGAAAGGAGCTGAGGCTGTGGGAGTGTCTTCTGCACTGTACGGTGCGCGGCTGTGCGGCTGCTAACGTCATAAGGTACACAATTCAAGTATCTTTTTTCTTCATTTAAACAGATTTGTAGGCAAAAAGAAAGACCGCACTGTACAGAGGGGACACAAAGGAAGGGATACAATAAGGATAATGAGGAGGTGAAAGTTCCCCTTTAATTGGTACAGCTTTTGGTACATGTCTTTTAGTTTTAAACATTTTTTAAAGAGTGACAGTGCCATGTGTCTTTACCAGGCTATATAAAATAGCTAAGAGTGGGACCCAAGTATTTGAGTGTGGTATGATGGTTGGTGCCAGACATGCAGGTGCTTGCTGGAGAGATCATGCACAACAACATCAGAAGTATACCAATAATGGCCTGACAGCAGAAAACATCAAGTCAACGGTGCAGAAAGGGACAGAGGTGCCATGTTGGGGACATTGATGATTGACATCGATCTCCCGTTATGTGGACAGGAATGGGCAGTGAAAATACTTGCCCTTTTTTCCTCTACCTGAGCGCACATAGGAAATTTTATCCTGAACAGAAGCAGTCCGCATCACCTGCAATCTATTTTTGGCAAGGGAAGCAGGCTGACAGTATATATAGTGAGATATTGTTCACTGAACGAGCTCTCACCATCTCTCTCTGATTTAGATGCGCATACTACCGAGAGAGTGCCAGGTTAGAGCCCCACTGTAGAACATTTACAGATAAGGGTTAAACAGGAGACCCAGTTAGGTTGTATATATTCACATAAATAGATACATAATAATATTAAATTAATTAGAGAACTTTACACAATACTAGGTATTGACATGTTACTTCACAGTAAAGAATTGATTAAAATAATCAATTACACATATTTGTGCGAAAATATATATAATTTGTTTACGTAAAATATACTATATATAAAGTGTAATCAACAATGATATAAAGGAGTGAACACCAATTGAAATAGATATACAGTAACTCAAACCAATATCACAACATAGTATTACCAGCAGTTACAGGGTTAACATATATAGGTGTATCCAGAGGTATTAAGTAACAATAATTGAACCCAGCAGCATACCTACCAAAATTTCAAACTGCCAAAGAGGGACACTTGGGTTTTAGGGGGTGTGGCTAGGGGTGTGGCTGGTGGGCTGGGCATTAAAGAGAATTTTTAGGCTATTTCATAACCTATTGACACTTCCTTGTGTAACCTAATAAATGACTTATAACAAGACCAAAGTATTTTCTTTACACAGACTAATTTATAAACGCATCTACTGATGTTTACTCAAACATTAATGTGAATTTTATGGCTGCAGAGCAATGTGATACAGTTATTTATACACCACACCGTCTGATTTCCTAAAAAGAGGGACATCAGGGTGGGAAAGAGGGACAGAGGGATTTGTGTCTACAAGAGGGACTGTCGCTCCTAAAAAGGAACACTTGGGAGGTATGCAGCAGCATAGAAAAGGTTAATTGATTCTAACAATTAATTAAAATACAATTGGCAGCAGCAGATATGAATACCTCTGCTCAAATCTGTATTATTTATGCTAATTAAGGTTTAAGAGATGTTGTCATGTGAGTAGATTTTAATATTAAATCAAGTTCTATGACAATCTCCTTGTACCATATACAAATACATATACATATATATATATATATATATATATATATATATATATATTAGAAAAACTATCTGGAATAAAATCCCATATTTAGATAAATATAATTTATTTATCCACTGATTTCAATATTGCATAACTTCTGGATAAAACATATAAATTGCATTTATTATTGTCAATGATAGATTATACCAAATAAATCTAATAAAATATATGTCTAGAAAGTACCACAAAACTCCATAAAACATATACTATAAACATGACAATAGCAATCCTATATAACACCTATATAGTACTCCAAGGGTTAATCCACAGATATAAGTATATGGATGCTCCACCCACGATGGCGGCTTCTTTTGTCTACTGAAAGGTTTAAATAAAGTTCCCACTGTACAAAAGTTAGGCCCAAAAACACATTCAACAAAGAAATCCCTAGAAACACACCAAAACAGACAAACAGCAGTTGGAGGGTGTTAAAAGAATTCAAAGAATTCCCCAGATTAAATATTAGCTAAAATAACATTTCCAGGAACAAAATATATTATTCTAGAAGTATCAATTATTATATTAACTAATATATAAACAAGGCTATATAGAGCTGCTTTCAACTATTTCTACAATTATCCAGATAAAATTTGTAATTAAGTAATTAATTCTGATTAATTCCAGAATAAACTAAAGCCAAATATAGCTTATGATATGTTTTGCTGCATACAGCTGGCCAGAACAATATTTAGCAAAACTATATAACATATTTTCCTCAAACATAAAGGAAATATTTATTTGATTCTGGAATTTTGCAGAATTAAAATAAAGAAAAATATAGTTACCAGATAATAAGTGTAGGTTCTTAGAGTTTCTTTGGCAGCCAGAAACAGGAAAACCAAGAGACCTCTCCACAAAAACCTTACCTTTTAAAGTAAAAGTTTCTTATCAAAAACCCAGCCCAACCTTCTCTGATAGGATAAAGAGCCATCTCATTATAATGTGATGTCAGAATATATTACCTGCTATTCTGATTGGCTACTCTAAATTTCTCATTTTACTATAAAATCATGCATCCTTCTATTAATAATCCATGATCCCAGAAGATGGCACAATTACACATCTTAAGATTTGCACCTAGATCTGGGTTTTCTCACAAGTGATATGGTCACAAGGTCATCACATGTCATATAAATATGTCATCCTACCAGACTTTATCATATAGGAGTGCACTTCTTCTCAGACATATAGACTGAAAAAAGTAATATATTTCCATACCTGTCATTCAGATATTGACCCCCTCCATTGAGGTAAAGAAGCCCCTTTGTTTCTAAAAATGAGGTAATTTGTACACAAGGATTTAAAAAATAATTTTTAAAAAGCCCATACTGTTTTCCAAAAATGTAACCCTCTCAAACAGGACAAAATCTCTGACAGCACATCAAGAGGGAAGGCTGGATATGGAGCATTGGGAAGGACCTGATAAGCCCTGCAGTACACTTTGTACCACACAGACAAGCTGGCTGATGTCATAAGGTATAGATTACAGACTGATTATCTAATTAATGCCTACAATATAAAAAAAAAAGGATATTTGAATGTCACCTCTACCACTGGAACCTATATAATGACTTTATTTTGAGTGAAAGTTGCCCTTTAAGTCTTGTTTCCATCCTAAATAATTATGTAACTGTGCAGGAACCCGTAACTGTGGGGTATAGAAGCAGATAATCTCATTTTGCCTTAGTACTGTCAGCTAAAAATATGCTCTATGGCTACAGGAACACTGACAATGGAGCAGTAGAAAATGTTGCCAGGTTCAACAAATCTTGGTATCAGCAGTTACAAGCTGAATACAAGGTAAGGGTATGGCAACAGCAACACAAATCAGCTGATTCATCATGCCAGGTGATCGTCCTTCAGGGTGGTGTGGAGGAAGCATGGATGAATTTTCTTGACACCAGTTGGTGGTTTATCTTAATTTGATGTAACCCTTTGAATGTCAGTGGGATACACAATGCATTGCAAAGCAAGAAAAATGTTTGAGCTCTGATAAGTTTGGAATGATTCGTCTCCCAGCAGTGGCAGTGCACTTGGGTTGACAAACGGGAATAGCTCTAGAATAAGGTTAGACAACCTCTGGCTTTTCCTGGGTACTACAACTCAGGGATGATCGAAATGTGTTCTCTGCAGCTGGAGAGCCAAACATTGCCTAGTACATATCTTTACATATAAAGGTTTATTGATCTTTTAAAGGAGAAATTACAACTCCTAATGATAACTATACCTTTCCATGGACAGAAAATCCCCATGTGCTTTTGATCAAGTGAGAACATCTTCAATCATCCCTGGATGTCATATCTATGGAGGAAGCCATGACAGTTGCTGGCATTTTTTTTTCCCTCAAACGGAAACAGGCAGAGTGCATAAGTCATGCAACCCTTTGAGTGCCAGAGGGGTATTCAATGTGTTGCAAAGCAATACGCTGGATACTCCTCTGGCACTCAAAGTGTTAATCATTTAAGGACCAAAAAGTGAGCAAACCATTGGTCCTTAAAAGATTAAGATACCGTGTGCTGTGAACAGAGTGAGGTCTTGTGGTGCTTCTAGCAACTATCATGTCTGCCTCCACAGCCATTGTATCAAGGACTGGTGGAAGATTCTATTCCTTGAACCTAGAAGAATGGGTAGAAGTCATAGGATTTTCTGGCCATGGTAAAGTACATGGGGGGGGTAATTAGTTGGCATACCGGGAACTCTACAGATCTGCCCAGAAGTGTCCGGGTTTCAGACTGAATTACCGGGTCTCCATGAACAGAGGCTGAATCTCCGGCAGTGACAAGTTTCTTCTCCTTCCCACCCTGTTCCTCCCACTTCTCCTTCTTCCCACCCTGTTCCTTCCACTTCCCACGCACTTCTCCTCCATCCCACCCTTTTCCTCCCACTTCCCACGCACTTCTCCTCCTTCCCACCCTTTTCCTCCCACTTCCCACGCATGTCTCCTCCTTCCCACCCTTTTCCTCCCACTTCCCACGCACTTCTCCTCCTTCCCACCCTTTTCCTCCCACTTCCCACGCACTTCTTCTCCTTCTCATCCTGTTCCTCCCACTTCTCACCCACTTCTCTTCCTTCCCATCCTGTTTCTCATTTCCCCCACTTTTCCTCCTCCCCACCCTGTTCCTCCTAATTCCTGTCCACTTCTCCTCCTCCTCACCCCGTTTTGCCCACTTCCCACCCACTTCATGACACAAATGTGTAAGCCCCACCCACTTAAGCCCCACCCCTTTACACCGCAAATCACGTTGTTGACTTCCTTTTGTCGGAAGCACACAAGCTCTTTCCGAGGGGCTCAAGATGAGCAAGGTCCCAGGTATGTTAATTGCTTGTATTTAATATTTCCTTTGGAATATGTAGCTCAGCATTCAGAAAACAGGTGTCGATTCAGGCCTATAGAGTCATCCCTTAGCAATATATCAGTATTGCATTTTTTTTATACAAGTAATGACAGATATACAAGCTGCCTGCACAGGAGAGCATTTTTTTTAATCTGTTCCCACTGGGAAAATTAGGGTATAAATCTACTACAGAGCTATAACAGTCAATGGGTTATGTATACTTCTTGACACAAGGTAGATAATAGAAAATGAAAAGCTGAGCTTTAGATAAGATTTCTTTTATACTCAAGGATTTTTTTTTTTTTAACCTTTCTCTGATGACTTCTATTTTACTTAATCAATAAGGAAGGGGGATGGAAAAGCACACACTGTGTCTCCTCCACATCACCCAATGGTAATACATGAACATCTCTCAGTCTTCTCTCTGGTCTGCTTGTCTTTCAATGAGAAGTAACGGAGAGGCGGACCTGAGAGGAGACTGAGAGCTGTCCAGACACCACTGGCTGCCTCTGCCTGCCACAGAAGATACTGCTTCGGTCACTGAACCCTTTGAGTGACAGAGGAGTAAGCAGCGCATTGCAAAGCAATGCATTGTGTACTCCTGTGCCACTCAAAGAGTTAAGTCAACCTGCCACAAAAGGATAATGGAATAATTAGGTTATTAGGCTAGATTTAGAAGCTATAGTGTAGTGATGTGGAGGAGACACAGTGAACATCGATCTGCACATTGCATATTGAAATGTCGCCCTCTAGTTGGTGACTGTTAAGCATGCAACATCAGAATGTTGGCCTGTTGATGCGGGAGACATTCTGGCATCACCCTTTTGATTTGGGCGACATTATGAGCTCACCCTTTTGATGGTTGCCAACTAGAGGGCAACATTTCAGTAGGATCCCAGGGAGTCCTACTCCTAGGACACAGGTGAAAAAATCCTAGTAGCTTGGGTGCTGAGGATGTCACTGCTGTTTCCTAAAATGTTGGAGTGCTTTATCTGCACATGCGCCCCTTCACCGGATGCAGAAGCTCCCATGCTAAAACATTTGTTTGTCTCCAAACTTCTTTTTGGATTTTTGCTCCCTCGTTCCCCAGGATCATCTACACAAACGAATGTGGATACATTTTAGGGCAAAGCAGATGTAACATAGGAAATAAAAAAAAGTCCCCAAAATTGTCTTCGATTAAACCCTTTGAGTGCTGGAGGGTTAAATCTAAACACTAGTGTGGCGACCAGTTTATTACGAGGGAGACCTCTCTAGCTTTCAAGAGGTTAACCCTTTGAGTGCCAGAGGGGTAAGCAACGCATTTCAGGGTTAAAAGCCCCATCAAAATCAAATGGGATTTGTAATTGTCCTCTGTTGGGTATCATGTGTTCAGAAGAAAAGCGGAGGAATTCTAAGCCCGGTGATTTATTTCAGACGAGGTCTAGGACAGCAGAATGGGCAGCGTTGTGTCTTATTCACTTTCTAAAGAAAATACACAATTTAGTAAGGGAAAATAAAAAAGATACTCTGGGTTTATAGCCCCATTTCCAAAGTGCACAAACCCAAATGGTCTCTCATCAGAGATCAAATGTCTGACTCTTATAGCCCTTTGGATGGAGGTAATTTGACAATATATTTCTGTTTCTTTAACCCCTTAACGACCCTTGACGGTCATAGTACGTCAAGGGTCGATCTGACTGAATGACCCATGATGTACTATGACCATCATGGAGTTCCGAGCTCCCCCCGCAGCTGCACGCCGTTCGGGGAGTCCGGAACCGGAAAAAAAAAAAAAAAGCTCTGCAGACGTTGAGTCACGTCATGGCGCTGATACCCCGGTCGTTAAGGGGTTAAAGCGGTACTTTCACCTTCTATAAAGTCGCCTTCCAATAATTAAGGATATGGCGACTAGCTTCATAATACTTCTATTAGATCTCAGAAGTACCAGATTCTAAACTAATCCTTAATCTTCGGAGACTGGAAGCCAGACATCAGCGCAGACATCTTGTTTTAAAGACGTCTGCGCGCCTGCGCCATCAGTCCCGGTCTCCTCTAGGAGGCACTGCAGTGTGCCATAAGGCACCGGAAGGGACTGACAGCAGAGGAGCACAGACAGCACTAACCTGGCCGTCAGTCTCCGAAGAGTAAGGATTAGTTTAGAATCGGGCACTTCTGAGAGGCGATAGAAGTATTATGAAGCTAGTCGCCATATGCTTAATTATTGGAGGGCGACTTTATACAAGTTGAAAGTTCTGTTTTAACCCTCTGAATGCCAGACAGGTTTGAAATGCACTGCAGAGCAATGCATTTCGTACCCCACTGGCACTCGAAGGGTTAAGGGGAGGAGGTGAGGCCTGCAACAGCATCTGGATAATGCAGGGGTGTAGGAGATTGTGTTTGGGGGGATGTAAGCACTTGAATATCAGCTACTTAAAGGAATAGTAAGCAATTACTTTGTCCTTATTAATAATGGCATCTGATGATTCACTCTACATAAGTTTAATAGGATACATAAACTACGATATAACACCCACTCTGGGTGACGAGTCATGGCAACTACTACTTCCGTTTTATGACTGATCTTCTAATATAATATAAATGGCATCATAACTTTAGTACCATTGAATACATTGTTGCAAACTGAATGCCCTTCCTTAACACAATGTGCTTTACTAATTATTTTGTAATAGGCAATTCCCTTAAGTGGTGGATATCGTTGGGAGTTTCTAATACACTGCAGAATGTAATGTCCATCTATATAAGGCATATGAATTCATATAACCTTTTTTCCCCATATTTCTTTATATCTATACTAGCGTAAAAGCCCATGTACAAAGCAATGCATTGCGTACCCCTCTGGCACTCAGAGGGTTAAGAGGCTGGCCCTGCTCTGCACCCTGCCACCGACACAGTCATGCACTGTAGAGACTGCCCGAAAGCACGGAATGCTCCCAGCACAGAACTCCCAGCATTCCGTGCTCCCAGCATTCCGCACAGAATGCTCCCAGCACAGAACTCTGTGCTCCCAACATTCTATGCTCTCAGCATTTTGTGCTCCCAGCATTCCATTCATTTGGGCAGTCTCTACTGAGCATGATGGCTTCTGACAAACATTCTACCGAATTATTATATAGGATATCACATTTTGTCAGGTGGTACGTCATGTTGTCATTTCATTCTGACAGCTGGCTCTATCTGTTGGCACTTTGTTCACATGTATTCTTTTGTTTATAAGAGGACCTGTTAGCATTGTTTTTTCAAGCCTTGATAAAGGCTCAGAATTGAGCCAAAACAGCAACATTACTTATGAAATAATTTTATTTATTTATTTATTTTAAATCCTGTGAGTGCCAGCACAGATTATGTTTTATATATATATATATATATATATATATATATATATATATATATACATATATACACACACACACTTATATTAATTATACATACCTACTGCACTGTTTGCTAGTAAGGGTTTACTACCCCTACAAGTCTCTTAACCTCCCAGATTTTCAACTACCGCACAGGTCACTCCCTAGCTTTTTCAAAATTTGTATAACCATTCTTATTATTAATCATCTCCATTTGCAAATATGACTAATATTTCTCAGAAGGAAGCATTTCCTACAATTCCAGCGTGCCATCCTATATAATAATGTGCTAGGATGTTTGTCAGAAGCCGTCATGCGCAGTAGAGACTGCCCGAACGCACAGAATGCTGGGAGCACAGAAAAAATGTTGGGAGCACAGAATGCCGGGAGTTCTGTGCTGGGAGCACAGAATGCCGGGAGTTCTGTGCTGGGAGCACAGAATGCCGGGAGTTCTGTGCTGGGAGCACAGAATGCCGGGAGTTCTGTGCTGGGAGCACAGAATGCCGGGAGATCTGTGCTGGGAGCACAGAATGCCGGGAGATCTGTGCTGGGAGCACAGAATGCCGGGAGATCTGTGCTGGGAGCACAGAATGCCGGGACATCTGTGCTGGGAGCACAGAATGCCGGGACATCTATGCTGGGAGCATTCTGTGCTTTCTGCAGTCTCTACAGTGCATGACTGCGTCGGCGGCAGGACACAGAGTAGGACCAGCCTCTTATCATCAGCCGGACCTTGGCCCGTGTACACAGGCTTTTACACTAGTTCTGTCATAAAAAATAAAAATCGCAAGCATACATTATAATGAATAGTGACATGCTGAGGAAGACTGTTTCACTTTAATAGAAAAATGGGTAAATACAATCCAGATTCATTAAGCTGAAGTGTAATTGATAAGGTCTCCTGCGTAGTATTTATACTGTGTAATTTCCCTATAAAATAAAAGTCAATGTGCCTGATTATGTCCTTGTTCTTAAAGATGCTGAAGTACGTGCACGTACGCGTAATTATGATCTCGGTGCATGAATCATTGTGCGAAATAATCGTATTCAAATGATTCCAGTGAGTTGGGAAACAGAGCATGTGTGTGGGCTTACTGAAATACTGAATGTTGGGTGCATTTCTTTGTAAATTACGAATTAACCCTTTAAAAGGACTGGATTGGCGTTAAACACATTGTATAGCAATGCCTTACTCAAGCCTCTGATCCTTAACCCTCTGAGTGCTTGAGAGATATCAAACGCATTGCACTGCAGTGGAAGTATACAGTGAGTTATGTATGTGAAAAAATATTCCAAGTCGCAAATTTTCTCAGAATGTTTTCAGCCATATTTTAAAACTTGACTTCTTCATAAATATGACTCACCACTAGCTGTACCCGGCATAACATACGTGCAATCGACGTATCTTATTTTATTTATTTATTTTTTAAGTGGCGTGCTGCGCTGCCCCGCCCGCCGCATGGTAAGGCCTGTGCCTCACAGACGTGTATCTGCTGAGCTCCCATGGCTCTTTAGTAATGCAGAGCTCTGGGAGATGACATCATCATGACATCATCTTCAAGCGCAATGCAATTCTAAAGAGAAGACCGCGCTGGAGCTCCAGCAGCTACAGGCCTATGCAGAAGCACAGATCTCTCCTGCCGCTGGACAACCAGGGAGGTAGGAAATGGATGGGGAGAGGGGAGAATGTGAGGCTTAATGTGGAGCTGATGGGGGCAATGTGAAGCTGATGGGGGCAATGTGGAGCTGATGGGGGGCAAAGTAGAGCTGATGGGGGGCAATGTGAGGGCAATGTGGAGCTGATGGGGGCAATGTGATGGCAATATGGAGTTGATGGGGGCAATGTTGAGATGATGGGGGGCAATGTGAGGGCAATATGGAGTTGATGGGGCAACGTGAGGGCAATATGGAGATTTGGAGCATTGTGGAGATGGTCAATGAGGGGGGGCACTTCAGATTTCTGTGCCTACAGGCTCCTGAGATGTAAATCCGGCCCTGACCAGGGTTGAAATTCCCTGCAAGCGTTGAAGCTGGTTTCGGCATATTTAATTCCCCAGCCAATCTCATTTTGAGTACCATTGTTTTATTGTTTGATCCGTGTCCATCTGGTTAACAGGCACTATCGGGGTGCCCTTGTGTTTGTTCTTTTTTCTCATCATTATAAATGGATGGGGAAAAAGGAGTACATATACAACGGCATATGTGAGATAGAAACACATAATATATAGTAAAATTTAAATTGTAAAGTTTATCCTCCTGAATACAACAAAGTTACTCTCACTGCTGAGAGGTGTTTTATTAAAAAGATATAGCAGCTAAGTACAAAGGTACTTTCACTGCTGAGATGTCTTTTAGTCAAAAGTTACTGCAGCTTAAACTTCAATTCTTTTGATGTAGTATCTCAATGGCCTGAAATTGTACAGTGGCGCTGTTCTTACATCATCCTATGGAAACTTCTGGTCAATTGACCAGAAACATCCATAGGATGGTATAGCAATAGCGCCATTGTACAATTTTAGGCCATTGTGATAATGCACCTAAAGAACTGAAGTTTGAGCTGCAGTAACTTTTGACTAAAAGACATCTCAGCAGTGAAAGTACCTTTGTTGTACTCGGGAGGATAAACCTTGTGTTACTATCCCTTTAAGACTGTAATGAAGACAGACTGGTGTATGATGGTGGTTAGTGGACACTTACTTCATGTGAGAGATTTTACCAAGAAGAGAGACATATGGCATATATCATGGAATTATTTCCATACTAAAGCGGAACTTTCAGATAATACTAAGCCGCCATGCATTCATTAAACACATGGCGACTAGCTTGGAAATAGATGTCTTACCTTTTAAAAATAGCCCAGTGTCAAGAAATCCTTCCCGTTTGGAGACCGGAACCCAGGCTACAGCGCAGACATCTTCTCTGCGCGCCTGCGCGGTCAGTCCCGGTCTCCATTGAGTAGTACTGACATGCACCATATGGTTACAGGAAGGGATTAATGTTGCAGGTGCTTGGACATGCTTGGTGCATGAAAAACGGAACGTGTGTCTCATTATTCTGAACCTGTGAGAACCGTGCCGTTTGTTTGACATTTTAAAGGGGATGTTTAACCCTTTGAGTGCCAGAGGGGTAAGCAACAAATTGCAAAGCAATGCGTCGAGTACCCCTCTGGCACTCAAAGGATTAACCCACTTTACAACTTTGCCTAAATTGTTTTGTTATCTACTGTAAATAATGTAAAGTGTATACATTTTTTAAAACAAATCCGCTTGTTTGGAGAAACTAAAAGAATAAATGTTTCCAGCCAGACTGTGTTTAACGGATCTGTACCGCAGTCTGACACTTCTATCCAGCCTCCTCCGATGACGGAAGCTTTCTGTCTGTAAACTGGAGCGCTCTTATTGGCCAGAAATCAATCTCTGCCAATGAGAGCGCTCCAGCTTACAGACAGACAGCCTCCATTATCCAGGAGGCTGGATAGAAGTGTCAGACTGCGGTACAGATCTGACCAGACTCTGTTCCTTCCACTTCCCACGCACTTCTCCTCCATCCCACCCTTTTCCTCCCACTTCCCACGCACTTCTCCTCCTTCCCACCCTTTTCCTCCCACTTCCCACGCATGTCTCCTCCTTCCCACCCTTTTCCTCCCACTTCCCACGCACTTCTCCTCCTTCCCACCCTTTTCCTCCCACTTCCCACGCACTTCTTCTCCTTCTCATCCTGTTCCTCCCACTTCTCACCCACTTCTCTTCCTTCCCATCCTGTTTCTCATTTCCCCCACTTTTCCTCCTCCCCACCCTGTTCCTCCTAATTCCTGTCCACTTCTCCTCCTCCTCACCCCGTTTTGCCCACTTCCCACCCACTTCATGACACAAATGTGTAAGCCCCACCCACTTAAGCCCCACCCCTTTACACCGCAAATCACGTTGTTGACTTCCTTTTGTCGGAAGCACACAAGCTCTTTCCGAGGGGCTCAAGATGAGCAAGGTCCCAGGTATGTTAATTGCTTGTATTTAATATTTCCTTTGGAATATGTAGCTCAGCATTCAGAAAACAGGTGTCGATTCAGGCCTATAGAGTCATCCCTTAGCAATATATCAGTATTGCATTTTTTTTATACAAGTAATGACAGATATACAAGCTGCCTGCACAGGAGAGCATTTTTTTTAATCTGTTCCCACTGGGAAAATTAGGGTATAAATCTACTACAGAGCTATAACAGTCAATGGGTTATGTATACTTCTTGACACAAGGTAGATAATAGAAAATGAAAAGCTGAGCTTTAGATAAGATTTCTTTTATACTCAAGGATTTTTTTTTTTTTAACCTTTCTCTGATGACTTCTATTTTACTTAATCAATAAGGAAGGGGGATGGAAAAGCACACACTGTGTCTCCTCCACATCACCCAATGGTAATACATGAACATCTCTCAGTCTTCTCTCTGGTCTGCTTGTCTTTCAATGAGAAGTAACGGAGAGGCGGACCTGAGAGGAGACTGAGAGCTGTCCAGACACCACTGGCTGCCTCTGCCTGCCACAGAAGATACTGCTTCGGTCACTGAACCCTTTGAGTGACAGAGGAGTAAGCAGCGCATTGCAAAGCAATGCATTGTGTACTCCTGTGCCACTCAAAGAGTTAAGTCAACCTGCCACAAAAGGATAATGGAATAATTAGGTTATTAGGCTAGATTTAGAAGCTATAGTGTAGTGATGTGGAGGAGACACAGTGAACATCGATCTGCACATTGCATATTGAAATGTCGCCCTCTAGTTGGTGACTGTTAAGCATGCAACATCAGAATGTTGGCCTGTTGATGCGGGAGACATTCTGGCATCACCCTTTTGATTTGGGCGACATTATGAGCTCACCCTTTTGATGGTTGCCAACTAGAGGGCAACATTTCAGTAGGATCCCAGGGAGTCCTACTCCTAGGACACAGGTGAAAAAATCCTAGTAGCTTGGGTGCTGAGGATGTCACTGCTGTTTCCTAAAATGTTGGAGTGCTTTATCTGCACATGCGCCCCTTCACCGGATGCAGAAGCTCCCATGCTAAAACATTTGTTTGTCTCCAAACTTCTTTTTGGATTTTTGCTCCCTCGTTCCCCAGGATCATCTACACAAACGAATGTGGATACATTTTAGGGCAAAGCAGATGTAACATAGGAAATAAAAAAAAGTCCCCAAAATTGTCTTCGATTAAACCCTTTGAGTGCTGGAGGGTTAAATCTAAACACTAGTGTGGCGACCAGTTTATTACGAGGGAGACCTCTCTAGCTTTCAAGAGGTTAACCCTTTGAGTGCCAGAGGGGTAAGCAACGCATTTCAGGGTTAAAAGCCCCATCAAAATCAAATGGGATTTGTAATTGTCCTCTGTTGGGTATCATGTGTTCAGAAGAAAAGCGGAGGAATTCTAAGCCCGGTGATTTATTTCAGACGAGGTCTAGGACAGCAGAATGGGCAGCGTTGTGTCTTATTCACTTTCTAAAGAAAATACACAATTTAGTAAGGGAAAATAAAAAAGATACTCTGGGTTTATAGCCCCATTTCCAAAGTGCACAAACCCAAATGGTCTCTCATCAGAGATCAAATGTCTGACTCTTATAGCCCTTTGGATGGAGGTAATTTGACAATATATTTCTGTTTCTTTAACCCCTTAACGACCCTTGACGGTCATAGTACGTCAAGGGTCGATCTGACTGAATGACCCATGATGTACTATGACCATCATGGAGTTCCGAGCTCCCCCCGCAGCTGCACGCCGTTCGGGGAGTCCGGAACCGGAAAAAAAAAAAAAAAGCTCTGCAGACGTTGAGTCACGTCATGGCGCTGATACCCCGGTCGTTAAGGGGTTAAAGCGGTACTTTCACCTTCTATAAAGTCGCCTTCCAATAATTAAGGATATGGCGACTAGCTTCATAATACTTCTATTAGATCTCAGAAGTACCAGATTCTAAACTAATCCTTAATCTTCGGAGACTGGAAGCCAGACATCAGCGCAGACATCTTGTTTTAAAGACGTCTGCGCGCCTGCGCCATCAGTCCCGGTCTCCTCTAGGAGGCACTGCAGTGTGCCATAAGGCACCGGAAGGGACTGACAGCAGAGGAGCACAGACAGCACTAACCTGGCCGTCAGTCTCCGAAGAGTAAGGATTAGTTTAGAATCGGGCACTTCTGAGAGGCGATAGAAGTATTATGAAGCTAGTCGCCATATGCTTAATTATTGGAGGGCGACTTTATACAAGTTGAAAGTTCTGTTTTAACCCTCTGAATGCCAGACAGGTTTGAAATGCACTGCAGAGCAATGCATTTCGTACCCCACTGGCACTCGAAGGGTTAAGGGGAGGAGGTGAGGCCTGCAACAGCATCTGGATAATGCAGGGGTGTAGGAGATTGTGTTTGGGGGGATGTAAGCACTTGAATATCAGCTACTTAAAGGAATAGTAAGCAATTACTTTGTCCTTATTAATAATGGCATCTGATGATTCACTCTACATAAGTTTAATAGGATACATAAACTACGATATAACACCCACTCTGGGTGACGAGTCATGGCAACTACTACTTCCGTTTTATGACTGATCTTCTAATATAATATAAATGGCATCATAACTTTAGTACCATTGAATACATTGTTGCAAACTGAATGCCCTTCCTTAACACAATGTGCTTTACTAATTATTTTGTAATAGGCAATTCCCTTAAGTGGTGGATATCGTTGGGAGTTTCTAATACACTGCAGAATGTAATGTCCATCTATATAAGGCATATGAATTCATATAACCTTTTTTCCCCATATTTCTTTATATCTATACTAGCGTAAAAGCCCATGTACAAAGCAATGCATTGCGTACCCCTCTGGCACTCAGAGGGTTAAGAGGCTGGCCCTGCTCTGCACCCTGCCACCGACACAGTCATGCACTGTAGAGACTGCCCGAAAGCACGGAATGCTCCCAGCACAGAACTCCCAGCATTCCGTGCTCCCAGCATTCCGCACAGAATGCTCCCAGCACAGAACTCTGTGCTCCCAACATTCTATGCTCTCAGCATTTTGTGCTCCCAGCATTCCATTCATTTGGGCAGTCTCTACTGAGCATGATGGCTTCTGACAAACATTCTACCGAATTATTATATAGGATATCACATTTTGTCAGGTGGTACGTCATGTTGTCATTTCATTCTGACAGCTGGCTCTATCTGTTGGCACTTTGTTCACATGTATTCTTTTGTTTATAAGAGGACCTGTTAGCATTGTTTTTTCAAGCCTTGATAAAGGCTCAGAATTGAGCCAAAACAGCAACATTACTTATGAAATAATTTTATTTATTTATTTATTTTAAATCCTGTGAGTGCCAGCACAGATTATGTTTTATATATATATATATATATATATATATATATATATATATACATATATACACACACACACTTATATTAATTATACATACCTACTGCACTGTTTGCTAGTAAGGGTTTACTACCCCTACAAGTCTCTTAACCTCCCAGATTTTCAACTACCGCACAGGTCACTCCCTAGCTTTTTCAAAATTTGTATAACCATTCTTATTATTAATCATCTCCATTTGCAAATATGACTAATATTTCTCAGAAGGAAGCATTTCCTACAATTCCAGCGTGCCATCCTATATAATAATGTGCTAGGATGTTTGTCAGAAGCCGTCATGCGCAGTAGAGACTGCCCGAACGCACAGAATGCTGGGAGCACAGAAAAAATGTTGGGAGCACAGAATGCCGGGAGTTCTGTGCTGGGAGCACAGAATGCCGGGAGTTCTGTGCTGGGAGCACAGAATGCCGGGAGTTCTGTGCTGGGAGCACAGAATGCCGGGAGTTCTGTGCTGGGAGCACAGAATGCCGGGAGTTCTGTGCTGGGAGCACAGAATGCCGGGAGTTCTGTGCTGGGAGCACAGAATGCCGGGAGTTCTGTGCTGGGAGCACAGAATGCCGGGAGATCTGTGCTGGGAGCACAGAATGCCGGGAGATCTGTGCTGGGAGCACAGAATGCCGGGAGATCTGTGCTGGGAGCACAGAATGCCGGGACATCTGTGCTGGGAGCACAGAATGCCGGGACATCTATGCTGGGAGCATTCTGTGCTTTCTGCAGTCTCTACAGTGCATGACTGCGTCGGCGGCAGGACACAGAGTAGGACCAGCCTCTTATCATCAGCCGGACCTTGGCCCGTGTACACAGGCTTTTACACTAGTTCTGTCATAAAAAATAAAAATCGCAAGCATACATTATAATGAATAGTGACATGCTGAGGAAGACTGTTTCACTTTAATAGAAAAATGGGTAAATACAATCCAGATTCATTAAGCTGAAGTGTAATTGATAAGGTCTCCTGCGTAGTATTTATACTGTGTAATTTCCCTATAAAATAAAAGTCAATGTGCCTGATTATGTCCTTGTTCTTAAAGATGCTGAAGTACGTGCACGTACGCGTAATTATGATCTCGGTGCATGAATCATTGTGCGAAATAATCGTATTCAAATGATTCCAGTGAGTTGGGAAACAGAGCATGTGTGTGGGCTTACTGAAATACTGAATGTTGGGTGCATTTCTTTGTAAATTACGAATTAACCCTTTAAAAGGACTGGATTGGCGTTAAACACATTGTATAGCAATGCCTTACTCAAGCCTCTGATCCTTAACCCTCTGAGTGCTTGAGAGATATCAAACGCATTGCACTGCAGTGGAAGTATACAGTGAGTTATGTATGTGAAAAAATATTCCAAGTCGCAAATTTTCTCAGAATGTTTTCAGCCATATTTTAAAACTTGACTTCTTCATAAATATGACTCACCACTAGCTGTACCCGGCATAACATACGTGCAATCGACGTATCTTATTTTATTTATTTATTTTTTAAGTGGCGTGCTGCGCTGCCCCGCCCGCCGCATGGTAAGGCCTGTGCCTCACAGACGTGTATCTGCTGAGCTCCCATGGCTCTTTAGTAATGCAGAGCTCTGGGAGATGACATCATCATGACATCATCTTCAAGCGCAATGCAATTCTAAAGAGAAGACCGCGCTGGAGCTCCAGCAGCTACAGGCCTATGCAGAAGCACAGATCTCTCCTGCCGCTGGACAACCAGGGAGGTAGGAAATGGATGGGGAGAGGGGAGAATGTGAGGCTTAATGTGGAGCTGATGGGGGCAATGTGAAGCTGATGGGGGCAATGTGGAGCTGATGGGGGGCAAAGTAGAGCTGATGGGGGGCAATGTGAGGGCAATGTGGAGCTGATGGGGGCAATGTGATGGCAATATGGAGTTGATGGGGGCAATGTTGAGATGATGGGGGGCAATGTGAGGGCAATATGGAGTTGATGGGGCAACGTGAGGGCAATATGGAGATTTGGAGCATTGTGGAGATGGTCAATGAGGGGGGGCACTTCAGATTTCTGTGCCTACAGGCTCCTGAGATGTAAATCCGGCCCTGACCAGGGTTGAAATTCCCTGCAAGCGTTGAAGCTGGTTTCGGCATATTTAATTCCCCAGCCAATCTCATTTTGAGTACCATTGTTTTATTGTTTGATCCGTGTCCATCTGGTTAACAGGCACTATCGGGGTGCCCTTGTGTTTGTTCTTTTTTCTCATCATTATAAATGGATGGGGAAAAAGGAGTACATATACAACGGCATATGTGAGATAGAAACACATAATATATAGTAAAATTTAAATTGTAAAGTTTATCCTCCTGAATACAACAAAGTTACTCTCACTGCTGAGAGGTGTTTTATTAAAAAGATATAGCAGCTAAGTACAAAGGTACTTTCACTGCTGAGATGTCTTTTAGTCAAAAGTTACTGCAGCTTAAACTTCAATTCTTTTGATGTAGTATCTCAATGGCCTGAAATTGTACAGTGGCGCTGTTCTTACATCATCCTATGGAAACTTCTGGTCAATTGACCAGAAACATCCATAGGATGGTATAGCAATAGCGCCATTGTACAATTTTAGGCCATTGTGATAATGCACCTAAAGAACTGAAGTTTGAGCTGCAGTAACTTTTGACTAAAAGACATCTCAGCAGTGAAAGTACCTTTGTTGTACTCGGGAGGATAAACCTTGTGTTACTATCCCTTTAAGACTGTAATGAAGACAGACTGGTGTATGATGGTGGTTAGTGGACACTTACTTCATGTGAGAGATTTTACCAAGAAGAGAGACATATGGCATATATCATGGAATTATTTCCATACTAAAGCGGAACTTTCAGATAATACTAAGCCGCCATGCATTCATTAAACACATGGCGACTAGCTTGGAAATAGATGTCTTACCTTTTAAAAATAGCCCAGTGTCAAGAAATCCTTCCCGTTTGGAGACCGGAACCCAGGCTACAGCGCAGACATCTTCTCTGCGCGCCTGCGCGGTCAGTCCCGGTCTCCATTGAGTAGTACTGACATGCACCATATGGTTACAGGAAGGGATTAATGTTGCAGGTGCTTGGACATGCTTGGTGCATGAAAAACGGAACGTGTGTCTCATTATTCTGAACCTGTGAGAACCGTGCCGTTTGTTTGACATTTTAAAGGGGATGTTTAACCCTTTGAGTGCCAGAGGGGTAAGCAACAAATTGCAAAGCAATGCGTCGAGTACCCCTCTGGCACTCAAAGGATTAACCCACTTTACAACTTTGCCTAAATTGTTTTGTTATCTACTGTAAATAATGTAAAGTGTATACATTTTTTAAAACAAATCCGCTTGTTTGGAGAAACTAAAAGAATAAATGTTTCCAGCCAGACTGTGTTTAACGGATCTGTACCGCAGTCTGACACTTCTATCCAGCCTCCTCCGATGACGGAAGCTTTCTGTCTGTAAACTGGAGCGCTCTTATTGGCCAGAAATCAATCTCTGCCAATGAGAGCGCTCCAGCTTACAGACAGACAGCCTCCATTATCCAGGAGGCTGGATAGAAGTGTCAGACTGCGGTACAGATCTGACCAGACTCTGTTTAACGGAAGTAGGTACAGAGAAACATTTATTACCTTCATTTCTCCAAACAAGCGTTTTGTTTTTTTGTTTTTTTTAAATGTATGCGCTTTTCATTATTTACAGTAGATAAAACAATCTAGGCAAAATTGTAAAGGGGTTAAACATCCCCTTTAACCCGAATCTCACAAAACATGCAATTTTTGGAAAATTTTAAATGAATTACAAAATAAATGCATGTGTACTACAAGTCTCACAACACAAAAACACAAGGACAGCTATACTGCCCACTTTTGACTGTATATAGATTGGGATCTTCAAATAATCAAATACTCACTTAATGTATTTGCCCAGCTACAATTGTAAGTAATCGGTTAAAGGGACAGTAATGTCCCAGAAAAATTGTATCCAGTTTTGTAGAGTTTAAAATAATAAACAAGATGCTCCAAACCCTATCTCTCAAACCGCTGTTTAGAAATAAATACTTTATTGGAACGGTCTACAAAGTGTGCTTGCAAACCAGGCACACTGTAGATTGTTCCAATGAAGTATTTATTTCTAAATAGTGCAATTTTGGCTCTGCTGAAGAGCCTCCGTCCTGTCAAATGACCGGAATCTGTTGCTGTCAGCTAGAGCACTGACTTCACTGAAACAGCCAGAAGGGGGAACTTTAGCCAGTTAGAGCTCTGAAACCATAAAGGTTTGAGAGATAAGACTTACATCCATGTTAAAGTGGAACTACCACCCAATAAGTATATTGCCCCCCATAATTGCACATCTGGCGACTAGGTGCACTGTAGCGCTAGTCGCCAGAATTATTAACAGATTAAAGAGAAATTGCTATTCTTTCCAGACTGACAGGAGGATGCAGCGTGGACATCTTGCCATAGTGACGTCCTTGTGTCTGCGCTGTCAGTCCCAGCCGGGTCTCGGAGGCGTTGCTAGGAGCCAGCCGGCTCCAAAAGGGACCGACAACGCAGGCGTGCGGATGTCACTATTGCAAGATGTCCTCGCTCCATCCTGATGTCAGTCTTGGAAGAATAGCGATTTCTCTTTAATTGGGTAATAATTCTGGCGACAAGCGCTACAGAGCGGCTAGTCGCCAGATGTGCAATTATGTGAGGAAATGTTCTTATTGGGTGGTAGTTTCGCTTTAATCTTTTTTTAATGCCTACGATATTAAAGCCACTTAAAATTAACCATTACTATCCCCTTAATATGTATTGGCTAAAGAGTTGTATCATAAAAATATGGTATCTACAGCAGACACTCACGGATCTTATTTTTATTGTATAAAACAAATTTCATTAAAGAAAAATGCTGACATTTTAACCCACCAATGGCTCTTCCTGCTGTCTTGATATTGCTTCAAAAAAAAGAGTATTGCACTACAACTCCCATTATCCTTACCCAACATGCCAGTCTTGCTGAGCACTGCCCCGGCTCTGTCTCCCCTTTTCTGCATGCAGAACAAACAGTACAAATTCCACTTTGGCTGAGATGGTGCTACGATTATTAAAGAGCAACTATTATCTTCATAATATTGCCCCCCAATACATTACTAATATAGCGATAGACAAAGGCATACATTTATTATGTTTAATAAGTCACCGTTATTGAAGATAACCAACTTCTTCCACAGGCATCCAGGGCACAAAGCTTGCAAGAGAAGCTCTGTGCGCCTGCGCAGGCAGCAACTTCCATTACCTTAAGGTAACCAACGAACATCACTATTAATCCGGGCAATGAACAGGACACACAGTGCAGACTAAGAGGTAACTTTCCTCTAACATGTCTGCACTTTTGCCTGCCGGTGGTTGCAAAAGAAGTTGGATTAATTCAATAATGTGTCCTTATTCAGCCTAATACAGTATTCTTTTGCCGATCGCTACATTAGTAATGTATTGGGGGGCAATATTATGAAGATGATGGTTCTACTTTAAATGTGCTATGCAGATGTCCAGGACAGCCTCTTATTGCCACCTGGTGAGTGTCTGGAAGGTGAAGAGAATGACGGAAGATCCGCTCCCAGCTAGCGGCTCTATAATTATTCTGCTTAAAGGTATGCGACCGTTCAGTACGCGACATGAGGATCTTGCACTGTCACGCAGTGAGAGATTCTTGTGTTGCCATTTTTTATCATGGTGACATAGTTAATGATATAGGATATTTCATTAAAGCAGGACGCTTGCCAAAAAAAAAAAAAAAATTTATTTATATTTATATATATATATATATATATATATATATATATATATATATATATATATATATATAAATGAATTACATTTCATCAAACAGAAAGCTAAGTGAGCTGAAAATCTCCCAAGAGATGTAAGAAAGAAACCATTTAAACATTAAACTTTGAGGACTATAAATATAGTCCAGTAAGCATTGTGTTTCTTTAAAGCCTAAAGTATAAGCCAATCGTATAACTATCAGACAATGCATTATCCACCCCTTCACCATCTTCTCTCATTTACTTACTGTCAAACAATATTAATCGGTGAGCCGCTTAATTTTTTTCCAATCTAAATGTATTATCTCCTGCTGTGAAATAATTTCTGTCATCTCTTTTGATGGATTCAGCTAAGCAATTATGTAAAGAGCATTTATAAGATATAATGGTTTTCTTAAAGTAATAGTAGTGCTTTTTATGGAGAAAATATATATATATATATATATATATATATATATATATATATATATATATATATATAAACTGCTCAAAAAATAAAGGGAACACTTAAACAACACAATGTAATTCAAGGTCAATTACACTGTCCACTCAGGAAGCAACACTGACTGACAATCAATTCCACATGCTGTTGTGCAAATGGAACAGACAACAGCTGGAAATTATAGGCAATTAGCAAGACACCCCCAATAAAGGAGTGGTTCTGCAGGTGGTGACCACAGACCACTTATCAGTTCCTATGCTTCCTGGCTGATATTTTGGTCACTTTTGAATGCTGGCGGTGCTTTCACTCTAGTGGTAGCATGAGACGGAGTCTACAACCCACACAAGTGGCTCAGGTAGTGCAGCTCATCCAGGATGGCACATCAATGCGAGCTGTGGCAAGAAGGTTTGCTGTGTCTGTCAGTGTAGTGTCCAGAGCATGGAGGAGCTACCAGGAGACAGGCCAATACATCAGGAGACGTGGAGAAGGCCGTAGGAGGGCAACAACCCAGCAGCAGGACTGCTATCTCCGCCTTTGTGCAAGGAGGAGCAGGAGGAGCACTACCAGAGCCCTGCAAAATTACCTCCACCAGGCCACAAATGTGCATGTGTCCACTGAAACGGTCAGAAACAGACTCCATGAGGGTGGTGTGAGGGCCCGACATCCACAGGTGGGGGTTGTGCTTACAGCCCAACACCGTGCAGGACGTTTGGCATTTGCCAGAGAACACCAAGATTGGCAAATACGCCACTGGCGCCCTGTGCTCTTCACAGATGAAAGCAGGTTCACACTGAGCACATGTGACAGACGTGACAGAGTCTGGAGACGCCGTGGAGAATGTTCTGCTGCCTGCAACGTCCTCCAGCATGACCGGTTTGGCGGTGGGTCAGTAATGGTGTGGGGTGGCATTTCTTTGGGGGGCCGCACAGCCCTCCATGTGCTTGCCAGAGGTAGCCTGACTGCCATTAGGTACCGAGATGAGATCCTCAGACCCCTTGTGAGACCATATGCTGGTGCGGTTGGCCCTGGGATCCTCCTAATGCAAGATGATGCTAGACCTCATGTGGCTGGAGTGTGTCAGCAGTTCCTGCAAGAGGAAGGCATTGATGCTATGGACTGGCCTGCCTGTTCCCCAGACCTGAATCCGATTGAGCACATCTGGGACATCATGTCTCGCTCCATCCACCAACGCCACGTTGCACCACAGACTGTCCAGGAGTTGGTGGATGCTTTAGTCCAGGTCTGGGAGGACATCCCTCAGGAGACCATCCGCAACCTCATCAGGAACATGCCCAGGCATTGTAGGGAGGTCATACGGGCACGTGGAGGCCACACACACTACTGAGCCTCATTTTGACTTGTTTTAAGGACATTACATCAAAGTTGGATCAGCCTGTAGTGTGGTTTTCCATTTTGATTTTGAGTGTGACTCCATATCCAGACCTCCATGGGTTGATAAATTTGATTTCCATTGAGAATTTTTGTGTGATTTTGTTGTCAGTTCATTCATTCAGATCTAGGATGTGAAATCTTAGTGTTCCCTTTATTTTTTGGAGCAGTGGGATGTGTAATCTTAGTGTTCCCTTTATTTTTTTGGAGCTAGGGTTGCCACCCAGCCGGTATTTTACCGACAGGCCGGTATAAAATTGGCTTCTGTCCAATGTTAAGTCTATGGAGGGAATGCCATGGCTGGTATATTTTTGAAGAAAAGGTGGCAACCCTATCAACCGTACATTGAAAATCTTCTATCAGATAACCTTTTGGCTCAGAACAATATGTAGAACTAAGACAGCAGGTTTCAGGGTTATTAGGATGTTGATCCAGAGACATACGAAACTGTCTTTTGAAGTCAATTGTTTTGTTTGTTTTTGTTTTTTGAAAAGGTGGGCTCACGTCTTTTTTCCAACTTTTTTAACTATGTTACTGTGGTACATGGAAGCCAACTGATTTCAGCATTAGTCTCTATATAAAATGCTGATTACTTTTATTACCGCAATAAATCTAAATTACATTTGTGCGTTAGTGTGTCTTGTGCAAACCACTTTACTCTCTGAGGTCTTGTACTCTACTGTAAATTGACTACCACTTGGAAACTAATCGATTTCAGCTTCAGACACAATTCAAAATGCAGATTATATTTCTATTATGAATGATTTGTTTTAGGTCATTGTTGATGGTGCGGATATAATTTGTGATGTAATATTTGATGTCATCAGTGATGTAATATGTTATCAACAGTACAGCAAAAGCCCCCCTTTTGGGGGTAATTAAGTCAATGCTACCTTAAAGGGATAGTATTTTAGGATATGAAAAAAATACATATAGCACATTTTTTCCACTGCTAAGAGTTTATTTATTCTAAACTTATTGCAGTTCAACTCGCCCTCTGTGGGTGCAGTACCTCAGTGTCCTGACATCTTACAGTGGTGTTGTTCCTCCAGCAGCTTATGGAAGATTGTTGTCACTGACAATAGCAGTCCATAAACCGTTGTAGCAACAACGCCACTATAAAATTTCACGTCACAGAAGTACGGCACCCAAATATTCAAGTCTGAGCTAAAATAACTTTTGCGTAAAACCTCTAATCAGCAGTGGAAGTAACTTTGCTTCATTTAGCGGGATAAACGCTGCAATATATATTTTTCATATTAAATAATACTATCCCTTTAAAGGGGAACTCATCTCCCTAAAAGTCATCCTTATTGGATTGTGGCTTCCCAATCCCAATGAAAACTGCAATTTTCAGAGAGAAATAGCCTTGAACCCCATAAGGACCCATGACGGTCCAGGACAGTCATGGAATTCCGGGCTCCCCACGCGGCTGCACGCCGTTCGGGGAGTCCGGAATCGGATTATAAAAAAAAAAAAAAAAAAGGGTCTGTGGTCCTTAAATGACAGCAGCGTGTGTGTGTGGCCGGTCCTTAAGGGGTTAAAATGTTGCCTTCTGACGTCACTTCAGGGCAGGCTGCGGCACTGCTCTGTACTGCAGCCTGTCAATCGTTGCCTCTTCCCCTCCCCAGTTGTTCCCCGTTACCATACCTCCCAAGTGTCCCTCTTTTAGAGCCAAATTCCTCTGTCCCTCTTTCCTACCCTGATGTCCCTCTTTGGCAATTTGAAATGTTGGGAGGTATGAGTTACCACCGCCTCTTATGACAGAGGAACCCAGTATGGGACCTGGAGTGTTCTCTTGCCAATGAGAACGTTCCAGCTCACATGGAGGATTCCACCTTCAGAGGAGGAGGTGTTAACGGGGAACAACTGGGGAGGGGATGAGGCGACGATTGACAGGCTGTAGTACAGAGCAGTGCCGCAGCTTGCCCTGAGGTGACGTCAGGAGGCAACAATTTAAAGGTTATTTCTCTGTGAAAAGGGCAATTTAAAAACAAACAAACAGATTTGACATTTATTGGGAACAAGAATAAGGATGATTATAAAGGAGGTAAGAGTTCCCCTTTAAAGTGATAGTAATGCTTGTTTTTAACAAAATAGCGCTATATAGAAATAAATAATTCATTGGAACGGTCTACAAAGTGTGCCTGCTTTGCAAGCACACTTTGTAGACCATTCCCCTGAAATAGACCTTTCTAGATAGTTCTTTTTTGGCTGTGCTGAAGAGCCACCGGTCGGTCCCAGGACCAGGATCCGCTTCTGTCAGCTAGAGCGATGAGGTCTATGAAAGGGGCGGGGATTTAGATGCTTATATCTCTCAAACTATACATGTCTGAGAGATTAAACATACCTCACTGTATTAACACATTTTAATATTGTAGACATTAGAAATGTTAAGAACAAGCATTACTATCCCTTTAACATTTACCATTACAAGCTTTTGAATGGTTGAAATTGAACCTTAAACATTTAAGAACCAGAGGGGTAGGCAACACATTGCAAAGCAAAGCCCTGCCTACCCCCTCTGGTCCTTAAAAGTTTAATATCAACTAACCTAAAGATCTGGTAATATTCACGTACATTTATGGAGGATACAACATGCATTTTCACACAAGGATAAGTCGATTAACCTCTGAATAAAATAGGGTGCCCAGTGCATTGCTTTACACTGAGTTGGATATCTGTTTGGCGCTCAAATGGTTACACATCAGCAGATGTTCGTCCTTTTCTTGGCTGTGGAAGCAGCCAGGGTGATCGGTTCAAGCCTGGATCTATTTTAAGCGATTGCATTAGTGTGTGTTTAGTGCCGTCTGTCCATCTCTTAGGCAGAGCGCTCACTGCGATATCAAATTGTTTGTTCTATATTTAATTGCCTCTCTCTATGAGTGGGATGTAACATTAGCAGCATGCGGGTTTTCTTTTATATCCAAATGTAAATTTCCCATAGTGGCCTGCCAGCGTGCTATTTCAAGGAAATCTACTATTTGGCCTCAATTCAAAAACGGACATTTTATTTTGTCACAGTTTCTAAATAATCTAGTTGGCCTAATACTATAAACAAGGAACGGAGATGGTGTTTCCAGTGGCCTAGAAAAGAGGATTTTAGTCTTGTTAAATCCTATTCTCTTAGTCCGTATAGCTTACAGCCAGGGTGGGTTTGATTTAAATCAAGTTGATTTAACTTGTGACTAACTCGCGATTTAAATCACTAGTCGGTAAGACTCGATTTAAATCATGATTTTTAAATGCAAAAAAAGCTCATTCTTGCTGGTAGTTAAAACCATCAATATTTGCAAGCAGGTGAAAAAGCCATATTTAGAATATGACCTGTCAGATTAGTAGAACAGCAATATCAGAAATGATTTTAGTTTAATAGATTAATCACTCATATTTGGAACATATAATAAAATATAACAAAATGTAATTGCATGACTCTACAGCCTCAGGTACATAACTAAGCTCTATTTCATGCTGAATAACCTTTTTTTTTTTTTTTTCAATCAAATCAGAGAAGGGGTAAAGCTTGGCAAATTTCTTGGAAATAGAAGGTTTCCTGTCCGGAAACTTCCACTCATCAGACACAAGGCGGTCAAAAGTGGGGTTAGGTGGAAAACAAGTATGGGGCCTCTTAGGGTCCTGAAATACACAAGAGGGATCTGAAGAAACCTCTTGTACTAAGGGAGTGTTTAGGTTGGTTAAGAAAGCCCTGATCAGGCCCTCAGCCAAGGGATCAGGATCAGCCTCAAAGGGGTCCCCAAAAATCTGAGAGGAGTCCACAGCACAACATTCCTCAACGTCCGAATCCACCAACAGTTCCTCCTTGAAGGAATCTGAGACGTCAGGTACCCTTTGCAATTTCGGCATGGAAGATCTGACAGAAGTGGAGGTCTGCCAGGAGTGGAAGACCCCCTTTAAATGGGATGGAAAGAGTTGCAGTGTAGACCGGAGGTCTCTGGTAGCAGCCTTGAACTCTTGCACCCACACTGCCTCGGATGCGTGGCTGGAGGTCCCTGGGAGAGACTCAGGGACATCAGAACATGCTGGGCATACATGACCTGAGAATTCTCTATGTAACCCTGAATGACATGAGGAGCAATGAGTAATAGGGGACACAGAGACCCCAGCATCCTTAGTCTTGAGTCTGGCCCCAAGTTCCAATGGATTAGACATTCTCACAGAGTCAAAACATTTAAAGTATAAGGAATCACCCAAATGCATTGTGTAAGATTAAAAGTTCATCCTAGAAATTGCTAAAAATAGGATTTTAGTCTTACCTGTTAAATCCTTTTCACTTAGTCCATACAGGTCACTGGTACTCTGGGAGGCGTAAGTCCCCTTTAATAGGCAGGAACAACTATGCAAATAATTTGCAAGGGGCGGAGCCTCCCCTCTTACTTAAGCCACCTTCTGGCCAGAGCCACTTTAGATTGATTTGAGACCCTAAAAACTGACCTCAGGTAAGCAAAAAGAAAGACTCCTGTGAGCATGCCCGAACGGTCTCCCACTGAATGCCACAGAAGAGCCAAGACTGGTCCCTTGACAGGGTGGGAGACCAGTGACCTGTATGGACTAAGTGAAAAGGATTTAACAGGTAAGACTAAAATCCTATTTTCACTGTCGTCCAATACAGGTCACTGGTACTCTGGGATGTACAAACATTGAGCTGATCCAGAGGCGGGAAGTAAGGCAAGGACCAGGCGCAAGGCCCAAGTCACTAGAACTGTTATGACCAGTTGATAACATAGCCCAAACTGTAAGTGTCAACGGACACCAACCAAGGGAACAATCCCTGAACTAACACAGCACACGGAACTAGAGCCAACCGGGCTCAACAGTAAAGAAGCACTAAGGATCACAGAGCGGAAGACCTACACAGGCAAGACTGCCTCCAGGACCTTCCTTCCAAAACTGGCATCAGCCGAAGCCAGTACATCAACTCGATAGTGCTTAGAAAAGGTGTGCACAGAGGACCAAGTGGCCGCTCTGCACAGTTGATCAGCAGAAGCTTGATTCTTGTAGGCCCAAGAGGCCCCAATAGATCTGGTGGAATGAGCAGTCACCCGGAAGGGAACATGCTTATTCCTCAACTTATAGGCTTCACGGATGGTAGCCTTAATCCAAGAGGCAATGGTAACTTTGGAAGCCGGTCTTCCTGCCCTAGGCCCCTCAGGAATGACGAATAGAGCGTCAGACTTCCTGATAGACTCGGTGCGATGAACATAAAACTTGAGGCAACGCACCACATCCAACAAATGGAGATCTCGTTCCTTGTCAGATGAAGGATTAGGGCAGAAAGAGGGAACCACAATCTCCTGATTGATGTGAAACTCGGACACAACCTTGGGTAAGAATTCCTTGGTAGTGCGAAGCACAGCCTTATCCTTGTGGAACACCAGGTAAGGAGGTTTACAAGACAAGGCCTGTAACTCTGCTACCCGGCGCACTGACACAACAGCCAAGAGGAAGGCCATCTTCCAAGTCACAAGACGTAATGGAATGGAAGCCAAGGATTCAAACGGTGGTCGCTGAAGAACTCCCAGCACCAAATTGAGATCCCACTGGGGAGCAGGACTCTTAAAGGCAGGTCGAACATGAGTCACACCCTGGAAGAAGACTTTCACATCAGGAAGGACAGCAATCCGTTCCTGGAAAAACACAGACAAGGCAGAAGTCTGAACTTTGAGGGAACTCAGACTGAGCCCCTTATCCACACCGTCCTGCAAGAAGGCCAGGACAGTGGGAAGATGGAAGTCAAGTGACAACTTCTTGTCAGAGCACCATGTCACGAAGGTTGACCATATGCGATGATAGATCTTGGAAGACACAGGCTTACGAGCACTGAGCATCGTCGATACCACAGAAGGAGAAAAGCCTTTCTTTGCTAGAATCGAGGATTCAACCGCCATGCCATCAAATGGAGAGAGTGAACATCCTCTTTCCACAGATACCCCTGAAGAAGCAGGTCCGGACGGGCTGGAAGTGGGATTGGATCCTTCACTGACATGGCCATCAATTCCGGAAACCAGGACTGGCGAGGCCAGTTTGGAGCAATCAGGATGACAGGACAACGTTCTCTCTTCAACTTCTGGATAACTCTGACCAATAGAGGAAGAGGAGGGAAGATGTAAGCCAGGGAGAAGTCCCAAGGGATCGACAAGGCATCCACTGCTAGAGCAAGGGAGTCCCTCAACCGGGAGCAAAACACCGGAACCTTCCTGTTGTGTCTGGTAGCCATCAGATCCACCACAGGCATCCCCCACCGTTGAGTGAGCATGTGAAACACCTCTGGGTGCAGAGCCCATTCTCCGCTGTCGACGGTATGACGACTGAGGAAGTCTGCCATGACGTTGTCCACGCCTGGAATATGAACCGCAGAGATGACAGGCACGTGATCTTCTGCCCAAGACAAAATATCCTTGACCTCCCACCAGGCGGAACCGCTTCTTGTGCCGCCTTGCCTGTTGATGTAAGCCACCGCCGTGGCGTTGTCGGACTCCACTCTGACTGGAAGACCGGTCAATTGAGACTCCCAGTGCCTCAGGGCCAGCCGGACAGCTCGAAGTTCCAGAACATTGATGGAGAGCATGGATTCCTCCAGACCCCATTTCCCCTGAGCACTGAAGCGACCCCAGACTGCACCCCAGCCCCGAAGGCTGGCATCCGTAGTGACTGTGGTCCAAGGAGGAACTAGAAAGGATTTCCCTTTCAGGAGATGAGAGAGATCTAACCACCAGTGCAGACTCGACTCGACATGAGGAGGAAGAGAAACAGACAGATGGTGATGATCTGGATGATTCTTGCACGTCTGGATCACGAATCTCTGAAGATCCCTGGAGTGGGCCATGGCAAATGGTACTGCTTCGATTGTGGAAATGAACTTCCCCACTAAGGACGACAACTTCGGAACTGGAATCTCGTCCAGGTCCAGAATTCCAGCTACTCTGACAGCTATCTGGTGAGCCACGTCCTCTGGAAGAAACACCATGCATTGGCGAGTGTCGAACAGGAGACCCAGGAACAGAAGCCTCTGAGACGGAATCAAATCCGACTTGTCCAGATTCAGGATCCAGCCATGACGGTTCAGGGTGTGCATGCACATCTGTAATTGCTGAAGGAGAAGCTCCGCTGAGGAGGCCTTCAGAAGGAGATCGTCCATGTAGGGGGTCACTCTGATCCCATCCTGATGGAGCACCGCTATCAATGAGCCCAACACCCTCTGGAAGACCTGAGGGGCTGAAGTCAGCCCAAAGGGGAGCGCTGCAAACTGAAAGTGTCCCCTGTGGCAGGCAATCCTGAGATACCGCCTGCTCTCTGGATGAATAGGGATGTGAAGATAAGCATCCTGAAGGTCCAGGGAGGCAAGAAACTCCCCTGGAGACATTGCTGCAATCACAGAGCGCAGGGACTCCTGGCGGAAGTGGGAAGTCACCACATAGGCATTGAGATCTTTGAGATCCAAGATGGGACGGGCTCCTCCGTCCTTTTTGGCTACCACAAACAGGTTGGAATAAAATCCTGAACCTGTGTCCCCCTGAGGAACCGCCTCCAGGACCTCTTTGTCCAAGAGATCCTGAATAGCGTCGTCGAACAGACGCCTTTTTGTGGGTTCCTGAGAAGGACGAGTAAAATGGAACCGAAAAGGAGGAAGGGAAGAGAAAGGGATCCTGTATCCCTCTGACACCACCTGAAGAACCCATGGGTCCGCCACTGACTCCTCCCAAGTCCGGCGAAAGATGCGGAGACGACCGCCTACAGCCGGATGCGGACCCGGGTTCGGCGAGTCATGCCGAAGCAGTCTTGGAGGTCTTGGCCTTGGAGGCAACTTTGGGCCTCCAGGACTGTTTGGGCTTGGAGGAGGAGCGCGTAGTGGGAGGACCCGTTTGGGCCGAGGAGCGTGTCTCAGTCTGAAAGGAACGAAAGGACCGATTGCCTTTGGCTGGAAACTTTTTCTTAAAGACTGAGGGTAGAAGAGTACTTTTACCGCCAGTAGCCTCACTGATCATTTCTTTGAGTTCAGACCCAAAAAGCAAATTCCCCTGAAAGGGCAAGGAAAGCAAAGCCTTCTTAGAGGCTGTATCAGCAGACCAAATTTTCAGCCAAAGAGCGCGTCTAGCCACCACAGAAGAAGTGGAGGCCCTCGCCATCATGCGCACAGCATCAAAAGCAGCATCAGCAACATAGTTCTGAGCTTCAGTGATATTAGCAAGAAGCTGCAACTGTTCAGATACAGGCGCATCCTGGCGAACCGCTTCAGTCAGTCGTTCAGTCCAGGCCGCAATAGCTCTATTAACCCATGCCACAGCAAAAGTGGGACGCATGGCTGTGCCAATGGAGGCAAAAATAGACTTAAGAGAGAGCTCTAGTTTCTTATCCGTCCAGTCCTGCAAGGCAGAGGCATCTGAGACAGCCAAAGCAGTAGATTTGGATAGTCTAGACACAGGAGCATCCACTTTGGGAGGATGAACCCATTTTGCCAGCTCCGCCTCAGGAAAAGGGTAAAGTTTGGCAAACTTTTTGGAGACAGAGGAAGATCTATCAGGATTCTTCCATGCCTCAGAGACCAGACGGGCAAGAGTAGGGTTAGTTGGAAAACAAACAACAGGCTTAGATGGCTTTTTCTGAAAAACATCAGTAGGATCATAAGTGGATTCCTGAGTCAGAGGAAGGTTGAGCGTATTCAGAACCGCTCTGATCAGACCCTCAGCCGAAACTTCAGGGTCACACTCATAGGGGTCCCCAATGGACCTGTTAGATTCAATAACAGTACGTTCCTCCGCATCAGAATCCTGTAAAAGTTCTTCTTCAGAAGAATCAGTGATATCAGGAGCTCCCTGTGGCTTAGGCAGGGAGGTCCTGATAGTAGAGGGGGTCTGCCAGACCTGGAGAGCCCCCTGTACCTGAGAGGGAAAGAGTTGAAGCGTGGATCTGAGATCCCTAGTGGCAGCTTTAAACTCCCTCACCCAAGATGGCTCAATAGCGTGGCTGGAAAGCCCATGGTTGCTATCTTGACCAGTACAATTAGGGAATAGATCCCCCACATTATCGCCATCCAGCCCAATGTGGCAAGAGGAGCAAAACGCCATGGGGGTAGCGGACCCCCCATCCTCCTTAGACTTGGGTCTAGCCCCTAGCTCCAGTGAAGTAGACATGCTCACAGCGTCAATATACCCCACTAATAACACTATCACCCAGAAAAAGTGTTAAGATTAAAGTTTCACCCCAGAAATGTTCTAAAAGCGGACTTATCTGGCCAGCGAAGGGTTAATCTGTTGAGGAGAGAGATGGCTCGGTCCCTGCGTAGTGTACTCGCCTAGGAAAAGTACCACAAAATGGCGGCCGTCGTGACAGCCAATCAGAAACGAGCGCGAACCAAGCGCTCATGGGAAATGTAGTTTTTCCTTACAAGTACCCCAAACAGTGCCCGAAGCCCCCCTGAACACCCCACATAAATAAAACACATTCCGGATGATAGAGCAGGAGCCTAGAATTAAAATGAGCCCTCTCTGAAGTTGCTGTGACAAGCGGTTCCAGAGATATGTCCCATACTGTGAATTCCCATAGAGAGTAAAGGAGCCCTTGCGTCTGAGCGGGAAAAAGCCGCGCTTAAAGGCGCGGAACACCATTTTTAATAAAGTTTAGTAAAACATTAAAAAGTGCCCAAACAAGCATGAAACACATGAGAAACATAAATAAATGAATACCCAATGCTCCAAAACTCAGAGAATAACACAGAAATTGCATAAACAGTAATAATGCAATAAAAACACCCTATGAGTGCTGGAGTGTATTAAAACTCCCAAATACAAGCCCATCAAAGGGACACTGTGGGGACAAGTGGACCTTCAGCACTCAATGGGTGACTCACCTTCCTTGCTGACTTCTGTCTTCAGGTGACCATGATAGGGAGGGAAAGAACCAGAGGTAAATTCCCCAACAGGGGAGCTGCTTAACACAAGCTGTCCCCTCTGTTCTCTACCTGGTGTGGAAGCACACCAGGAACAAATCAATCTAAAGTGGCTCTGGCCAGAAGGTGGCTTAAGTAAGAGGGGAGGCTCCGCCCCTTGCAAATTATTTGCATAGTTGTTCCTGCCTATTAAAGGGGACTTACGCCTCCCAGAGTACCAGTGACCTGTATTGGACGACAGTGAAATACACTTATCTGACAGGCGAAGGGTTAATCTGCAGAGGAGAGAAGGAGAGTCCAAACCCTGCGTAGGATACTCATTCAGGAAAAGGCACAAAATGACTGCCATGGCGACAGCCAATTAGAAATGAGCACGCCAAGCAAGCGGATGACAGAGCAAGGGCAGACAATTAAAATGAACCATCTCAGAAGTCGCTACGTTGAGCGATTGCAGAGATATGTCCCAAACTGTACAGTCCCATAGAAGTTAATGGAACAATGGCATATATGCGGTAAAAGCGCGCCAATTTGCTAAGTTGAAACTGTGAATTAAAATGACATGAAACATCACTAGAACATGTTAGCAGACCCCCCCAGAAAAAAATGCACTCTACCCAGTAGGGAAAGTGCTAATAAACCCTGTAAAGATGCAAAACCAGCAGCTAAAGGGTTAAGTTACCACAGAAACTTGCTCAAAAACACCCAACAGACATACAGATAAACCAAATGAGTGCAGTAGTGTGCAATAGGAACTCCAAAAGAAAACCCCTGTGTGGAGGGGCACTGTGGGACATGTGGACCTGCAGCACTAAAAGGGTTGCTCACCTTTCCTGCAGATTTTCTGTCTTCAGATTACCATGTATAAAGAAGCCTCAGTGGGCAACTCCTGAGGAAAGAACTTGAACCCAAGATTTCCCCCCCAGGGCTTAAGGTCCACAAAAAGCACCTGGATACTGAGTTAGCTACATCTAAGGGCATTGTCAGTTATGGTAATCCGCCTAATGGTGGTATTCCATATCTAACAGAAAAATAAAAAAGAAACTAAAATTATAGCAGAACTGTTCTCTTGCCTGTGTCTTCACCAAGGAACAAATCTTGCTGGAGCTGACTGGCTAGCTACAGCCAAGGAGGGAAGGTAGGCTCCACCCCCTGCATTCACTTCTAGAATTGTTCCTGCCTACTTAAAGTGGTGGATCGCCTATCCAAAGTTACCAGTAACCTGTACTGGATGACAGAGAAACAATATTAACCCCTTAAGGACCCTTGACGTACCAGGACCGTCACGGTCCTTGAAATACTCAAGGACCGATGACGGTCATGGTACGTCACGTACTTTTTACTTATAGCGCTCTACCGGGAGCGCTGTAAGTAAAAATAGGGCCTGAAATTGACCGCTCCAAGATCGGAGCGATCTCTATCAGGCCCCATAATGACGCGCCGATACACATGACAGGTCACGTGTACCGGCGCGTCCAAGTGCGCCTATGCGGTCATTATGGGACGGAAATGTCCCATGACCGCCAGTCCTTAAGGGGTTAAAGGTCCAGTATACTTGTTTTTAATTAAAACCTTTATGTTCTAGAGCTTTTCCATCTGAGTACATAAAAGGGTTCTCCCACTGCTGTCAGTTATTTACACAAGTTATAACCATTCGAACTGTCAGGCTGTAACAGCTTCTTCACTACCTGAAAGTGTGAAAACACTGACAGTTTCTATTGCATTCAATGGAGAACTGTGGTCAGTGACTCACCTCTCCCGCAGAATGCAAAAAAATAACTGTCTCAAAGTGAGGTGGACTATAGGTTACATTTCTGGACACTAGAAGGTGCTATTTACATATCAAGAAAAAAAATGTTTAAACTGTAATACCTGGAAAAATACATCTCCCAGCAGTAGGGATAATTTTGTTTTACTCAACAGTAAAGCACTACAATAGTTGTTACAGTGCATGATGGGATAATTTGTGCCAAATAAAACATGTGATACATTCAAATCCAGTAAACCACAAATGGAACATAGAATCAAGGATTTTACTGCTTAAGAGGACATACAGTGTTTAGGGACAACATTAGGAGACAACCGACTTCATAAAGAATCTCTGCCATATTATGGTTGGACTCACAACACATAGGGGGTGATTCACTAAGCAGTGATAAAGTGAAGATGACTTTTCCAGTTTATCACTTCTCCAGTTCTTACGTTACTCTATAAAGCCGATTCACTAAGACAGAGTTTCTCAACGTTAGTCCTCGGGGCATACCAACAGTTCAGGTTGTTCCTGCTTAATCACAGATGAGTAATTAGTGGATCACTCATTGTGATTGGTTCACCTGAGATTAATTAGCGATATCTTGAAAACATGACCTGCTGGTGTGCCCTGGGGGCTGGAGCTGAGAATCACTGCACTAAGATCTCCAAAGCTGAAGAAATGTTAGTGTATTGGCTCCATAGAATAACATAGGAACTAGAGAAGTGATATCACTGGAGAAGTCATCTCCACCTTATCACCTCTTTATCACCGCTTAGTGAATCTCCCCTATAGTTTGCCAGACTTTGTTTTTTTTTTCTAGAAAAAAAATTCCAGGATAAGGATTAGGACACTAGAGGAGTAACAGCACAGGCTACAGATGAGATTGTCGAACCATGTAGAGCAGGAGACAAAGTACAACTTCATAGACAACAGGAATGGTGAACACACAACCTTCCTACACCATCTTGAAAACATTAGCTACATTTATTCTGTCGCTCAGGGGTTAATACTTATCCAGCTGCTTGCCCGATACCACACTAAGAGTAAGGTGAAAGTGTAGACCACTCCTGAGTTTGATTGGCTGAGGAGGGCAAACTTCTTGTCTTCTAAAACCCAGTAGAATGAGTTCAGAGAGGGGATATCACCTCTGCACATTTACACCAGTTCTATGGGGTTTGAGAGGTTAGGAAGATGTAACTCTAGCCCTGAATACAGCAGTAATAACATCTAGAACAGTGGTTCTCAATCTTATTTTGTTTGGGGCACCCCTAAGACATAATCTAGAACATTCAAGGCACCCCTAACATATTTAAGGTACTTTATCAAGGGCATAATGAAGGGTACAATACATAAATATACTGTTATTATTAGGTCTTACAATCATAGTAACAAAACTAAACATATTGTGCACAACAATTTATATTCACCTTTATTTAAAAGTTCATTTTTGTTAGTCTTCATAGGAAACGTGGGGCACCCTAAGATGATGTCCGTGGCACACCAAAGTGCCACAGCACCCTGGTTGAGAATCACTGATCTAGAAGCAGACAAAATAACTACAAAATACTGGGTTTGGAGCAGATGACAATCTGGACAGGCTCTGAGCTGGAGGACACAGTTCATGGCTACAGAGGGAGGTAGACGCCAGGAGGTATGACAACCACGTTGTGCTACACTTCATGCTCTCTGTTTTATTGTTTGTCCTCTTTTCTTGTGCATCGTTATTCTACTTGCACTTTAGCTATATTAAACCTCAACTGATACTTATCCACCCTTTCACATAGGTTATCCAAATCTTTTTGCAAGGAAAAAAAATAACGAAGCAAAAACCCAAAATAGCTCTGTGTGTGTTTCCTTACACGGTTTAGGGTCATCAGTAAAAAATTGAGACACGACTTTCAATAGCTACTTCAGGATCATTCATAAACAAATGAAAAAGCATTGTTCCAAGACTGAACCCTGATAAATCCCACTGACAACTTACACCAATTTAAAAAACTCTCTTCATTTAACCCCTTAACGACCAGCCGCGCAGGCACACGGCAGTCACTAAAGGACCACGGAGCTTTTTTTTTTTTTTTTTTTACATTTCGATTCCCAAACGGCGTGCAGACGCAGGGGGAGCCCGGAATTCGATTACGGTCATAGTAAGTCATGGGTCGTTAACTCGGATCAACCCATGACGTACTATGACCATCAAGGGTCGTTAAGGGGTTAAAACAGATAGTATTGCTTCAGTTACAGTTAAAGGGATAGTAATATTTAAAATGTAAAAAAAAAAAAATATGTTGTAGGGTTTATCCCACTCTGTATAACGAGGGTACTCCCATTGCTGAAAGGTGTTTATTCAAAAGTTATTACAGCTCAAAGTTTAATTTTTTAGCTGCAATATCACAGTGGCCTGAAATTGTACAGTGATGCTGTTGCTACACCATCCTATGGACAGCTCTGGTCCGAAGACCATAAATCTCCATAGGATGGTGTAGCAACAGCGCCACTGTACAATTTCAGGTCACTGTGATATTGCACCTAAAAAATTCAACCTCTTGTGAGGAACAGTATCAAAAGCTTTAGCAAATGTGTTGGCGATGTCAACATTCGGTGGGAACCCAAATACACGTATGGTGGGATTGTTATGGTTTAAATTCTATAAAAAAACAGAATTGTTCAACTTTTTAAAGACTTGTCTCGGGTGGAAGTCATATTGCAGCCACAGACTTTTCTGTTTCATATGGACCTTCCCGTTTCTGATAAATCAAGTAGATGTTTAGCGGTGAATGTCTTATTGGCATTTAAGATTTGCATTGCTGGATATTGGGAGAAGGCGGGAGGTTCCATCATGGAAGGAAATAAGAGATCAAATTGATTATCAATGTACTTCAGAAAGATATTTTTTTTGTAATATAATTCAGGACAGGTCTCGGAAATATGATAATATTTGGTCTAGATGGCAGCAATTGAGTTGAGAAGAGGGGTCCTAGTGGATGTTTTTGACAGATATTGGTACCCCCATTCTGCCTGGTTGTCCCCACACTGAATGGATATAATTAAAGTCCATAGATGATTATTTGCTATGGTATGTGAGATGTAATAGGATCTATAACTGTTTTGTATACTGTGGTTTTAGGATGTATGCTTTGAATAAAAAAAAAAAAAAAAAAAAAAAAAAAACAACTTTAACAAAATCCACGTTCCTATTCCTTTACATTTTCACACTTAGTAGACATCTTCCGAATGACTCCTCTGGCGACGTTACATTAAGACCTATATGGATTTACAGTCTGATACTTTTTCCATCACCACGTGTCAGGCTGAAAAACCTAGACTCTACATGAGTTACAGGTTTATACCTAGGTGACCTTACTACTCATGTTAAGCGCAAAAGCTGCCGGAGGAAGCCTCTTGCAAAGCTGGCGTGGTTTATTAAACGTCAGACAGCTGTAACGCTGTGATTTATCAAAAACGTCAGAGAAATAATCCTTCTTTTAGTCTGACTTTCTTCAGCCGCAAAAATGAATGGATTTTTAAATAGAGATCCTTATGCACAAAAGAAAACAGGTGCAATTCTGAAGCAGCTCACAATGCATTGTGTACCCCCAAGCACTCGGCTTCAGAGGGCTTTTTTTTTTTCTTCCTCTGGACGAACAGGGGTGTTTTTGGCATGGGCTAGACTTGATGGACGCATGTCTTTTTTCAGCGTCATCAACTGTGTGTGTTAATATGTAGGTCCATTTACATCAATATGAATTAATTGTAAGAATTTGTTTATCTCCTCCAGGGTGTAGGCGTCATCTGGCACTCAAAGGATTAAAGGGACAGTCAACCTCCTTTTTAACACTTTCAGTGCCAGAGGGGAACTAAAAACATTGCTTTGCAATGCGTTGCGTACACCTCTGGCACTGAAAGGATTAACGGTCATAAACTTCATGTGCATAACATGTAGTCAAATTGCCAGCACTTTTATTATGTTTTGTCTAGAGCTTCACTGTCTGGAAGACACAGAATTTGTGCTCTGTGGAAAGCTTTCTGTCAGGGCTAGTGTTACAAAGTTACATTGTGGGGAGATTTATAAAACTGGAGTTATAAAGAAAATCTTTCAAATTGTCTAAAAAGTGACATAAGGATATGTATAAACATTTGTTGACATTTTCTCTGGTACTAACTATAGTTAGTCAACTTTTTTTTTTTTTTTTTTTTAAATCGGAACTTTCAGGTAGTAATAAGTCGCCCTTCAATAATTAAACATTTGGCGACTAGCATCCTAATACATGTATTACCTCTCTAAAGTGCCACATTCTATCGAAATCCTTAATTTTCGGAGACTGACGGCCAAGTTAGTGCGCACCTGCGCCGCCAGTTCCTTATGGTTACCATGTGGCACGCTGCAATGCTTCTTACAGGAGACCGGAACCGACAGCGGAGGTGCACAGACAAGATGTCTGTGCTGATGTCTGGCTTGCAGTATTCGAAGATGAAAGATTTCTTTAGAATGTGGCACTTTAGAGAAGTAATGCATGTATTACGATCAAACCTCAAAGAACAATAAGAGAGCGCCACATGGTACAGTATGTATATAGCAAACTAGGCTAGATTAAATCCATTGAAATCACACTCACATAAATTATGGTCAGCGAACCGATACCGGCCTCCACTGACAATCACACATACGGAGAGATTTCACCCGTCTGATTGTCAGTGGAGGCCGGTGTGTCTTGGAGAGCTACCTGGAGCTTTTTTTGGAGACTGTTTTACTTCTCCATGTGCCTAATTAGTCGGTTCGGTGAACACCGTTTCTGACACATATCACATTGTGAGTGTGCACCTTAGGGTGTTTTTGGTGGTGGTCAACTATAATTTATTGATACACACAGGGGCGCCCTGTCTTTCTTTTTTCCCTATTATTTTTACATTAGAGCATAACGCATGTATTAGGATGCTAGTCGTGATACATTTAACCCCTTAACGACCAGCCACGCAGGCACGCGACGGTCACTAAAGGACCACGGAGCTTTTTTTTTTTTATTTTGATTCCAGGCTCCCTGAACGGCTTGCAGCCGCGGGGGGAGCCCGGAATTCCATGATGATCATATTTCACCCAAAATAAAGGCAGTTTCAGTGATTAAGTCTTAATGCCAGGTATAACCTGCACATTTTGCAAGTATATAGTGATAGGTATATAAATGTGAAAAAATATTCTAAGTTGCTAATTTTCTCAGACATACATATTCATTTTTCTTTATAAATATGACCCCACATTACGAACTTTAGTGACAGTTCATAAAGGAGCAGTAAACTTTAATGAAAAAATGGAGAAATTTATCTTACCGACATTTCCTTTTCTCCTGTGTCCCTCCACGGCGTAAAAACACATATGGGTTTAGTCTCCTCCTCCCAGCTGATCGTAGGACCAATCGCTAAGTTTAAAAGACCCCTGGGTAAATCTCCCGTCAGTCAACTTTTGTCAGAGCTAAAAAATATCAAAAAGAAACTCATTAATGGGATGGGAGCGCCGTGGAGGGACACAGGAGAAAAGGAAATGTCGGTAAGATAAATTTCTCCATTTCTCCTGTGTCCCTCCACGGCGTAAAAACACATATGGGATGTAACAAAGCAATATTTAGGGGTTGGGAAATAACCGGATATAAGTCACTTCAATTATTACAGATATGAAAAGGAGAGGTCTTACCGTCCAGAAGAGGCTGCTGCCCCGAGTACTTTTCTCCCAAAATCCGCTTCTGCAGATGCTTGAAGGTCAACATGATAATGTTTAATAAATGTTGAGATGGATGACCAAGTCGCTGCCCTGCATAATTCTTCTGCTGATACTGAAGCTTTAGCGGCCCATGAGCATACCTGGGAACTCTCAGGGTTTGACCCTGAGACTCAGGGTTTGGGACCAGATCTCAGGGTCTCAGGGTGAAGGGCCATATTCTCAGGGTGAGCAAATCCAGTGTGTCCTCCTATATGATTTACACCAATTTACTGCTTATTTATTGTCCAAATCCACAACATTTCTACCAGAAAGGCAGGAGGACAAGTCCTGCTTTCCTTATGAGTGTATAAGAAGGTATATCTCAGAACTGTAGCATGTGAAAGGTTCCTTAAAAATTGATTGGATTATCTCTGGTTTAGAACAAACATTGACATAACACATAGAATCTGCTTTCTTGTGGGCGTTAAGGGTTAATATTTCAAATATCTCAGGGTGAGCTCATTTCAAAAGTTCCCAGGTATGCCCATGAGGTTGCCATAGATCTGGTAGAATGAGCTTTTAGGATTTTAGGTGGATCTTTTCCTGCTTCTAAATAAGTTAACTTAATACATTCTGTAATCCACCTGGCTATGGAAGCTTTGGAAGCAGGCATACCTTTGAACTTCCCTTGGAACTGAATGAATAAGGAATCTGACTTCCTAAATGGTTTAGATCTTTCTAAGTAAACTGACATTCCTCTGACTAAATCCAGAGTATGTAGCCTCTTTTCCTCTTGATCCTTTGGATTTGGAAAAAATGATGGTAATACAATATTCTGGTTCAAATGAAAAGAAGACACTACCTTAGATCTAAAATCAGGTTTTGTTCGAAGAACTACCTTATCTTGATGAAAAATAATATAAGGTCTTTTTGCCGATAAGGCGTGGAGCTCACTTACTCTCTTGGCCGTCGTGATAGCAGTTAGAAAAACAATTTTCAAGGTTAAATGTTTAATATGTACCTGATTCAGAGGTTCAAACAACTTTGACAGGGTTAATTGATCCAAAACAATATTGAGATCCCAAGGGGGAACCACACTTTTGATCCTTGGCCTTGATTTATCAATTGCTCTTAGGTATCTCTTAACCAGGTCTTCTTCTGCAAACTGTCTGGCCAGACAGGCTGAAATGGCTGACAGCTGTACCTTAAGAGAGGCTGGACGAAGTCCCAATTCAAAACCTTTCTGTAGGAAACTGAGGACGTGGGAAGAAGTTATTGAATCCCTTTCTAGTCCTCTGCTGCCACACCAGTTAGCAAAAGATTCCCAGATTCTGTAGTATACCTTGGAAGTTGAGGACTTCCTTCCTGCTAAGATAGTGTTAATAACCGGATCTGTAAGTCCTCTTAATTTTAAGGAAGCCCTCTCAACCTCCAGGCCGTTAACTTCAAAAAGGCCGGGTTTGGATGAAGAATTGGACCCTGATGCAGGAGGTCCTCCATGGGTGGCAGAGGAAATGGAAGATCTGATGAAAGTTTTATCAGTTCTGAGAACCACACCCTTCTGGGCCAATTTGGGGCAATCAAGATGACTTCTGCTTGATCCTTCCTGATTTTCCTGAGAACTAATGGAATCATAGGAAGTGGAGGGAACAGATATGCTAGGCTGAAGTTCCACTTGTAACTTAGTGCATCTGTGCCCAATGCCTGAGGATGAGGGTTTCTGGAGAAGAAAGTCTGGACCTTCCTGTTTGTGCTGGATGCCATCAGGTCTACAACTGGAAGTCCCCACCTTTCTGTGATTAGCCTGAAGACCTTTGGATTCAGGGACCACTCTCCTGGATCTAACTTGTTGCGGCTGAGATAATCTGCTTGTAGATTGACTTTGCCTGGAATGTGAATGGCAGTCAGCCGTGTCAAGTTCTTTTCTGCCCAGCTTAGAATCTTTCCTGTTTCGTGACTCAGGGATGCGCTTCTTGTTCCCCCCCTGATTTTTTATGTACAGGACTGCAATCATGCTGTCTGATATTATTTTCACCGACTTGTTCTTTAATTCCGCCTTTAAATTCCTTAGGCAGAGGATTATTGCTCTTAGTTCCAGACGGTTTATGTGAAGCTTGGACTCCCTGGCTGACCATCTTCCTTGTATTGTCTTGCTTTTCCAAAGACCCCCCCATCCGGTCAGGCTGGCATCTGTCTGAATTCTTTCCCACTCTATATCTTGCAGTGGTACTCCCTTCTGTAAATTTTTCTTCTTTGTCCACCAAGATAATTCCTTCCGAATCTTGAGAGGGAGATTAATTCTCTGGGACCTGTTGTTGGGATCCCGATTCCATTGACTTAGGAACCAGTTTTGAAGAGGTCTCATATGGAATCTGGCCCAAGGAACTATTTGAACTGATGAGGTCATAGTTCCCAGGAGCTCCATGTATTCCTGTGCTGTGTGTACTGAGGATCTCTGGAATAATCTTATTTTCCTGATTATGGATTCTATCCTGGGTAAGTATAGTGATATTCTGTTTTTCTCCATGTTCAAGAGCATCCCCAGAAATATCAGTCTGCGTGTGGGTTGTAACTGACTTTTTTCCATGTTCACAATCCAACCTAGAGCCTGAAGATGCTCTAGAGTTCTGGACGTCTGTTCCTGGGCTTGATGATAGGACTCTGATATTATCAGGATATCGTCGAGATAAGGTAGAATTGTGATTCCAAGTTGTCTCAATGGTTCCAGGGCCGCTGCCAGAATTTTTGAAAAAATCCTTGGGGCTGAGGTTAGCCCAAATGGCAGCGCCCTGAACTGCCAATGCTGTCCCTCGAAGAAAAACCTGAGAAATTTTCTGTGACTCTTTAGAATGGGGATATGATAATATGCCTCCCGAAGATCTATTGTTGTTAGAACTGATGATGGTCTTAGAGCCTGAATTATAGATGAAACTGTCTCCATCTTGAATGTCCTTTGTTTCAGATAAGGATTCAAATGCTTCAGATCTAGGATGGTCCTGAAACCTCCTGCGGATTTCTTTACAACAAATATCACTGAGTACCATTCCCCTTCTCCTGAATTCCTGAGGAACCGGCTGAATTACTCTGTTTAGATTCAAATCTTGAATGGAGTCTCTCAGTGCCCTTGCGTTTGTGCTGTCTTTTGAGGTTCTTGAAGCTCTGAATAAATTCTGGCGGGGTCTTTGATTAAATTCTAGCGGGCACCCTGCTTGAATTGTCCGAATAACCCACTTGTCTTGTATGTTCTGTGATGACCAACGATGAACAAACTGCTCCAGGCGACCCCCTACTGGAACAGGAAGCAGGGTCTGCTGACCTTCACTGGAACTCCTTCTTAAACTGATTTTTTCGGGGTCCTTCTTTCCTGAATTAACCCCTTGAGAATTGAGAAGAGGATTGTTTTCTCTGATCAAATCCTCTGGAAGACTGAAAGCGTCTTGAATCTCGAAAGGACTGACGTCGACCCTTGAAAGAAGACCTTAATGGTGAAGATCTAGATTTTCTATCCTGTGGAAGGAAAGAACTCTTTCCCCCTGTAACCTTCTTTATTATATCTTCCAATTTCTCTCCAAACAGAAGATTGCCTTCATATGGTAAAGTGACTAGTTTGGATTTTGAAGAAGGGTCTGCCCCCCATGATCTGAGCCAGAGGGCTCTCCTGGAAGTGACGGATAAAGCTGAAGATCTAGCTGCAAGTCTGATAGCGTCCATTGATGCGTCACAAGAATAAGCTACCGCTTCCTTGATTGCAGCTACTTCCTTAATCAATCTGGATCTTGAGACCGAGGATTCTATCTTCTGTTCAAACTCTGTCAACCATATTCGGATAGTTCTTGAAATACACGCTAGGGCCGTGGCGGTTTTCATATTTTGACCCAATAGCGCATATTGCTTTTTCAATGCGGCTTCCATTCTTCGATCCATAGGATCCTTTAAAGAAGATCCGTCTTCCATGGGAATCGTGGTTCTCTTTGCTAGTTGAGCAACAGATGCATCAATTTTTGGTGGAGAACTCCAATTACCCGTATCCTCCTCCTTGAATGGGTACATTTTCTGAAATCTTCGCGACATGGATATTCTTTTGTCCCCTTTACTCCATTCAGACTTAATTAAATCAGAAACTGACTGATGTACTGGGAAAGTTGGCAGTTCTTTTTTGTTACCCACAAAGGCATTATCTAGAATACCCTGCTCCTTCACTTCTTCCGTTAACCCTAATGTCTTTCTCATACCTCTGAGAAAAGTATCAATTTTTTCAATGTTGAAAGTTCCTTCTTCTTCTTCAACTATCTCCCCTTCTTCTTCGGAATATTCTGATAAGATATCCTGCAAACTGTCCGACTCCATCTGATCCATTCTAGAAGATGTACCCTCTTCTGGATCATCCAATCGCCGTCTCTTTCTTGGACCCTGAAGAGAGGCAAAGGTTTCTTGCATTGATGATTTCATCCAGGATAGGAAATCCTGGAACTGGTTAGGAACCTCTGGACCTGCTATCTTCTTTAGACATTCTGGGCATAGTTTACCAGTATCAGAAGCAGGCATAGTCATCTCACATCCTGCACAGGTTCTAGTCTTCTGGGAACCTTTCTCCTCCTTGCTATCCATGGAAGTCTTCTCTTTAGAGGTAGACTTGTTTGATGCAGACATAATAATAAATAAAACTTAACTTTTATTAATTTATATTAAAAAAGAAAAAAAGAACTAGCTTTCCACAAGCAGGACAACATAATTTGTAACCCTTCAGAAAGCCTACATATATATATATATGAATGCACTAATTGGCTTGTGTTCCAAGCTGGAACGCAGAGGCCCGCCAAAAATCATGCTCAACATGATAAAAACAGGCTTCCTACCTTGCCTTCATTTCTTCCTTGATCCTGTTAGGCTGGACTTTAAACGCTGCCACCGAACTGCTGAATTTTGATGTCTCTTTAAATCAGCCCTTGCTTCCGATGCTGCGGCCTCAGTTAACCCCATTCAGGAAGCCACGTGACATCCGCTTCCTCCAGCGTCAGGGAAGACTTTGAACGCAGTGCTCTCTTCATCTGGCCACTGATACCGCAGTGCCAGAGTCAAAGAGGAGTCCCAGAACCCGGAGCGCAATGAATGCGGCCAGGGCAATCTGCCTAACGGGCGTCTTTTTTTATTTGAAGGTAATCGCTATTTTAATCTCGCAAGGGAATCACGGCTGGCCAGACCTTCCTCTCCTACTCCCAGCTTGTAGGACCAAAAAGACTGACGGGAGATTTACCCAGGGGTCTTTTAAACTTAGCGATTGGTCCTACGATCAGCTGGGAGGAGGAGATTAAACCCATATGTGTTTTTACGCCGTGGAGGGACACAGGAGAAACATATATTGTAAGGCATTTCCTGGTGAATAACATAAGGGTGCTCCCACTGCTGACAGATGCATATTTCCAGAGTTATTATAGTGTAAACCCATGTTTATGTACATTAGTAGAGCCCTCTAGTGGTCAAATTCCAATTAGTTATTCTGTTACATTCTGAAGGAGAGGAAAGTCAGTGACTTACAATTCTCCATGGAATATGATAGAAATTGCCGAGTCACTTCCTGTCAGTTAGAACTATCAGGAAGTAAACACAGTAAATTCACTTCCTGGTTATTTGAACTTTCATAATTTCTGAATAAAACCACTGACAATGGTGGGAGTGACCTTGTTTTACTCAGCAGGAAAAGCTCTATAACATATACATTTTCATAGAAAAAAAAGTTGACTGCTTCTTTAACACATTAACAACTGGTGACGTGTCAAAACTGTCACCGTTTCCTTCCTCTGAAAGACTGGGGAAGATCCTGGCATGCTGTGTTCAGATGCATCAAAGGCAATTATGAAATGCACCAACTGATTTCATAAGGCTGAGTTTAAAGTTTAGTAAACAACTCTGCACTAAAGTTACCACTGCTAGGCAAGAAAATGTGTAAATGTGCTCATATCTTTGATTTTTGAAGACAATGAAAACACGTCAATATTTTAAGGGGGGGAAAAAAACATTTTCTCTAACCAGAGGGTTTCAAACCGATTCTAGTTTCCTTGACAACAGCATCACCAGAAGATTAAAGGGGAGACTTTACAAGGCCCTTATATTTGCCTTAACAATTTGCAACATATGGTAACGGCGCGTACGATATGTGCAGATACATATTCATGATGTGGTGTCTTTAATCAGTTTCCAGTTTTCTTTCACCCAATTAAATAATATTTATCCCTCTGCGTGCTGGAGAGGGCCTGCGAGGCACAAGATGGCAAACGTGCAACGGCCTTTTTGTCGTAACAGAGACTTACGGCCGAATGCGTAAAAGAAAAGTGGAGTCATTCTGGGATGAACCAACTGTACTATAGGTGAAAACTAAAAATTCTCATTATTTTAAATGGGGATTTTAACCCCTTGAATGCTAGAGAGACCTCAACCTCTCTAGCATTAAAGGAGTTAAAATCCCCATTTAAAACCAATGAGAATTTTTTAGAAATTGCATTTATTTCCTTATGATGCAAATGGTTTGCCCCACAACGCATATACTTTTCTTTTGAACACACGTCCCTTGGGACCTTATACACAAAGGCCAAAGGGCGAGTAATTCTGGGGAAAACCAAACGCACCATAGGGGACGAAAAAAATCCTCCAATTACTCATTGATTTAACCCTTTGAATGCTAGAGGTCTCCAACACATTGCTTCTCAATGCACTGGACACCACTCTAGCAATGGATGGGTTAAAAGTCCCATTTAAATCAAGAGATTTTCATTTGCCCCCTAAAGTGCAGTTGGATTACTCCAGAATTGCAATTTTTTTTTTAATCTTCCCGAATACGGCCCTTATACGTTGATAAACCCCTTGTGTACAGGATGGGTACGTAATGCAATGTGTTGCATACCCCTCTGGCATTCAAAGGGTTAATAGGGAGAACGAAAGATACCATCTGTGTCATAGGGGACAAAAAAAATAAAATAAAATTACCCACTGGTTTAAATGGGCCTCCGACAATGGGGTGAGGACTGCCAGCGGTGTCCTTTTTCCATATCTCACTATAGGCCTCTCTCCAGTTGATAAACAGCAGGCAGAGCTGGAAGTTATGTCCGATCTCAAACAGCAGTCATTCAGTTGTGTGTAGTTCCAGTATTTTAAAAGCAATGCGGGCTCTATGTCTTCCAACGCGTTTCGTGCTCCCTCAAGCTCTTCCTCAGGGATCGTTTGATAACAGTGAACTGGCACAGCAGCAGTGGAGGACTTTGAAATCAAGTCATGTACAGCTGAGGATATCTTTGGAGCAGATTTAAATCAATCCAGCCAAGTACAAACATAATACCAGTGCTTTGAAAATAGTTGCCAATAGAGGTGAGGTGAGGATCGTAGATGGGGGTAACCACAGAAGAATAGGCTCCCTACCAATACAGAGTCGGGAGAGTTATCTTGTTGGATACATTTGTGACAAGGTGCAGGCATAAAGAAGGACTTTTAGATCTACTATAACCAGTCATTTATTAGTGTGTGTCTACGGATCTTTTATTTTATTTTTAGATCATGTTGTAATTTTGTATAACTGCATATGTGGTTTTGACATAAAGATATGTTTTATATAGTATTCATCTGTGTCTCATTGCTGAAGGATATGAGTTATCAGTTTATTATTTAGCGCTCTCCCATATATTTAGGTTACAAGTTATTACAGTTCAAACGAATTTGGTCCAATATCACAGTGGCGCTGTTGCTACACCATCCTATGGAGATTTATGATCAACTGACCAGAGATGTCCATAGGATGATGCAGCAACAGCGCCACTGTACAATTTCATGCCACTGTGATACTGCACATAAGTTTCAACGGCAATAACTTTTGTATACAACACATTTTGGCAGAGGGAGAACCCTTGTTTTACACAGGGGGCTCAACACTACTATATTTTTACATTACTATCCCTTTAAAGCGGAACTAACACCGCTAACAAACATTGTCTGTAATCATTCCCTATCTGGTGACTAGCTGCTTAGTAGCGCTAGTCGCCAGAATTATTACCTCTTCATGGAGAAATATGAAGTGATCCTCGGCTGACAGGCAGGACGGAGCGCGGACATCTTGCCCTAGTGATGTCCGCGCGCCTGCGCTGTCAGTCCCTTCCGGACCCAAATGGCTCCTAGCAACGCCTCCTACAGCCGTCTGGGACTGACAGCGCAGGCGAGCGGAAGTCACTAGGGCAAGATGTCCGCGCTCCGTCCTGCCTGTCAGCCGAGGATCACTTCATATTTCTCCATGAAGAGGTAATAATTCTGGCGACTAGCGCTACTAAGCAGCTAGTCGCCAGATAGGGAATGATTACAGACAATGTTTGTTAGCGGTGTTAGTTCCGCTTTAAACCTCCTATACCGTGTGCTTTTTGTTTCCTAAACAGATTAATCATTTTAGAGATATTTGATTTAGAAGTTGGGGAATCTAATCTCAGCAGAGCTTTGTTCTCTGATTTGGTCTGATGAAGCTAAGTAATTCATTATGGACAAGTCCAGGAAAATCACCCTCTACCCCATTCTGAGACTGCTAGATCCTGTCAGTTTCCAACAGAGGGGTGGAATTATTTAAGAAGGAGGAATCATGCAAATCCTTTCAAGATGGAAGCTACAACTGACGGGAGGACATGGTGTTCAGCCCTTTGCCAGCAAGGTATTTAAACACACTGTTCCACCTAATCATACAAGATACATAAATAACTGTATGCGAAGTGGGGGGCTTTCTTTGTTTTTTTAGATTTTAGATAGGGCCGTATGCACAAGGATAAAGAGGACCAATTCTACAGCAAATTAAAAACAAATGTACATTGTTTTAAATAGTGCTTTTAACCCCATCAGTGCTAAAAAAAAGTTTCCAACACATTGCAAAGCATCCAATGCAGGCCTCTCGAGTACTGAAAGAGAGTCCTATTCAAATCAAACCTTTGAGTGCCAGAGGGGTACGCAACGCATTGCTTCTCGAAGGGTTAATGAGAAGTGTTATTTTCATAGAGAAGTAGGTTTGCTCTCTATTATACTGTATACGGTCTGTAGTTCCTTAAAGGGGTAGTAATACTTCGTTTTATCTTTATTTTATAGGCATTAAAAAAACATGAAGAATGATATAAGTCTTATCTCTCAAACCTTTATGGTTTAAGAGATATTCACAGGCAAAGTATCCCCCCCCGTTCAGCCAGATCAGAAGGGAGGTGCCCAGGTAGACTGCAGAGAGGGACAATCTTCAATTAAGAAAAAGGAAAAAGCTGAAAAGCTTGTCAAGGGGGAAGGGCTTTCATTCTTTTCATACAAACAAAATTGTCCCCTGCTGTTATCCGTCTGGTCTTACAACCAGACTCACATCTGAGAAGAGATGGCTTACACTAGGAAAAAGGGGCGGGAGGGGGAAACTTTGCTTGTGAATATCTCTTAAACCATAAAGGTTTGAGAGATAAGACTTATATCATTCTTCATGTTTTTTTAATGACTACAAAATAAAATAAAGATAAAACAAAGTATTACTATCCCTTTAAACCCATAAATGGGCAACCTGAGGCCCTCCAACTGTGGCAGACTACAATTCCGGTCATCCCCAGCCAGCTTGCTTTCTTCTATTGCCTAACCAAGTTGCTGGAGACACCTCTAGCAACCAAGGGGTTAAGCAATAGACATGACTAGCGACATCCTTCAAATGAAGCAGATAATTGCATTTTCAGCTGATCATTTTCACCTTCGATAATTTGTGCATTGATCCTGGTCCTGTCACAGAGTTGTTATGCCATGCAGATTTAATTGATGGAACCTGTTAAAATGTATGATTGCAATAAAGATTCTGTTGAACAAATGTAATTATGTCTGTGCAGGGGATCAGTCTGGAAATAGAACTGTGCATCTACTGCCAACTACAGGTCAAAAATGGTACAAACACATTCTGCTGTCAGCAGTCCAAGGCATAAAGTGGAGCAGCAACGGTTTGAGTTTCCTTGACAACAAGACATCCTGGCTGACAAGGCGAGGGGAAGAAATTCAGCCTGTTCTCTCCCTCTCTTGTAGTTAGAATCATTTGCAAGTATACAACATCCAATGCATATATATTCACTTTATGCTATTATTTGTGGCGACTCACCAACATGAATGTAAAACGCACATTTAAAAATGACAACCAGGGGAGGGCTGGCAACTTGTGGCCCGGGGGCAAATACATTCAAGTGGCCCATTTCTATTAACGTTCAAGCCCATCCACTTTTGTTAATTTTAAAATTGGCATTAATGTTGTGACATAAGTCAAGTGATACCACAGAGCTTACAATTGAAATGAGGCTGCCCTAGTGCACTACTACTAAGCTTACAATGTAAGTAAAGCTTACCTAGTGATACTATAGAGCTTACAAGGGAAATGGTTTATGCTACTAGTTTAGATCCATTTCAATTGTAAGCTCTGTGGCATCACTAGTGTAGCTCCATTTAGAGAAACAATTGGGAGATGTAGTGAGGTGCAGTGGCCTACCAACTCAGACATATGACCAGCCCAGGGGGCAATTGCCCCCCAGGCCAGGACTCTCGGGAACCCCTCTGGCATTCAAAGAGTTAAACTGTAAGTAATGGAGCATACATATGGCTTTTTCATTAAACATCTTCTATTATCTAATTTTAAAAGAAAATATTCAATTTCCAGATATTCCCCATTTCCGTTATCGCCAGGTGCATAGCTAGACGTGGTCTTTTGCTGCAAGATGTTCTAAAACTAAGCTGTTTTAATCGGAGCCACTTGTGTGACATAGTCCTGCATCCTAACATTGCAGCAACCTGAACGGAGATGGGGTTAATCTCTCCGAATGTGCATTTGTCAGCTGGTTTCTTGATGACAATCACACATGAGTATCCAGTGCACCATTTTAAGGACCATGTGATGTGTTATGACCATCAAGCTGTTTCTGCCTTAAGGACTAGTGATGGTCACATCACGCCACATACTGTTTAACTTACATCACTCCTCCAGGAGCACTATAAGTAAAAATGGGGACTGGAGCAGTCTCTCTCAGACCTCAATGCGGTGCGCCGGTACACGTAACAGGTCACATGCACCGGTGCGTTGGAAAGGATCAAAGCAGTCCTTAAGAGAAGGTAACGTCCCTGGACCACTAGTCCTTAAGGGGTTAATATTGTTGTTTATCAAATTGCGTCACACTATTGGGCGCCTTTTTCTTCTTGTTTCTGTATATAAAGTGTCGCTTTGGGAGAACTAAATCTAAGGGTGCTGCCCACTGTGAAGCTGCAGTACAGAGGCTGATTTGGGGAAGCTAATAATTCCGCTCAAGTTCCTTGGCCATTTACCACATAAGTGGCTAATCGGCAACCATTTATTAGTTGGCTTTTAAAAGGATAGTAATGTTTCAAAATAAAAGCAGCTCCAATTAATCTTCATAGTATTTGGGCCACGGAGAGTGTTATTTCAATACTGTCAGAGCTGTAGTTCAAGAGTAATTGAATGATAAAGTATCCCCCTCCCGCCCCTTTTACCTAGTGTAAGTCACCTCCCCTCAGATGTAGAATCTGGTCTCTTGACCGGACAGATCACAGCAAGGGACAATATTCTTACTGTGAGCATAAGGAAAACTCTGCCCCCCCTTGACAGGTTTTTCCTTATGTTCACTGAAGATTGTCCCTCTCTGTGATCCATCCAGACAGTCTTGTTGCTCTGAGGTGAGCAGTGTTACATCAGTAAAGCCTATATTATAGGCCTTTTTAATTATCTTTAAAATTAACTACAAACTTACGTTACTTTGAGAGGTACAATTTAATAGAAACAGCTCTGATATACATTTCTTAACATGGGTGGCTGAAAGATCGTGTGCATCTCAGTTCATACAGAATCGTTTTCCTACAAATACATTCATTATCCTAAATCTATATTTCAAAATGTACTGATTCTTTATAACCTGTTACTATTAGCAATAATTATATCTTTGGTTGCAAATTGACAGGAATAATAAAAAAAAAAATCTAAAATCTGTTGCCAGTTATTCATTGAGTGCTCAACAGAACAGGCAACCTCACTCAGAGGATGAACAATGGAAACCTAGCATGATATCCGTTCAAAGCGTCAGGTACCAATCACTCCATCATTTTGTAGAGACGCCCTGTGCAGGGATTTTGACACCATTTAGTGTGATTTAGATGCATAGCTTATCACACTGCGGGAATTATTTTTTGTAGGAGATTGACATGGGACATTTATTACACAGAGCTTGGTACAAACAATTCAAAAGGTACAAAGAGATCTTTGTTTTGTTCAAAAGCAGAGCTATATCAAACACAAAAAGACAGCTTGCTCTTAATTTTTTAATCAAATGCCCCATACTGACATGATGAAAAGGATAGTGAAACATTCTTGGTTGTCAGATAATGAAGTGAAGGAGATGTGAGACAGAGAGTAATGGGAATTGTGTTGTGTGATCCTGTGTTAAGTAGAGCCCTTTATCAGTGCCCTGTCTCAGGCAATAGAGTTTTAACCCTCAGAGAGTCAGAAGGGTGTGCAATGCATTGCTTTGGCACTCAAAGGGGGTTTACAGCTCCGACTACTGTTCTGTGCCCCCCCCCCAAATTCGGAATTCACCTTTCTCCAGTATGCTCCATCCTGATCCCACTACAGGGGAAATGTAGCCGATGAACAATTTTTTATTCCTGATGTCCATGTGAGCCCCAGTCAGATTTTATTGGCCGATTCCCTCAAGTGCTGGCCATTCATTGGAGGGTGTGATGAACATTGCTGTTTCCAACATGACTTGTGTGAAAGTTCTGCCGGTAGCCTCATGGTCCAATGTGTAGATCTGCCCTGCTGTAACATTACTGCATTCCTTTGTGACACAGTAACATACCGCCCAACGTTTCGAATGGCCAAAGAGGGACACTTTTGTTTTAGGGGTGTGTAGCTGGAGGTGTGGCTTGTGGGCGGGGCATATTACCAAGAATTTTTATGTTATTTCATGACTTATTGACACCTCTTTGTGTAACTGAATAAATGATTTAGCGTATGACCAAAGTATTTTATTTACAAAGACTAATTTATAGACACATACATTTAAAGGGATAGTAATGGCTGGTTTTAACTGAATGTAAATTAACTGATGCAAGTCCCCTCTCAATCATGTATAGTTTAATAGATATACGGTGAAAAAGTCCCCCCCCCTTTCACAGACGTCAGCGCTCTAGCTGACAGAAGGAGATTGGACCCGACGGCAGCTCTTCAGCAGAGCCAAAATAGCGATATCTAAAAGGAAATACTCAGTTGGAACGGTCTACAAAGTGTGCCTGGTTTGTAAGCTATGTAGACTGTTCCAATGAAGTATTTCTTTTTCGAAAGCGCTATTTAGGCTCTGCTGAAGAGCCATTGGCCGGTTCCGGGACCTGGGTCTCCTTCTGTCAGCTACACCGCTAACGTCAGGGAAAGGGGAGGGGGGGGGGACTTTATCATAGTATATCTCTCAAACTATATATGACTGAGAGACGCTACTTGCACCAATTAATTTATTTTTTTAATATCTACAATATTACATTCAGTTGAAATCATCCATTATTATCCCTTGAAGTTTAAACAAACATTAATGTGAGTTTTATTGCTGTATATTAATGTGATACACTTATATACACACCACACAGTCTGATCTCCTAAACACACGGACACCAGGGTGATACACTTCTATACACATCACACAGTCTGATCTCCTAAACACAGGGACACCAGGGTGATACACTTATATACACACCACACAGTCTGATCTCCTAAACACACGGACACCAGGCTGATACACTTCTATACACATCACACAGTCTGATCTCCTAAACACAGGGACACCAGGGTGATACACTTCTATACACACCACACAGTCTGATCTCCTAAACACAGGAACACCAGGGTGATACACTTCTATACACACCACACAGTATGATCTCCTAAACACATGGACACCAGGGTGATACACTTCTATACACACCACACAGTCTGATCTCCTAAACACAGGGACACCAGGGTGGGAAAGAGGGACAGAGATTTGGGTCTCAAAGAGGGACTGCCCCTCCTAAATAGGGACACCTGGAAGGTATGCATAAAGATACAAGTCTTAGGTAGGGGACTTATAAGGAGTGGTTTTACAGAGTAATGCAAATATATAGATGAAGAAATGATACTGTCAGAATCACAAGGGCCAAGTCGCCATCTATTTGGCGACCATCAAAATGCTGCGTTAATAATGTTGCCTGAATCAAAAGGGCAACATCGGAATGTTGCCCGAGTCAAAAGAGCCACATTCTGATGTCTTGCGCTTAAAGGTCGCTAAATACAGTGCCACATTTCAATAATAAATCGTAACATATGTCACTATCTGTGCCTTAACCCTTCGAGTGCCAGGGAGCAAAGCATTGCTGACCCCTCCGTCAGTCAAAGGGTAAATGTAAAGTTGTACCTCTTTAAAGAGGTCTGAATAATAAACCACAACCACAGCGGTGTATCTCTCTCTCCATCTGTGCCTTAACCCTTTTATAAATATGGGCCAAAGTCTCTAAATACCGGTATCCTTTTAAAATGTTGCACGCATTAGAGTGTGTGACATGAAGGCACAATAACGAAGTCGCAGGCTTGAAAAGCGACACATCAGAATCTCACCCAAATCAAAAGGAAGAGATTCTTATGCCACAGACTAAAATGTAGGCTCCATCCACTGCCAGCATACCTTAAGCTTTAATCCTTTGTGTGTCTCAGACTGCCGGGCACGGATAACCCCCCATCTCTCCCCTGCCTGTCATCGTTTCACATGAGTTTCCACCAACAAAGTTTAAAGGGATAGTAATACTTCGTTTAAACTTTATTTTATTTTGTAGGCATTAAAAAAACATGAATAATGATATAAGTCTTATCTCTCAAACCTTTATGGTTTAAGAGATATTCACAAAGTTTCCCCCCCTGTTCAACCAGATCAGAAGGGAGGTGCCCAGGTAGACTGCAGAGAGGGACAATCTTCAATTAAGATAAGGGAAAAAGCTGAAAAACTTGTCAAGGGGGGCAGGGCTTTCATTGTTCTCATAGGAAGAAGATTGTCCCCTGCTGTTATCTGTCTGGTCTATGGACTGGATTCCACATGTGAGAAGAGATGGCTTACACTAGGAAAAAGGGGCGGGAGGGGAAACTTTGCTTGTGAATATCTCATAAACCATAAAGGTTTGAGAGATAAGACTTATATCATTCTTCATGTTTTTTTAATGCCTACAAAATAAAATAAAGTTAAAACGAAGTGTTACTATCCCTTTAATGCAATTTGCCAACAAAGTCACAAACTGCATTAAACTTTGGAAGGCAGGGGAGAGATTACGTGGATTATCTGTGCACCGAGGTCTGAGGCGCACAAAGGCTCAAAGCTTAAGGTATGCGGGCAGTGGACGGAGGCGGCGTATTAGTCTGTGGCATAAGAATCTCGCTTTGCAATGCGTTGCCTACCCCACTGGCACTCAAAGGGTTAAATATTTCCCGTCACACTCAGAAACAATTGCTTTTTTGGCAGCTGATGTGGAAAGTGCTTAATTTTCCATTTCTTAAACATAAATACAGAGCCACTTAAAAAGTTATGTACCTACTTGCTTTAAAACATTGTTTTTACTAACTTGTAATTATAATATACTAGAGACAGCAATGGATTGTACTAAAAGAAGATGCAAATTATAAAACCATAAAAAGGTATAATCAAGGAGACCAGATTTTGTTCATATGCTAAATGTATAAAAAGGGCAATCATTTACGATTTGTTTATAAATTGTCATTAGATTTTACAGCCTTAAAGTGGACCAGTTACCCAGTCAGCATTCAGCTTCATTAAATGTATATATCTAAACTGCCTATACCTTGTTCGTTTCATTATTTACTCAATCTGTTTAATAGTATAAGAGTTTTTTGATTACTTATTGGAGAGTCTAATCACAGCTTACTTTGTTCTTTGAACCGTCAGAGTAAGATGCGTAATTACACACGTGTCCGCACAATCACCTCTTCCGCCTTCTTAGGCTTCTGGAGAGGTGTAAGAAATTAATGGAGGGCAATAATAATGCCATATTGTTCCAAGATGGAGGCTCCACTAAGGTGACAAGGCCCGTCTTCCCCCCCCCCCCCCAGGAACCAACAATTCCACTCGCCACTAGCCAATGGCAAGTGAAAATTTAGCCCTGGCGAGTAGAAATTCAGCCCTGGTGGCTATGTTTTGGCTTGCAGTGGCGAGTAACTTTTCAGGTCTGGCTAGTAGCAAAGGACTTAAAATTTTAAGCCCTGTATATATATTTCACTGTCGTCCAATACAGGTCACTGGTACCATGGGATGTGTAGTCCCCTTTAATAGGCAGGAACAATTATGCAAATAATTTGCAAGGGGCGGAGCCTCCCCTCTTACTTAAGCCACCTTCTGGCCAGAGCCACCCATATTGATTTGTTCCTGGTGTGCTTGCACACCAGGCAGAGAACAGCTATGCTTCTTAGAGTTTTATTATTTTTTATTCAAATATGGAATACCACCATTAGGAGGGTGACCATGGCTGTGAATTGCCCTCTTCAAAGTGGCTGGTGCAGCTTCCAGGGATTTCTGTGGACCTATACCTGAAGAGGGGACAGCTTGTGTTAAGCAGCTCCCCTGTTGGGGAAATTACCTCTGGTTCTTTCCCTCCCTATCATGGTCACCTGAAGACAGAAGTCTGCGAGAAAGGTGAGTCACCCATTGAGTGCTGAAGGTCCACTTGTCCCCACAGTGTCCCTTTGATGGGCTTGTATTTGGGAGTTTTAATACACTCCAGCGCTCATAGGGTGTTTTTATTGCATTATCAACTATTTATGCAATTTCTGTGTTATTCTCTGAGTTTTGGAGCATTGGGTATTCATTTATTTATGTTTCTCATGTATTTCATGCTTGTTTGGGCACTTTTTAATGTTTTACTAAACTTTATTAAAAATGGTGTTCCGCGCCTTTAAGCGCGGCTTTTTCCCGCTCAGCAGCAGAGCTCCTTTACTCTCTATGGGAATTCACAGTTTGGGACATATCTCTGAAACCGCTTGTCACAGCAACTTCAGAGTAGGCTCATTTTAATGCTAGGCTCCTGCTCTATCATCCGGTTGGTGTTTTATTACTGTAGGGGGCTCAGGGGGGCTTCGGGCACTGTTTGGGGTACTTGCATAGGGAAAACTACATTTCCCATGAGCGCTTAGCTCGCGCTTGTTTCTGATTGGCTGTCATGACGGCCGCCATTTTGTGGTACTTTTCCAAGGCGAGTACACTACGCAGGGACCGAGCCTTCTCTCTCCTCACCAGATTAACCCTTCGCTGGCCAGATAAGTCCGTTTTTAGACCTTTTCTGGGGTGAAACTTTAATCTTTAACACTTTTCTGGGTGATAGTGTTTTTTGTGGGGTATATTGACGCTGTGAGCATGTCTACTTCACTGGAGCTAGGGGCTAGACCCAAGACTAAGGAGGCTGGGGGGTCTTCTACCCCCATGGCGTTTTGCTCCTCTTGCCACATTGGGCTGGATTGCGATAATGTGGGGGATCTATGCCCTAATTGTACTGATAAAGATAGCAACCCTGGGCTTCCCAGCCACGCTATTGAGCCATCTTGGGTGAGGGAGTTTAAAGCTGCCACTAGGGATCTCAGATCCACGCTTCAACTCTTTCCCTCTCAGGTACAGGGGGCTCTCCAGGTCTGGCAGACCCCCTCTACTATCAGGACCTCCCTGCCTAAGCCACAGGGAGCTCCTGATATCACTGATTCTTCTGAAGAAGAACTTTTACAGGATTCTGATGCTGAGGAACGTACTGTTATTGAATCTAACAGGTCCATTGGGGACCCCTATGAGTGTGACCCTGAAGTTTCGGCTGAGGGTCTGATCAGAGCGGTTCTGAATACGCTCAACCTTCCTCTGACTCAGGAATCCACTTATGATCCTACTGATGTTTTTCAGAAAAAGCCATCTAAACCTGTTGTTTGTTTTCCAACTAACCCTACTCTTGCCCGTCTGGTTTCTGAGGCATGGAAGTATCCTGATAGATCTTCCTCTGTCTCCAAAAAGTTTGCCAAACTTTACCCTTTTCCCGAAGCGGAGCTGGCAAAATGGGTTCATCCTCCCAAGGTGGATGCTCCTGTGTCTAGACTATCCAAATCTACTGCTTTGGCTGTCTCAGATGCCTCTGCCTTGCAGGACTGGACGGATAAGAAATTAGAGCTCTCTCTTAAATCTATTTTTGCCTCTATTGGCACTGCCATGCGCCCCACCTTTGCTGTAGCATGGGTTAATAGGGCTATTGCAGCCTGGACTGAACGACTGACTGAAGCGGTTCGCCAGGATGCGCCTGTATCTGAACAGTTGCAGCTTCTTGCTAATATCACTGAAGCTCAGAACTATGTTGCTGATGCTGCTTTTGATGCTGTGCGCATGATGGCGAGGGCCTCCACTTCTTCTGTGGTGGCTAGACGCGCTCTTTGGCTGAAAATTTGGTCTGCTGATACAGCCTCTAAGAAAGCCTTGCTTTCCTTGCCCTTTCAGGGGAATTTGCTCTTTGGCTCTGAGCTCAAAGAAATGATCAGTGAGGCTACTGGCGGTAAAAGTACTCTTCTACCCTCAGTCTTTAAGAAAAAGTTTCCAGCCAAACGCAATCGGTCCTTTCGTTCCTTTCAGACTGAGACACGCTCCTCGGCCCAAACGGGTCCTCCCACTACGCGCTCCTCCTCCAAGCCCAAACAGTCCTGGAGGCCCAAAGTTGCCTCCAAGGCCAAGACCTCCAAGACTGCTTCGGCATGACTCGCCGAACCCGGGTCCGCATCCGGCTGTAGGCGGTCGTCTCCGCATCTTTCGCCGGACTTGGGAGGAGTCAGTGGCGGACCCATGGGTTCTTCAGGTGGTGTCAGAGGGATACAGGATCCCTTTCTCTTCCCTTCCTCCTTTTCGGTTCCATTTTACTCGTCCTTCTCAGGAACCCTCAAAAAGGCGTCTGTTCGACGACGCTATTCAGGATCTCTTGGACAAAGAGGTCCTGGAGGCGGTTCCGCAGGGGGACACAGGTTCAGGATTTTATTCCAACCTGTTTGTGGTAGCCAAAAAGGACGGAGGAACCCGTCCCATCTTGGATCTCAAAGATCTCAATGCCTATGTGGTGACTTCCCACTTCCGCCAGGAGTCCCTGCGCTCTGTGATTGCAGCAATGTCTCCAGGGGAGTTTCTTGCCTCCCTGGACCTTCAGGATGCTTATCTTCACATCCCTATTCATCCAGAGAGCAGGAAGTATCTCAGGATTGCCTGCCACAGGGGACACTTTCAATTTACAGCACTCCCCTTTGGACTGACTACAGCTCCTCTAGTCTTCCAGCGGGTGCTGGGCTCCTTGATAGCGGTGCTCCATCAGGATGGGATCAGAGTGACACCCTACATGGACGATCTCCTACTGAAGGCCTCCTCAGCGGAGCTTCTCCACCAGCAGTTGCAGAGGTGCATGCACACCCTGAACCGTCACGGATGGATCCTGAATCTGGACAAGTCGGACTTGATTCCTTCTCAGAGGCTTCTGTTCCTGGGTCTCCTGTTCGACACTCGCCAATGCATGGCGTTTCTTCCAGAGGACGTGGCTCACCAGATAGCCGTCAGAGTGGCTGGGATTCTGGACATGGACGAAATTCCAGTTCCGAAGTTGTCGTCCTTAGTGGGGAAGTTCATTTCCACGATCGAAGCAGTACCATTTGCCATGGCCCACTCCAGGGATCTTCAGAGATTTGTGATCCAGACGTGCAGGAATCATCCAGATCATCAACATCTGTCTGTTTCTCTTCCTCCTCATGTCGAGTCGAGTCTGCACTGGTGGTTAGATCTCTCTCATCTCTTGAAAGGGAAATCCTTTCTAGTTCCTCATTGGACCACAGTCACAACGGATGCCAGCCTTCGGGGCTGGGGTGCAGTCTGGGGTCGCTTCAGTGCTCAGGGGAAATGGGGTCTGGAGGAATCCATGCTCTCCATCAATGTTCTGGAACTTCGAGCTGTCCGGCTGGCCCTGAGGCACTGGGAGTCTCAATTGACCGGTCTTCCAGTCAGAGTAGAGTCCGACAACGCCACGGCGGTGGCTTACATCAACAGACAAGGCGGCACAAGAAGCGGTTCCGCCTGGTGGGAAGTCAAGGATATTTTGTCTTGGGCAGAAGATCACGTGCCTGTCATCTCTGCAGTTCACATTCCAGGCGTGGACAACGTCATGGCAGACTTCCTCAGTCGTCACACCGTCGACAGCGGAGAATGGGCTCTTCACCCAGAGGTGTTTCACATGCTCACTCAACGGTGGGGGATGCCAGTGGTGGATCTGATGGCTACCAGACACAACAGGAAGGTTCCGGTGTTTTGCTCCCGTCTGAGGGACTCCCTTGCTCTAGCGGTGGATGCCTTGTCGATCCCTTGGGACTTCTCCCTGGCTTACATCTTCCCCCCTCTTCCTCTATTGATCAGAGTTATTCAGAAGTTGAAGAGAGAACGTTGTCCTGTCATCCTGATTGCTCCGAACTGGCCTCGCCAGTCCTGGTTTCCGGAATTGATGGCCATGTCAGTGAAGGATCCAATCCCACTTCCAGCCCGTCCGGACCTGCTTCTTCAGGGGTATCTGTGGAAAGAGGATGTTCACTCTCTCCGTTTGATGGCATGGCGGTTGAATCCTCGATTCTAGCTCAGAAAGGCTTTTCTCCTTCTGTGGTGTCGACGATGCTCAGTGCTCGTAAGCCTGTGTCTTCCAAGATCTATCATCGCATTTGGTCAACTTTCGTGACATGGTGCTCTGTCAAGCAGTTGTCTCTTGACTTCCATCTTCCCACTGTCCTGGCCTTCTTGCAGGACGGTGTGGACAAGGGGCTCAGTCTGAGTTCCCTCAAAGTTCAGACCTCTGCCTTGTCTGTGTTTTTCCAGGAACGGATTGCCATCCTTCCTGATGTGAAAGTCTTCTTCCAAGGTGTGACTCATGTTCGACCTGCCTTCAAGAGTCCTGCTCCCCAGTGGGATCTCAATTTGGTGCTGGGTGTTCTTCAGCGACCACCGTTTGAATCCTTGGCTTCCATTCCATTACGTCTTGTGACTTGGAAGATGGCCTTCCTTTTGGCTATTGTGTCAGTACGCTGGGTGGCAGAGTTACAGGCATTGTCTTGTAAACCTCCTTACCTGGTGTTCCACAAGGATAAGGCTGTGCTTCGCACTACCAAGGAATTCTTACCCAAGGTTGTGTCTGAGTTTCACATCAATCAGGAGATTGTGGTTCCCTCTTTCTGCCCTAATCCTTCATCTGACAAGGAAAGAGATCTCCATTTGTTGGATGTGGTGCGTTGCCTCAAGTTTTATGTTCACCGCACCGAATCTATCAGGAAGTCTGACGCTCTATTCGTCATTCCTGAGGGACCTAGGGCAGGAAGACCGGCTTCCAAAGTTACCATTGCCTCTTGGATTAAGGCTACCATCCGTGAAGCCTATAAGTTGAGGAATAAGCATGTTCCCTTCAGGGTGACTGCCCATTCCACCAGATCTATTGGGGCCTCCTGGGCCTACAAGAATCAAGCTTCTGCTGATCAACTGTGCAGAGCGGCCACTTGGTCCTCTGTGCACACTTTTTCTAAGCACTACCGAGTTGATGTACTGGCATCGGCTGATGCCAGCTTTGGAAGGAAGGTCCTGGAGGCAGTCTTGCCTGTGTAGGTCTTCCGCTCTGTGATCCTTAGTGCTTCCTTACTGTTGAGCCCGGTTGGCTCGTGTTCCGTGTGCTGTGTTAAGTTCAGGGATTGTTCCCTTGGTTGGTGTCCGTTGACACTTACAGTTTGGGCTATGTTATCAACTGGTTAACAGTTCTAGTGACTTGGGCCTTGCGCCTGGTCCTTGCCTTACTTCCCGCCTCTGGATCAGCTCAATGTTTGTACATCCCATGGTACCAGTGACCTGTATTGGACGACAGTGAAAATAGGATTTTAGTCTTACCTGTTAAATCCTTTTCACTTAGTCCATACAGGTCACTGGTCTCCCACCCTGTCAAGGGACCAGTCTTGGCTCTCCTGTGGCATTCAGTGGGAGACCGTTCGGGCATGCTCACAGGAGTCTTTCTTTTTGCTTACCTGGGGTCAGTTTAGGGTCTCAAATCAATATGGGTGGCTCTGGCCAGAAGGTGGCTTAAGTAAGAGGGGAGGCTCCGCCCCTTGCAAATTATTTGCATAATTGTTCCTGCCTATTAAAGGGGACTACACATCCCATGGTACCAGTGACCTGTATGGACTAAGTGAAAAGGATTTAACAGGTAAGACTAAAATCCTATTATTATATATACACACACACACACATATATATCCTATATAATAATTCTCTAAAATGTGTGTAACAATGCAGTCATGAGCAGAAAAGACTGCTGCGAATGCTGCAGTCATGCAGGCTGATACAGAGCTGGACGCTCCTAAGAAGCATCCAACTCTGTATCAACCGTGGCATGGGTAGTCTCAACCGCGCACGACTGCCCCGCGACCGGCTGCCAGTGGCACTGTGGACTGTGTAATGGGCTCTTCAACTAGTATATTATATTATATATATATATATATATATATATATATACACACACACACACACACACACACACACACACACAGAGTTTTGGTGGTAGAGCAGTCACGGTAATTAATGTCAGAACTTGCCGACTGCCAGCCAAGAGAGGATGTAGATATCTCAGTGGAAAGAGCTGCACTCACAGGACTTGCTGATGAATGAAGAAATACTTATTAAATGAAAAGAAAAGATGGAAGCTAAACGGCGCTCATTAATTCAGATCAAAGAGTTAATAAACTACCTAAACGGGCAACCCCCAGGATTATGACTAAGGCCTGTATATAGCTGCTACTATCCCAAGACTGGTGTGTAAGTCTGAAAACTAGTTTACAGAAAGACAACAATGGGAGAGCGCTAACGGTCTAATAAATTTCTAAACAAGAAAATAGATATCAAAACCCTATAAGTACATAAAAAAAAATTATTATGTAGTGAGCATTTATCAACAAGTAGCATAAAAAAACGTTTAAAGGGATAGTAATGTTTCATAATAAAAGCAGCTGTAATTAATCATCATAGTATTTGTGCCATGTAGAGTGTTATTTCACTACTGTCAGAGTTGTAGTTCAAGAGTAATTGAATGATAAAGTATCCCCCTTCTCCAAGCGCTCACAGCTCTTTCAGATGATCAGATACTGGAGATATCCTCTGCCCGAAACAAGCACTTTCCTGTGAAACAGCTGAACGCCTTAGAGGGAGGCGCATTAACGTTCTGCCCGCTTCCATTATCCGGAGGATCATCGAGGGGGAGAGCCCGTAGATTATACCCAGTGATCGCTGCTGGATAACAGCACTAGAGGCTGTGGTTGCCGGAGGAACATCCCTAAAGAACCAGACTATCGGAGAGGAGACCTCCCATAATACACATTACAGGAGATACATTTGTTTCCTTAATAGGACGGGAGAGCAAGGAGTGGGAGTTTTATCCCTCATATTCACAGACAGGAGAGGTAACAGAGGACATTTCTCCTTATATCACATTACACAGCCTCAGATGAACTATATACTTTAGTGGTACTACTAATATTTTTTCTATTTTTTATATGTATATATGTTAATTTGTGGGATAGCAGGGTTTGCTATTTCTTTGTGTTTCATTAAACGTTTTTTATGCTACTTGTTGATGAACGCTCGCTACATAATAATTGTTTATATGTACTTATAGGGTTTTGATATGTATTTTCTTGTTTAGAATTTTATTAGACCATTAGCACTCTCCCATTGTTGTCTACTCATTAAAAGAATTAATGTTTCGGCCCAAATTGGGGCCTTTTTCTTGGGAAATGCCCCATTTTGGGCCGAAATGTACCCCCTGATGGCACAGTTGGTTTGCTCCAGAACTACATTCCTTTTTCTTGATGAAAAAAGTCCCTTATTTGGAGGATAAGCATTGCATCTGTAGCAGTCTATGGGACTGGGTCTGAAAGGTGTGACCGGAAGCCCCTCAGTTCAGAGTCTATCATGGGTCAGGGTGCACCGGAGGCAGGGGCGGATTGTAGGGGAATACCAACCCGGGCATTTTTTTTTTTTTTTAAACCCACCCACTAACTGCACAAACATCCCTATCAACGCCCCCTTGTGGTCCCTGTGCAGCATGGGAGAGCAGGCGCCAGGATATTATGTCATATCCTAGCGCTCTGCATTAACCATTTGAGTGCCAGAGGGGTATGCAACGCATTGCAAAGCAATGCATTGCGTACCCCTCTGGCACGCAAAGGGTTAACAAGGAACACGAAGGCTGTCACAGAGAGTGCCAGTGGCAACACAGACCTCTCCTTCAAAATATCGTGGGACGGTGAGGTGAGATCCTCTGATCTCCCCCACCGGCCCATGATCTAGTGGCCCACTGGGGGATGCCCGATCCCCTGATAGGACAATACACCCATGACCGGAGTCATCTTCTCAGACTCCCTGAAGATCCACTGGGGCTCACAGTGCAACCCCAGCTTTCTCAGGAGGCCTGCAGCACACTACTGATCATTAAAGGAAAACTACCAACTCCAGATAATACCCCTCATTTAAATCATTATAGCCAGAAAATGTAAATGCTCTTTTGAATCTTGTCCTTTTGCATTTGTTCTATAGGTAACATCTTCAAATCAGCCATGGATGCCATGTCCATGGAGGCGGACATCATAGTTGCTGGCAGTTTTTTGGAGTTTTTTCTCTCTCCCCAGACTAGAGCAGGCAGCGTTATGAGCCTACTTACAATTACTATGCAGAGTTTGAAGAGCTGCGGTCCAACTTCAACCATAATGTCGGCCTCCATAGACATGGCATTCAGGATTCATTGAGTAAAGCAGAAAGGGGGAAAAAAATCATAAGGGACATTAGGCTATAGTAAGGTAAGTGGAGTTTATTACTTGGAGGTGTTAGTTCTTCTTTAAAATACATACATGCTTCCATTCTCCTCTCACTGGAACTTTACTTAGTTTGAGCCCGTCCTATTTTTTTGTTGAACTTTTCAATTTAGTTCTTTGCGAAATGATGAAACTTTTGTCTCCCTGAAACGATGCAAACTGGTGAACATTTGCAAGCATCTGTGAACAAAGCCATCAAATGTGACAATGTGATTGGCAGACACGGATCCTGCCTGGCATAACATAACAGCCTAATTGAACCTCTTCCGAGAGCTTTAATCATGGCCCTGTTTTAATTATGTCTGGAAATCCCCATTAACATCTCGAGAACACTGAGCTCTAAATTAATTAAGTCTCGCCATGTTTATAAATCAGATGAAGAGGCTTACTACCGATAATGATTTCCATTAAACAGAGTGGGACAAAGCTGTCAGTATTAAAACAGGACATTGTCTATTTTACCCATTAGTAGCTTGTATCAGATATTTGCATCTCGTGAAAACAGATGCTCAAGAAAGATTCCGTGATAAATAGATAGTATATTGTACATTAGAAATGCGCACAACTCTGGGACAAACTGACTGTACGATCAGGGACAAATACAAATTCCCCAAATCCCCAGAACAGCTCCTATCTGCCACGGGGGGGGTGGGGGGCAGAAAACTATGACCTCTTGGTTGGAACACCACCATGAAGAATGTGGCTTTCACCTGCAATCGTCACAGATTGTACATGCAACCTCCACAGATCCTCAGTGTCAGGACTTCAAATCGAACCGTGGCCTCCTGGGCAACCTGGGGCTCTCTAGCTGAGGACTACAATCCTCATCATCCCGTCAGCTGTTGGCTGGAGGGGGATGATGGGAGTTGTAATGTTCTACAGCTGTAGGGCATCAGGTTGTCCATCCCTGATCTATGGGGAGTCACATGTCAAGAGACTGAATTGTGAGACTTAGGTCATGCAGCTCAGTCTTTCTTCTCACAAGACCAAAGAGGAAACACAGGAGGTCTCTTCAGACGCCTGTTCTGCTTGTCCGGTAGTCTGTCAGGACTCACAATATAGTCTAGTTAGTATTCATCGGTAGGACTGCTCCCAGAGAAGCAGACCTGGCGATAAGTCACTATACACTTTATAGTTGCCCTTTTAAAATGTAAAACTGTTTATGCCAATTTTTCCTTCACTTTTCCTGTTGCGATTAGTCTGTGATTTGCCGCATGGCTACAGGCGAAGTGACTAGACAGGAACTCCGTTCATTTGCATACAATGTCGCTAGAATATTCTGAACTAGATGATCCAGCCTAATGGACCAACCTGATGATCCACAGGGACTCACAATGCAACCCCAGCTTCTCACCTACCTACCTATAAATGTTTCCTGATGTCATCCATTGCCTCTGCTATAAGAGAACTGCAGTCTTAGACCGCCAGCAGGGACTATATCAGAAGTTCTGTGGATATTATGAAAATGTTTTTATTCCCTTCTTCTTTTGACAGTTCCTTTGGTGTATAGAAAGAAAGTCCACTATGTGGGACCAGGGTTACAATCCCCATTTAATAAATGGGAATATTCAAATTTCACCCAGCCCTATGGCACATCTGGTTTGCTCCAAAGTTGCACCTTTTTTAGCTTAGCCCCTTAAGGACCCATGACATTCCTGGACCGTCATGGATTTCCGGGCTCCCCGCGCGGTTGCATGCCGTTCGGGGAGTCCAAAATCGGATTCCGCAAAAAAAAAAAAAAAAAGCTCCTTGGTCCTTAAGGGACCGCAAAGTACGTGCGCAGCCGGTCCTTAAGGGGTTAATGAATAAGGCTCAGTGTTGGGCCAGTGTCATTACTATCTGAAAGTGTAAGTGATTTACATTTTGTTGCACATTAGTAAATGGTACATGGCGTTGCCCGTACTATTGTGCACACCTCGCAGTTCGGACACCTGTTAGACAACTGTAGAAGAGAGTCTCTCTGCAGAGATTTTAACAGGCATGGGCTGGGAGGGTGACGCCCACTCCTGTGAAAATTGCCACCCCAATTTGTTGTCGATATCCTCCCCCATCCGCCCCAGGGCGGGGCAGACAGAGAACAAGAAACAGAATTTTATATAAACTAGAAAGAAAAGCATGATATTGCCCATCTCCCATCCCATTCCCAGCTTGTTTCCCAGCCACCCCCACTTCACACTCTATTGCATAGGCAACTGTATGTGTAAGCGTTGCTCTTCCATGGCCCAGGTGTTCCTTACAGGGAATGCATTCCCTGCTCCCACCAGTGATTCTCAGCTCCAGTCTTCAGGGTACACCAACAGGGTCATGTTTTCAAGATATCCTTAATTAAGCACAAGTAGATCAATCACATTGACTGTGCCACTAGTTCCTAACCTATGATTAATCAGGGATAACAGGGAAACCTGCACTGTTGGCGTTTCCCAAAGACTACAGTTGAGAAACACTGTCTCCCCGCTGCTTACAGAGCCCGGCTACCCCGCAACTGCCAGTGTCCCCTGCACTGCTGCCAGCTTGTCCCTCTGCTCACTATATACTACACGGCTCATGTGCTACTGGTCCTGAGTAGATCCTTGAAGGGAATGCTTTCCCTGATACATGCAGGGCTTCACCTTTCATGTTTCAGGCAAAGCATTCCCCTGAGAAAATCTGAAGTGCAAGATCCCTAGTGGTTTTGACACAAGTGGCAATGAGGGAATCATCCTCTTGGCCACTCCTGTCAAGATCCCAATCATCAGCCATAGGATAAGAGGCAGTACAGAGACTCTGCATAACTCCTCCCTTCAGACATCCCTGTTTGTCTCTGCCATGGAAGGCTAGATTATCTTGCCATGTTATATCATCATGTTCCATCAAGTCAATAGAGGATATCGAATAGACAGACAGACAGACAGATACACACACACTTGTGTTTCAACAATTTCTTCTAATACTGAAGATGAAAAATACATCTGACTGCCTGGCTGTTTCACAGCTCTTTTTGAAAGTGTGTTTATTTTTCCAATCCATAAACTTTAATTTGCTGCTACTGTAATGTTATGTACTTCCTCGCTCCAAAGCTTTATTTATAGTAACTTGTAATCATAACACACAAGCTGACAGCACTGGCACACACGACAAGACAAGTCAGAATAATGACAACAGGACTTCTGCGACACGCTGTTCTGATAAAATTGGACACCAATGCTAAAATGCAACTTGCTAGCATATGAAAAGGGAGAAAAAAAAAAGAAAGAAGAAAGGGGATGTGATGTATGTATGTACGTGTCCAGTCGGCTGGGAACAGCCTTCTACGCCTCACTTCATGTTTTTGTCTTCCAAAAGAGATTGGTAAAATATGGCCTGTGGATTGACTTAGGCCTTTATTACATTGCAATTGATATGTGTTCTCATTAGCGTTACCTAACAAAAACCCATTGAAGGGTATGGATACATTTGTAAATTAACCCCACAATAAAGTAATCAAATACAATGGAATCCATGAGGAAGATGCACTAAGATGCGATAAAAAGGTGATCAAGAGTAGACAACTTCTCCAACTGCCATGCTATTCTATGGAACCAGTGCAGTTCAGTCCTCAATGGCCACCCATAGGCCAGGATGTAAGGATTTCCCTGATTAATCACAGGTGAGTTAATCAGTGGATCATTCATTGTGACTGACTCACCTGTGATTAATCAGGGAAATCCTTACATCCTGACCTGTTGGTGGCCATTGAGGACTCAACTTGGACAGCTCTGCCTTAGCGCATAACTTCCTGCCAGATCTTAACCCTTTGAGTGCCAGAGGGGTATGCAACACAATGCAAAAAATGCATAGCTTACCCCTCTGGCACTCAAAGGGTTAATCTGATGCACTTAAAGCAGAACTATCACCTAAAACCAAAATTTTACTGTGCGTTTTAATGTTTAACCCGACATTAGTGCTGTGTGTTCTTCAAGTCGCCTGGTAGTGGAGATATTTGCCCCTCAAATCTCTTGTTGCAGAGAGCATGTCCAAGGTGCGGAAGCTCGGCGGGGAGGCAGAGACGGAGGTCCCTTTACCAACCCTTACCTGGACTACCGACATGAACTGCTGTTGTGCCCCAAGAACTGACATTCATGATAGCTGATCTAGATGGTGAAGACCTGAAAAGTGAAGGAAGGACACTCCCACTGCCAAGATGCTTAATTCAAACATTATTGCAGAACAAACTTGTTTTTGGGTGCAGTACCTCCATAGCCTGAATCTGTACGTGGCACTGTTGCTACAACATTCTATGGAGGTTTACGGACACCTGACCAGAGCTTTCCACAGACAGCTGCCCTAACTGATCAATCATAAAATTTCAGGCCATAGCATCACTGCATCCAATTATGCAAGTTTGAACAGTAATAACTTTTGAATAAAACATCTCTCAGGCAGTGGGAGTGTCCTTGTTTTACACTGCAGGGCAAACCCAGCAAGACAGATTTTTTTTCCAAAATTAAGGGCAACATGTTCAAATGAAAAGTGGAGAAGTTCTGGAGCAAACCATTTACAGTATGGGGAGAACTAAAAATTCCCATAGCTTTAAATGGAGATTTTAACCCCTTGAATACTAGAGAAGTCTCCAACGCATTGTGGTAAATTTGCATAAAACCCAGCCCCAGACATAAGCAACACAGAAATTGCCAATATGTGACTCTCCAGCTGTTGGACTACAAATCCAACAGCTGGTTAAGGATGATGGGCGTTGTAGTCGAACGGCAGATGGACAGACACTTGATGACCGGCTGTTACAGAGCGCGGCAAGGCCTCAGATACAAATCATAGTGTTTGCCATCATGTCTGATGACTGGTACTTCCTGCTCCTGTGCATTCTGTGTGACTGCCTGCAGGATAACAGAGACCATAGCTCGGGGGGGGGGGGGGGGGGGGGGGCGCTAAGCTGTGGGTTACTATAATTCCCATCATCCTCAACCAGCCAACAGCAGATCAAAAGTTTGCCTATTCTTGCCCTAGATGGTGTACAAAAAGGTAGCAACAGATCTGTGTGTGCATGGCCTCATGCATTAAAGGAGGAATTACCCGCTAATCTTACTATGGCCATAAAATCCTAATAGCCCCCGTGGATTTTGCCACTGTGCCTTTGTTCGAGAGAACATCATAAAAAAAAAAATAATAAACCTGATGCCTTGCCCTTGGAGGCAGACATGATAGTTGCTAGTGGGGCATTAGGACACCCACACTGCTCGCGGTAATCTCAACCCTTTAAGTGCCAGAGGCATGCACTGCGTACCCCTCTTGCACTCAAACGTTTAAGGACCAAAGGTGTGTGCAACACATTGACCCCTCTAGCCCTTCAAGGATCTAAAGGGGATGTGTCACCTATGGGCAACATCCCTTAAATAGTGAGGCTATTTATCACAAACGACAAAAACAGTATTGTTTTTTTTTTTTTTTTTTTATTAAAAGTTTTGATGTTGTATAAATGTAACTTACAAAGTCTAGGCTTCAGCTACTTCAGTGTAGCCTGCGGTTCACTGAAGTTAAACCGCAGTCCAACTCTCTTTCTCTTCTCTCCTCCCTCCTCCAATGACAGAGGCTTCTATCTGTAAGCTGGAGCGATCTCATTGGCAGAGATCGCTATCTAGCCAATGAGAGCGCTCCAGATTACAGACAGAAGCCACCGTCATCAGAGGAGAGCGGAGGAAGAGCGTCGGGCTGCAGTCTATGCGGAAGTAGCTGCAGCCCAGACTTTATAAGTTAAAATTATACAATATCAAAACTTTAAATAAAAAAATAAATACCATTTTCGTTGTTTTTAATATGTCTAACTATTTAAGGGATGTTGTCCATAGGTTACACATCCCCTTTAACAGGCTCATGTACTCTGCCTGCCTCACAAGACTGCCAGTAACTGTCATGTCCGCCTTCTCTGGACACGACTTCCGGGACTGAGTGAAGATGTTCACTTGAACAAAAGGCACAAGGTAAAAATGTCATAGGGGCCATTAGGATTTTCTATATAAGTAGGAATCGGGTCTAGCCCTCACCCGAATCCTATAATAATTCGCTAGGATGTTTGTCAGAAGCCGTCATGCGTAGTAGAGACTGCCTGAACGCACGGAATGCTGGGAGCACAGAATGCTGGGAGTTCTATGCTTTTGGGCAGTCTCTATAATGCATGACCTCGTTGGCGGCAGGACACAGAGCAGGACTGGAGTTGCGTACCCCTCTGGCACTCAAAGGATTAACATCACCCGGACCTTGGCCAGTGTACACAGGCTTTTACACTAGTAATATATATATATATGTATATGTATATGGCAAAGGATAGGCAGTGGCACTCAAAACATTAAGTCCCCTGTGTGAAGCATCGTTAATGCATTAACCCCTTAGGGACCCTTGACGTACCAGGACCATCAAGGGTAAATTTGCTCGAACGACCCTTGACGGTCCTGGTACGTCACGTACTTTTTACTTACAGCACTCTACCGGGAGTGCTGTAAGTAAAAATAGGGCATGAAATAGACCGCTCCAAGATCGGAGCGATCTCTATCAGGCCCCATAATGACGCGCCGATACACGCAACAGGTCACGTGTACCGGCTCGTCAAAGTGCCCCTATGCGGTCGTTATGGGACGGAAATGTCCCATAACCTCCGGTCCTTAAGGGGTTAAATGATTAAACTTATTCTACTGTGTGCTGTCTCGCTTTGGTAAGCCCAGACTGTTTATATTTATATATATATATATATATATATATATATATATATATATATATATATATATTTATTATATATATACACACACATATATATTTTATTTATTTTTTTCCCCCCCTTAATTTTTAAGTAGAAGTTTGAAACAGCTCTATATACAGTGAAGATATTTTTGGAAATTATATTATTCACCTTTTAGCAAAAGCATTGCAGAGTATATTGATCAATAAATTCCTTATAGCGCTCACCCGTTTATACATTATGATTTTCTGGCCACAATAATGCAAGTAGAAGGTTATTATTATTAGGAGTTAATCCTCCTCTAAACATAATTTTTTATACATGGTACATTAGACATGGGGCCAAAAAAGTATGCAGTATCAACTAAACCACATGTAACCTCTCTGGTACTCAAGGGGTTAAAGAAAAAAAAAAGAACACATATCCTACTAACAAAGGTGACGAAACATTTGAAGTATATGCCACCGAACCAAATCCATTTCCTTGCCAGATTGCACCCTCTAGTGGTTAAGTAAGGAAGTAGTTACTGTTGAACACAAACTGAGTTGTACTAGTACTGGTATTTGTTTAATGCATTCTCCAGGTGTTGAAAATATTTGGGAAAACCCAGAGAACACACATGGGAAGAAATGGAGGAAAACATATTAAAATATTATGCTGTTATAAAATGTATCAAGTACAAGGTGCTCTTAAAAACAAAAACAAAAAACATTTCCTGTTTAATGACAGAGGAGACTGGCCTAATACAGTGCTTTTCAACCTTATATTTAGGGTCCACTAATAGGCGATGTCTTTAGGATAGAGGTAGTCAAATGTTGGACCTACAGCTCCCATTATACCACTCTGTATTACCCTGCTCTGCACAGGTGAGGTAATTAAATGTCTGAGGCTCTCATTACCTCACCTGTGCACAAGTAGGGAACACTAAACACATGGCCTGTTAGATTTCCCCTGGAGGAGAGGGTTGGGTGCCACTGCTCTGTACTGGACATGGGTATTCTAAGGCCATTCAGGACTACAATTCCCATCATCCCCAGCCAGCACGTGAGAATTGTAGTCCTGAACAGCTGGAAGGCCTCAGGTTACTTAACAATGCTTTATACCAGTGGTTCCCAACCCTCTCCTCTAGGGGACTCCTAACTGGCTGTGTAGTTAGGATTCTCCTACTTGTGAACAGGTGATGTAATTAAATGTCTGATCCCCTGATTAACTCACCTGTGCGCTCAGGACCCACTAACAGGCCAGGACTTAGAGATTTCTCTGTTAGAGCACAGGTGTGGTGATCAGAGGCTCAGTCATATTGATTAACTCACCTGTGCTCTACCAAGGAAATCCTCAAATCCTGACCTGTTAGCAAGGCCTGAGAGCACAGGTTGGGAACCACTGTGCTAAACACATGGACTGTTAGGTGCCCCCTAGAGGAAAGGGTAGACAACCATCCTATATAATAAAACACTAGCGATGTTTGTCAGAAGCCGTCATGCGCAGTAGAGACTGTGCTCGTTCGGGCAGCCTCTACTGCTCAAGACTGCATCGTGTGGAGCAGTGAGGTAGCAGCCTCTTAACCCTTTGAGTGCCAAAGGGATACGCACAATATGTTGCGTACCCCTCTGGCGCTCAAAGGGTTAACGTTACCTGGACCTTGGCCAGTGTACACGGGCTTTTACACTAGTTGGTAATAAAGCACTGGTGGAAAACACAAGGCTATCCAGATGTTCAGGACAACAATTCCCCTCATCCCCAACCAGCAGCTGGCTAGGGATGATGGAACTTGTAGTCCTGAAAATGGAAGGGCCTCAGGTTGCCCATCCCTGTAGACTGCGTCTTTAGGATTTCCCTGCTTGTGCACAGGTGAGGTAATTAACCCCAATGCAGCAAGTGACTTACCAGGTACGTCCCGCAAAAACTGTCACTTATTGACAGAGGACTTACCTGGTAAGTCACTGAAGTCATTCGCTAGAATGACGGAAAAAAAACCCCCGTTGTTAAGTGCCGGCTGCGTGTGCGCGCGGTCGGTCACTAAGGGGTTAAATAACTGACTGATTAACTCACCTGTGTAGAAGTAGGGAAACACTAAACACATGGACTGGTAGGGGTCCCAGGGGAGAGGGATGGGAACCACTGCTCTATACAGGAGATAGGCAATCTGAGGCCCTCCAGCTGTTCAGGACTATAATTTCCATCATGACTGGGATTATGGGAATTGTTGCCCTGAACAGCTGGAGGGCCTCAGATTGCCCACCAATGATTTATACCAGTGATTGTGTACCCTCTCCTCTAGGGGGCGCCTAACAGCCCATGTGTTTAGTATTTCCTTGCTTGAACACAGGTGAGATAATTAAGTGACTGATACGAGCAGGGAAACACTAAACACACAGAGTGATAGGGGTCCTGGAGGAGAATGTTGGGAACCTCTGATAGAAAGCAATCTGAGGCCCTCATGCTTTTCAGGACTACAGTTCCCATCATTCCCAGTCAGTGACTGGCTGGGGAGGATGAGAATTGTAGTCCTGAACAGCTGTAGGATCTCAGGTTACCCACCTGTGCTTTATACCAGTGATTCTGTACCCTTTCCTCTAGGGGGCACCTAACATAGTGTGTCTTTAGGATTTCCCTGCTTGTGCACAGATGAGCTAATCACATGACTGATCCCCTGATTAACTCCCCTGTGTACAAGGTCCAAGTGAAGAGACTTGGGGACCACGGGTCTAATGAAAAGAGGAAACACCACAGAATGGACTGATTTTCTCTGCGCACCGTCATTACCTGGCTAAGGAATTCTACATTGTTTTGCAATGCGTTCAGTATCCCTCTGGCACTCAAAGAGTTAAAGGGTTATACTGTAAGTGAAGGTTCTGTATAAATGAAAGACATTAGCAATTCTTATGCAAAAGCAACTCTACAATATTAAAAAAAAAAATAACCTTCATTGCTCAACAAAAGGGTTAGAGACCTCTCTAGCATACCAGGGGTTAAAATCCCCATTTAAATCAATGGGAAGATTTCGTTATCCCGTATAGTGCAAATGGTTTACTCCAGAATTCCTCCACTTTCATTTTCGACACACACCCCTAAATGCCCAGAGACGTCCCAATCGGTCTCCCCTTGGCATAATCGTCATTAACCCGCTGAGTGCCAGAGGGGTACACAAAGCATTGCGAAGCAATGCGTTGCATGAATAACAATATAGCTATAAGCAGCTCAACATCATAGATTCAAACGTTTGATCCAAATCACTCACCCGGCTTATAGGCCTGTGTGGATCCGGTGCTCCCCCAACAACCTTTACTAGAGGTTTTCAACAAACAAGAAGAACACGGGAAGGGGGCGCTCATATGGATCCACTCGACATCCAATAGCCACTCAAAACCATACAATAAAATTATCCTTTATTTCTTTCTTTTAAAATCATGTCCTCATATGCACATACAGACAATGGTCAAAGGGCAATGCATGATCCACCTAAAGCGTTTCGTGAAAAGTCACTTATTCCTCGGCTCCATCTGGCACTCAAAGGGTTAATGGGAGAATATTCAGCTTCAGTAGCTCACTGAATTCGCATTAGGAAGACACAAGGCTAGAAAACGAAATCCATCTCCAGGTTTAGTGTGGAATCGTATTCACACATTATCCCCCCACAAACCTTATCCTACAAGGCCGTCACAAGACTGTCCCCCTTCTACATATGTAGCATTACCTCCAACCAGGGCTTCAGGTTCAGTCCTCTAGTGCCACCAACAGGTCAGGATGTAAGGATTTCCCTGATTAATCACCAGTGAGTTAATCAGTGGATCATTCATTGTGACTGACTCACCTGTGATCAATCAGGGAAAGCCTTACATCCTGGCCTGTGGGTGGCGCTTGGTGACTGGACTTGGATCTTAGACAGCCCCGCCTCCAAGTATTCCCCTAATCGCCACTGTGATCTGCCAATTTATTATTCTTTTCTCCTCCCTCTGAACCCCATCTCTGAGGTTGTGCCAGAGGCGCGGCCTCCCTTTGCTACTCACAGGGCCACTCTCTCAGGCTCACTTAGCTTCAGGGGTGATTTAATTAAAAAAAAAAAAAAAAAAAAGTCATCGGTTGGGGGGATAATCGCGATGCGCTAAGGTGTGGTAAAGAGGTGAAAAAGTGGAGATACCTTCTCCAGTGATATCACTTCTCCAGTTCTATATTATTCTATCTACGGAGCCAATGCACTAAGAATTCGCAAGTGGGAGAGGTCTTGGTCCATTGACTGTATAGAATAACACTGGAACTGGAGAAGTGATATCACCAGAGAAGTCATTTCAATGTCATCCCCTTCTTATCACTCCTTAGTGCATCTCCCCCTGGTCTACTTGCTCTCTATGGACAAAGCAGAGAATAGACAATCAGTGATAAAGTTCCGGGTCAGTGACCTGGCTGATAGCCGCTCTGCTCAGCTCGCTAACTTTCAGGAGCTTTTTAGAAAAGAAAATAAACCTCCCCCAGATTGTCAGCTGAGGATATGGGGAGCTGTAATCCAATAACAACTGGAGAACCACTGGTTACCCACTTTAATGTACAAAAAGATGTCATGGGGAGGAACTCTGGGGCAAACCAAATGCACCATGTGAGGGGGGGGGCAATCAAAATTTCCTTTGAGTTAAATGGGACTTTAACCCCTTGAATGCTAGAGAGGTCTCAAATGGTCTTGGGAAGCACCTCGGAGACCACTCGGATATTCATTGAGTTAAATTCCCCACTTAACACTCCGAGTGTCAAAGAGGTATCCAACACATTCTCTGGCTCTTAAAGGTTTAACCTAAAGCGAATAGTTAATTGGGCCTTATGGTACACAGCTGGTTTACTCCAGAATTGTTCCCCAAAACAGCATCTCTAATACATGATTTATCAGCAGAGCTCGCTGTGTGCGATGGAGATTATTTGTGGTCTAATGAGCTGAATATTGTGGTTCCTACATTAGTTTTTAGCTGTAGTTATGACAGAGCAGAGCGTGTACAGCCTACACACGCTGCTTCTACCACCCAGCGTGCACAGGAGATAATTGGTGCTATCCGTGAGCACATAAACATGTTTAGGGAGAAGTAAAGCAGACGAGCGATCCCAAGTCCAAAATACCTGGCTATAATAAAATAGGCAGGACCTGCAGAATGTCATATGTGGAAGCACTCTTGTTTATAATGAAGACGTGCCTGGGTACTGATGAAGATGGTGGTACATAAGAACTCACCGGACCTAACCCTTTCAGCGCCAGAGGGGTATGCAACACAATGCTTTGAAATGCGTTGTGTACCCCTCTGGCACTGAAAGGGTTAAGAAAAAGTTGATAATTCAGAATTTATTGATCAATGTTCCAGATGCACATAGGCAGCTTTCCTCAACTGTCCTCATTATTTTTCTTACGTCCTGTGAGTTCTTATGTACCACCTACACCAATATATTTTTTATATTATCCTATATAATAAAAGGTCAGATGTATGTTTGTCCTAAGCAGTCATGCCAAGTAGAGACTGCCCAAATGCACGGAATGCTGGCCTGTTTAACCGGGCTCTTGCAGTCACGGGCGGTGCAGACCGCCAATGAGGTCACGCGCGGTGCAGACCGCCAATGAGGTCACGCGCGGTGCAGACTGCCCAAACGCACGGAATGCTGGCCTGTTTAACCGGGCTCTTGCAGTCACGCGCGGTGCAGACTGCCCGAATGCACAGAATGCTGGCCCGTGTGTACATGGGCTTTTAAACTAGTATGTATATAAACAAACACAGATATGCATATAATATGTATGTGGGTGTATGCGGTAGTAGAATAAATAAATAAATAAATGGCACATTGATCTTACATATCCTGTATCAAGTGTATTACTATGTAAAGTCTATTATCCTTTTAAAGGGACAGTAATGTCCCAGAAAAAATATTTAGCATTTTGTAGGGATTAAAAAGTTGAACTGAATGCAAAAAACCCTATCTCGCAAACCGCTATGGTTTGAGAGATATCTGCATTCAAAGTTTGACGTTTCCTGCCGACCGACACGGAATGGTCTACAAAGTGTGCTTGCAAACCAGAAACACTTTGTAGACCATTCCAATGAAGTCATTCTTTAAAAAAAAAAATGAGATTGCGGAGCCTCTGTGACAGCAGGAAATGTCAAATTTTGAATGTAGATATCTCTCAAAACATAGCGGCTTGAGAGACAGTTTTTTTGAATTCAAGTCAACTTTTTAATCCCTACAAAATGCTAAATACTTTTCTGGGACATTACCGTCCCTTTAAAACCATTGAAAGCAATGGCTATTTTTAATCGGTTTCCATTGTTTGGTCCAGAATTGCTGACCAAGTGGTTACTAAGTCCACTGCCCAGGACAGATCAGCAGTGTAGGATAGTAGGAGCACAGGTGGAGCAATGAGTGGATGAGTCATCATGACAGACCTACCTGTGCTAATAATATTCACCTGCGTCCCTGTGAGACGATCCTGAAACCCTGCACTGCTGAAGTCTCCTGAGGACTGACGTAGGAACCACCGCTCCATACAAAACAAAAACACTAGCAATTCTGGGACAAACCAACTGCAACAGGGGAGACGACTAAAAGTTCCCACCGATTGACATTGATCTTAAAGCGGAACCTTCATCAGATGAAAAGAGAGGCATAAATCATTACATTAGCGATATGCCTAGATATAGTTGTCTTTTCAAGAATAATCGCTGCATTAACCCCTTAACAAACTATGACGTACCGGGACCGTCATGGGTAGATTTTCTTCAAGGACCCATGACGGTCCTGGTACATCAAGGGTTAAACTGTCCCATCGCCGCCGCACGGATCGATGGTAGAGCGCGGGCTGGCTGTTACTAAGTGCTCCGGTACTGGGGCACTTAGTAACAGCCAGTAGAAACATTGTTGCAACATGTGATTCACTTGATGAGCAAATCACACTGCTGAGGTGGAGGGAGACAGATAGACATCGTGTCACAGCGTTCCAGAGCCTGCTCTAGAGTTACGGTGTGAAAAAGTGTTTATAAAAAAAACAAAACAAAAAAAAAAAAAACCCTTTGATCACTACTTTTTTTTTTTTTTTTAAATAAAATCTGATTATTTTCTATAGTTTAGATCGTTTAAGTAGGTATTTGGGTAGGTTAAGTGCATACATGTGTTAGGGAAAGGTTTAGGAGTAGAGTAGGGGAAAAAAAACAAAACAAAACAAAACCATATAATAATTATAGTTTAGATAGGTAGTCGACTTGGGTTAGGTAGGTTCAGGGTATACGTGGGTTAGGGTAAGGTTTAGGGTTAGATTTAGGGGTAGTGTAGGGAACCCCCCCCCCAAAAAAAAAAAAAAAAAATTAAAAATTGAGTTTTTAGAATAAATAATTATAGTTTAGATAGGTAGTTGACTTGGGTTAGGTAGGTTCAGGGTATACGTATGTGAGGGTAAGGTTTAGGGTTAGATTTAGGTTTAGGGGTAGCGTAAGAAAAAAAAAAGGTTTTTAGAGTAAGTGTACAAAATGCAGCGGAGGTACAGTAAAGAAGAGGCATATGCCTTTTTGGCGTCTGACTCAGAAACCACAGACACTGCGTCAGACTTTGATATAACTCCGATTTCAGAGAGTGAGAGCAGCTCTAGTGATGACGCTGGGCCTTCTGTAAAGAAAAGATGTACTGCCCCAAGAGCTGCCCCAGCAACTGCCCAAAGACCTGCCAAAAGAAATGCCCTAACACCTGCCACTCCTGATCCTAATGAATGGGTATCACCAACCAATTTATGCCCACAAATCCCAGAATTCACAGGCAACCCAGGGATTGAAATTGATGTGGAAGGATTTACCCATGATAAGTTTTTTTATTTGTTTTTGCGGGAAGATATTTTGGGGGAAATTGTGTCCCAAATCAATTTGTATGCATCCCAGTATATTGCCGCCAACCCTTCAGCTTTCATTGTTAAGCAAGAAGTATGGAAACCCACAGACATCACAGAATTTAAGCAATTCTGGGCCTTAATAATGGCAATGGGGATAATAAAAAAGCCAAGTATCCGATCCTACAGGAACAAAAACCCCTTATGTGATACCCCTATATTCTCCAAGATAATGACCAGGTCTAGATTTGAAGTAATTTTGCACTTTATGCATTTTAATGATAATACCCTGTGCCTCCCAAAAAACACCCCCAGTAGGACAGGCTGTACAAAATTCATCCCCTAATTAATCATTTACAGAAAAAGTTTGCCCAAGTATATATTCCCCAAAAATAAAATTAGTGTAGATGAATCCCTAATGAAATATAAAGGCAGGTTAGGGTTCAAGCAATACATCCCCTCCAAGCGCTCCAAGTTTTATGTAAAATTTTATAAACTGTGTGAAAGTGCCACAGGCTATACCCAGGCTTTTAGAATTTATGAGGGCAAGGACAGCCAACTTGATCCTCCTGGTTGCCCCGAATTTATGGGAACAAATGGGAAAATCATTTGGGATCTAATTTACCCCTTATTAAATAAAGGTTATCAGTTATTTGGTGATAACTATTACACCAACCCCCTTCTATTTAAGTCTCTTTTTTTGTTTCGACACAGTGGCCTGTGGCACTGTTAGATGCAAATGCAGGGATTTGCCCCCCAAAAAACTTGTAGATAACAAACTAAAAACTGGGACGTCCTTATCTTTGTGCCAACAGGAGTTGCTGGCAGTTAAGTTTAAGGACAAAAAAGATGTCTACCTGCTGACCACCATGCATCAGGACAGAACTGTGGCAGTCACTTTTAGTGTCAGGACAGGGGTACTGAGAAAGCCAGTCTGCATCAGGAACTATAATAAAAACATGGGGCGAGTTGATCTGTGTGATCAACTGATGCAGCCGTACCTCGCAATGAGAAAGTGTAGGGCATGGTACGAAAAAGCTGCCATCTATATGATGCAGACTGCAGTACATATTTCATTTTTAATTTTCAAACTGGCAAACCCCAATCCAAAATGTAGCTTTTTATGGAATCAGCTACAACTCATTTCCCTATTTTTGTTTCACGGTGCGTCACAAATCATTCCATCAAGACCTGGGGAAGCACACTTTATTTATAAAATTCCCCCAACTCCCCAAAAGAACAAACCACAGAAGCACTGCAGGGTTTGCTACAGAAAGGGAATACGGACAGACACCCCCACTTACTGTCCTGATTGCCCTTCCAAATCTGGCCTCTGCATTGGTGACTGCTTCAAGGAATACCATTCAGGCACAATGCAGTAGTGCTGTAAAGCTTCTTTTATTATTTGGCCACTTTCCCCTGAAATATCCTGTTTTTTTATTTTTCAACACACATACCTCCTTAGATCTAACACTATCAAAATATAATGGGAGGGAAAGCACCCTAAGTTTTTTCCATCTCTGATAATGGAAACACACATGTTCCCTACTGGGCCCAGTAGCTCCCCCAAACCCTGACAAACCTATGCATATGGGGCATTGCCATACTCAGACGATGTAACTCACCACTAATGTAAAGTACTTAAAAAAATCTGCAAATATCATCTGATTGAAATCCATAGCAACACTAAAATATAAATGTGAAAAAATGGTGTTTCTCTGCCTTACTGCAGATTTTGGGAGGGATTGGTGATAGAGTGGCAGCAAAAGAATTGATGAAATGCAAATAGAATGAAAGCCAGGGTTGTCTGCTCTTCTACAATATATATTTTTGGGGGTAAAATTAATTGTAGCATTGCCAAACAGACCGAAATGAGACAAGGCACCTGCTGTAAAAATGGCATGTCTGTAAAAGGAAACTAACATGTTCCAACTGGGCCCAGTAGCTCCCCCAAACTCTGACAAACCTATGCATACGGGGTATTGCCGTACTCAGAAGAAGGAGCCGAACACTAATCAATGCAGTTTATAAAATCTTCACCTATTCTGTGCTTGAAATTCACATCAACACTGAAGTCAAAGTGTGAAAAATGCTGAATTTTTTTTTTTTTACTTATGTCAAGTTTTCACAGGATTGGTGGTGAAATGGCTGTGTAAAAAATTTGAAAAGGCACCTAAAATGAAAGCTGGGGGTGTCTATTTTCCAAAAATACACACTTTTGGGGGTAAATCTTAAAATTGAGCACTGTTACGCAGCCCCAAATGAGACATGGCACCAATGACGCAAGCTGTGAAAATTCAAAATGTCAAACTGGCAACGCTCATGTTCCAAATTGGGCCCTGTAGCTCCCCCAAACCTTGAAAAACCTATGCATATGGGGTACTGCCGTACTCAGAAGAAGGAGCTGAACACTAAACAATGGATATTTTTAAATTTTGAACTATCCCGTGCTTGATATCAACAGTAATATTGAAATGTAAGTGTGAAAACTGAAAAAAAAAAAAAAAAAAAATGTGAGAAAGGGATTGAAATACTAGGCATATGGGGTACTCTTTTATTCAGGAGAAGCAAATGAATATATTTAGGGGTATTTTTTGTAATGAACTAATAGTATGCAAATCCTGACAGGAAACTGTAAGCAAAATGTTTTTTTGTTTTTTTTTTTTTTTTTTTTGCTCTTTTTTTCTATTTTAATCAAATTAAACAATGAGGTATTCATATAATTGTGGTATCAAAAGAAAGCCCTACTTGTGCTTAAAAAAAACAGTATATAATTTGTGTGGGTGTACAAAAGGAATTAAAGAGAAAATATGGTTGAACAAAGACAGTCAAAAAAGTGAAAATTGCTCCGGTCCTTAAAGGGATAGTAATACTTCGTTTTAACTTTATTTTAGTTTGTAGGCATTAAAAAAACATGAAGAATGATATAAGTCTTATCTCTCAGACCTTTATGGTTTAAGAGATATTCACAAGCAAAGTATCTCCCCCCCATGTTCAACCAGATCAGAAGGGAGGTGCCCAGGTAGACTGCAGAGAGGGACAATCTTCAATTAAGATAAGGGAAAAACCTGAAAAACTTGTCAAGGGGGGCAGGGATTTCATTGTTCTCTTACAAAAAAATTGTCCCCTTCTGTTATCTGTCTGGTCTTACAACCAGATTCACATCTGAGAAGAGATGACTTACACTAGGTAAAAGGGACGGGAGGGGAAACTTTGCTTGTGAATATCTCTTAAACCATAAAGGTTTGAGAGATAAGATTTATATCATTCTTCATGTTTTTTTAATGCCTACAAAATAAAATAAAGTTAAAACGAAGTATTACTATCCCTTTAAGTCAAATCAAACTCAGATTTTCCCAGTCCTTAAAGGGTTAGAGAAAAATAGAAACTGTTATTCAAGAAGGCACCAGCTGGGATCCAGCAGTAGGCGCTCTCTCTGTGCCTGCTCTGTCAGTCCATGCCGGTGCCTTTTGGCACAAAGGCATTCAACTCGCCAATAGTGGAGTTGAAGGGGACGGACAGCACAGATGCAGAAATGTCGGCTCTGCAAAAGGTTCTACTTTTCTTTAATGCAGAGATTATTCTTGAAAAGACAACTATGTCTAGGCATATCGCTAATGTAATGACGATTTAAGCCTCTATGTTCATCTGATGAAAATTCTGCTTTAATCCCCTGGAGTGCTACAGGGTTCTCTAATGCAGTGCAGGCATTCATGGGGTAAAAATCCCAATTTAAATCAGTTGGAAGGTGTACTTCTTCCCTGTGGTGCAGTTAGTCTTATCCGGCATTGTTCCATTTCAGTATTTATACTTATTCCTCTATGTGGGGTACAATGAGGACTCATGGATTGGATACAGCACCTGAAATGACACCAGTTGCCCAGCGCTGCTACATCCAAAACTAAAGTTACAGTATACCATCCAGCAAATGTTTTTCTGTATGTAACATCAGTCAGCAGGTGACAGACTGGTTGATTTGCTTAGACACAAGCTGATCCTTCTAAGAAACTAATAGCTTTCTCCCTGAGGCGTCCCTCCAAGGGTTTCATGCACAGACAGAGAAAAGGATAACATACGTTTCCAAGAAGAATGAGCTGTGTGCGACTCCCTCAGCCCATCTCCCAGCCAACAGAAGGTGTACAACTAGAAATAAGGATTGCTTAAAGGGGATGTATCACCTCTATATAACATAGCATAAATAGTTATATATATATATATATTGAATATTAATAAAACGGTCTTAAATTTACACCAAATAAAGCTTAAAAAAATTAAAGTTATAAAGTCTGTCCTGCAGATGCTTCCGCATAGACTGCGGTTACCAGCTCTGTACCGCAGTCCGTCACTCTGCCTCTGCTCTCCTCCCTCTATCCAGCCTCCTCCGATGACAGAAAATTCTATCTGTAAGCTGGACCGATCTCATTGGCAGAGATCGATAGGTAACCAATGAGATTGCGCCAGCGTACAGACAGAAGTCTCCGTCATCAGAGGAAGCGGGACAGAGGGAGGGGAGCAGAGGCAGAGCGACGAACTGCAGTCTGTGCGGAAGTTGCCACAGGACAAACTTTATAACTTAAATTTACACCAAATAAAGCTTAAAAAAATTAAAACAGTTTTAGTAATATTCAATATATAACCTATTTATGCTATGTTATATATAGAGGTGATACATCCCCTTTAACCCTTCAAAGACCAGTGGGATACGCAATCTACTGTAACACAGTGGGGGAGATTCACCAAGCGGTGATAAAGTGGAGACGACTTCTCCAGTGATATCACTTCTCCAGTTCCTATGTTATTCTGTAGTGCATAGGCTCCAAAGAATAACATAGGAACTGGAGAAGTAATCTCCAATTTATCACCTCTTTATTCATACCTTAGTGCATCTCCCCCAATGTGTTGCATACCCCTCTGGTCATGAAAGAGTTTAAAATTCTAGTGATTTAATTTGTATTGGATTCTATAGCAGGAGCCCTGATGCGTTCTTGTGGTGGTGGAACGCTTTACTTTCACGTGAAATCATAGTGGAACCCTGTCACCAAATTCTTTGATCTCTTGGATGTTAGAAAGGTCTAAAATACACTGCTTGGAGACCTCACTAGCATCCAGGCGATTAAGATGGTATCAATAATAAGTAATGGAATGACAATTTGTACTAAAATAGCATTAAAAGGTTTTTTTTTGTTTGTTTCTTTTTAAACATACGGAGTAAAACCAGGGTGCTCCCACCGCTGGCAAATGCATCTTTGCAGATGTATTACAAGTTTAAAGGTATATTAATGGATCGTATAAACGTACTTTATTTTTTGAATAGCTACAATATTAATTTAATTGAGGCCAGTTTTATCTCTCAAATCTTTATGGCATTTGTTTTTAGATCTCGCTATTTCGGCGCTGCTGAAGAGCCGCCGGCCGGTCTGTGGACCAAAATCGCCTGCTGTGAGATAAAGTGCTGATGTCTGTGAAAGGAAACGGAGGGGGAATTTTGGAATTGTATCTCTCTTACACCATAAAGGTTTGAGAGATAAAATTGGCCTCAGTTACTTTATTTTTTGAATAGATACAATAATACATTAAGTTAATACAATCCATTACTATACCTTTAACTTTATTTTACTCATTAACAATGCCCTCTAGTGGTCAGAAAGTTAACTTATAATTCACAAGTGTGTATGGGCGGGTTATGGACTAAGGCAGTGATTCCCAAAGTCAGGCCTTGGAGCAAACCAACAGTTTATGTTGTCAAGGTATCCCTGCTTGATCACAGGAGTGTAATAAGCAGATCAGTTGTCATGGTGAATTCACATATGTTTAACCCTTTGAGTGCCAGAGTGGTATCCAAAACAATGCACTGGATACCCCTGTGGCACTCAAAGGGCTAAGCAGGGCTCTCCTGTAAACCAGACCAGTTAGTGTGAACTAGAGCTGAGAATCACTACACTAAGGTATGATAACAGTGTGATAAAGGAGATTCACTTCTCCTGTGTTATAAACTCTCCATTTCCTATGTTATTCTATGGAGCATATGCACCAAGATCTCGCAGGTTCGAGAATTCTTTGAGCATTCGCTCCATACAGGAAATGGAAAATGTTTCCACTAGAGAAGTTATCTTCTCTTTAACACACTTCAGTGCATAACCCCCTTGGTGCTCAGACCATAATCCATTGCATTGCATGGAAGAGGAGAGTCTCTGACAATAGTCCTTCATAGACTGTGATAGTAACTACTTCTGCACTTCCTGACGGTTTGATCAGTTATAAAACAGCAGTGGGTGTTCACTTGTTTTACTTAACAGTGAAAGCTCTGTAACATATAGGCTCATAAAAAAGTTAATTGCTACTTTAAGAGTAAATTATTAGGCTAGTCAGGGATGGGCAAAAGAAGACCCTGCAACCGCTGCCATATTACAGCTCCCATCACTGGCTAGCAAGGACTGATACGAGTCACAGGGGAATATGCACGAAGGTGTGATAAAGAGGTGCTATAGCAGAGATGGATGTTTCAGAGATATCACTTTTCCAATTTCTATGTTATTCAATGGAGCCTATGCACTAAGATCTCTTCCACTTGAGAAATCTTAGTGCATTAGCTCTCCAGTTCCTATGTTATTCTATAGAACTGATATCACTGGAGAAGTCATCTCCTCTTTATCACACTTAGTGCATTTCTCCCCTCTACTTTATGCTAGTATCTGTCAGAAATTATCTGTTTTTTGAGGCCTAAAACCTGGGGGAGAGATGCACTAAGGAATAAAAAGGTGATAAGTGGAGATATCATCTCAGTCAGTGACCACCACAGCATGATGTAATATAATGTTACAGTCTCATGTTACAGGACTTGGAAGTCCTGTGCCGCGGTACCAACTTTACACTGTGCCTCAGATTGTGCATGTGTCCAGCATCAAGTCTACATTGTCCAAAATCTAATAAAGTATGTAAGTAGAAACGAAAACACAAGCCAATACAATTTAGTAGCTTAACCCCTTAAGGACCATTGACGTGGCAGGACCGTCACGCTGGTCCGGCACTTAAGGACCAGTGACGGTCCTGGCACTTCTCGTACTTTTACTCACCGCGCTCCTGTAGGAGCGTGGTGAGTAATACCGGGCACTGAAGTTGATTGCTCCAAGACCGGAGCGATCTCTTCCAGTGCCCCATTTGACGTGCCGCCCCACGTGATCAGTCACGTGGGACGGCACGTCAAAGATTCCTATGTGGTCCTTAAGGGACGGCACGCCCCGGGACCTCTGGTCCTTAAGGGGTTAATCAAATGAGAATGTGTTTTAGAGGTGAAAGTTCCCCTTTAAGGTTTTCTGCAAAGATTAACCCTTTAACTTTTTTAGTGCCAGACACCCCTCTGGCACTTAAGGAGTTAAGGGATAAAATCCAAAACAATGCATTGCACACCTGCCTGGCCCTTAAAGGGTTAAGGTAATTGAGGGATTATTGTGAGGAGTGTTGTTGGTCCCTTGAGTCTTGGCCTGGCCACTGCAAGGGATTCTGGGATACAATGTTGTAGAACATAATGCAGACTGAAAGCCAATTACCTTGACAGTTGCGTCCATTGAAGCGGAAAGAAGAAGGTGGCTAAGCTTCCGTACAGGACACCACTGGACTCTGTTCACTGGGCCCATATGTTCGCTCATCTGAAACACCAGGTTTTTGGGAATCTCAGTCGAACTATACTTTGAAACCAAATAGGGCTCGAGATAATCAGAAACTCTGAAGATATTCTGGGAAGCTCTCCCTGTAGATGGAGGGTCCTGCCTCAGTGTTTCACCACTTCCCTCATTTTCCACATTGGGTGGCAGTTCCTGTCTCAGGCGTTTAGGTATATAAGGTTTAACCATATTTTTGTTCTCTGTACTGTCACTGGGTGGTCTCTTCTGTGACGTTAAGCTGAAATTCCTGAAGGTGTTTCCAGATGTGCCCCCAGTATTGGCAGACAGTGTAATGCTTCTGTTTGGAATATTCTGCAATGGAAAGTTCTGTAGATGTTGATGTCTGATAGTTGCATGTGTCTTATTGTCAATAGAAGATACATCACTGTAATTCTTAGGAGTCTCATCCTTATAGGACGTGCTCTGGTTGAAGGTGGTAGATGGAAGTGATGGCATTAAACACAAGGCAGAGCTTACAGCAGTCTGTTCTTTGCAGTCCTCTGTCCTTTCTGTCTCAGAATCAGAATCATCATAGGCCACCAGCGAATTCATTCTAGTGAATTCAAGCACAGGATCCGTATGCAACAGTCTTGGAGAATATCTTAGCAATAAGACAGCACATAAAAAAACTTAAAGGGAATAAAGCATCTTTGTTATATGATGAAGCTGGACCTCAAACAGATCATCACGTCTTCTAAACTTAGAAAAATTACTCTGCTCTGTTGTTCATTCTTTCTGAGAAATTACTAAATGTAGAACATACAATATCTGCTTTACTCAATCCCCAGTGAGCCTCTCATGTATTTTGGCTTGATGGAGATTGAGTGAGCCAGTCCACCAGCACCTTGCTCACTTCTAAAGAGATCTTAGCATCCCCATACCCCCATCCAATATCCAGGTGCTGGAAGCACAACCATGCAGCGAGAGCAGTTATTTGTGGAACAGATCCACTGATAGAGCTCGGTGATTGGACCACGACCTTGACTACACAAAGCTGTAGCAAGTCTCCACGTATACAGATCACTAGTACTCACACACAACTGCAGCATCAGATGGTGGAGCCGTGATTCTCAAACATCTGTCTTGTGAAGGCAGGTAAAGTCTGTTCTCCGAGTCCTCAAGAAAGTCATGGACTGGTCCAAAATCTTGGAAATGCAGCGAAGCGCACTACAAACAACAGCTGCACCCCCTGTTTTTCATTATTCAGCCATACAACGAATTCTTAGGAAGATTTCATTGGGAGGTGTTTGGGATATTGGAGTTCTGTAACAAAGAGGGAAAATATACAAAATTATCTAAAACAAATGCAATAGCAATCTGTTTTGTGGTATTTATGCTAGGCGATATGATAGCAGGAGTTTAATACATATCTACTAGTCACATTGAAATGTATCAGTTGTTTCTTTTTGTGGCAGTTGTGCTACGTTTCTTTCTAGTTAGCCCTCTGAGTGCCAGAGGGGTACCACTCTGGCACTGAAAGGGTTAATGCCACAGACATGGTGGCAGACAGACTGGGGACAAAAATGAATCATAAAACTGTCACAATATAATAACGTTTTATACACTGACTACAACTAAATTCAGCAATGCCCAGAAATCTGATAAAATGTATTTGGGGAACTTGGCACAAAGGAAGGATTATTGTGCTCCGACAGCTTTATACATATGTGTGGAAATGAGACACAGATCCATTTGTGCCACTTTTCTACATCTCCCTCAAAGAATCATGTATGTCTCCACAAGCATGAAATCCAGTGCCAATTAACCATTTGAGTGCTAGAGGGGTATCCAACACATCACCTAGCAAAGCGTTTGATACCTTTCTGGCAGTCAAACAGCTCATTTAGGAGGGACAATGCACACAGAATTAATCTGTGTGGCCAATAGGAATTTCTGCCAAGAGCCTGGTAAATCGGGGGTTATTATTAAAGTGTTTTAACCCTTTGAGACCAGAGGGGTGCACAACACATTGCAAAGCAATGTGTTGTGCACCCCTCTGGCACTCAAGCTGCTAAGAAAACCCCAAAAAGCAATAAATAAAGATGCTACATCCTCTATAAAATAGACTGTGGACCTCAAATAAAGTGGACTCTTACATGCCTGGCATAGCCTAGTAGCCTCTTAAATGTCAGAGGCCTGCAATGTATTGTGTGGCAATGAACTGAAAAACCCACTAGTTCCTAAGGACTTAACCATTTCTTGACATTAACAAAATTAACAAAACAAAAGTGCCTCTCTAGAGCAGTATCCTCATAATATATGGAAAAAGTAGGCAACCCTCAAGTGCAGATAACAGTGCATGATTTCAGGATCTGTTTCAGTACAGGTGCATCAATCAGTGGTTCTTTGGCTTGAATTGCTCCACCTGTAATCAAGTCAAGTTATCATGAAACCATACACTGATAGCAGCAGATGAGGACTGACATTCAGGGGTATATGCCTTGGAGTACCAGACAGGTATCCACAACATAGTGTTACAACATTTTGGATACCTCTCTGGCACTCAAGGGGTTATAATAATAATGTTTAACACCAGGACCAAAAGAACAAAAAATAGAACTGCCCCTGCAGATCGTCAGCAGTTGCCAGAAGCTACAGAGCCACAGGTTCCCTATACATGGTTAATAATAATAATTAGACATTAATTCTTCACCAATTATAACCATTTGCGTGCCAGAGGGGTATCCAAAGCATTGTGTTAGATACCTCTCTGGCTCTCAAAAGGTTAACCCTTTGAGTGCCAAAGCAGTATGCAACGCATTGCTTTGCAATGCGTTGTGTACCCCTCTGGCATTCAAAGGATTAAACAACTAAGGTGCAATTTTATCAAGCTAAATGTTAAATAAAACTAAAGGTCAATCTAGGTTTATGATAAAGGCCCATTTACACAAACAAATGAAGAGCAAACCAACTGCACCAAAGGAAACAAATACAAATGGCCACTGCATTGCTTATCCCTCAGGCACTCAAAGAGTTAAATTGGTTACAGTTGCTCCCTTTTGCTCGTGTGACCCAATGCATACCTACTAAGTGTCCCTCATTAGGAGGAATAGTCCCTCTTTGACACCCAAATCCCTCTTTTCCACCCTGGTGTCCCTCTTTTTAAGAGATCAGACGGTGTGGTGTGTATATAAGTGTATCACATTGCTCGACAGCAATAAAACTCACATGAAACGTCAGTATATGTGTTTATAAATTAATCTGTATAAATAAAACACTTTGTTCTTGCTCTAAATAATTTATTTGGTTACACAAAGATGTGTCAATAGGTCTTGAAATAACCTAAAAATTCTCAGCAACGCCCTGTCCACAAGACACGCCTCCAACAGTATCATCTACAACAAAAGTGTCCCTCTTTGGCCATTTGAAATGTTAGGAGGTATGCCAATGTGTTGAAAGCACCAGCGTGCAGCATGAAAATCATTCCCCGGGAAGCTCTGCTACTCAGTGTCAGTTGGTGATACATATACCTAGGCTGATGTACTAAGAAAGTGGGGGGTTTTAGCAAATCAATTTCGACATAAGGAAAAAAATAAAACTTCATACATTCAATAGAAAGGTCTCCAGCGCATTGCGAAGCAACATGTTGGAGACCTGTCTAGCTTTCCAACTTTAACCCTTTGAGTGCCAGAGAGGTATCCAACAGATTCATACGTCTCTGGCACTCAGAGGGTTAAAAGACATTTCTTGGCTTTCTGCGCAAAGCCCTAAAGGACATATTCTGTGTCATTTGGGAGCAAACCAACTGCACCATAGGAGACATAACCCCCCTAGTATTCACTGATTTAGATGGAATTTTAAACTCTTTGATAGTACAGGTCTTCAATCCGTTGCAACGCACATAGTTTAAATATCTAGCACTCAAACGTGTTGAAAGTGTCATTTAAACCCCTGCAGCTAATTTACCTCAAAATTGCTCCACATTTGCACTACTAAAAATTGTCCGTTGTCTAGAGAGCATTAGTGTGCATCATAAAAAACATTCCCCAAGCAGTCCAGAAGCAGCTCTGCCATGCAGTGACAGCTGGTTACCTGGAGTACAATATATCAGCCCCAGCAGCTCTGCAGCGCTTCATAGGAATCAGCTACACTTAGAGCTTTACTACGAAGCTGCCCACATGGGCCCGCTCTCAAACCTCTCCTCCCGGAAACACGGTGCAGGAGAGACACGTTCCGCACAGCTAAGCGCATCTTCCCCATCCAAATAATCGTAACAAATACTGAGGGCATATTTCATTTCAGTACATAAGTAACCAGGGGTTCATTAGTATTATCAGTATTATTTCTTATTTTCTAGTTATTCGTTTGTGGTAGTAGTATTTAATGTTGTAGGAACAGTGTAATAATATTTTTTTGGCATTAAAGTTATACTGCACACCCATTACAATTAATAATACATATATTAAAATAAGAACTGTATAATAATAACAATAATACATGTAAACAGTTATCCAATCTAAAAATAGAAAGTATAGCTGGTGACCACCCCCTCATTGCCAGGCATAGGTGTAATGCTAGGGTGGTTAATTTGACGCACTCTAGCTGATTGGCTGGGGATGATAGAACTGTACTCCAAAACAGATGGGAGGGGCCTAAGAGTGCCATTCCATTGCGTGCAATATAATTGTTCCTTAGAAACATAAACCAGTGATGTGCAGCCTGTGATTTCTGATTTTGGATTATGACTCCCAGCATCCTCAGCTGGCCATGTTAACGGTTGTAGTCCAATAATAGTTGCATAACTGGTGGATATTGATTAAAACATATCGGCACTAACGATCTGTCAATGAGCAGCATTCTGAGGATCGGAACCTTTCTTCTTCCTGTCACTGTTTCAACACGAACTCCATTTTCAAGCTGCACCCACTGCTGGTTGCGTGGTGTCACTGGGATTGCAGCATCCAGGGACCGGTTGCTGCTCCTGCTGCGAAGACGGTGAGAAGGGAGTGACAGTGCTTATAAGGGGTGACAGTGCCTATAAGGGGGTGATCAGGGGAGGGAAAAAGCAGTCACAGTGATAATAAGGAGGGGACACTGCAGTCTACTGGGGAACTGGGCTGGATCTGCCATATGGAACCTGTTCTACTCAGTAGCATGTGCCTTGCCATTAAAGGAGAACTATCACCTCTTAATAATAACACCCATTTACCTTATTGTTGCCAGAAAATCCTTATAGGCTCTGTAAATTTTGCTTTTGTTCAAAGGATAACATCTTCAATCATCCCTGGATGTTATGTTCATGGAGGAGGACATAACAGTTACTTGTAGGACCACAGGACCTCAAACTCTCCTCACTGCACACGGTAATCTTAACCCATTAAGAACCAGTGTGGGTGTGAAAATTATTGCTTTGCAATGTGCTGCACAACCATCAGTTCATCAAAGGGTTTTGTAGGCTCATACACTGTGCATGCTGCCACCAGCTATCATGTCTGCCTCCATGGGTCTGACATCCAGGACTGATTGAAGATGCTATGTCTTGAACCAAGGGGAAATCTTCATAGGGGCCATTAAGATTTTCTAGACATAATAAGGTAAGTGGTTGTTATTATTAGGAGATGTTAGATCTCATTTATTGGACGTATGTATGAAAACATCAGTGGGACAAACCGTCTGCAATGCAGGAAGAAAATAACAAAATGTCATTAGTTTAAATTGGATTTTAACACCAGGGAATATTAAAGCATGCATTGGAGATCTGTATACATTCAAGCATTTATCCCTTTGAGTGCCAGAAAAGTATTCACATCACTCAAAGGGTTAATCGCCCCAAAATGAATGCGAGGTTGGCTCATTTGGTTTGTCCCATAATTGCATTCCCTCTTTTGTCTTGTACATACTTACCTGTATTCTATGTAAAAGAAAAAGAACTACAAATGTGTATTAATGTATCAAATCAGTCATCAGAATTATGTGAGCTGATTTGATTAATATAAATTTATTAATATATCATAGAGACCAGTTCAGTATCGTAAGTCTACCTGGCCAAAGTTAGTAGTCTAAGACTTAAAGGGATAGTAATGTTTCATAATAAAAGCAGCTCTAATTAATCATCATATTATTTGGACTTTGGAGAGTGTTATTTCAATTCTGTCAGAGTTGTAATTCAATGACAAAGTATTCCCCTCCCGCCCCATTTACTGAAGTAACACTGTTCAGACAGATCAGAAGGGAGGTGCCCAGGTAGACTGCAGAGAGGGACAATCTTCAATTAAGATAAGGGAAAAACCTGAAAAACTTGTCAAGGGGGGCAGGGCTTTCATTGTTCTCATAGGAAGAAGATTGTCCCCTTCTGTTCTCTGTCTGGTCTTACAACCAGATTCCACATCTGAGAAGAGATGGCTTACCCTAGGTAAAAGGGGCGGGAGAGGAAACTTTTCTTGTGAATATCTCTCAAACCTAAAGGTTTGAGAGATAAGACTTATATCATTCTTCATGTTTTTTAATGCCTACAAAATAAAATAAAGATAAAACGAAGTATTACTATCCCTTTAATCTTTATTCATCACTTATTAAAAATTATATAATACTAGTTTAAAAGCCCATGTACATGGGCCACAGTGCCACCCAGCAGCCTCAGCTGGTGCCCGGAGCCTCTCTCCTCACTGCCTGGGCTGCAGTCATGTGCAGTATGGAGTGCCCGAACACGCCGCAGCTGATACGGGCCGGGCGCTCCGAATTCAGACTGTAGTCCTCTCTGCGCACTTGGTCCCAGGAAGGTGCGGAGAGAGGAATACTGTCCGAATTCTGAGCGCCCCGCTCCGTATCAGCCGCAACGCGTTCGGACACTCTGCTCATGACTGCAGTGCGCGCAGTCTCTTCTGCACATGATGGTTTCTGATAAACATCCTAGTGAATTATTATATAGGATATGTTCTACTCTTAAATCAGATATAATCATAAAAATCCCTCGCTGGATGTTCAGAGTTCACTTAATGAAAGCTCAGTGAGCTCTGACTGTTCAGTGAGGAATTTTTATGATTATATCTGATGTAAAGGTGCAGTAAACTTTTCATTTAAAAAAAAAAAAAAATGTATGTTAGAGCTTTTTCCTTCTGAGTAAAACAAGGGCACCACCACTGCTGTCAGTTGTTTTATTCAGAAGTTATAAAACTTTAAATAATCACACGTGAATTTACTGTGTCTACTTCCTGTGTACTTCTAACTGACAGGAAGTGACTCAGCAGTTTCTATCACATTCTATGGAGAACTGTTTGTTACTGACTTTCCTCTCAATTAGAATGAAACAGGAGAACTAATTGGAATTTGATCACTAGAGGGCACTGTTAATGTAAACAAACACAAGTTTAAAGCGAAACTATCACCCTGCTTAAACTTGCCCCCAATTAATTACACATCTGGCGACTAGCTGCTCAATAGTGCTAGTCGCCAGAATTATTACCATCTTTTAGAGAATTCCTACTGCTCCCAGGACTGACAGCCAGGAAACAGCGCAGAAATATTTGTATAGTGACTTCTGCTCGCCTGCGCTGTCGGTACTAGTCTGCTCTAGGGGGCACGGAAGGGACTGACAGCTCAAGGGCGCAGACATCACTATGCAAAAATGTCTGCGCTGTTTCCTGGCTGTCAGTCCAGGGAGCAGTAGGAATTCTCTAAAAGGAGGTAATAATTCTAGAGTGGTTTCAAACGCATTGCAAAGCAGTGTATTGTAAATCTCTCTTTCTTCCAAAGGGTTAAGTAGATCAGTGAAGTGACAGCATATCTAACACTCTATTTTACTCCATATTGACAAAAGCAAGTGAATGAGACCAAATTTAATGGAAATTGATGTTTTATTTATGGGCTATGCTGACTTGTCATTTAAAGGAGCACTAATGCCTAAAAAGTAAATTGGTTGATATACCTTTAAATATCATTTACATCCAGCTAGCATTTGTAAAATAATTTATTATATGTTTGATCCATTTCATTAATTTTGTAGTTTGTAATTGGAGACAGGCAGTTCATTTAGTGAGATCAGTACCCAGCACTTTTCTGTTCAGAAAGACTGTTACCTTATTTGATGTTATTTACAGACAGTATAGTGCTGTCACTTCTGAGCCACCCTATCAAGATTGCTTTGGTATTGGGATCAGGGAGAATAATGCGTTCCCTCTCGGAGCTTATGTAAGAGTAGAGTTTTGGGCTCTGAATATAAACAGGTATTTTTATATACTGTCATGGAGAACAGGGTATTTAAGTATGTATACATGTTTAAGTGTCAGTGTGCCTTTTAATAATCCCATTGTATGTTTTTCTAAGGACACACCTTCTTAGCCTTTTATTATGCAGCTTGTGATTCTGTCCTCTTATTTTGTATTTTCTGCATAGAATAGCTGTTAGACATTGCCTGACTCACATTTCTGTATTTGCATGTTCATAGGATTTATACCTTTCGGGTCACCTGTAGCTATCTGATAGTCTTGTTAGGAAAGACGCACAGTTTCTTCACGTCATTGTGCCCAGTTCAGTGATGGCTGACCATGTAATCTGTGATTCTGGAACCCTCACTCCAATGGAGTTATACGATAGAGTGACCTCGCAAGGTGACAAGGTTCGAACACTGAAGACTGAAAAGGCACCCAAGGTATTTATTTGTAAGGGTCGTATGCTCAAATACAAACTGCAGCAAACTGACTGCATCGCATTAGACGAATACAAATTCCCATTGAGTTAAATTCCACTTTAACCACTTTAATGTTAGAAGTATCCAGGGCATTGCAAAGTTTTGCATGGGAGAACTTCCTAGCCTTCAAGGGGTTAATCCTTTCAGTGCCAGTGGGGTACGCAACACATTGCAAAGCTGTGATGCATAAACCTCTGTTATTGAAAGGCTTAAAAGCTGTCATGTCAATCAATGGGAATTTTGGAATTTTTATGGTGGTTAGTTTGTGCCAAGTGGTTTGAGAGAGCTATCTGCATTGAAAGTCCTTCCCCCTCACTCCCCTTCTCCTGATATCACGAGATTCGAGTTGACCGACTCGAGGAGGCGCTTCAGCAGAGCAGAAATTGCATTATTTAAAATTAATTACTTAATTGGAACGGTCTACAAAGTGTGCTCTCAAACTAGGAACTCTTTGTAGACCTTTCCAATGAAGCAGTTATTTTCCAATAACACGATTTCGGCTCTGCTGCAGGTTGGCCCCCAGACTGGGATCTCCTGCTGTCAGCTCAGCGCTAACGTCAGGAGAAGGGGAGGGGGGAACTTTCAATGTGAATATCTCTCAAACCATAGTGGTTTGAGAGATGGAAGTTGCTTCAAATAATTCATTTTTTTTTTCAGCTACAGAACGAGAATAATTTCTTATGGAACATTAGTGTCCCTTTAAAAACATGTTAAAGTAATGTGTTTTATAGAGAGATGTTTCACCATATAATTGAGAGAAAACCTGCTGCATGTCTATACCAGGTGTAATCAATTGTTGGGAATTCAGATGTTGTGTACTACAACTCCCATCATCCCCAACCATCTGTTGGCTAGTTGGGGACGATGGGAGTTGTAGACCACAACATGAAGATCCAGCAATTTACATTCTGGGCGCTCACTCGAGTACAAAAGCATGAAAATTCAGGGTTATAGTTCAACAAACGTTAACTGTAAGGCGCTGGAGACCTCTCTAGCATTCGAGGAGTTAGAAGTCCCATTTCAATCAATGGGGCTCTTTATTTCTTCCCTATAGAGCTGTTGGTTTTCTCCAGAACTGCAACATTTTTTGTAATTTGTTTTTACCCTTAAAAGTGCACTAAGTGGTATACAAGACATAGGAGCATAGCTATACTAGTAAAGGGAAAGCAGTCACATAACAGATGATTCCCCAGCTGTGCCTGCCACAACCCCAGGGTGGCAGTAAGGAGGAGATATTCTAATCTCCTCCATACTGCTTCCCACAACATGCAGAGGGTGTGATTTTTTTTTTGATTTTTTTTTAATTATTTTTTTTTTTTCTTGGGGGGGGAGGTTGTTTTTTTTCCCCCCAGTAAGGTCGCCTGTATACTCCTGGCAAAATCTCTGCAAGGACTTGCCCTCCTTCCTATTTCTCCCCTCCCTCCAATTAAGACTGTGCCCACTGGGACACTCTCTCTTCACCTTAGTAGCATTATCGGCATGCCCAAATCTCCCTCCCTCTCTCCACCTCCAATATACAGGACTCCCATCTGGAGGCAGCTACCACACCAGCTCAGTGGGCAGCATGCTTCAATTGCTGCCTGCTTCCTCCGCTGCTGTGTCTCCTCCTTGCGGGACCTGGTGGACTGAAGATGGCTTTGTGCCGTGTCAGGACCTGACAGGGCAACGGCATGCAACATTCAGTTGTGTGTGTATGTATAGGAATAAAAGTGGACTAATTCTGGTGGAAAACATCTGTGCAGTATGTATAAAACTGGCCCCTTGGTTGATTAATACATTTCCAAACTATCTAGTATTGGAGGAGTTAAATCATATTTAAATCAACGGGAATGTTTAGTTATATATAATGCAGATGTTTTGAACCCAAATTTATCCTGGTTTTTTCCTTTTACACATGTCCTTTTCGCATGCTGTGATTAGTCAGCAGTGATTGTAAACAGAATAAACCCGATATAAACACAGATATATCTGTTATATTATCATATTCCCCTGTTCTTTATGTAACGCATTGCATATTTTTTTGTGTGCAGGATGAAATTGATGCAGCTGTGAAGCGCCTGTTGTCTTTAAAGGTGGATTATAAGACTGCAACTGGACAGGATTACAAGCCTGGATCTCCCCCAACAGATCTCACAGCCATAAGTGACAACGGCCTGGCTGCCACGGAAGATGGGGATGATTTTGTTGACCCATGGACAGTGCAAACAGGCAGCGCAAAAGGGGTGGACTATGACAAACTTATAGGTGTGTGTGTAAAGGTTCACATTCCTGTTACTTAAGATCCTATATAATAATTTGCTAAAACGTGTGTAACAACGCATTCATGTGCAGTAGAGACTGCTGCGTGTGCTACAGTCACGAAGGAGCGTCCAGCTCTGTATCAGCCACGACGTGGGCAGTCTCTACTGTCGCATGATTGCCCTGCGACCGGCTGGCAGTGGCACTGTGGCCCGTGTAACAGGCTCTTCAACTAGTATATAATATTGTGGGAAAAGTCTCCTGTAGAATAGAGTTTCTCAGCTGCAAGGGACCCCTAACAGAGCAGGTTTTAAAGGATAGGTAACACTTAACCCTTTGAGTGCCAGAGTGCTTCGCAATGAGTCGGATACCTCTCTGGCACTCAAAGGGTTAATATGTAGTAATATATATTAGTAGCGTTTATCATTTATTGCAATGCGTTAGAGACCTCTATGGCATTCAAGGGGTTAAAATCCCTATTAAAATCAATGGGAAATTTTGGAATTTTGAGTCTTCCCCTATAGATCAAATGGTTTGCCCACCAGAAATCCTTCACTTCTCTTATGAACCTATGACTCAAAACATGTGTTACCTGTGGGGCAGCCGATTTTCCCCACAATCCCTTGTGTTTTCTTTTGGACGTCTCCCTAGTACTCTTTAGTACAGCAATCCTGATCGGGTGTCTCAGCAGCGATAGATCAGTGTTATGTGTAAAGTGATCAAAAGATTTTCTGAATAGAAGGAGGGTATGTACTAATCTTGGTATATAAAAGTGGAACTGTCACTTTGTAATAAATATGTAATTTTGAAAGAGAGCTGTTCAAACCTCCCGTATTTACATAAGACAATGTTTTATTTCCATCAGTAGTCTGAGATATTAGGTTTTATTTATATGTCAGTTTATGTGTATTAGGCAGTATTGAGCAACATGCCACCCTAGTACTAATATTCCGTACTGCTCTTCCTCTCGCTTGCTACTCCTTGCCAGCCAGGTACTAGTAACATTGCACAGTTCTCTCCCTAACACTTGCTACTCCCTGCCAGCCAGATAGTAATAACATTCCACTCTGTTCTTTCCACCTGCTACTCCTTTTCAGCCAGATACTAGTAACATTCCACTCGGCTCCTTCCACATGCACCTCCCTACCAGCCAGATACTAGTAACATTCCCCACTGCTCTCTTAAAGGGATAGTAATACTATGTTTTAACTTTATTTTATTTTGTAGGCATTAAAAAAACATGAAGAACGATATAAGTCTTATGTCTCAAACCTTTATGGTTTGAGAGATATTCACAAGCAAAGTTTCCCCCTCCCGCCCCTTTTACCTACTGTAAGTCATCTCTTCTCAGATGTGGAATGCAGTCCATAGACCAGACAGATAACAGCAGGGGACAATCTTCTTCCTATGAGAACAATGAAAGCCCTGCCCCCCTTGACAAGTTTTTCAGGTTTTTCCCTTATCTTAATTGAAGATTGCCCTCTCTGCAGTCTACCTGGGCACCTCCCTTCTGATCTGGCTGAGCAGTGTTACATCAGTAAAAGGGGAGGGAGGGGGATACTTTGTCATTGAATTACTCTGGAACTACAACTCTGACAGAATTAAAATAACACTCTCCAAAGTCCAAATACTATGATGATTAATTAGAGCTGCTTTTATTATGAAACATTACTATCCCTTTAACGGTTCACTATAGCAATGTCGGCATGTATTTGGCAACTGTGAGGAAGGCGTGTGAATGAAAATAGCGACATCAGAATGCTTCCCGCATCAAAAGGTTCTGAAGTCACAAGCTTAACTTGGTTGCACAGAACCATACAACACATACATACATACACCACTTCCTATCTAATCAGTTTTACTTGCACTATGCTCAGCCTGAGCTTTCTCCTCCAACAGGAGAAAAACTCTTAGGTTCCATGCACATCCCATTATGCCTGTAATTTGGCGCACTGTGTCTTCTCCCCATCTAACCATCAGCATGTTCTGAGCACAGCCCCTTGTTTTAGGAATACCGCTCAAGCTGTGGGAGCTGCAAAGGAGGATCTGAGCCCCCAGGCTCTCATTGCAGCAAAGACAGCTTGATGACTCCACCGAAGCCAGCATCACATTAGCAGCGTGGACACCCATTGCAGAGTCACCCATACCTGAGCTTGCCCCTGCAGTTATTCCTCTCACCTTCAAGTATGGTTTTATAATAATCACTATGTGGTGTTGCTAAAGCAAGGGGCCGTGTTCAGAATGTGCAGGCGTTAGATGGGGAGAAGACACAGGATGCGCCAAATTACAGAGATAATGGGACATGCATGGAACCTCCGATTTTCTGTCTCCTGTTGGAGAGGAAAGCACAGGCATAGAGCAAGTACAACTGACTAGGTAGGAGGAGGTGTATGTATGGTTCTGTGAGACATAGTTAAGCTTGCGACGTAAGAATCTCACTCTTTTGCTGCAAGCAGCATTCTGATGTCCCTATTTTCATTCACGCAACATTTTTAATGCACCTTTCTCATGGTCTCCAAATAAATGGCGACATATTAGTTGAATACCTCTCTAACACCTGTCACTCCTGCCAGCCATTAAAGGGATAGTAATACTTAAAATGTAAAAAAAAAATATGTTGTAGGGTTTATCCCCCTGAGTAAAACAAGGGCACTCCCACTTCTGAAAGGTGTTTCATTCAAAATTTATTAAGTTTCAAAGTTGAAATTTTTAGGTGCAATATCACAGTGGCCTGAAATTGTACAGTGGCGCTGTTGCTACACGATCCTATGGACAGCTCTGGTCCCGGGACCATAAATCTCCATAGGATGGTGTAGCAACAGCGCCACTGTACAGTTTCAGGCCACTGTGATATTGCACTAAAAAATTCAACTTTGAAAATTAATAACTTTTGAATGAAACACCTTTCAGCAGTGGGAGTGCCCTTGTTTTACTCAGGGGGATAAACCCTACAACATATTTTTTTTTTACATTTTAAGTATTACTATCCCTTTAATAACTATTTTGCATAAACTTATAAATAAAGCCAAATATCTATTTTTATTTCAAACAATAGTTTAACATAAATATAGATGATGTTAAGAGCTCTCTCAAAATAACCTGTTCATTAAAAAGCGCCAGATCTTTTGGCTTTCATTACAAGCTGCACAATCAAATGGTGTCTGTATAAGACAATTTCTTGTGACTGAATTGAATCACAGGGAAAACACAACTTTCAGTGTTTACATGGCAGTCAGTGCGCCCTCAGTCCAGATCTTCACTGGAGCAATGGACCATTGTGATGCACATTGTAATGACCAATCACTGTGGGGTGCAAGTGGAATCCGCCAGTCATGTTTTGCAGGTGTTTCCTCCTCACACCCACTCTATCTGGGATCCATCTCCCCAGTTCTTGTGAGCACACAGAGGGAAAATGTGGGCGGAGGACGCAATTCACAAACAGTGTCGCCATGTGAACAAAACCTTACACAGGCACAAATATGACATGATAGTGTCCCTTTAAAGCTCTTGGCATTAGGAATTGCCACTTCTTATATTTCACTCCGTTTACCAAAAATGTTTTTCTCTTCTCTTTTTTTAGTTCGGTTTGGCAGCAGTAAAATCGATAAGGAACTTATTGATCGAATAGAGAGAGTCACTGGTCAAAAGCCGCATCACTTCTTACGGAGAGGAATATTTTTTTCACATCGGTATACCATTTTTTATTAAGAAAATAAATGTAATCTTTTGCTGGGCTGCGTTGTTTAGGATTGTATTTAAAGGGATAGTAATATATATATATATATTAAAGTTTATCTCTGAGTCTTCTATATGGTTTTTATAACCTATATCTCTATGTTTAATTACTTACATGTCTGTAGTTCAAAAGATATTAACCCTTTGAGTGCCAGAGGAGTACGGAACGCATTGCTTTGCAATGCGTTCCGTACCCATCTGGCACTCAAAGGGTAAAAGCTGAAAGGATTCTGTCTTCTGGGCGCCTGCCATTGAATCTGTAATCCGATTGTTGGTCTGGACGGATGCAGCGAGGGACAATCTTCAGTCAGTAAGTATAAGGAAAACCCTGCCTCCCCATGATGAAGGAAGGTAGGATTTTCATTTTGCTTACTGAAGATTGTCCCTGACCGCTCTCCATCTGGACCAGACAGAGAGGCAGAGTGACAGGGCCAGAAGGACGGGAGGGAGATGCTTTCAGATTTTAATATCTTTTGAACTAAAACATGTAAGTAATTAAACATAGCAATATATGTTATAAAAACGATATAGAAGAGATAAAGTTTAATAAATACATTACTATCCCTTTAACCTTTTAAAGGGGATCTATCAGCCCTATACAAGTTAGCCTTTAAGGGATAGTAATACTTGCAAATTACTAATCCTCATATTGTAGCTTTGTTAAAAAGAAACTTATTGCCCCCAGTGTCATCTCTCAAACCCTTATGGTATGAGAGATGATAGCGCTTAATGTTCCCCCTCTCTCCCCCTTCCCTGACTGAACGCTGACTGCAGAGATATCCAGTATTACTTGCATCAGGCAACTCTGCAGCATTGCCGAGATCGCATTTATAAAAAAAAAAAATCTTTCACTAAAACGGTCTTCTACGTGTGCTTGCAAACCAAGAACACGTAAAAGACCATTTCAGTGAAAGAATTCTTTTTTATAAGCACGATCTCTGCTCAGCTGCAGAGCCGCCTGATGCACATAAGACTGTCGTACGACAGCTTCCCCTGCAGTCAGCGTTCAGTCAGGGAAGGGGGAGGGAGGGGGGAACTTTGAGGGCTATTATCTCTCAAATCATAAGGGTTTGAGAGATGACACTGGGGGCAATAAGTTTCTTTTTAACAAAGCTACAATATGGGGATTAGTAATTTGCAAGTGTTACTATCCCTTTAATAGTTACCTTATAGAGCGACTAAGTATAAAACTCTATTACTTTTTTTTTTTTTTTTTTTTTTTTTTTTTAAATCTCTATTTGGCCGAAACCGAAGGAATAAATGCTGTCCTGCACCTACTTCCGGACAGACTGTGGGTACTGCCTCGGCACCCCTCCCTCTATCCAGCCTCCTACAATGACACCGCTTTCTGCCTGTAAGCTGGAGCGCTCTGTAGCCAATGAGAGCGCTCCAGCTTACATGCAGAAATCCTCTGTCATCGGAGGATGCTGGATAGATGGAGTGACAGACTGCGGTTACAGAGCAGGCAACCAGAAGTAGGTGCAGGGCAGCATTTAGTACTTCACTTTCAGCCAAATAGAGATTTTAAAAACAAAATTAATACAGTTTTACACTTAGTCGCTATATAATCTAACTATTAAGGCTAACTTGTATAGGGTAATCAATCCCCTTTAAGGAGCAGATGGTTATACAAAGCATTGTTGGGTCTTCCACATGGATAGAGGATGGATAGGGCTATCCAAACCCATAATAAGTAATCTGGTTCAAAGCACAATAATAACATAACATTGTGTTCCACAGGAAACAGCTTAAGATAGCCCTCTGGTAACTAAACATTGGTCAACCCAGAAGCAAATGTAAGAACAGGACTGGAGTACGTTATATTAAGCATAATCATTGACACTGTAGCTTGAAGCGGGTCACTTTCTATTGTAAAGAAGCACTGAATGATAGGGTGTTGTCCCGCAGAAAGGAGTCTGAGGGTCTTGCACTCAAAACAAGGGGAGCAATTTATACCAAACCAACTACACCGTAGGGTTCAAGTAAAACCTTTTGATTTAAATGGAACTTTTAACCCTTTGAAGACTAGAAATTGCTGTGCAATGCACTGGAGACCTTTCTAGCATTTAAGGGGTTAAAAGCCTCATTTAAAGCCTTGAAAATGTTTTAATTTGTTCCCTATGGTGCGGTTGATTATCCACCTTTTTTGTGTATGGCTAAAGGTCAGAGGACACAGGCCGCAGACCATGTACTTTTGTGAGATGAGTTGTCAGTTTCAGAGTACAATTTAAGAAACACAGAGTAACAGATTTCAGATGTATTTTGTGTATATGGCAATTATAAAAAACATGATTTTTCATAGAGAGCATCTTCATTTACGATTATCATCCATTTAACACAAACAGAAAAAAAACCTTTCTTTGTCACCCTTAGGGACATGCATCAAGTCCTTGACGCCTATGAGAAGAAAAAGCCGTTCTACCTGTATACAGGGAGAGGTCCATCTTCAGAGGCGATGCACGTGGGACACCTCATCCCCTTCATCTTCACAAAGTAAGTGTAAAACGTAAAACTTTCCTATTTGTATACAACTGTGGTAAGATCCAGATTCACCCCAAGGGGAGCAGACATGGTCCTTGTGTCCACCAAAGGGCCGCACATTATGGGGTAAAATTCTAAATCTGAGTAAAAAAAAAAATAATAATAATAATAATGTAACCCTGGTGAGACAAAAGATAACGTATATAGGCACTCAACCCAGCTCCAATATGAAAAACAAAAGGAAGACAAGCACACGCAATTTAAAGGAGCAGTAATCTTTTTTATGAAAAAATATATATTGTAGGGATTTTCCTATTGAGTATAATAAGGGTACTCCCACTGCGGAGAGATTTATATTTCCAGAGTTATTACAGTTTAAACCCATGTTTTTTTACATCAGCAGTGCCCTCTATTGGTCAAATTCTAATTCGTTTTTCTGTTAGATTCCAATGGAGAGGAAAGTCAGAGACATACAGTTCTCCAAGAATGTGATAGAAACTGCTGAATCACTTCCTGTCAGTTAGAACTATCAGGAAGTAAACACAGTAAATTCACTTCCTGGTTATTTGAACTGCTGTACATTTTGAATAAAACACCTTGTTTTATTCAGCAGGAAATGCTCTATAAAATGTGTTTTCATAAAAAAAAGTTTATTGCTCCTTTAAACCTAAATGTTGAAAGTCTCAATAATCAGACCACTACCACAGGTACCCCTTAGTATTCCTACTCGCATAGTAGAGAGGTTAAAGTGGTCTCGTCCAACTTACACAGATCCTGGTACCTCCAAGTAGGTTTCTTGGTTCAGATTTGACTCCTCTTTATAAAGTCTTATATAGATGCATTCTCCCAAAAAGAAAATAGATGAAAAAGTGCTAAAGGTTGTCTAATAGTCATATGTTCAAAAGAAAACTGGAGTAAACCAATTCACAATAAGGGAAAAATGTGTTAAATACTTCTGTAGAATGCAAGGGGTTAAAATCTACTTTTAAATCAATGTGGATTTTATCCCCCCCCCATAGTATGGTTGGTTTGCCCTAGAATTCCTCCACTTTTCTTTGATCATATGGCCCTAAGAGTAGCATATGGCAAATGGTATGAATCCACCACCACTTCCCCACAAAAAAATTATACTTACAAGTACAAGAGGCTAAAACGACCTCTTGTGATGTGCGAAATTCCTGTTTGTATAAAACAGTGGCAGGAATCTAAATTCACCCCAGGGGATGCCGACATGGCCCTCATCCACCAAAGGGCGTCACATTATGGGTAAAAAGTTCTAGATCTGAGTTTAAAAAAAAAAAATAGTTTAAATTCCTTGTGCTAGAGAGTTATCTGTAATGTGTTGAAGACGTCTCAAGCACTCAAGGAATTAAGTTGGGACAATGAAAGTGGAAAGGGAGGGGTATCCTTTTAAAATGTTGCATGCAAAATAGTGTGTGACTGCAGGGTGTAGTCAGAATGTCGCCACTATTAAAAGGGTGACATGAGAATCTCGCATTGCAGGACAGCACAAGATCCTCAAGTCGCACCTTCAAACATCGCCTTCAAGTCCCAGCATCCTTAGCCTATAATATCACTTGTTGTGGCGCTAGCATTAATTTCCTTGCTCCTACTATTGCTGAATCACATACCTATTGCTTGTTGGTAACCTCATCTCATTACATGGGACATAGAACAATTAAAAAATTTTAAAAAGTACCTCATCTGGATCTTGCAGAGAGCTGCCCCGGCTCCTCCTTCCCTCTGCTCTGCCCGTCAAGGATCTGGATCTTGCTTATACACAGTAATATTACTTCCACAGACCTATAAACAGCTGAGCACTGTCCCGGCCCTCTCTCCCCTTCTCCGCTCCGCTCCACCCTGCCATTATGCATGCAGACAAGGGTAGAGAGAGCCGGGACAGTGCTGAGCTGTGTATAGTTCTGTGGAAGTGATATTACTGTGTATAAGCAAGATCCTGATTCTTCAGGGGCAGAGCGGGGTGGGGGGAGAAGGGGAGAGAGATACAAGGATATGAGGGACTTTGAATCTCCTATCTGATTCTCAACCATAATATGTTTAAAGCTACCTTCCTCTACCACATAGATGTTCATTTTACTTAGGATGATGCCACTCATTGCCTTGAACTGCTGTCCTCCACCCTGCCAGTTTAGACTTGCGGCTCTGCTGTGTATAGTTCTGTGGAAGTGATATTACTGTGTATAAGCAAGTATCCTTGATGCAGGGAAGGGGAGCTGAGAAGGGGAGAGGTGACATTTCAGGCCGCAGCATGAGAATCTCATGCTCCTACAGTGCGAGATTCTCATGTCGCCCTTTTAATCAGGGCGACATGCTGAATGCACCTTTAGTCACATGCTGTTTTGCGTGCGATATTTTAAAAGTGAACAAAAGGATGAATGTTCAGAGGCAAAAGAAAGAGGGTCCCCTATATAGGGATTATCTCTCTATTTTTACTTTATATAATAACATACTTTATGAGGCTGAAAAAAGACGTGTTCATTAGGTCCAGCTCATGCCAAATCACCCTTTTTGATCGACAGGAAGGCAAAAAAAAGCCCAAAAAACACTGAAGCCATTTCCAATTAAGCACCAAGTGGTTGAAAAAATTCCTTTCCGACTCCAGTCAGATATTTCTCTGAATCAACCTCCTATCTGTATTGAATCCAACTGTCATAATTCTCAGTATTGTTCTGTGTTAGATAGGTATCCCTTGCTTTTTTTTTTTAAGCCGTTACAGTATCTGCAAGAACAACACCCCGAGGCAATGAATTCTATAACTTTACCGCCCTTACTGTAAAAATAAATCCCTGCCTTTATTTTAGTCAAAAGCTCCTTTGCTCTAGTCTCAATGGATGACCTCTTGTTCTTAGCTCAGCTCTTTGAGTAAATAATTCACTGGAGAGTTTATAAATTGTATAAGTGCATAATATGTAAAACTGAATGGCCTATACATTTTATCTTTTTTATTTTTTTTAACACTTTTCCATCCATGACAATAAGCTCCCTGTGTCTGTTTCCAGAGATCTTTTTATTGGGACTATGAAAGAAGGTGTAGTGATACAATGTAAAATAAATAGAATATGGAGAACTTAGTGCTGCAGGGAGTGTGACATTGTATCACTGTGCTGCTTTGATGTTCCCTGAACAGAATGATTTCCAGAAACAGATTTACTGAGATTACTGTCAGGAACCTAAAACTGTAAAGTAATAAGTAAAGATGAAAAAATATATAAAATTATAGGCGATTTGACTCGACATATTACAGACTTGCAGATTATTATATAAATAAAGGATTACTATCCGATTATTGTTATAACATGGTCTTTCTTAAAGGGACCAACCTGTGTTTTGTAACCCTTTGAATGCCAGCTGGTTGAGAATTACATTGCATTGCTTGGCCTTTTGGCACTCAAGGGGTTAAAGATGACATGGCATGTAGCATATCTGTGAGAAAGGCCAGTTGGGTACAAGGCTGTTCTGTGAGAGGTAGTGATACAGGTGAATAGATGACTCACTATTCAGTTCTGAAAACTTTATCTTGAAAAGAACATTCATTAACTAAGCCAGGTGTAGGCAATGTGTGGCCCTCCAGCTGTTGTTGGACTACAGATTAAATCGTTTTCAGAAGGCCATTGGCAGCTGGGGGAAGGGGGTCTATTGTCCAACTGCTGGTGCAGAGTCACATTACCTATCCCATAATTAGACATTTTAAAGTATGACTGCAAACAGTGTGCTTTCTGGTAAATAAACTTCATTAGAGATTAATCCGAGTCTAAATTTGTTATTCAATGGGTTAAAAGCCTCATTTATATCAGTGGGAATGTTGATTTGTTTTGTCCCCTCTATCGTACAGTTGGTTTGCTCCAGAATGACTCCGGTTGGGGGAGATGCATTAAGGTGTGATAAAGTGGAGATGACTTCTCCAGTTCCTATGTTATTGTATAGAGTCTATGCACTAAGATCTCTCAGGCTTGCGGGATAGCAGTGTATAGGCTCCATAGAATAATATAGGAACTGGAGAAGTGACCTCCTTGAAGAAGTCATCTCTGCTTTATCATCTTTTTATTACACTGTAGTGCATGGGTGGATTGTCCTATCGGGGGATCAGGCATCGCCTGCTGGGCCGCTAGATCATGGGCCGGTGGGGGAGATCAGAGGATCTCACCATCCCACGATATTTTGAAGGAGAGGTCTGTGTTGCCACAGACTCTCTCTTTGACAGCCTTCACGTTCTTTGCTAATACAGAGCGCTAGGATATGACATAATATCCTGGCGCCTGCTCTCCCATGCTGCACAGGGACCACAAGTGGGCGTTGATAGGGACATCGGTGCAGCTAGTGGGCTGCTTTAAAAAAAAAAAAAAAAACAACGCCCGGGCTGGTATTCCCCTACAATCCACCCCTGCTGTAGTGCATGTCCCGCAATGGGGGAGATACATGTGATAAAGAGGAGATAAATTCTCCAGTTATACCACTTCTCCAAAGTGTACTCTGTGGAACCAATGCACTAAGAGTTCTCCAGCTAGAGAGATCTTGGTGCGTAGGCTCCATAGAATAACACAGGAACAGAAGAAGTGATCTCACTATATCATCTCCTTATCACACCTAATTGCATAACACCCAGATCCTCTTATTACAACAGCCTCCTTTTAGAGTGCTGTAATAACCTGTAAATGACTCGTCTTCAGCAGCAGGGGTACCGTCGTACTCCGCAGGAAAAGCCCTATGCGGGCGCACACGCGTTCTTGCCCCCCAGTAAGACAATACTATTCTTTTCACTTGTTTCTCTGTAGGTGGCTGCAAGAAGTTTTTAATGTCCCTCTGGTTGTCCAAATGACAGATGATGAAAAGTATCTGTGGAAAGATCTAACCATCGAGAAAGCGCACCAGTACACAATAGAAAACGCCAAAGACATTATAGCATGTGGTTTTGACGTAAATAAAACCTTCATTTTCTCTGATCTTGATTACATGGGGTGAGTACTAGTCCTAAGAACATCCAACCTTCTGTTTTTTTCCAGCGACACCATTGTAAACTGTTACAATCCCCTAATCACAGTCCGTTCAAATTGAACCCAGACTTCAAACATTACCTTATAACTCGGAAATAACAGGAACTCAATAAGTGTGCAAAAAAAGGAGACGCTTCCCCAAACTTCTAACACAAATCCAATTTTTCCAACAGTAACCCATAAATCGCACCACTTTTGATATATGTTCCTTATACATGTGCAAAAAATGTATGCAATGCTCTTAGTCAGAATGGTCACCTTTACCACCTGTAGATTTGCTGTTACCCACTTTGTCTTATCCCCATCTCTCGGAACATCATAAAAGCAAGTATGTCTTTTAAAGGGATAGTAAAGTCTAGTTATTAATAAAAGCTAATATTGTAGCTATTAAAACAATAAACTAAACAATGTTAGTTCTATGCAAAGAGAAAGTCCCCCCCCCCCCGTCCCTCCCCTTGCTATGACATGACCTGTAAAGCTGTCAGCCCGGGATTGTGGTCGTGCAACCAGACGAGACTCTTCAACAGAGCCGAAATAGCACGATTGTGAGCGGTCTACAAAGTGTGCCTGCAAACCGTTCCAATGAAGTATTTGTGTCACGATCATGCTATTTCGTCTTCTGAAGAGCCTTCGTCTGGTCCTGGGACCAGAATATCCTGCAACCAGGTTTAGAGGACATGTCACAGACGGCGGGTGGCTTTCTCTTTGTATATCTCTCAAACCATAAAGGTTTGAGAGATAGAACTAACATTGTTTAGTTTATTGTTTTAATAGCTACAATATTAGCTTTTATTATTATTAGACTTTACTATCCCTTTAACTTTTGCAGTTAAAGAAATTGTTGATTTTTATGACATTGTTTGCATTTGTAGAAGGAACATATAGCAAAAGTGGTGAGATTTATGGGATACTGTTGGAAACGTGAGTACTAATCCTAATCATGTTTAGGAATCTGAAGAGCCTATCAATATTTTACCTTTATAATTTACAGTTTGATATTAACCCATTGGATGCAAAAAAGTTAACCGGGATTTCTTTTATAGCTGCATTTGCTTTTAAATTATTTGAAATCCTGGAATTAAGTTTAGAAAGTGAAGATACAGGCAGGTTTACTAAAATATGTGTGAATGATTGTGGAACCATTATTCAGTGCAGATAACGATGCTGTAAGTCAGTGATTCTCAACCAGGGTGCCGTGGCACTTTGGTGTGCCACGGACATCATCTTTGGGTGCCCCATGTTCTCTATGAAGAGTGACAAAAATGGACTTTTAAATAAAGATTTATTTAAATTGTTATGCACAATAGATTTAGTTTTGTTATTATGATTATAAAACCTACTAATAACTGTATATTTATGTATTGTACCCTTATGCCCTTGATAAAGTACATTAAATATGTTAGGGGTGCCCCGAATGTTGTAGATTATGTGTTAGGGGTGCCCCAAACCAAAAAAGATTGAGAACCACTGCTGTAAGTGAATGTATTTTACTTTAATAATCCTTTGACCTTTCCAGGATGAGTTCGGGTTTCTATAAAAACGTGGTGAGGGTCCAGAAACATGTCACTTTCAACCAGGTGAAAGGGATATTTGGCTTTACAGACAGCGATTGCATTGGTAAGATCTTGGCTTTAGAGGAACATTGACAGTTAAAAATGATCTTGGTTATAAACACTTAAAGAGATAGTAATACTTAAAATGTAAAAATATATATGTTGTAGTGTTTATCCCCCCGAGTAAAACAAGGGACCTCCCACTGCTGAAAGGTGTTCAAAGGTTATTCAAACGTTATTACAGCTAGGACATGAAATATATAGGTGCGATATCACAGTGGCCTGAAATTGTACAGTGGTGCTGTTGCTCATTGAATTCTGGGATGGCAGAGCAGCATGTAGCTGCGCTGCCATCCCAAAATTCTATGACGTGCCAAGACCATTGCCAGTCCTTAACCCCTTAAGGACCATTGAAGTGGCAGGACCGTCACGCTGGTCCGGCACTTAAGGACCAGTGACGGTCCTGCCACGTCACGTACTTTTTCGTACTGGGAACTGAAGTTGACCTCTCCAAGACCGGAGCAATCTCTTTCAGTCCCCCGTTCAGCGTGCCACCCCACATGATCGTGTGCGGTCCATTAAGGACCACATAGGAAACTTTGACGTGCCGTCCCACGTGACTGATCACGTGGGACGGCACGTCAAAGTTTCCTATGTGGTCCTTAATGGACCGCACACACTGGGACCGCTGGTCCTTAAGGTGTTAAGTACCAGGACTGGCTTGATGATCCTGGCACATCACGGGTCCTTACGGGGTTAAAATGATCTACTTACTGTCAGAGAATCCATCACCAATGAGGTATAGAGGTTTAGATAGGCATATATTTAATGCTTTAACCCTTTGCATGCCAGAGGGGGATGTGTTGCATACCTCTCTGGCATGCAAAAGGTTAATGACCACAGGGGCATGCTTCACATTGCTCTTTCAATGCACTGCACACCTCTTCAGTCCTTAAAGAGTTAACACTGTACTAGAAATAAGTCTGTTTGTGTGAATTAAAATGCCTTATTGCTTGTAGGAAAAATCAGCTTTCCTGCCATCCAAGCCGCCCCATCTTTCAGCAGCTCTTTTCCAGAAATCTTCAATGGCAGAAAAGACATTCAGTGTCTCATTCCATGTGCCATCGATCAGGTAGGAAAGCACTTTAGCCTGGGATTTACATGGTGTTTTTTAATGAGCAATGATAAGTAGAGCTTAAAGGGATAGTAGTGTTTCATAATAAAAGCACCTCTAATTAATCATAAATGTATTGGGGCCTTGGAGAGTGTTCTTTCAGTTCTGTCAGAATTGTAGTTCAAGAGTAATTGAATGATAAAGTATCCCCCTCCTGCCCCTTTTACTGATGTAACACTGCTTAGCTTAGAGCAGCAGGGAGGTGCCCAGGTAGATTGCAGAGAGTGACAATCTTCAATTAAGATAAGGGAAAAAGCTGAAAAACCTGTCAAGGGGGGCAGGGCTTTCATTGTTCTCACAATAAGAATATTGACCCTTGATGTGAGCTGGCTGGTCTATGGACTGGATTCCACATCTGAGGAGTGGGGGCTTACACTAGGTAAAAGGGGCAGGAGGCGGAAACTTTATCATTCAATTACTCTTGAACTTCAAAGCTCACAGTAATGAAATAACACTCTCTATGGCTCAAATACTAGGAAAATTAATTGGAGGTGCTATTTTTGTGAAACATTACTATCACTTTAATTTGTGTAATGGAAGGACTTACTTAGGTATGTGTATTCATACAGCAGTCGGGTATATACATCATCAATCCAAAGTTAGTGCTCCATCTCAAAATAAACATATTACAGTTTCAAACAGCTATTGTACACCCCAAATATAGTCACGTCACTAGAGGACTCCAGTGCAGGTCATGGGATTCCATCCCACAAGTATCTTGCATCAAACAGCTGCTGTGGTTTCACTCCAGGAGAGTAAGAAGCAGGCATTGGTGGTCTATATAAAAACAGTATTTAATTCACTTAAAGGGATAGTAATGTTTTAATTTAGTTTCTTTAATATTGTATGCATTAAAAAAATAAGTACCACGATGTAAGTCCTATCTCTCAAACCTTTATGGTTTATTTCTAAACTAGTTGAAGAGACCGTTACACGGGCCACAGTGCCACTGGCAGACTGTCGCAGGGCAGTCAGGTGCAGTAGTGACTGCCCGCGCCGCAGCTGATACAGAGCTGAACGCTCCTTCGTAGAGTCCAGCTCTTTATCAGCCGCTCTGCGGGCAGTCTCTACTGCGCATGAGTGCAGCAACACGCTCAGCAGTCTCTACTGCACATGACTGCGTTGTTACACGCATTTTAGCAAATTATTATATAGGATATCACAGTTTTGGCTCTGCTGAAGAGCCGCCGTCTGGTCCCGGGACCAGAATCTCCTGCTGTCAGCTAGAGGGCAGACTTCTCTGAAACAGCCTGGAGGGGGAAACTTTAGCAAGTTATATCTCTCAAACAATAAAGGTTTGAGAGATCAGACTTACATTGTTGTACTTGTTTTTTTAATACCTACAATATTAAATAAACTTAAATGTAAACATTACTTTTCCTTTAAAAGGATAGTAATGTAAAAAAAACACCCAAAAACTCTGTATAGGATTGTTCATTTTAATTTGTTATAATGCATAGCTTATTTTTAAATTTCATTACCATCATATTCTCCTTCAAATTAGATTTAAAGGAGCAGTAAACTTTTATAATGAAATCCTATATGTTATAAAGCCTTTCCTGTTGAGTAAAACAAGTTCACTCTCACTGCTGTCAGTTGTTTATTCAAGTGATATACCAGTTCAAATAACCAGGAAGTGAATTTACTGTGTTTACTTCCTGATAGTTCTAACTGACAGGAAGTGACAGGCAGTTTCCATCATATTCTGTGGAGAACTGTAAGTCACTGACTTTCCTCTCCAATAGAATGTAACCAAATACCTAATTGGAATTTGACCACTAGCGGGCACTGCTAATGTAAAAAAACACAGGTTTAAATGGTAGCAGCTCTGGAAATATGCATCTCTCAGCAGTGGGAGCACCCATATTTTACTCAACAGGAAATGTCCTACAATATATATTTTTTCATAAAAAAAATTTTAATGCTCCTTTAAAAGATTCCCCCCTTCCATTACATCAGACAGATCCGAAAGTCGGTCCAGACAGTCCTCAACAAAGGACAATATTGTGTCAGCATAAGGAAAACCCTGCCCTGCTTTGGCAAGGGGGGACAGGGTTCTCCTTATAATGACAGACACAATATTGTCCCTCGTTGCCAACTGTCCAATCAAGCGACCAGCTTTTGGGATTCTAAGGGATCTCTGCACAGCATAATGAAAATGGGCTGGAGAGGGAATCTTTTAAATCGGATATGAAGGTAAGCTATTCATTATGACAAATTAAAATGAACACACTTATAAAGGTTTTTTTGGGTTGTTTTTTTTTTTTGTTTTTTTTTTGTTTTTTTTATAACATTAAAGTGACAGTAAAGTGGACCTGTCATATTGAATATAAGTTTTGTTAATTTTAAAGACAGTTGTAAACTGTCTATATTGTGTGATATCCATTTGCTTGTAACAGAAATAGGTTTTATTGAGAATGTAACCTTTGTGTTGCTGGAGAACCGTGCAGGGACGTAGCTTTAATTGACGCACTGTGTCACTAAAGTTTTAAGGTTTGTTTCTCACAAACTATTTTTCTCAAAAAAAAAGGGGCCATTACAATATATAGGCAGATTTTAATTATTTGTAAGGCAAACTAAACATGTCTCCACTTGACAGGTCCACTTTAAGGATTAAAAACTAAACATACCAGAAAAAAGTAAGTTGAATCAGAAGTGTTTTGCACCTCGACCGGATGATAAATCATTGATTTGCACTGGAAATTTGCTTCTTGAATATTTATGAATCTCACAACATGCTCAGTCCGATGAAAGTATTTTTTTTTCCTTATAGCATTGATCAAGACCACATTTTTAGAGAACAATAAAGAATTCTGAGTTAGATTACATTGTCGATGAGTTTTATCATTCGTAAAAGATTTCCATTGAAGTCTATGGAGGAAAGTGTGGATAAAACCATTGATAAAGTTATCAACTTCAATGGAATCCAGAGGTGGAGTGGACTAAGGTGTGATAAATAGGAGAGAAACTCTGAAGATCTTGTGTTATTCTATGGGAGATATTTAGTTATAGACTAAAGGAGGGTGGATGTACTAAGGTGTGATAAAGAGGAGATAACTTCTCCAGTGTGATAAACTCTCCAGTTCCTATGTTATTCTATGGGAGAGCTTTAGTTATAGACTACAGGGGGAGATGTACTATGGTGTGATAAAGAGGAGATAACTTCTCCAATGTGATAAGAAAAAGCTCTCTAGTTCCTATGTTGTTCTGTGGGAGAGATTTAGTTATAGACTGCAGGGGGAGATGCACTAAGGTGTGTTAAAGAGGAGATCACTTCTCAAGTGTGATTAAAAAAAATCTACTTTTCCTATGTCATTCTATGTTAGAGCTTTAGTTATAGACGATAGGGGGAGATGCACTAAGATGTGATAAAGAGGAGATAACTTCTCCAGTGAGAGAAACTCTCCGGTTCCTGTAACATTCTATGGAGCCTATGTACTAAGATGTCTCAAGTTAGAGAAGTCTTAGTGCATTGGAAAAATATAGGAACTGGAGAGTTTATCACACTGGAGTAGTTATCACTTCTATTTCTTTTAACCCTTGTATGCTAGTGGTGCAATTCGTTGGAGATTTGTGTAGCATACAAAGAGTTATCATCCTTCTTGTTGTCCATACATAATGCCATGTTGCTTTGCTTGATTTAGGATCCATACTTCCGCATGACAAGGGACGTAGCTCCCAGGATCAGTTACCCTAAACCTGCTCTGCTGCATTCAACATTTTTCCCAGCTCTGCAAGGGGCACAGACTAAAATGAGCGCCAGTGACCCCAACTCCTCCATCTTCTTGACAGACACAGCCAAACAAATTAAAACCAAGGTAACTGTCCCTAATATGTCCATCTCAGTAACAGGTTCAACCACGTGATTGGGTGCAAGATTACTATGGCAGCGCGGACACACTGCCATACTTACAGTTCAAGAGAGGATTCTATGCACTTATAATTGTTAAGTGGTTTGATAAATAAAGCTGAAATTTGTCAGTTAATGAGCCGATGACAGTGCCCACAAACACTTCATATCTTTACCAAATAGAAAATTACACAGGTCATCAAAAAATGTATAATTCCCCATTATAATGTTTCTTGACACAGCCCTATCCTTATCAGTTAACTTTACGGGGTACTATTCACTTCTGCCTACCCCTTACATATCAGTTTTCCCGTTCCTAAGATATTTATTTGCAAATCTGTAAAAGTCGGACTCTGTGGGTCTATGAAGACTGCATGTGCAACTTGTAGTTTTTTTAGCTGAGAACCACTTACTTCCATGTTGCTTTCCAGCCCACTGACAGCACGGAGGGTCAGAAGCTTTTTTTGTGTTGTACATCCCCAAGATATTTTACAAGGTCTGCTCCCATAGGTATGGACGTAGAAATCATGATAATTGCCCTTTAAAGGGATACTAAAGTCCAAAAAAAACTGTTCACAAATTGATAGGTATAATAATAAAGCATGTAATGCCCTTATTTCCACCTCTCAAACCGTTATGGTTTGAGAGATATAAGAAAATAAAGACCTCTGCTCCCTCCCCTTTCTGCCTGACAAGCTGTAAAGCTGTCAGAGGCAGAATCTGGTCGCCCGACTGTAGGCGGCTCTTCAGGAGTGCTGACATCAGGATATCTAACTATAATTACTTAATCAATATGGTATACAACGTGTGCCTGGCTTGCAAGCACATGTTGTAGACCATTCCGATGAAGTAATCATAGTTAGATATCCCGATGTCAGTGCTCCTGAAGAGCCGCTGTCTGGTCCTGGAAGCAGGATCTTGTGATGTCCGATATACAGCGGACGCATGAGAAGGGGGAGGGAGCGGAGATCTTTATTTTCTTACATCTCTCAAACCATAAAGATTTGAGAGATGGGAATAAGGGTGTTACATGTTTTTTTTTATTATTATTATATTATTCCTATCAATTCGCAAACTTTTATTTATTTATTTTTTTTAACTTTACTATCCCTTAAGTCTCCTACCTCACAGAAGGTTCCCCGATGTCCTCTTGTTCACCGACCGTTCAATATTCATTCTTTCTAATATATTGTTTGTTTCTATTTTGTGATTTTCAAAGCAGCAGACCATGTTGGTCCTCACCTGCTGACACTCATCTGCTTCGTTCCAGATCAATAAGCATGCATTTTCTGGAGGGAAGGACACTATTGAAGAACACAGACAGTTCGGTGGAAACTGCGATGTTGACGTCTGTTACATGTACTTGACGTTTTTTCTTGAAGATGACGAGAAGCTTGAGCAAGTGAAACGGGTATGAGGGAATAAATTGTTCTGCTAGAATTGGGCATTGAGACACCTCTGTTCGCAAAAAAGAAATAAACACACACACGGCTTTATTTATCACGCCAAAGAGGAACAATTCTGGGGCAAACCAACTGCACCATAGCGGGCAAATCAAAATTTTCATTGATTCAAACAGGGCTTTTAAACTCTTGAATGTAGGAGGTGTCCAAAGCATTGCAATGCAAAATGATGAAGACCACGCTAGCATTCAAGGGGTTAATAAAAATCAGTGAGAATTTACAGAATTTTCATTACAACTCTATGACGCAGTTGATTTGCTCCTGAAAGTTTTCGTTTCAGAATTGCACTTCCTGATCTTGATGAATACGGTCCATAGAGTGCAACAAGGAGTGCAGATTTCCTCACTGAACATCAGTTCACATTGTAGCTAACAGTATGCTTTAAAAAACTTCTGTGATAACTTCTTAAAGGGGAACATTCACATCACGTAAACTTGTGCCCATTGTCTTTAATTAGTAAAACTAGATTAGCGTTTTTTTTTTTTGTTTTGTTTTGTTTTTAATCTTACTTACCTAGTACTGAAGATATGCAGAGTTAAAATCTGGCACTTCTGCAACGTGCGGCACACAGTATGTGCGGCACAATGCATCAGGACTTACTACCTCCCTCCCAGCTGCCCCAGGGAGAGCGTTCACGCTTCCCTTCGGTAAACTGAGCTTGCTGTAACGATAGCCCACATAAATGACACATCGAAGGGAAGCATGAACGCGCTCCCTGGGGCAGCTGGGAGGGAGGGAGGAAGTCCTGAGGCGTTGTTCCGCACATACAGTGTACCGCACGTTGTGGAAGTGCCAGATTTGAACCCTTTGAGTGCCAGAGGGGTATGCAACGCATTCTGTGCAATGCATTGTGTACTCCACTGGCACTCAAGGGGTTAACTCTGCATGTCTTCAGTACTAGGTAAGTAAGATTAAAAATAAAAACATGCTAATCTAGTTTTACTAACTAATGACAATGGGCACAAATTTTTGTGATGTGAATGTACCCTTTCATGAAGCTTCTGCAGTTGGGTTTTTTATAGTGGGGAAAAGCCCTGGGGTAATGGAGGGTGGAGTAAGGCCTCACGGCACCAATTGCCAGGAGCTGCAATTTTGACAGGAATGGCTGGGGAGTTAAGCCCACCTGACCACTCCTGTCAAAATCGCTGAATGGACCTGCCACAGCCCAGTGATCCCACCCTCCCCTTCTCCTTCATCAAATTCTCCCCTTTGCCTTCTTCTCACCCTCACTAACTAACGAGGGGCCACCTTGTCCCATTCGCCTCATCACCTCTCCCATCTCCTAAACTGTCCCTCTATTCTCCTTGCAAAGGTGTTGTGGTTCCATCATTGCACTTCTCCCTTCCACTTCAAGACAGCCCTCTCTTCCTGTGCATTCACCCTCCTCACCCCTCAGTGACTTGCAATGCGGTGAAGGGAAGGGACCACCCTCTCACATTCGCCAGATGATGACACTGTGACAGGGGGGTAACTGAAGCCATGGGCAAAGCCATGCTTCATAGCTAGTATATAATAAAATGTGACGTTACTGATCCTTTAAAAATCAAAACTATCTGAACTTGTGTCCTTTAGGATTACACAAGCGGAGCTTTGCTAACAGGAGAGCTTAAGAAACTTCTAATAGAAACGTTGCAGCCAATGATCGCAGCGCATCAGGAGAGGAGAAAACAGATCACGGAGGAGACGGTGAAACAGTTTATGACTCCAAGGAAGTTGGCCTTCGATTTTTAGCAGCTTTTAGGAACGTGTTATCTGCCATGTACTTTAATTTATGAATAAACAAACATGATTAGATTTCAGTCTGTGGTGCAGTTCTCAGTTTTACAGTAAGTAATATGGAAATAGAGATTATTTTCTCTTACTCCAAAAAAGATCTTCACTTAGAACCTTTCGTAAAATTGAAAACTTGAGCAATTCTGGAGTACACCAACTTGTGTGGAAAACAAAATGTCCTTGATTTCAAGGGATAGTAACAACACGGCTCAAAATTTAAACTCACCAATAGCCAATGGCGAGTGAAAATTTAGCCCTGGCGAGTAGAAATTCAGCCCTGGTGGGTATGTTATGACTTGCAGTGGCGAGTAACTTTTCATGTCTGGCTAGTAGCAAAGGGCTGTAACTTTTAAGCCCTGGTAACAATATGTAAAAAAAAATATATATATATATAGTGATATAGAGGAAAGCACTCACTCCAAAGAGAATAAATCTTGCCCAGGTGCACAGTCCCAATATGGAGAATGTGACCAGAAAGGAGGGGCAGCACCCATGGGTCTTATTAAATAATTTATTTAAAGCAATTGAAGGCAAAAACAAAAGGTCAACGTTTCGGTCCACCAACTGGACCTTTATCTTGATAAAGGTCCAGTTGGTGGACTGAAACGTTGACCTTTAAATAAATTATTTAATAAAATGTGTGTGTGTGTATATGTATATAATATATATATGTATATATGTGTGTGTGTGTGTGTGTATGTGTATATATATATATATATATATATATATATATATATATATATATATATTATATATATATATAATATAAAAACCAGAAAGGAGGGTCTTATCATAAAATATGTATGTGTGTGTGTGTGTGTGTGTGTGTGTGTGTGTGTATATATATATCGGTAAATATTTTCTAAATAAATTATATATATATATATATATATATATATATATATATATAATATATACACACACACACACACTAGTGTAAAAGTCAGAGTACACAGGCCAGCGTTCTGTGTGTTCGGGCAGTCTCTACTGGGCATGACTGCTTCAGACAAACATACATCTGGCCTTTTAAAGGTGTAATATCTCAATGGTCTGAAATGTTACAGTGCCGCTGTTGCTACACCATCCTATGGATGGCTTTGGTCAGCTGACCATAAATATCCATAGAATGGAACATCACTGTAATATTTCAGGCCATTGAGATACTACACCTAAACAATTTCAAGTCTGAGCTGCAATAACTTTTGAATAAAACAACTCTCAGCAGTGAGAGTAAACTTGTTTATCTCACAATCATAAGCAATACAATGCATATTTTTACATATTAAAGGGATAGTAAACCCCCCAAAAAACTGTAAGCGAAATCATAGGAATAATAAAACAATACTTAATGCCCTCATTCCCATCTCTCAAACCATTATGGTTTGAGAGATATAAGAAAATAAAGACCTCCGCTCCCTCCTCTTTCTGCCTGACGAGCTGTAAAGCTGTCAGAGGCAGAATCTGGTCGACCGACTGTAGGCGGCTCTTCAGGAGTGCTGACATCGGGATATCTAACTATAATTACTTCTTCGGTATGGTCTACAACGTGTGCCTGGTTTGCAAGCACATGTTGTAGACCATTCCGATGAAGTAATAATACGGAGATTTCTTGATGTCAGTGCTCCTGAAGAGCCGCCGTCTGGTCCCGGAGGTAGGATCTCATGACGTCCGCTATACAGCGGATGCATGAGAAGGGGGAGGGAGCGGAGGTCTTTATTTTCTTACATCTTTCAAACCATAACGGTTTGAGAGATGGGAATGAGGGCGTTAAGTATGTTTTTATTATAACTATCATTTGGCTTACAGTTTTTGGGGGGTTTACTATCCCTTTAAGTGTTACTATCCCTTTTAATGGAGCTAAAATATTCTAGAGAGGTTTCCAACACAGTAACATTCAAGCCCCATATTCATCAACAGAAATTTTGGGATTTTTTTTTTATTTGTCCGCTGTGGTACAGTTGGTTTTCACCAGTCTTGCGCCAGTGTCTTATCTCATTAACTCATTGAGTGCCAAGTTGGTATCCAGTGCGTTGCGAAGCCTTTGGCACTCAAAGGGTAAACTAAGTTATCAGTCTTCCAACTTCAGATCATGCTCTCTTGTTTTCTAATTCTTGTTCTGAAAAATGCTTGGCCCTTAACCCTTTGAATGCCAGAGCGGCACGCAACACATTGCAAAGCAATGCGTTGAGTACCTCTCTGGCACTCAAAGGGTTCAAGACAACACATCTGGTTCTCAATGGTTTAATAATCACAATCAAAACAAAACATGTTTTTTTATTATAAATCTGTCCCCGATCAGAACTGATAAAGTGCTTTATTATGTGCAAAAATGTAGCATTAATCATGTTCATTTAGATTAGGAAATAGTAGCTTAAAGGGATAGTAATACTTCATTTTAACTTTATTTTATTTTGTAGGCATTAAAAAAACATGAAGAATTATATAAGTCTTATCTCTGAAACCTTTATGGTTTAAGAGATATTCACAAACAAAGTATCCCCCCCCTGTTTAACCAGATCAGAAGGGAGATGCCCAGGTAGACTGCAGAGAGGGACAGTCTTCAATTAACATAATGGAAAAAGCTGAAAAACTTGTCAAGGGGGGAAGGGCTTTCATTGTTTTCATACAAAGAAAATTGTCCCCTTCTGTTATCTGTACTGTCATACAACCAGACTCACATCTGAGAAGAGATGGCTTACACTAGGTAAAAGGGGCGGGGAGGGGAACTTTGCTTGTGAATATCTCATAAACCATAAAGGTTTGAGAGATAAGACTTATATCATTCTTCATGTTTTTTTAATGCCTACAAAATAAAATAAAGTTAAAACGAAGTGTTACTATCCCTTTAATGCTCAATATTTTACATTCATGGAACATAAAAAAAAACAAAAAAAAAACGGTAAATTATGCCAACCTGTCACCCTGTAACATTAATCTTTTAAGTGCCATAGAGGTGGTGCAACTTATTACAGAACAGTAGCAAATGTGTTTTAACACTTTGAGTGCCAGAGGGGTATGCAGCGCATTGCACTCAAAGGGTTAAGGCCAAAATATGTTTTAGGTTTTACGATCTGCTTGTTTGCGTTTGGTATTAACTGTCCTTGCCCGGAGAACGTGTCGTTCAGTAAAACCTTGTGTGTGTAATGTAATGTTTTATATATAGAATACTGTCTCCTGCCAGAACCGCCCTGCAGCGAATAATTAACCCTTTCAGGTGGGCCTTTTAAAGGGATAGTAATGTTTCAGAATAAATGCAGCTCTAATTATTTTTTATAGTTTTTTAGGCCACGTAGAGTAGTATTGTCATTCTCTATGATGTATAGTTCCAGAGTAATTGAATTATAACGTGTCTCCCTCCCGCCCCTTTTACCTAGTGTAAGCCGCCTCCCCTCAGATGTGGAATCTGGTTGCTTTACAGGACAGCTAACAGTGAGGGACAATCTTCTGGCTGTGAGCATAATGAAAACCCTGCCTCCCTTGAAGGAGGAAGAGAGGTTTTGCTTTTGCTAACAAAAGATTGTCCCTCGCTGTGATCCATCTGGACAGTCTTGCTGTACAGCTTTACATAGGTTTAAAGGGATAGTAATACTTCATTTTAACTTTATTTTATTTTATAGGCATTAAAAAAACCTGAAGAATGATGTCTTATCTCTCAGACCTTTATGGTTTGAGAGATATTCACAAGCAAAGTTTCCCCTCCCGCCCCTTTTACCTAGTGTAAGCCATCTCTTCTCAGATATGGAATCCAGTCCATAGACCAGACAGATAACAGCAGGGGACAATCTTCTTCCTATGAGAACAATGAAAGCCCTGCTCCCCTTGACTACTTTTTCAGGTTTTTCCCTTATCTTAATTGAAGATTGTCCCTCTCTGCAATATACCTGGGCACCTCCCTTCTGATCTGGCTGAGCAGTGTTACATCAGTAAAAGGGACGGGGAGGGGGATACTTTGTCATTGAATTACTCTAGAACTACAACTCTGACAGAACTGAAGTAACACTCTCCAAAGTCCAAATACTATGAAGATTAATTAGAGCTGCTTTTATTATGAAACATTACTATCCCTATAAGGGAAGGGAGGGGACACTTTATGATTCAATTACTCTGGAACTGCACATCATAGAGAATGATAACACTCTATGTGGCCCAAAAACTATAAATAATAATTTGAGCTGCTTTTATTTGGAAACATTACTATCCCTTTAACTCTTCACTGGTCCTATCTGCAAAAACGGGTCCGAGGCATGCCCAACACGCTATGAAACTGTGCACTGGACAGGATTAATCAGTTTTCAGTGCTTTTAACCCTTTGTGCACCATAGACGGAAGCAATGCATTGCCCTCAAAGTATTATTACCACCTCTGTCACACTCAAAGGAGTTAAAAACCATAAACACTTTCTAATGACAAATCGCCATGTGTATTCATTTGCACATAAAATCCTAAAGACCACTGTGAACCAATTCTAGTGGGTCTCACAAGTTAATCTGTAATCAGTATTAGATATCATGTGCATGAAGGCAGACATAATTCTTTCTTGCTGGACCCCAGGACCCCAAACTCCTCCTCCACTGAAGGCTGTACTACAAAAAAAGGCTACCTCCATGAATATGATAATCTGTACTAATTAACTCTTTGAATGCCAAATAGCTGTCCAGTACATTGCTTTGCGGCTCTTGTACATTGTTAATATAAGAGATCTCCGTTTTTATAACAACAAAGGACATGGGTGTTTGTTTGTTTTTGTTTGTTATTTTTGAGAATAATAATAAAAAAAAAAAATAAAAAATCAATATTTCTCCCACTCTAGTGCAGAAGTCAGCAGCCTTTGGCTGCACAGTTGAACTATATACAACCTATTAGCCAATGTCCCCATTTAACCCAATAAGTGTTGTAGGGATACTTAACACACAGCCCTGTGGTACTTATAGGGTTAAATTAATGGAAATATTTTTGTCCTCTGTGGTGCCGTTGGTTTGAGCCACAATTACTCCATTTGGCTTTTATACAATAAAAGCCAACTGGAGTAAACAAAATGCACCATAAGGCAGGACCGAAAGTCCCCATTGATTAAAATTGGGCTTTTAACCCCTTAAAAGCTTGGGATGTCTCCATTACATTGAAAACTTCTCTAGAATTTATGGGTTTAAAATCTCCATTTCTGTCAATGGGAATTTTAGAATTATTTGTCCTCTTAAGCAATTCTGGGATAAACCAATTACATAATCACTTTGTTTTTATACATAAGACCTAATTAATCTAACCCAGGAATTCAGGACTAAGCCCCTATTTGTGATTGGAGCCATCTGTGACCCCTCCCACTTTTTCAGGCCACCCCCAGTCCTGTCCTTGCCACTCGGAGTCCTAACCAATAGAGGGGGCGAACTGAGCTGCTTCCTGACTCCCAACAGGAAATGCAGCAGCTATTCAACAAGAACTCTAACAGTCATTTTCTAGTAGTTGTAAGGTTGCTGCAGGCCACCTAACTTGGGACTTGGTGGCCATTTTCTCGTAGTTGGGTACTTGGGTTCAATTTCTTCAACAGCAGCCAATGAGCAGTTTTCTCTCTAGTGTTTAGACCCCTGTGTTGCCGTTCTAAGCCCTACCCCTTAACTACAGAGAATGAACCTGCTGACTCCAAGGTGATATCAGTTCTGGGGAGCATTGATCCAGCTTTGGCCCAGACATGATAATGAGACTAAACATCACTTATAACCATGTACAGTTGATCTGTTCATGTGGAAAACAGTTTGATTTGTTTGAGTATGGCTTCATATGTGAGGAATACCACCATGTTCACAGGAAAGGCCCGCACACAGTTCAGCGAGAGTCCTTTAAATAGAACTGTGATGCCTTCCTGTCTCACACTTTCAGTGATACAATGTATCACCCCCCTGTACTTTCGCTGCGTCACTCCATCAACCTGCAGGCGGGATTTGATCACATCCATTGGCGTACAGATACTCCAGGCCACCACTCCGGCAAAGCCCCCGGCCAGCAGGACACCCATTAATTCTACAAGAAAAGGATGGAAAGGATTTGATTACAGTGCAAGATTTTAAAGGGATAGTAACTTAATATTGAAAAACACATATTGCAGGATTAAAACAAGGGCACTGCTGTAAGATGTTTTATTTAAAAGTTATTTCATCTCTAGATTGCATTTGTTTGGGTGCAGTACCTCCATGACCTGAAATATTGTGGTGGTGCTGTAGCTACAGCAGTGTAGAATGCTGAAGTTCCACTGGTGGGAGATTTTTTTCATTGAACTAATAACCCCTTGAGTGTCAGGTATCTAATGCCAATGTACTGGATAGCTCTTTCTTGCACTGAAAGGGTTACTGCAGCTCAAACCTTTTATTTATACACTAGCAATGTGGGACGGCGCTGCTCGTCAGGCTATATAGGGAATTAATGCGCACACACACACGGATGCAAGACATACACACGCAGAGACACACTTGCAAATGCACACGCATGCACTGAGATGCATAAAGAGCGACACAGTCATACACACATACATGCAATGCACAACATGCAGACACATAGAGTGATACAGACATGTAACACACACAGTGAGGAACACACAAGCGCACACACACACACACACACAGAAAAGAGTCATAAGGGGGTGACTTATGTGTCATTGTAATGAGTTTGTGTTTGTACTTATGCCTCCACTGTGGCATTCATTAATATAGTTGAAATGCATGTGGTAATTCCACATACTATGGTAGAAGGTGGATCGTGCTGGGTCCCGGGGTGTGAGTGAGTGAGAGTGAGTGAGTGCATGTGAGTGTGAGAATGAGTGTGTGTGTGTGTGTGAGTGATTGCATGTGAGTGCGTGAGTGTGTGTGATTGAATATGTGTGTGAGAGTGTGTGATTGTGTGTGTGTGTGACTGAGTGTGTGGTAGTGTGAGTGTGATTGAGTGTGTGAGTGAGAGAGTCAGAGTGAGAGTGTGTGTGAGTGGGAGAGTGTGAGTGAGAGACTGTGTGTGAGAGTGTGAGAGAGAGTGTAAGTGAGTGTGTGTGTGAGAGTGAGTGTGAGAGAGAGTGTAAGTGATTGAGTGTGTGTGAGTGTATGAGTGTGTGTGTTTGTGTCTGATGTGTCTGTGGTGTAGAAGCAAGTGGCAGCCATTTTGTTTTTTCAGTCACTTGGATAGTGGTGGGCGGGCTGGATAGTGGGGGCAGGCCAACTCCCTGCATGATTTAAATCACTCCCCCATTGAATCACCCAGTGGGAGCAGTAACTCCTTCTTACTTAAGCTGAGGTGACATAGCAATATAACACATGGTGGCTCATCAGTTGAGGCAACGTAGCAATATGCTGAGGGAACAAATAGAAAGTGGTGTTTGAGGCTTGCCCTCTGTAACATACAGCAAAGCATCTCTCTCCCTTTAAGGAGAAAGGGCGGGAAGCAGGAAGTGGAGGAGTGACAGTTGAAAACAGACAGTTAGTGAGGTTGACTGAAGAGATGAAAAGAGTTAAATAAAAGAGTTGCTATTAAGTTTATCCCTGAGTTTGTATTTTATGGAAACATTACACCCTCGTACTGACACAGAGTGTATGGAGGGTTACAATTATCTGTGGGAGGTGAAACAGTGTGTTTATGGGGATCATGATTCTGAGTGAGTGAGTGTGTGTGTGGACCGGGAATTATTGATATCCCCTACTTCAGGAGCCAGTGGCAGCTATATTTTTTTTTGTCAGTTGGATAGTGGTGGGCAGGCTGGAGGGGCGGGCCAACTCCCTGTATGATAAACATGTGCCCAGTGAATCACCAACGGGAGCAGTAACATCCCCATTGAATCACCCAATACGAGTTGTGTCTCCTAATTAGACATAAATTATGTAATGAGGCATTCTGTTCAATGTGTGTTTGTTTTCTGAGGAGACATAAATAATGTTCTGTGTGTGAGGAACCATAAATTATGCAATGAGGCTTATTCTTTTATATATATATAGAAGATAATTTTTTTTACAATAACATGCTATTTTCTATTGTGGTCACCAGGTGGTGCTGTCCCTATCACTTACTTTGGAAAGCTGTAGTCAATGATTCAAGCTCTCCCACAGAGTGCACTGTAAAAAAAATTGTTTTCTAGACAACCATTGGTGCTGTTGCTCACAGTTTCCATTAACCCCCTTAAAGGGACAGTAATGAATCCTTTTAAGTACATTTAATATTATAGATATTAAAAAAATACGAAATGGTGCTATCTAAAAAGAAATACTTCATTGGAATGGTCTACAAAGTGTGCCTGGTTTGAAAGCACATTTGTAGACCGTTCCAATGAAGTATTTATTTGTAGACTGCGGTATCTCGGCTCTGCTGCAGAGCTGCCTGCCGGTCCCAGGGCCAGGCTCTCCTTCTGTTAGCTAGATGCTGACGTGTATGAAAGGGGAGGAAGCGGGAGCTTTAGATGCATAGATCTCTCAAACGATACAAGTTTGAGAGATCAGACTGGCATCAATGGATTTATTTTTTAATATCCCATATAATAATTCGCTAAATCGTGTGTAATGTCGTGTCATGCGCAGTAGACACTGCTGCGCGTGCTGCAGTCATGCTCAGTAGAGACTGCCCGCGCCGCGGCTGATACAGAGCTGGACGCTCCTTCGGATGGCAGTGGCACTGTGGCCCGTGTAATGGGCTCTTCAACTAGTCTATAATATTAAATGTACTTAAAATCAGGGCTTATAATTTGAAGTCCTTTGCTACTAGCCAGACCTGAAAAGTTACTCGCCACTGCAAGCCAAAACATACCCACCAGGGCTGAATTTCTACTGGCCAGGGCTAAATTTTTACTTGCCATTGGCTAGTGGCGAGTGGAAATTTTGAGCCCTGCTTAAAATAATCCATTACTATCCCTTTAAGGATGAAGGTCCTGGGAAGTAACCTTCCCTTAAGGACCACTTTGATCCTGTTCGACACGCCAGTACATGTGACCTGTTACACCTCATACCGCCGCACCGCATTGGGGTCTGAGTGAGACCGATCCAGTCTTGGAGCGGTCAATTTCAGTCCCTGTTTTTACTTGCATCGCTCCCAGAGGAGGGTTGTAAGTAAATAGTAGGTGACGTGCTATGGCCGTCACTGGTCATGGCAAAAACCGCATGATGGCCACAGTACATCACGTGGTCCTTAAGGAGTTAAAAAAAGATATGTTTCAGCTGTAATAACATTTGAGTACAGCATCTTCCAGCAGTGGTTGTACTCCTGTTTTACTGAGCACCAAAAGCCCTGTATTTATTTAATTCTCTTTTGAAAAAAAGGATAAAAGAAAAATAATGCTCCTTTACTGCTTTGCAATGCGTTGGAGACCTCTCTAACATTCAAGGCGTTAAAATCCCCATTTAAAGCAATGTACATTTTTGTTCTTCCCTATAGTGCAAATGGTTTACCCCAGATCTCCTCCTCTTCTTTTGTACACAGGGCCCTTAACCCTTTGAGTGCCATTGCTTTGCAATGCGTTGCGCACCCCTCTGGCACTCAAAGTGTTAATCTTTATTGGGAGGGCCTGGTATACACATATACAAAGTAAAGTCTATGGCAGTCACAGTTCAGAGAGATATTTCCCACGAGCCTCCACTGCTTGTGTACCGTACATGCACAGTGATGGACTGCTCACAGCTCTGATCAGAAACAGAGATAACTTTATCAGCAGCAGTGACCTATGCACATTCTGGGGCAATCTGTAAGATCTCTCAGCTGGTAAGCCAGTCTTCTGGGGCCTCCATGGTTATCCTGCCCTGGCACCACGTTCACTTGTCTCTGCCTTATGGTTTACTTGTTTTCCTACAGAATTGCTCCTCTTTTTTTCTGTGCACGTGGGGCCATCTTCAGTAACCTAAAGAGATGCAATTCTAGCGCAAACAAACTTCTCCATAGAAGAGAAAACATTCCCAGAATTCCCATTGATTGAACTGGGGTTACAAAAAACACCATTTAAATCACTGAGAATTTTCATTTCCCCCCTATGACGCAGTTAGTTTGCTCCAAAATTGCACCTTTTTATCTTCCTGAATACAGCACATGCACCTTAATTTAGGCGTAAGGTTATGATTGTGTGTACGATGTGTGTATATGTATGAATACATATATCTATTTATATCAAATTGTAGCTGTTTCTGGTTCACTGTCTGTCCCTCTCTGGGATGGCAGGGTGAGGGCGGAGATAGGCAGCGAATCAGGGGTGTTGATTTTCACAGAAGTGGGCAGGGGAGCAGAGCCCCTTTTGCCTGCTCCTGTGCAAATCTCTGCAACGAGACTCACCTCTACAGCGGTCCAGCAAATCTGAATCAACGTTTCGGCCAGCACTTGTGGCCTTTATCAAGACTGAATTGATTGAATCTTGATAAAGGCCACAACTGCTGGCTGAAACGTTGATTCAATAAATTCATCTGTTTGTTCACTTTTAAAACGTATTGCGTGAGTGCTTTCCCTATGCATTATCTACATCCTTATCAGTGAGTGCATTCCTTACTACAAACATTTTAATATATATATAATAAACACATACAATAACAAAAGAATCGGCACTCTCGTCTATAAACACATTTCAATAATGGGTGCTGCAGAATAAATATTTAAAGTACAGGCTTCGCACCTTCCAATATTTAACAAAAGGAACTATAAATAAATATATATAATTTTTTTTTTTTTCTGGCATTCTATAACATGCCTCATGAAGAGTCCTAAGTGGTCTTGGAAGCTTAATCTCTAAAGCTATTCAGTTATCCAATAAGATATCATTTTTATTCTTCTAGTCTCGCTTTATCCGCAGCTAACATGGTTCTGCCCTTTACCAATGAGGAGAAATACAGACGGGCTGTAGTTTTCCATTCACTGACATTCAGTATTTCACGGGAATATATTTACATGTGAATGAGTTCAGAGCTCTTGCCAGTTCTTTGAGATAAAATCAACCCCCAGGACATCTGTGTCCCAGAATATTAAAATGGTTATTAACCAGGTACCTGAATTGCTTTGTTCAAACGGAGCAAGCCATTCACGCAAGATGGCATAAGAGAGGAAATATGTTGCAAATGAGTGGCTGTCTCTGAACATTAGAGCGGATGATCCTTTGTAAAGGCCAAGAAATCCTTCTTCCTTTATGATTGTTATCAGGCAATGAACAGGACCCGTGTACTTAGGCCCAGACACCAGGGAACGTGCAGAGGAATGGCGTGGGTACACTTGGGTTTGTAGACGTACTTTGGCCATGTCCGCAGGAGATGATACTAAACACTAGCAACAGAAAGGAAAATAACTTTGTAAATAAGAATCTGTGTAATAACAAAATCATAATATATCAGGTCAAATGCAACAACCAAGGTAACAAGATATTGGCTAGTAATGAAAGGAATTAGGGTACAAAAATTTGTACATTTTAACATATTTACTAATTGAATTATGTGCGGAAAGCAGAGGTGGGCAGCGTGAAGTCCTCCAGCTGCTGCCAGACTACAACTCCCAACATCCCTTCCAGCCTGATGTCATGTCATTTCCAAACCCTGGCCACAGCAATACAATATTACATATCCCCACTAGTGCAGTATACCATTAAGTGCAAACAGTTGGGCGATACATATCACCATCAGAGTAATACACTATTACATATCACCAGCAGGGCAATATATAATTACATGCCATCAGAAGAGCAATACACCATTAAAGGGATAGTAATGTTTCATAATAAAAGCAGCTCTAATTAATCTTCATAGTATTTGGACTTTGGAGAGTGTTATTTCAATTCTGTCAGAGTTGTAGTTCCAGAGTAATTCAATGACAAAGTATCTCCCTGCCGCCCCTTTTACTGATGTAACACTGCTCAGCCAGATCAGAAGGGAGGTGCCCAGGTAGACTGCAGAGAGGGACAATCTTCAATTAAGATAAGGGAAAAACCTGAAAAACTTGTCAAGGGGGGCAGGGCTTTCATTGTTCTCATAGGAAGAAGATTGTCCCCTGCTGTTATCTGTCTGGTCTATGGACTGCATTCCACATCTGAGAAGAGATGTCTTACACTAGGTAAAAGGGGCGGGAGGGGAAACTTTGCTTGTGAATATCTCTCAAACCATAAAGGTTTGAGAGATAAGACTTATATCATTCTTCCTGTTTTTTTAATGCCTACAAAATAAAATAAAGATAGAAACATAGTATTACTATCCCTTTAAGTGCAATCAGCAGGGCAATACACAATTACATGCCACCAGTACAACAATACACAATTACATATCACCAAAAGAGCAATACACCATTACATATCACCAGCAGAAAAATATGCCATTAAAAGCAACCAGTAGGGCAATACACCATTACAGGCCACCAGAAGGGCAATACGCCATTACAGAACGTGGTTGCCTGGTACATTAATTTTTAGATAATCACTTGTTAAAAATGTTAAAGCTCTCCACACCAAATTATACAAAATAATTAAACAAACTGGTGCATCATTGGACCCACAGTCAGGTCAAATATATATATATGGGAATAAAGACATTGGAAAACTGAAATATCTTTCAACCTGACAAAGTCTTTAGTGAAAATAATGAAGAAATAGAACCAATATTTGGTCCCCAACAACAGGACCTTCATCATATTGTTGGAGACTGAAATGCTGGTTTCCTTTTTATTATTATTATTAATCTTTATTTATATAGCGCCAACAAATTCCGCAGCGCTTTACAGTAGGGAGTAGACATACAGAGGTATTAAATAGTACAATCAAGTGTGGAGAACAGAAGGATCAGAGGGCCCCCTGCTGGTGAGAGTTTACAGTCTAGGAGAAGGTAGGTTTGACACAGGAGGAGTAAGCGCTATTGGGTGTAACACAGGAGGAAATTCAATTTTTAGAAATTCACCCCTGGATATTTCCATACACTGTCTACAGCAGGAGTAGTTAGTTGTTGTATATCCGGTTGTCGGGGGCTAAACCTTCCATCATCATACTGCACTCCTCAACAGTTGGAGGTTTGACACGCGAATACCCCTGAACTAGTTTATCTAGGACTGATAGATACCTGGACGGCTCCGGCAGCATACCCAGATAGAAAAATATCAAACTTTGATGGCTTCACTGTTGTCGTTCCATACTTCAACTTGCACAGATTGTAGAGAACATTTCTGTAGACACCAAATACAAGGGAAGAGCTGACGGACACCATTGAAATGGGCATCGACATTCCTTTAAAAAACCCAGACACCTTTGTACAAGAAGGAAAGTATCTAAGATAAGTGTTAAAAACACAACAACATCTGTGTAATTATCAGACTCAAATGGAAAATATACCAACAGTAATAAGTAGCTTTTAATTTGTTTAATCCCCCACCCCTTGGATCAGGGATGCTAAGACTTTAATGACATTGGATCTACTTTTTTAGTAGTCATTGTAACGTGATCAGCTACCTTACCTGACATTCACACATGATGCAGAACATATATCTGCTTATATTGCCTATCCCCACCCCCATACCACCCCCTGGACAGGGTAGACAGCGAGCCAGGAACCACTTACATACATATACATATGAGAGATTCTAGATATGCAGCTAAATAGATTCTAGATAGATAAATTAGTGATATATAGATAGAATATATATATATATATATATATATATATATATGTAGATAGATAGATATTAGCTAGATAGATTCTAGATAGCTAAATTAGAGATATGTAACTAGATAGCTATAGATAGATAAATAGGTTCTAGATAGATAAATTAGAGCTATGTAACTAGATAGATAGATATAGATAGATTCTAGACAGATAAAATAGAAATATGTAACTAGAGAGACCTAGGAATTGCTCTACTCTTGTTTTATATATATACCTCAGTATCAATTTAATAGAACTTGCCTATTTAACCCTTTAAGTTCCAGAGGGGTGTACAAAGCATTGCTTTGTACACCCCTCTAAAGACAATGGTCTTTAAAGGGATAGTAATATTTCGTTTTAGCTTTATTTTATTTTGTAGACATTAAAAAAAGATGAAGAATGATATAAGTCTTATGTCTCAAACCTTTATGGTTTAAGAGATATTCACAAGCAAAGTATCCCCCCCTGTTCAGCCAGATCAGAAGGGAGGTGCCCAGGTAGACTGCAGAGAGGGACAATCTTCAATTAAGATAAGGGAAAAAGCTGAAAAGCTTCTCAAGGTGGGAAGGGCTTTCATTCTTTTCATACAAACAAAATTGTCCCCTGCTGTTATCTGTCTGGTCTTGCAACCAGATTCACATCTGAGAAGAGATGGCTTACACTAGGAAAAAGGGGCGGGAGGGGAAACTTTGCTTGTGAATATCTCTTAAACCATAAAGGTTTGAGAGATAAGACTTATATCGTTCTTAATGTTTTTTTAATGCCTACAAACTAAAATAAAGATAAAACGAAGTATTACTATCCCTTTAAAGTGTTGATTCACTCTTCCCTAAAGGTACAGTTCAGTGTAATTAATAGACTTACTCTCTCCATTTTATAAGTAGAATGTACACAATGCCAGATTCCATTGTAGTTCCTCTGAGTCTGAATTCGGACCTGTTGTAGAATGGATGAAACACTATCACTGCTGGTGACACAGGAAGAAACAATGTACATGCATATGAGTAATGAAAATGATTAAATAATACCTTTACTGTGTCCAGAGGGTATCCCACCAGAACCCCACAGGCACCTAAATAAATAAAACGTTATGTAAATGTTCTGGGCTAAATCAGAATATCTGGAAGGCAGTATAAAAAAGGCAAGCGATAAAAATACATTTTTTTCATTTCTGCACCCAAAATCCACTGAATTGATTCATTATAGACATCAAGTTGGACTGCCACCTTTCTAATTCCTCACCTCAGTGGGAGCATCAGTCTTGGCACGATTTGTATGGTAATTCCATTTATTCCTGTTAGTAGAAATTGTCAGCCTCAGGGGGAGAAGGGAGGAGGAGGGAGGCAATTTCAGTAAAGGGGTGTAATTAAAGCGATAGTAATACTTAAAATGTAAAAAAAAAAAATGTTCTAGGGTTTATCCCCTGAGTAAAACAAGAGTACTCCCACTGCTGAAAGGTGTTTCATTCAAAAGTTATTATTTTTTTAAAGTTGAATTTTTTAGGTGCAATATCACAGTAGCCTGAAATTGCCACTTGACAATTTCAGGCCACTGTGATATTGCACCTAAAAAATTCAACTTTGAAAATTAATAACTTTTGAATGAAACACCTTTCAGCAGTGGGAGTACTCTTGTTTTACTCAGGGGGATAAACCCTACAACATATTGTTTTTTTACATTTTAAGTATTACTATCCCTTTAATTAATCAGTCTCTACACAGGTCTGAGAGCTCAGTTATGGTGAAGTTAATGCATCTCTAACTACCATACCCGGGAACTCTTCGGATTTACCACGGAGACTCCAGTTTTTTAAGATATTTAAGATATACCAGGTCTTCAGGGACATTTCAAATGGCCAAAGAGGGACGCTGGTGTTTTAGGTGGGTTTGCTGGGGGCGTAGCTGATGGGAGGGGGCATTACCAAGGATTTTTAAGTTACTTTAGTACCTCTTGACACATCTTTGTGTAACTGAATATATTATTCAGAGCAAAACCATAATATTTTACTTGCACAGACTAATGTATAAACACATATACTGACGCTTATACAAACCATAATGTGAGTTTTTTTGCTGTGGAGCAATGTGATACACTTATATATACACCACACAGTCTGATCTCCTAAACACAGGGACACCAGGGTGATACACTTATATATACACCACACAGTCTGATCTCCTAAACACAGGGACACCAGGGTGATACACTTATATACACACCACACAGTCTGATCTCCTAAACACAAGGACACCAGGGTGATACACTTATATACACACCACACAGTCTGATCTCCTAAACACAAGGACACCAGGGTGATACACTTATATACACACCACACAGTCTGATCTCCTAAACACAGGGACACCAGGGTGATACACTTATATACACCACACAGTCTGATCTCCTAAACACAGGGACACCAGGGTGATACACTTATATACACACCACACAGTCTGATCTCCTAAACACAGGGACACCAGGGTGATACACTTATATACACCACACAGTCTGATCTCCTAAACACAGGTACACCAGGGTGATACACTTATATACACACCACACAGTCTGATCTCCTAAACACAAGGACACCAGGGTGATACACTTATATACACACCACACAGTCTGATCTCCTAAACACGGGGACACCAGGGTGATACACTTATATACACCACACAGTCTGATCTCCTAAACACAGGGACACCAGGGTGATACACTTATATATACACCACACAGTCTGATCTCCTAAACACGGGGACACCAGGGTGATACACTTATACACACCACACAGTCTGATCTCCTAAACACAAGGACACCAGGGTGATATACTTATATACACACCACACAGTCTGATCTCCTAAACACAGGGACACCAGGGTGATACACTTATATACACCACACAGTCTGATCTCCTAAACACAGGGACACCAGGGTGATACACTTATATACACACCACACAGTCTGATCTCCTAAACACAAGGACACCAAGGTGATACACTTATATACACACCACACAGTCTGATCTCCTAAACACAGGGACACCAGGGTGATACACTTATATACACACCACACAGTCTGATGTCCTAAACACAGGGACACCAGGGTGGGGAAGAGGGACACATCTCCTCCTTCTCACCTGTTCCTCCCACTTCTCCTCCTTCCCACCCTGTTCCTCCCACTTCCCACTTCGGGGAAGTGCGAGGGAGAGGGCAACTTTAGGAGCGATTATCTCTAAAACCATAAAGGTTTGAGAGATGACAGTGGGGGCAATACATTTATTTTTTAACATTACTTTAATATAGTGATTAGTAATAATTAAGTACTACTATCCCTTTTAAAAAAGCCATTTAAATCAACTAAATTTTGGGAGGATATATTTCCCGCCACGGTACAGTTGGTATGACCCAGAATGACTCCATATTTCTACTGAATAAAAGGGTCGCGCATTCAGTGTACCAAACGTGGAACAACGCTACAGCTGCGCTGTATTTATCAAAGAAAAACTCTCACTACATTCAGTGGAACTTTGATTAATATGGAGTAGTTGGTTTGCTTCTGAATTGCTCATTGCATTGATAAATGAAGCTCATAGTCTTGGCAAAGCAATGCATTGGAGAGCTCTCTAGCATTCAAGGGGTTAAAAAGTTAAAATGATCTGTCTTATCCTACGTTCTCATATTCTTTTCTTATCTCTGCTACTTCTGATTTTATAATGTCATCTCCCTGTAATATTTCTGTTCCATTCTGTATCGAACCAACATTCTATATCGAACCAGTGGCGTAACAATAGGGGTCGTAGCGTTCACACCTTCGACCGGGCCCGTCACTCCAGGGGCCCGGCCACCGCCTGTGACCCCCTCGCCCGCAGCAGTCACTTACCTGATCTCCCACTCGGCGCACCAATGTAGTAATACAGAGCGCTGGGAGATGACATCACCTCCCAGCCTCTGCGTTACTACAGAGGCGCGCGGGAGCTCCGGTTGCAGAGATCTGTGCCGAAGGAGGCACAGATCTGTTAAGACTCTCCGCTAGACCACCAGGGACTGGAGGTAGGGGAAATGTGAAGATGGGGGCATTGTGGAGTTGAAGGGGCATTGTGGAGATGGAAGAGGCATTGTGGAGATGAGATGAAGGAGGCATTGTGGAAGGGGCATTGCTGAGATGAAGGGGGCATTGTGGAAGGGGCAATGTGGATGAGGGGGCCAATGTGGGCGGGGGGGCAATGTGGGCGGGTGGGCCCCATGGCAATTCTTGCACCAGGGCCCCGTGGCTTCTAGTTACGCCTCTGTATCGAACTGAATTTCAATAAAAATAAAATTCATTAAAAAATTTACATTTAAATCAAAAGTAATTTGGGGAATTTTTAAACCATTGTGTGCCAGAGTGGTCTACATAAGGCACATTATGAATCTTAAGAAACTGCGGACATAAGCGATTTACTAAATGCATGTTAACGCAGTTTGCTGCCACTTTGTTCTGACATTGAGTTTTAACTCCATTAAATCTCGTGCTATTGGTTTAAAAAGGGATCACAACAGAATCTCACTAATAAACTAAACACTAAACTTGTGCAAGGTGGCACAGCCTAATGGAACTTCTTAGAGTTCCTTTCCTGTATATCCTGTGAGTGCAAATGTAAGGGACTTGCTGACATTAAAGGGATAGTACTGTTTAGTATTAAAAGCAGCTCTAACTAATCATCATAGTATTTGGACTTTGGAGAGTGGTATTTCAATTCTGTCAGAGTTGTAGTTCAAGAGTAATTGAATGGTAAAGTATCCTACTCCCAGCCCTTTTACTGATGTAACACTGTTCAGCCAGAGCAGAAGGGAGGTGCCCAGGTAGATTGCAGAGAGGGACAATCTTCAATTAAGATAAGGTAAAAACCTGAAAAACTTGTCAAGGGGGGCAGGGGTTTCATTGTTCTCATAAGAAGAAGACTGTCCCCTGCTGTTATCTGCCTGGTCTATGGACTGGATTCCACATCTGAGAAGAGATGGCTTACACTAAAGGGGCGGGAGGGGAAACTTTGCTTGAGAATATCTCTCAAACCATAAAGGTTTGAGAGATAAGACTTATATCATTCTTCATGTTTTTTTAATGCCTACAAAATAAAATAAAGATAAAACGAAGTATTACTATCCCTTTAACCCTATGAGTGCCAAAGAGGCTCGAATGTGTTGCATGAATTGGATACCTCTCTGCCACTCAAAGGATTAAAGGGTAACTTTCACCCTAAATAAAGTGCTTGTAGATAGGTTGTTGTTGTTGTTTAGGTGGCCTCAAATAGCGTAAAATTTTCTTTTTTTTTCAAATTGAAATTGTTATAGAGATATTTAATCAGAAATCTCAACCTTGTGATGTCAGCCAGCTGATCTGTGTGGTACAAGCTTTACCGCACGCCTTATTTGTTCCTCCTCTATGCTTTACGGCTGCACAAAAAAGGGGGGCTGTATTTACAAAGCCTACGTAACGGGATAACAACGCCAAACATCCGGACACGTCACAAGCGTAGCCACCCTCTCCCTGCATAGAACCCATGATTACAGAGGTACTTTAAAAAAATAACAAGATGTGATTATGTACACTTTTCTCCTTATTAACATGACTAAGTGGTGGATATCTATTGGGGGTGAAATGTAGGTATGTGAAAGTTCCGCTTTATAGGGATAGTAATAGATACTTTTAATTACTTTTAATGTAATACTATACATACTAAATAAATAAATGAATTGAGCCAATTCCGATCTCTCAAACCTTTATGGTTTGAGAGATATAAGAGTACAAACTTCCCCCTTCTCTCACCTTGCACTGGCGTCAGCTTTCTATCTTACAGCAAGAGATTCCGGTCCACAGACCTCCCTGCGGCTCTTCAGCAGAGCCGAAATTACGGTATTTAGAAAGAAATACTTCATTTGAACGGTCTATGATGTGTGTTTGCAAACCATAAAGGTTTGAGAGATCAGACTTGGCTCAATTAATTTATTTTTTTTAGTATGTACAGTATTACATTTAATTAAAGGGATAGTAATACTTGAAAATAATTGTATTTTATATTGTAGCCCTTAAAAAACATGAAAAATGATATAAGTCGTATCTCCCAAACCTTTATGCTTTGGGAGATATTCACATGTAAAATATAGTGAAATTCTCTTTTCCTGGCTGTTCCAGCCAAGTCTGCCATCTAGTGGACAGATTTGGAATTCGGTCCACAGAGCAACCGGCATCTCTTTAGCAGTGCCGAGATCACGATCTTTGAAAAGAACTACTTAATTGGAACTATCTACAAAGTGTGCCTGGCTTGAAAGCACTCTTTGTAGACCATTCCAGTTAAGACATTCTTTTTAAAGATGGTGATCTCAGCACTTCGGGAGAGGCACAGCCGGTCCCGGGACCGGATACCAGATCTGAAGGGTGGAGCAATGACGTCACTCCAGGGGAAACTTTACTTCTGAATATCTCCCAAACCATAAAGGTTTGGGAGATAAGACTTATTATTATAAAACAAATATATTTTCAAGTATTACTATCCCTTTAAAAGTATTACTATCCCTTTAAGGATGGATGAGTGTGCAAGCCGTTATGCACTATTATGATCATACCTTCTAGTGTATACCTTGAAGAGCAGCCACTAGATTTGGAGGCTAATGTTAGTAGATTTGTACAGTCACCCCACTGAGAACTCCATGACAATCTTTTAGGGGTGGTGCCCCAGTATGTGTGTGTGTGTGTGTGTGTGTGTGTGGAGGATTGCCTGTGTTTAAAAACAGTCATAGACTGGATGTCAGACAAATAGATTTTGCAAGAATGTAATCAGGAACAGGACTGCAAGAGTAGTTCAAGGTCACCAGGATATTATGACATGTCACCTAATAATGACAATGAATAACAAAAACGGTAAACAAAAAAAAACTCAATTACACTTTTGTCACCTGCTTCTGGGAAACTGTCTAGATCAGACATATCAAACTGCATTCCAAGAGGGAAGAGACAGGGGGGCGTCCATGATTTGCACGGGTGGTTTATTCAAAATTACACAGCAAATGATTGACACTTGTGACAACACGAAAACTTGCACTGTTTTGGACCTCTAGGAATGCAGTCTGTGACCCCTGGTCTACAACCCGTTAGATTAAAAAGATAATTCCCATGAAATGAAATAGAACTTAACATTCAAAAGTTATTAATTTTCAAAGTTGAATTTTTTAGGTGCAATATCACAGTGGCCTGAAATTGTACAGTGGCGCTGTTGCTACACCATCCTATGGAGATTTATGGTCCCGGGACCAGAGCTGTCCATAGGATGGTGTAGCAACAGCACCACTGTACAATTTCAGGCCACTGTGATATTGCACCTAAAAAATTCAACATTGAAAATTAATAACTTTTGAATTAAACACCTCTCAGCAGTGGGAGTACTCTTGTTTTAGTCAGGGGGATAAACGCTACAACATATTTTTTTTACATTTTAAGTATTACTATTCCTTTAAGAGGCACAGGCGTTTAAAGCTGTAAAGCTGTCAGCAGGAGATCCATGTCGGCCGACACGGAGGAGCTTGAGCAGAGCCGCAATCTCGTTATTTACCACAAATCCCTTCATTGGAATGGTGTAAAATGTGTGCCTGGTTTTCAAGCACTCGTTTTAGACCATTCCAATGAAGGGATTCATGGTAAATAACAAGATTGACGCTCTGCTCAAGCGCCTCCGTGTTGGCTGACACTGATCTCCTGCTGACAGCTTTTAAAATAAACTGACCAAGGAGTTTTAAAATATTAACCCTTAGCACTGCCCAGGGCCTTTTCTAGAGCAGTGTGGACACTGAAACTGCACTGGCGTCAGTGCAGCACCGGGGGGATCCCTCTACAGGCACAGCACTTTTTGATAGGTACAGAGGTCTTCGTCATACCCGGGAAAGTTGAAAATGAACTGACCCTGGGATCTTAGAAACATTAACCCTTACAGTTCCCTAGAACACAGATTCTTGATGATATGTCCCCGCTTGCTCTAACCCTGAGGTCCTCAGATCTTTCTTCAAGAAACCCTTAACCCTTTGAGCGCCAGTGTGGGGGTGCAATGCATTGCAAATTCTGGCACTCAGAGGTTTAATATGTGACAAACTGTAGATATCCGATCTCACTGTCTGAACACACAGAAGACAAGCTCTGCCTTTCTCGTAGTAACAGCATCAACCTAGAGACCATAGAAGCAGCTAATTGAGGCAGATCATGCTGTAAGTATCCCTTAAATCGGTCACCCTGAGAATCTAGACCTTCACCCTGAGTTGTGGGTCAAACCCTGAGAGTTCCCAGGTATGCCACTGAGCAATTCTAGAACAAACCAACAACACCATCAGAGAGAAATTGGATTAAACTTCCCACTGATTTAAATGGGGCTATTAACCTATTGAATGTTAGAGATGTCGCCAGTGGATTACAAAGAAATGAGATAGGAACCTCTCAAAGGCTCAAAACCCTATTCAGATCAACGGGAATTGTGAGAATATTTATCTGTCCCCCTATATTGCCGTTGGTATGTTCCAGAATTGAACCTCTTTTTCCCTCTGCATAAGGCCCCATGTATGTACATTCAACTGACCTCCAAGAGCTCCGGCAATGAAGTCCGCCATCTGCCAGTGCACGTCCGCTCTTCAGTCACACTGTTCGGGTCTACGTGCGTCACGCTGTCCTGCTGAGGATCACAAAAAGCCTGTGCAGCTGGCGATTGTTATAATAGCATTAATGTCAACCCGTCTGCAGCCGATCATTCCTCTCCTACTGGTTATATATACTCACAGCTGGTTTTGGAAAAAAGACAAAAAAAAAAAAATTTTGGAAAAAGGACAGAAAAGGAGAGAAGAGGTAAAAAGTAAATAAAGGCAGAAATAATTAATAAACCACGCTCTGATCAGCAGGATCCAGAACTAAATACTCCCCGCCCCTCCAACACAGCAGGTGACAAACCAAGTCACTGGTGTAAAGGTGACACGGCTGCTTTCTCTGTAATACATCTACTATATTAACCCTTTGAGTGCCAGAAAGGTATTTAACTCATTGCAATGAAGTAAAACCTTCTAAAAAAATAACCCTCTACTTTGCTTATTGTGGTCAGAAAATCCTAATGAACCCTGGGAAAGTTGTCAAAGCAATGCGTTGGATACCTCTGTGGCACTCAGAAAGGTTTAAAAATCAAATTAGGTGATTTTGAAAACTCTTTTCAAAACGACCTAAGTTGTTATAAGGTGATAGTTGATCTTTAACTTAACAGTAGTATACCTTTCCAAGTGTACCATTTAGTGGGAGCCTCCATCTTGTAAGGATCTGCATGATTATCCATGCTTATCAATTTATTCCAACCTTCTAGTGAAATCTAATTCTGGTCTTAGCAGTCAAAGAACGTGGAGGGAGGTGATTTTCTGGACATGTGAGTTATTTAATTACTAAACTTTATCTGATCAGTTAAGAGAACAAAGCTAGGTACTGGAATTATGGCTTTAATGGAAGATAGAACAACTGGATGATTCTGGTCTCTTTTAAAGGGATAGTAATGTTTCATAATAAAAGCAGCTCTAATTAATCATCATAGTATTTGGACCTTGGAGAGTGTTATTTCAATTCTGTCAGAGTTGTAGTTCAAGAGTAATTCAATGACAAAGTATCCCCCTCCCACCCCTTTTACTGATGTAACACTGTTCAGCCAGAGAAGAAGGGAGGTGCCCAGGTAGACTGCAGAGAGGGACAATCTTCAATTACGATAAGGGAAAAACCTGAAAAACTTGTCAAGGGGGGGCAGGGCTTTCATTGTTCTCATAGGAAGAAGATTGCCCCCTGCTGTTATCTGTCTGGTCTATGGACTGCATTCCACATCTGAGAAGAGACGGCTTACACTAGGTAAAAGGGGCGGGAGGGGAAACTTTGCTTATGAATATCTCTCAAACCATAAAGGTTTGAGAGATAAGACTTATATCATTATTCATTTTTTTTAATGCCTACAAAATAAAATAAAGATAAAACAAAGTATTACTATCCCTTTACGTGGATAGTAATGTTTCACAAAAACAGCAGCTCCAATTAATCTTCGTAGTATATGAGCCATGTAGAGTGTTATTTCAGTATTGTCAGAGTTGTGGTTCAAGAGTAATTGAACGATAAAGTTTCCCCCTCCCTCCCCTTTTACCTAGTGTAAGCCATCTCCCCTCGGATATGGAATCTGGTCCATAGACCAGACAGCTCACAACAGGGGACAATCTCCTTACTATGAGAACAATGAAAACCCTGTGCCCTTGACTGGTTTTTCATGTTTTTCCCTTGTTTTAATTGAAGCTTGTTGCAATCCACTTGGACACACCCTGCTGCTCTGAGCTGAGCAGTGTTATATCAGTAAAAGGGGCAGAAGGGGGATACTTTATCATTGAATTACTCTTGAACTACAACTCTGACAGAATTGAAATAACACTCTCCAAAGCCCAAATACTATGATGATTAATTAGAGCTGCTATTATTATGAAACATTACCATCCCTTTAACAAAAAAAGGTTCATCACTCAAGATGTTAGCAGCACAAACATCAGCGCCTCTTTCTGTGACCCATCCCTTGCAGTCAGGGCCCCTCAAATTGCCAAACAGTAGCCTAGGTTGCTATAATGGCTGATCCGGCTCTGATTATATTCATCAACTATTAACTCAAATTCTATAAACTATTAACCTGTTTGGAAAACAAAAAGCACAAGATATAGGCAGCTTAAATACATTTAATTAGACTAAAAGCTGTGTAGGTAACCAGGACTGGATTTACATCCCAGTCTCCCCTAGAGAAGGCACTCTAGGCGCCCTTAGCCCTGCCCATTTACCACACACCCCACTCATTACATGACCTCATCCTCAGTCCCATCCACTGTTTCCTGAGAAAGAAAATACCCTTGGCCTACATCAAGCAAGAACAAAAAAAAACTTTAACCCCTTGGTTGGTTGAGAGATCTCTCTAGCATTCAAGGGGTTAAATAATAGTCCGTAACAGGGTTTAAACTGTTACAGGGACACTGAAATTACATTGGCCACACCCACAATTCAGATTGTGGGTGTGGTCAGCACAGCTGAGGCTCCTTCCCTCAAAATTTGGAGCTCTAGGAAGTTATCTACTTTGCCTATTGGGAAATCTGGCCCTGAGGTAACAGGTGCACTATAAGAAGGAGCCCTTAGTACAGAAATAAATAATTTACACACTGGTATTCCTAATGAAATATGCAGCGCATATAAATCCACGCACACCACAACTTAAAGGGATAGGAATGTTTCACAAAAACAGCAGCTCCAATTAAAGGGATTGTAATACTTAAAATGTAAAAAAAAATATGTTGTAGGGTTTATCCCCCAGAGTAAAACAAGAGTACTCCCACTGCTGAAAGGTGTTTCATTCAAAAGTTATTAATTTTCAAAGTTGAATTTTTTAGGTGCAATATCACAGTGGCCTGAAATTGTACAGTGGCGCTGTTGCTACACGATCCTATGGACAGCTCTGGTCCCGGGACCATAAATCTCCATAGGATGGTGTAGCAACAGCGCCACTGTACAATTTCAGGCCACTGTGATATTGCACCTAAAAAATTCAACTTTGAAAATTAATAACTTTTGAAAGAAGCACCTTTCAGCAGTGGGAGTTCCCTTGTTTTACTCTGGGGGATAAACCCTACAACATATTTTTTTTTTACATTTTAAGTATTACTATCCCTTTAATCTTCATAGTATATGAGTCATGGAGAATGTTATATCAATACTGTCAGAGTTGTAGTTCAAGAGTAATTGAAGGCTAAAGTTTCCCCTCCCGCCCCTTTTACCTAGTGTAAGCCACCTCCCATCAGATGTGGAATCCAGTCCATAGACCAGACAGATAACAGCAGGGGACAATATTCTTCCTATAAGAACAATGAAAGCCCTGCTCCCCTTGACAAGTTTTTCAGGTTTTTCCCTTATCTTAATTGAAGATTGTCCCTCTCTGCAGTCTACCTGGGCACCTCCCTTCTGATCTGGCTGAGCAGTGTTACATCAGTAAAAGGGGCGGAGGGAGGGGGATACTTTGTCATTGAATTACTCTTGAACTACAACTCTGACAGAACTGAAATAACACTCTCCAAAGTCCAAATACTATGATGATTAATTAGAGCTGCTTTTATTATGAACCATTCCTATCACTTTAAAGAAGGAAACAAAACATTTATCAGGCTCAGTGTTCTGACCCCTATGAGAGCCTTCCTCAACAGCTGCTTGTATTGCTATCTTATCTCATCCCACTCACTGATAATCCTGGACAATTAATGGGAATCCAGGAAAAGGCAGGAATGTCTGTACCCTTAGTTTATATTCCATGGGCGTTCAAGTTTTTTCATGGGTAACATGATCAAAAAGCCATAAGTGTCAGGGCCGCTTTTTTTTTATTGATAAAGATGGTCATACCTGGGAACTCTTCAGATCTGCCCCGGAGACTCTGGTTTTCAGAATGCATTACCGGGTCTCGGGGACAGATGTTGATTCTTCGGCATTGGTGAGTTTCTTCTCCTTCCCACCCTGATCCTCCTATTTCCCACCTACATCTCCTCCTTCCTACCCTGTTCCTCCCACTTTTCTTCCTTCCCACCTTGTTCCTCCCACTTTTCCTCCTTCCCACCATGTTCTGCCCACTTCATGCCCACTTTATGACATGCATAAGAGCAAGCCCAACCCTCCCAATTTGTGACGTGAGTCACATCATTGACATCCCCTGTCCGGCAGGACATAAGCCCTCTCAGGGGGCTCAAAAGAAGTTCCCAGGTATGACAATGGTGACTTATACCCTGTCAGCTATTCAAAAATATGGATTTATTTATTGATCACGTCAATGACAATCCTGATCTGTAACAGACATCTATTCTTGAACTGTACGGTACCAACGGGCAAGTGATTACTTTTATTGGCCTGCTAGTCCAGGTGTACTAGTTAATTAGGTATAAAAACTATTTTTTATTTAAAAAATCTGAGGCTGGCCGCACCCTGCAGTCAGGCAGACTTCATTTGGCCCACCGGCCGCACGTTGGACGACCCTGGTATATACAGTATATATATAAAACTAGATGTTAGGGGTCAGAAAACAAATACAGAATTGTTACAGATACAGATGTGAGCGGGTATCCAACGCATACCCCTCTGGCACCTAAAATGGTTAAAATTCAAAAATGCAAATGTGTACCCTGGTTTGTAGTTGAAAATGTTGCTAACAGATTAAAAAAACTCCAAGCAGACGTAACTTTTTTGTTCACAATGTAAAGTTACTGCTTCTTTATTCCACTGGATTCTCGATATATCTTCCCCTCCTTGCTTTCCAATATGCTGAGTGCTCCCTTTCTGCGGCATAATCAGAGTTTAAAGGTGCAGGCCGTGAAATCTGGTAGTGGGATGAGTACACTCAACACCACGAGCAGTAGACCACTCAGATGGTAGAGTATTGGAGGCCAGCTTATACCCTACAGCAGGACAGGTGAGAAAGGGGAAGTCGGAAGCAGGGTGAGTTGAATGTTACATCAAGTTCAGCAAGCAGGTGGATGGTCTGGAAGAAGCCGAGGTTTAAAACCTGGAGTCGGATGAAACATCAAGATCGAATATAAACCGAGGTCGAATCCCAGAGTTGTATGAACAGTAAGGTCTAAGACAAGCCAAGGTAATATGCCAGGAGGCAGATTAAACTGTAGGCAGGTGGGTGGTCGTAGACAGGCCGAGGTCAAACAATGGAAGTCTGATGAGTTCAGGAATCTAGAGAGAGATCGTAGGTAGACTGAGGAGGAACACTGGAAGTCAGATGAATTCAGGAATCAAGAGGGAGGTCGTAGACAGGCTGAGGTCAAACAATGGAAGTCTGATGAGTTCAGGAATCTAGAGAGAGATCGTAGATAGACTGAGGAAGAACACTGGAAGTCAGATGAATTCAGGAATCGAGAGGGAGGTCGTAGACAGGCTGAGGTCAAACAAAAGAAGTCTGATGAGTTCAGGAATCTAGAGAGAGATCGTAGATAGCTTGAGGAGGAACACTGGAAGTCGGATGAATTCAGGAATCAAGAGGGAGGTCGTAGACAGGCTGAGGTCAAACAATGGAAGTTGGATGAATTCCAGGAGCCAGGTAGATAAGCATGAAGCAGCCAATAGGAGGCCTTTGGGAGGAGACACAGGATGACAACAAGGGAATGGACATGACAACTTGACATCCTGTATTGTCCTAACCCTTAAAGGGATAGTAATACTTCGTTTTAACTTTATTTTATTTTGTAGGCATTAAAAAAACATGAAGAATGATATAAGTCTTATCTCTCAAACCTTTATGGTTTATGAGATATTCACAAGTAAATTTCCCCCTCCCGCCCCTTTTACCTACTGTAAACAATCTCTTCTCAGATGTGGAATGCAGTCCATAGACTGGACAGATAACAGAAGGGGACACTCTTATTCCTTTGAAAACAATGAAATCCCTGCCCCCCCTTGACAAGCTTTTCAGGTTTTTCTGTTATCTTAATTGAAGATTGTCCCTCTCTGCAGTCTACCTGGGCAGCTCCCTTCTGATCTGGCTGAAAAGTGTTACATCAGTAAAAGGGGCGGGAGGGGGACACTTTGCTTGTGAATATCTCTTAAACCATAAAGGTTTGGGAGATAAGACTTATATCATTATTCATGTTTTTTTAATGCCTACAAAATAAAATAAAGTTAAAACAAAGTATTACTATCCCTTTAAATTGTAAAGTGTTGCGTAAACTTGTAGCGCTATGTAAATCGCTATTCAAACACAACTTATTTTTACCCTTTATAACACCCTTGACAAATTAAATACAAAATGTAGAGGGTGCCCCAAAAAATCTAAATTGCATGACAGGAGTACCCTGAACAAAAAAAATTGAGATCCACTGAGCTATTACTTTAAATTGTAACGGAATCTGGTCATCATTATCAAATAAAACTTCTATAGCCAACATGGGTCTCTTTCCCCTAGTTGGACTATAGTGAGCACAATAAAAAGTAAAGGTTATTGGGTTTCTTTTCACTAGGACATCACGGCTTCTGCCTATTCCAAGAGGACTTTACACTTGTCCTGGTTCACTAAATAAAGTGAAATAAACTAGAATAAACTGTTCCAGAAGCACACTAATGCACACAAAATGACACCTACTCAACAAGGCTTCAACAGTCTAGAAGGCACTGGCTTCATAAATCCAGGGCTCTTATCATTTACTTATGTCCCGCTATCCTGACCAGAAACAGAGAACTGTATTCCACACTTATCTTTTGTACTCTGCACGTCTCTCTTTACCACTTTAGATTGTAAGCTCTTGAGAAGGGTTTCATTTTCGGAAGCACTTGTCACCCTGTATTGTCCAAACCCTTAATGGGATACTAATGTTTCACAAAAACAGTGGCTCAAATTAATCTTCATAGTATTTGGGCCATGGAGATTATTATTTCAATACTGTCAGAGTTGTAGTTAAAGAGTAATTGAATGATAAGGTATCCTCCTCCCGCCCCTTTTACTTAGCGTAAGCCACCTCCCCTCAAATGTGGAATCTGGTCTCTTGACCAGACAGTTCACAGCAAGGGACAATCTTCTTACTGTGATCATAAGGAAAACCCTGTCCCCCTTGGCAGTTTTTCTGGTTTTCCCTTATGATCACTGAAGATTGTCCCTTTCTGTGATCCATCCGGACAGTCTTGCTGATCTGAGGTGAGCAGTGTTACATCAGTAAAAGGGGAATACTTTATCATTCAATTACTCTTGAACTACAGCTCTGACAGTACAGAAATAACACTGTCCATGGCCCAAATACTATGAAGATTAATTGGAGCTGCTTTTATTGTGAAACATTATTATCTCTTTAAATTGTAGAGTGATGTGTGACGCTATCTAAATAAAGATTCATTCATAACTTGTTTGTACCCTTTATAACACCCTTGACAAATTAAATATAAAATGTAAAGGGTGCCCCAAAAAATATAAATTGCACGTTAGGGGTGCCCTGACCAAAAACAGTTTGAGATCCACTGAGCTATTACTTTAAATTGTAACGGAATCTGGTCATCATTATCAAATAAAACTTCTATAGCCAACATGGGTCTCTTTCCCCTAGTTGGACTATAGCGAGCACAATAAAAAGTAAGGTTATTGGGTTTCTTTTCACTAGGACATCACGGCTTCTGCCTATTCCAAGAGGACTTTACACTTGTCCTGGTTCACTGAATAAAGTGAAATAAACTAGAATAAACTGTTCCAGAAGCACAGTAATGCCTGTATGAGAAGAGGCAGTGGGAAGGGAGAGAGATTCCACTGTCCCATTGGTAGTCATAGAACCACACATACACTGTCTGACACCCCAGCCTTGTTTCACTGTCCACTGGTAGTTACAGAACAGCACATACACTGTCTGACACCCCAGCCTTATTCCACTGTCCACTGGTAGTTACAGAACAGCACATACACTGTCTGACACCCCAGCCTTATTCCACTGTCCACTGGTAGTTACAGAACTGAACATACAGTATCTGACACCCCAGACTTGTTATATTGGCAACTGGTAGTCACAAAGACACATACACTGTCTGATACCCCACTCTTGTTCCATTGTCCACTGGTAGTCATAGAACCACACATACACTGTTCAACACCCCTGCATTATTTTACTGTCTAGTGTTAGGCACAGTACCACACATATACTGTCTGCCACTCCAGTCTTGTTCCACTGTCCCACTGGTAGTTACAGAACTGAACATACACTGTCTGACACCCTAGACTTGTTATATTGGCAACTGGTAGTCACAAAAACACATACACTGTCTGACACCCCAGCCTTGTTCCACTGTCCACTGGTAGTTACAGAACTGAACATACACTGTCTGACACCCCAGACTTGTTATATTGGCAACTGGTAGTCACAAAGACACATACACTGTCTGATTCCCCAGCCTTGTTCTATTGTCCACTGGTAGTCATAGAACCACACATACACTGTTCAACACCCCTGCATTATTTTACTGTCTAGCGTTAGGTACAGTACCACACATACACTGTCTGCCCCTCCAGTCTTGTTCCAATGTTCCACTGGTACATACATAGACACACATACATTGTCTAGCACCACAGCATTATTCTAATGTCCACTGGGAGTCGCCGTACCACATTCATGCAGCAAAAAGACTAGTCACTCTCATGTGACGAGTACAGCAGGTATACCTTTCCAAAAATTATGAACAGTCTTACGGCAACATGGAGGGTGGAGGATTGTTGTACTGTAGGTGTACGGCTTGTAAAGCAGGAAATACTTAAAAGGATAGTAATACTTCGTTTTAACTTTATTTTATTTTGTAGGCATTAAAAAACATGAAGAATGATATAAGTCTTATCTCTCAAACCTTTATGGTTTATGAGATATTCACAAGCAAAGTTTCCCCCTCCCGCCCCTTTTACCTAGTGTAAGCCATCTCTTCTCAGATGTGGAATCCAGTCCATAGACCAGACAGATAACAGCAGGGGACAATCTTCTGCTTATGAGAACAATGAAAGCCCTGCCTCCCTTGACAAGTTTTTCAGGTTTTTCCCTTATCTTAATTGAAGATTGTCCCTCTCTGCAATCTACCTGGGCACCTCCCTTCTGCTCTGGCTGAGCAGTGTTACATCAGTAAAAGGGGTGGGAGGGGGACACTTTGTCATTGAATTACTCTTGAACTACAACTCTGACAGAACTGAAATAACACTCTCCAAAGTCCAAACACTATGATAATTAATTAGAGCTTATTTTATTATGAAACATTACTATCCTTTTAAGTAAGCCTTTATATATGACAGCTTGAGCTGTTAGTTTCAGCTGTAGATTTCCCCACTTTAGCAGAAGCAGCCCTCCAACTCCTCCTCTTAGTAATTTTCAACAAAGTCCAGCAAGCAACAGCAACAACGGGAGATAATGTCTACTATATTCCAAAATACTTTTATTTCTCTCTTTTTCTATGGGATTTTATGATATTACAGCAATAATTCTCACATCCATAGAAAGCAGAGGTGTATATGTTAAAGTTCTTATGTGAATTTCATTGTCAGAAGAGAAAATGTTAAAATGTTAATGAGTTTTCTATCCACAGGAATTTCCAAGAAAAGAGAACAATTGTGTTTCCCCCCATAAAACTTCCCACAAAAAGAAAATAGGACATTTCTGCCTGTCCCTACTCTCTATTGCTAATCTAGTTCAGACTGATAAAGTTTTGTGTGGAGGTGAAAGCTGCAAAGAGAGCTAAAATTATATAGATACACCTGACTGCTGCATACTGGACTCCTACCTAGGTAAGTCCTTCTGTTACACACAGTAATTATATAGATACACCTGACTGCTGTATGATGGACTCCTACCTAGGTAAGTGCTTCTGTTACACACAGTAATTATATAGATATACCTGACTGCTGCATACTGGACTCCTACCTAGGTAAGTGCTTCTGTTACACACAGTAATTATATAGATATACCTGACTGCTGCATACTGGACTCCTACCTAGGTAAGTCCTTCTGTTACACACAGTAATTATATAGATACACCTGACTGCTGTATGATGGACTCCTACCTAGGTAAGTCCTTCTGTTACACACAGTAATTATATAGATACACCTGACTGCTGCATACTGGACTCCTACCTAGGTAAGTCCTTCTGTTACACACAGTAATTATATATATATATACACAGTAATTATATATATATATATATATATATATATATATATATATATATATATATACGCTTGACTGCTGTATACTGCACTCCTACCTAGGTAAGTCCTTCTGTTACACACAGTAATTATATAGATACACCTGACTGCTGTATGATGGACTCCTACCTAGGTAAGTGCTTCTGTTACACACAGTAATTATATAGATACACCTGACTGCTGTATGATGGACTCCTACCTAGGTAAGTGCTTCTGTTACATACAGTAATTATATAGATACACCTGACTGCTATATGATGTACTCCTACCTAGGTAAGTCCTGCTGTTACACACAGTAATTCTATAGCTACACCTGGCTGCTGTATGATGGACTCCTACCTAGGTAAGTCTTTTGTTAAACACGGTAATTATATAGATATACCTGACTCCTGTGTGGTAAGTGTGTGGTTACACACAGTAATTATATAGATACACCTGACTGCTGTATGGTGGACTCCTACCTAGGTAAGTACTTCTGTTACACACAGTAATTATATAGATACACATGACTGCTGTATGATGGACTCCTACCTAGGTAAGTCTTCTGTTATACACAGTAATTATACAGAGATACCTGACTGTTGTATGATGGACTCCTACCTAGGTAAGTACTGCTGTTACACACAGTAGTTATATAGATACACCCGACTGCTGTATGATGTACTCCTACCTAGGTAAGTGCTTCTGTTATACACAGTAATTATATAGATACACCCAACTGCTGTATGATGGACTCCCCTAGGTAAGTCCTTCTGTTACATACAGTAATTATATAGAGATACCTGACTGCTCTATGATGTACTCCTGCCTAGGTAAGTCTTTTGTTATACACAGTAATTATAGAGATACCTGACTGCTGTATGATGTACTCCTGTCTAGGTAAGTCCTTCTGTTACACATAGTAATTATATAGATACACCTGACTGCTGTATGATGGACTCCTACCTAGGTAAGCGCTTCTGTTACACACAGTAATGATATAGATACACCTGACTGCTGTATGATGGACTCCCCTAGGTAAGTCCTTTTGTTACATACAGTAACAATACCGCGCTAAGTAATACCAGGGACTGAAGTTGATCTCTCCAAGCCCAGAGCGATCTCTTTCAGTCCCTCGTTCGGCATGCCGGCACATGTGATCAGTCACGTGGGGCGGCATGTTGAACTTCCCTGTCTGGTCCTTAAAGGACCACACACCCCGGGACCGCTGGTCCTTAAGGGGTTAAAATACCATTCATTTCAGGATCTGGGAATAAATCTCCAACTCACTAGTATGGAACTGCATGTCTGGCTGAGACAAAAAAGTTAACCCGTTGAGTGCCACACTGGTATCCAATGCATTGCGTGGCCTCCCTGGTACTCAGATGTTACATGGCTTAGTCTAGGCATCTCATTTCACTGACAAATGAAGCAAATTATACAACGATCCATGTTTTATTTATTTACAATGACGTGTAAAGGGGAAATTTGCCCATTAATAACCACTGCCCACAGGCATGATTCAGCAGGTTTATATATGGACTTGTTCCGCTGTCCAGCGACTTCTGCTCCCTATTACTCTATTTACATTATTGATCTCTTTCTCTGATTGTATCAGCTGTACACTGTTGCTTAGTTAGCCGTTTCATCTCTTGGATCCCAGAGACCTCTCCAATCCTCTAGCATCCTAGGGGTTAAAGGGATAGTAATGTTTCACAAAAACAGCAGCTCCAATTAATCTTCATTGGATTTGGTCCATGGAGAGTGTTATTCCAATACTGTCAGAGTTGTAGTTCAAGAGTAATTGAATGATAAAGTATCCCCCTCCCACCCCTTTTACCTAGTGTAACACTGCTCACCTCAGATGTGGAATCTGGTCGCTTGACCGGACAGGTCACAGGAAGGGACAATCTTCTTACTGTGAGAACAATGAAATCCCTGCCCCCACTGACAGTTTTTTCTTATGATCACTGAAGATTCACCTTCTCTGCAATCCATTCGGACAGTCTTGCTGCTCTGTGGTGAGCAGTGTTACATCAGTAAAAGGGGCGGCACGGGGATACTTTATCATTCAATTACTCTTGAACTACAACTCTGACAGTATTGAAATAACACTCTCCATGGCACAAATACTATGATGATTAATTGGAGCTGCTTTTATTATGAAACATTACTATCATAATGCATGAATACATCTCCATCATTAAAGGGTTTCATTTTATTTTTTAAAGGGGAATTTTTATTTATTCCTTATGGTGAAGATAGGGTTGAGGGTGGAGTCATGTTAGTGCTGGGGGTGTGGCCACAGGCGTGGCTAAAAGCCCAGCGGAGCTCTGACATAGCACTCAGAATCACACCTCTGGTTCTTTGATCATCCGGAATCCAACCTATTAACCCTTTGCGTGTCAGAGGGGTATGCATTGAATTGCAAAGCAGTCAAAGGATTAAATGTGTCATTTTGGTGACTTTAACCCTTTGGATTCCAGAGGGGGTATGCAAGCATACTTTGTAGATCGTTCCAATGAAGTATTTTTTTTTTCGATTTTGTTATCTTGGCACTGCTGAAGAGCCACCTGCCGGTTCCCGGACCAGGATCTCCTGATGTCAGTTTACAGCTGACGTCAGGGAAAGGGGAGAGAGAGGAGAACTTTAAAACGTTCTATCTCTCAACCCATAAAGGTTTGAGAGATAGTATTTGCACCGATAGATTTCTTTTTAATTTATCTACAATATTGCTTTTTAGCAATCTAGGACATTACTATCCCTTTAAGAAAAAATATATTACACTGATTTTCCTTCTGAGTAAAGCAGGGTAACTCCCACCTCTGAGAGATGTTTCTTTGACAATCGGGGTTATGCACTAAGGAGAGATAAAGAGGCAATAAAGTGGAGATAACTTCTCCACTGATATCACTTCTCCAGTTCCTATGTTATTCTATAGAGCCTATGCACTAAGATCTCCAAAGTTGGAGACATTTAAGTGAATTAGCTCTGTAGAATAACATAGGAATTGTAGGAGTGATATCACTGGAGAAATCATCTCCACTTTATCACCTCTTTGTCATATCTTAGTGCATCTCCTCCACTGAATTTTAGCTTGAATTTGTTTATTACATCAAACTGCAATTTTCTCTTGTGGCCAAAAGGTGGCCCTATTTCTATCACCTATTAATCCTATGATGACTGGAGAGTCTGGACACACCTTGGTCCTCAAGGGGTTAATTAAAGCTGTAGTCTAAAAATTTGAGCTCTCCCACAGAGCTCAATATACAAACAAAATTGCTTTCTAGTCACCAGCTGGCGCTGTTGCTAACAGTTTGATTAATTAAGTCTGAGCTGCTGTAAAGTTTGAACAAAGCATTTCCTGGCCATGAAAGAACCATTGATTTACCCTGCAGGAAAGTCCCAAAACAATTACATATTTTTATAATAAAACTTTGCTTCTCTATGGGGCTTATGTATAAAAAAAAAAGTGTTACAATTCTGGAGCAGACCAAATGCACGGTAGGGGACTAAAGAACCCCCCCAAGTTCACATTGATTGGATACCTCTTTGGAATTCATATGGTTAAGCCATGACCAATTAGACATAGCTTTTAACCCTCTGAGTGCTGGAGAGGTATCCAACGCCTTGCGTTGCAAGCCATTGGATACTTCTCTGGCACTCAAATGGGGTAATGTAAACATGTGTTTTGTAAGCCATATGATATGATGTAATTGATCGGGCTCGCCTTAAATTGAGTGCCTTGCTGGGGATTATGGAAGTTATAGCTCCCAAGGACTGACTATCACCGCCATAAATTATTGTTATGTAACAAGTAACATTCTAACCGTGCATGTTTTGGAATTTCCCAACATCATGTGCGAGGCCGCTCTGGTCTCACACAACAATCTAGCAGCCAAGAGTTTTATCAGTGCGATTCACTTCCCCTGCCAGGCCTGCCCGTGTTTATTTTCCTCTGCGTTTGTTTAAGGAAAAGAGTGTGTGTGTTACTTGATATGGCACCCGTTCTCCTGCTTTCACATGCCACCTACTGGTACTTCCTGTAAACACAACAGGTAACTACAGGAACAGCACTATCTGTGATGCATTCTCAAAAAAATATATAATGTATATATTAATCCAAATAATTACTATAATGTGACATCCATGTCACTGTGAGAACAATGAAATCCTTGCCCCTACTGACAGGTTTTTCCTTATGATCACTGAAGATTGACCTTCTCTGCGATCCATCCGGACAGTCTTGCTGCTCTGAGGTGAGCAGTGTTACATCAGTAATATTAATCCAAATAATTACTATAATGTGACATCCATGTGCTCCAGATACAAGATAATTGAATTAGAAGTTCAGCGAGTAACCCTTGAGGAAGAGACACATAATCTCGAGACGTGGTGGCTGGAATGTTCTACTTACCAGCATACCTGGGAACTCTCCGGATCCGCTCTGGTGACTCTGATTTTTAGCGTTCTCTACCAGGTCTCCTGGGGCAGAGGCTGATTCTCCAGTGGTGGTGAGGTTCCTCTGAAAATCTTCCCACTTCTCCTCCTTCTCCCCCTGTTCTGCCCACTTCCCACCCCCTTCATGCCCACTTTACAAGACAAGGACAATAAGCCCTGCCCACCTAATTAAGCCCCATCCCCTTTATGATGTGAATTGCATCATTTACATCCCCCTGGTTGCAGCACGTGTCCAGTTCAGGGGCTGAAGAGCACAAAGTCCCCAGCTGTGATTCATCCACTGAGTTCCGGCACAGAATGCATATACTGAACCTGGTTTAAAGGGATAGTAATGTTTCATAATAAAAGCAGCTCTAATTAATCATCATAGTATTTGGACTTTGGAGAGTGTTATTTCAATTAGTCACAGTTGTAGTTGAAGAGTAATTCAGTTATAAAGTATCCCCCTCCCGCCCCTTTTACTGCTGTAACACTGTTCAGCCAGAGCAGAAGGGAGGTGCCCAGGTAGACTGCAGAGAGGAACAATCTTCAATTAAGATAAGGGGAAAAATTTGTCAAGGGGGGCAGGGCTTTCATTGTTCTCATAGGAAGAAGATTGTCCCCTTCTGTTATCTGTCTATGGACTGAATTCCACATCTGAGAAGAGATGGATTACACTAGGTAAAAGGGGCGGAAGGGGAAACTTTGCTTGTGAATATCTCTCAAACCATAAAGGTTTGAGAGATAAGACTTATATCGTTCGTCATGTTTTTTTTAATGCCTACAAAATAAAATAAAGATAAAACAAAGTATTACTATCCCTTTAATAAGCTGTACTTCAGTGATCTTAGTGATATGTCTATGTTGTCCCTGCATTTTTTAACTGTATTCATTTCTATGGTGTGACCATATCTGGCAACTTCCTCCTGTGGAGCCCCCCGAGGATGGCTCATGGACTGTAACCAGGCTTATGTTAATGAGCTTAATCTGGTGGGCAGGGCTTAATCAGAAATGGGCAGGGAAGTAGTGGAACAGGGTGGGAAAAAGAAGAAGCAGGCAGAGAAAATACACAGCCAGAGAAATACAAAACAGCCGGAGGAAATATAAAACAGCCAGAGAAATACAAAATAGATGGAGGAAATACAAAACAGCCAGAGAAATACAAAACAGCTGGAGGAAATACAAAACAGCCAGAGGAATACAAAACAGCTGGAGGAAATACAATACAGCCAGAGAAATTCAAAACAGCCGGAGAACCAGCCTCTCTGGTAATTAACACTAAAAACCAGAGTCTCCAGGGGCAGTTCTGGAGAGTTCACTGGTATGGGGGTGACCAATAAAACATTGGAAGTAATGTACCGTGGCCATCTCTCCTTAGCCCCTTCTTTAGTTCCAGCTATCCTCTGTCCTTAGAATTACCAAGCTCTCTCACAGATGACCATATAAGGTCCATTATAGATGTGAGAAGTTCAACCTCTTTCAGTGCTATCATTTGGTCTTTGATGTGCCTATATTACACATATATTTTTTGGCTAAAGTAATGTTTGTGGGGATTTATTATTAGGGCGTGTTAGTCCTCCCATAAATTATCATACTTTACCAAGCCTGCTCTGTGCAGCCGCTGTCAGACATTTGGAGAGTTAGAAAACTGAGCCCCTTGCACAAGGGCATGATGAGAAACGCCCCGGCCCTGGAAGATCATGGCTGACACCCACAAACATTGTAGGCTGTGCGCAGTAACCTCACTAGAAAGGGTGTATGGATAGTAAGTGCATCACAATGAGACTGAGCTGTGAAATTTCAAATCTCCCAGATCAGTGTATCTTGCACAACCAGCGAGCACGGGAAGTCTCTTTCTAGACCCCTTTCTGTGTCACTGCTGATCTGCCAGGGCTCACTATGAACTGCAACTTCGTTGAAGGTCTGCTGTCAGACCGCAGATTTGCTGGCAGGGCACTATCGAAGTGATAGCTGCCCTTCAAAGCGGAACTATCACCACACATACCCCCCCCCCCCAAAATCAATTACCTTTATGATAAATATCTCAATGCGGGCAGTTTCACCTATGAAAGAATTTAAATGTAGGTGAAACCATAGGCCATATCTTCAGCAGAGACAAGGGAGAGTGCAGCCATCTTTCCTCCATTACAGAGATCTCCCCGTCATCTGCCTTCCCCCTTTTTCCAGTAGTGTGTCTAAACAGCTGGCTGCAGGCAGCAGCAACATGAAGGAGCAAGCCGGGCTATAAACATACAGTAAAAAGCAACATCTTGCACTGATAAGTGCAGGCTGTTGCTTTTTACTGTGTATTCATTGCCCAGCTTGCTCCTGCAGGCAACTGTTTAGACACACTGTTGGAGGAAAAGGGAAGGAGGTAAGTGGTCATATATTTCCACAGGGGAACTGCTGGTGCCGCAGGCAAGCTGAAGACTGCCTTTTTTGAAAAACTAAATAAAATGTAAAAAATGACATGACTTTGTATGTTTTTTTGCTTCCATTTTCATATGGGAGCATGACAGTTCCTCTTTAATTGAGTGAAAAGCAATGTGCTGTGTACCCCTCTGTCACTAAAAGGGTTAATGGACGCAGATGAGTGAATTTGAGGCTCACTTATTTCAAATTGCTCACTTGTGGCCAATCAGGAAGACACCAATCCATATCCTAGAGTAAGGGTACCCCCAGCTGTTGGAGACTACAAGTACCATAATCCCCAGCCAGCTATTGGCTGGCTAGGGATGATAGGAGTTGCAATCTACAACAACTGGAGGGACATAGGTTGTCCACCCCTGGTCTAGAAGGAATCCCTTGTGTTCTGGTTCTAGAACAGAAGTTCTCAGCCCGTGCCCTCAGTGGCCACTAACAGGCCAGGACTTAGGAATTTCCCTGCTAGAACACAAGTGTGTTGATCAGAGGCTCAGTCATATTGACTAACTCACCTGTGCTCTTAAAAGGAAATTCTCAAATCCTGGCCTGTTAGTAGCCACTGAGTGCACGGGTTGAGAACCACTGTACTTTTCTAGGGGAGCAGGAATAATAACCTTTGAGTGAAATGTCTCTCAGTAGTGTGAATGCCCTTGTATTACTCATCAGGAAAAGCTCAACAAAATATTTTTCACAATAAATATTATTCCTTTAACTTGAACTAAATAAATATTGTCCAGGGTTGTGAGGAGAGGGTACAGAGATCCTGTTTACATTAGCAGACTGACGTCCTATATGCCTAAGAGTCTTTACACAATACACGTCACTATGATCTGCATGCTGCCAGTGACTTCCAAGACTATCTTACACTTGAGATAAATATAATATACAGGGCCAGATTTCCCATTAGGCAGACTAGACAATCACCTCCAGGCACGTAATGATAATGAATGCCTCAGGTTTGCTGGCCAGGCCTATCAGGGAAATAACAACAGGGTGTACAGATTGTTCATCTGAATATGGGGCCCATCGTCCAAGGGGGCCCTTCAAAGGATAGTAATGTTCAATTTTAACATTGTTTAATATTGTAGGTATTAAAAAAAAATTGAATTGTTTGAGAGATATAACCAGCTAAAGTTCCCCCTCCAGGCTGTTTCACAGAATCAGCACTCTAGCTGACAGCAGCAGATTCCGGTCATCTGACAGGCCGGCGGCTCTTCAACAGAGCAGAAATAGCTCAATGTAAAAATATATACTTAATTGGAATGGTCTACAAAGTGTGCTTGCAAACCAGGCACACTTTATAGACCGTTCCAATTAAGTATTTATTTCTAGATAGCAGTATTTCAACTCTGCTGAAGAGCCGCTGGCCGGTCCCGGGACCAGAATTTCCTGCTGTCACCTAGAGGGCAGACTTCTGTGAAACAGCCAGGAGGGGGAAAGTTTAGCTGGTTATATCTCTCAAACTATAAAGGTTTGAGAGACTGTACTTATATCAATTTAATTCTTTTTTTAATACCTACAATATTAAACAACGTTACAATTAAACATTACTATTCCTTTCAGCTCTGCAACCATGTAAAGTCAGACCAGTTTCCTATCTTCACTAGCAACCACTGTCATCATCACATGTGCAGCTGCTGCCACATAGTAATGGAAGAGAAACATTGGTGATAAGAAAAACAATGGTAATCCCCTTCCCCTTTTCTTCATTAACTCTTTGTGCACCAGTGAGGTGCCCAATGTCTGTGATGACACATATTATTCAAATTTGCTCCAGACCATATGTGTGTGTTTGTGCCCCAACACTTACTGTACTGAGTCCTAGACACACTCCCAGAACCACCTGCACACTGCCAGTGGGTGGTCTATTTGCCTGTTTATATTTTGCTGTTTCTATATATTACAGGAATACATACACCTCCTAATAATAACCGATTTTACCCAAATATGGCCAGATATTCCTAAGGGGCTGTATGAATTTTTCCCTTTGCTCCTTAGATCCAGAGATAAAATCTTCAATATGAATGTCACGTCCATTGAGGTGAACAAGGCTCTTTCTGTGTCATGTCCTTCCCTGTTTTTCTGGGTTTCCTGGCATTTTTTATCAGGTATTTTGTTTTTCTCCTGGTTCATATTTCCCGCCTTGTTCTCTAATGATCTTTCTGAGCCTTTATCAGGGACCGACACCTTGTGTCAGTTTGCGATCAAAGCTTCCCTGTTGTGACCTCGTTCAGTATTGTCCCGGGGTTTTCTGTGATTCCAGTGTTTGACCCTGGCTTTCCTTCGACTCCTCTTACGTTACCTGATTTGGCTTTCTATCCATGTTTCTGGTTTGACCTTGACTCCATTTCATCAACTCTTCTTCTGTCTGCTCCCTACTGCCTTTTGCCCGACTGGTTTGACTTCTCTTTTGTCTCATCCCTGGTACCGTCTCTGCTTGTTTGTTACCAAAGCGGCTTGTCATAACCAGTTTGTTACAATCAGCTACGCTACTGCAATTCGTATATGTTATCATAATGTAAAATACGTCAAACTCACCAAGGGGCATCCAGCCCGCAGACCCGGAGCACCTCCCAACAGCCTCAGCAGAAGACTCTGCCAAACAAGACGACACAGGCGAGGAGAGCTTCTATGGGTCTACTGATCTTCAAACAGCCAGAGACACCAACATGTTTAAAAAAATCCATTTTATTGTCGCAAAACATTAAAAACAAAGTTGCCATTTGTAGGATATTGACACACAGGAGCAAAACACTGAATACATGTTAGCCTCCTAACGCATTTTGTGAGTCAATAATAGGACGATGAATAAGTGATTGACTCACAAAACACGTTAGGTGGCTAACGCGTACTCAGTGTTTTGCTCCTGTGTGTCAATATGCTACAAATGGCAACTTCTGTGACTGTTTGAACATCATCTAACCCGTAGAAGCTCTCCCCTCCTGTGTAGTCATAGTGGCTTGTTGTCCGTTCTTCCTTTGACTCTGGGGGTTCCCCTGTGTCCTTCTGTCGAGTTCAACCCTATTGAACACCCTGTCGTGTTCGATTACATCGACTCTCTGTCGGGTTCGACTCCTGCGACTACCTCGAACATCGGCTTAGCTGTTCCTGGTTCCTGTTCCTTCCTGTCCCAGTGTTTTAACAGACACAGCTATACATTTGATAGGTTTACCATTCCTGATTCCTGTCTCGTTGCGTAGCTGCTTTATCTAGGGTTGTCATCCAGCTATCTGGCTTTGCGGCCAGCACCTTTACTCGGCCTAGGCCTAGGGTGACCACATTTCCGTTCTGCTATTCCGGGACATGTGGTCACCCTAAATTTGAGTGGCATCCGGTCCCCTGCGGCTGGCTGGCTCTGAGTTCCCTCCTACCCGCCCGCATCATCACGCGCCCCTGCGGGCCGTGATGACATACATACAGAGAGGAGGAAGAGGGCAGAAGCACCGGAAGAGAAGCGCTTGCTGCCAGAGTCCAGCAGCAAGCGCTTCTCTTCCGGTGCCTCTGCCCTCTTCCTCCTCTCTGTATGTATGTCATCACGGCCCACAGGGGCGCGTGATGATGCGGGCGGGCGGCTACCTTCATTTCGGGACTCTTTATTGTCCCGGTGGGGGATGATCTAGGACGCGGGACATAGAACCCAATTAAGGGACAGTCCCGGACGTTCCGGGACACATGGTCACCCTACCTAGGCCACAGCAAGGCTTCCCTAGAGCAGCCTCCGCCAGCTAACTACGCTCCCCAAGCACCTTGCTCACTGAGACCTATCCAGCAGTATCTCTTGTTTTGTTGTCTGTTGTTATCTGTTACACATACCTGGGAACTTTCAAAATGAGCTGACCCTGAGATTGTGTAAATATTAACCCTTAAATTTTCCATAATATAGATTATCCGTGATATATCTCTAATCCCTGTAATCGAGAGTCGCTCCAGTTGGCATTCAAGGAGCCAATAATACACAACAGCTTACAGATATCACTGCATGAACACACACAAATCAAGCAGGACTTCTCCCTCTGCCTTTCTGGTACAAGTTTCACCAATTTAGAGACTAAAGAAGCATTTAACTGGAGCAGAATATATAACAGGGAGCACTGAACTCTCTCACCCTGAGATTTTGGCTCTTCACCCTGAGACCCTGAGATTTGGGCCAAAACCCTGAGTCTCAGGGTCAAACCCTGAGAGTTCCCAGGTATGGTTATACATATTGATACTCCTCTCAGCAAAGTAACACCCAGGCAGCTAACCAGATGCTGGCTGGACTCCTGGACTCTAGACTCTACCCACAGCAATATTGGCGCCTATGGGCCTGTTCGCTCAGCTTCTTTCATATTGATGGGGGGGCACTGAAGTTTTAGGGGGTGACAATTGTTGTCAAGGAGTCCTCTCATGGATATGACCTCTAGGACGGACAGGAGATTTTATCGCTTGAACCAGGGTACAAGGGCAAAATTCATAGGGGCCATGAATATTTTCTTTCTACAGTAAGGCAAGTGGGTGGTTAATATTAGAAGGTGTTAGTGTTCCTTTAATTTTGGTGATTAATTTACCAGTTTATAGACTCTGTACTGGCTGGTGTATTGAACCACTTGGAGGTGTTGGAGACCTCTAACATTCATGGACTTACTGATACAATCCAGAGAAGGTCAACATGTGACTCTCCAGCTGCTGCAGTTGGCTGGCGGGGAGTGGTAGTCCGGCAATAGTTGAAGGAACTCACACTGCCCAATTCTGATATACACCAGAGACAGGCAACCTTGGCTCTCCAGCTGTTGTGAGCTGAAACTCCCATCATCCCTAGTCTGCTGTTGGCTGGTTCCAGCAGCTGAAGAGCCAAAGGTTGCCTATCCATAATAAAGACTAAGGGTATTTTCTCTGCAAGCAAGTAAGGATTAGGATTATGGACTCTGTGATGCATTGGCTTATGGCCATGGGTCCCTTTCTTTGTGTGTATATCAGATACTGATAGAATTATGTTGCACACTGCCTGCCCTGTCTATATAAAATTCTTCTGCTATTCAAGGATACTGCAGTGACGTGTCTCCTTATCCGGAATGTACCAAGCCACCGCTAAAGTTAGTTCAAGGTTGGAGTCAGAGCATTTTCATCCTCTAACTTGTAAACCCTTTGAGTGCCATAGAAATGCACTCTGGCATACAGAGAGATAGCCAATGCATTGCGTTGGACATCTCTCTGGCACTAGGAGGGTTAAGAAATAATAACAGGTAAAACTAAAACTTTGTGTTGGTCCACTTGTTCACTTGGGTGAACAATGAGATATTTGAAATATTAACCCTTAAAACTCCCAAGAAATTAGATCATAGGTGCTATGTCAATGTTTGCTCTAACCCAGAGATGATCTAATCAGTCCTCAAGGATCCTTTGGCATGTTACAGTTGTGAGATCTCATTTCTTATACACTATAACATTCTACAATTCTGATATATCACTTCTTATACATTATAACATTCTACAGTTCTAACATATAATTTCTTACACACTATAACATTCTACAGTTCTGTGATATCACTTCTTATACACTATAACATTCTACAGTTCTGATATCACTTCTTATACACTATAACATTCTACAGTTCTGTGATATCACTTCTTATACACTATAACACTTTACGGTTTTGAGATATCACTTCTTATACACTATAACATTCTACAGTCCTGTGATATCACTTCTTATACACCATACCTCCCAAGTGTCCCTTTTTAGGAGGGACAGTCCCTCTTTTAGACCCAAATCCCTCTGTCCCTCTTTCCCACCCTGATGTCCCTCTTTTTAGGAAATCAGACTGTGTGGTGTATAAATAACTGTATAATATTGCTCTGCAGCCATAAAATTCACATTAATGTTTGTTTAAACATCAGTAGATGCTTTTATATATTAGTCTGTGTAAATAAAATACTTTGGTCTTGTTATAAGTCATTTATTAAGTTACATAAGAAGGTATCAGTAGGTCATGAAATAGCCTAAAAATTCTCTTTAATGCCCAGCCCCCCAGCAGCACCCCCTAAAACCCAAGTGTCCCTCTTTGGCAGTTTGAAATGTTGGTAGGTATGCTACACTATAACATTCTACAGTTGTGATATATCACTTCTTATACACTATATTAATCTACAGTTCTGTGATATCACTTCTTACACACTATAACATTCTACAGTTCTGTGATATCACTTCTTATACATGATAACATTCTACAGTTCTGTGATATCACTTCTTATACACTATAACATTCTACAGTTCTGACATATCACTTCATATACACTATAACATTCTACAGTTCTGATATCACTTCTTATACATTATAACATCCTACAGTTCTGTGATATCACTTCTTATACACTATAACATTCTACAGTTCTGATATCACTTCTTATTCACTATAACATCCTACAGTTCTGTGATATCACTTCTTATACACTATAACATTCTACTCTTCTGATATATCACTTCTTATACACTATAATATTCTACAGTTCTGATATATCACTTCATATACACTATAACATTCTACAGTTCTGTGATATCACTTCTTATACACTCTAACATTCTACTCTTCTGATATATCACTTCTTATACACTATAACATTCTACAGTTCTGATATCACTTCTTATTCACTATAACATTCTACAGTTCTGTGATATCACTTTTTATACACTATAACATTCTACAGTTCTGTTATATAACATCTTATACACTATAACATTCTACAGTTGTGATATATCACTTCTTATACACTATAACATTCTACAGTTCTGTGATATCACTTCCTATTCATTATAACATTCTACAGTTCTGTGATATCACTTCTTATACACTATAACATTCTACAGTTCTGTGATATCACTTCTTATACATGATAACATTCTACAGTTCTGTGATATCACTTCTTATACACTATAACATTCTACAGTTCTGTGATATCACTTCTTATACATGATAACATTCTACAGTTCTGTGATATCACTTCTTATACACTATAACATTCTACAGTTCTGACATATCACTTCATATACACTATAACATTCTACAGTTCTGATATCACTTCTTATTCACTATAACATCCTACAGTTCTGTGATATCACTTCTTATACACTATAACATTCTACAGTTCTGATATCACTTCTTATTCATTATAACATTCTACAGTTCTGTGATATCACTTCTTATACACTATAACATTCTACAGTTCTGTGATATCACTTCTTATACATGATAACATTCTACAGTTCTGTGATATCACTTCTTATACACTATAATATTCTACAGTTCTGATATATCACTTCATATACACTATAACATTCTACAGTTCTGTGATATCACTTCTTATACACTCTAACATTCTACTCTTCTGATATATCACTTCTTATACACTATAACATTCTACAGTTCTGATATCACTTCTTATTCACTATAACATTCTACAGTTCTGTGATATCACTTTTTATACACTATAACATTCTACAATTCTGTTATATAACATCTTATACACTATAACATTCTACAGTTCTGTTATATAACATCTTATACACTATAACATTCTACAGTTCTGTTATATAACATCTTATACACTATAACATTCTACAGTTCTGAGATATCATTTATTATACACTATAACATTCTACAGTTCTGATATATCACTTCTTATACACTATAACATTCTACTCTTCTGATATGTCACTTTTTATACACTACAACATTCTACAGCTCTGTGATATCACTTTTTATACACTATAACATTCTACAGTTCTGATATCACTTCTTATTCACTATAACATTCTACAGTTCTGTGATATCACTTTTTATACACTATAACATTCTACAGTTCTGTTATATAACATCTTATACACTATAACATTCTACAGTTCTGAGATATCCCTTATTATACACTATAACATTCTACAGTTTTGATAAATCACTTGTTATACACTATAACATTCTACAGTTCTGATATCACTTCTTATTCACTATAACATTCTACAGTTCTGTGATATCACTTTTTATACACTATAACATTCTACAGTTCTGTTATATGACTTCTTATACACTATAACATTCTACAGTTCTGTGATATCACTTTATACACTATAACATTCTACTGTTCTGTGATATCACTTCTTATACACTATAACATCCTACAGTTCTGATATCACTTCTTATACACTATAACATTCTACAGTTCTGATATCACTTCTTATACACTATAACATTCTACAGTTCTGATATCACTTCTTATACACTTACAAGACAAGCAGGTCTTCTCCCTCTGTATTTTTGAGACAAAAGTCACAAATTGGACATTAAATAAGCAGTAAATTGGTGTAAATTATATAGAAACACTGGACTCGGTCACCCTGTGAATTTGGCCGTTCACTCTGATATTTAGTTAAAAACCCTGAGTCTCTGGGTCAAACCCTGAGCGTTCCCAGGTACGGTGACATCAGCTCAGACATATTATCAATGTGCTATTGTAACAAAACAGAACATAGCACCCCTGTTCAGAATGTTCACATGTGTGACTATCCCCTCAATTGAACACAGAGTGATTCTGCATGCTGCAACTTTCCTGTTTTCAATGCAGCTTTGTTCAAGATTATGTTCAAGGGCAATTACTGTTGGACTGGTGCCCTACCAGCAGATCTAGTCCCCTGGGAGCAGACCTGCTGTTTAAACGGGACCTGCATTGTGAGCCCCTGCAACCTATAGGAAAGGTAGATGGGGGACTTAAAAGAAACCATGATTCTGTCAATGTTCTCTCTGCTTCATCACCCAGGACAGTTTCCTGTCCAGCATAATGCAGGTCCCTACAGACCCTCTGTATTAGGCTTGAAAGCCTGACATAGTGGAACAATGGGGGATGTGCACACAATGCAGGTGTTTGTAGCAAAGAGCCACATTTTTCCAGTATGCTTTCTAGCCGAGGACTGATAGAAGTGTTTTGGGGCCGTACACTGCAGCCTAAGGTGTTTAACTAAGTCTGCTCCTACTGCATCAGAATTAGAAAACAAGATAATTACCTTTAAAAATAAAATGGGATTTGGAGGATGAAACCTTAAAGATTTTTAAATCCATAAATGAAGATACCTTACTTAATAGACCTTAGCTTACAAACCACCAGTTGCTTGATTTATTTTTTCTCAACTCCCTGTACTTACCTTTACTTTTTTAATCTAAATTCATTGCACTGCCAGTAGAGGGCACAGCCATCTTGCTGATGTCACAACTCACAGGATCATTCTTGGTGCTCTAGCTGCAACTCCTGTGTTAACAAGTGGAATTCTCCTAGCTGACAGATTTCAGATCCTCCCAGCGTTGAAGACCAAGCAAGGTCATAAACTGGGCAGAAGAAGGGATCTCTGAAATATAAATCTAAAAGGGAAAAAGTAACCAATTAAAAATAATGTCAGATGCTGGAATTCATTAAAAAATATATTTTTTTATGGACAAAGAGTCCTCACAGGCAGAGAAAATATAGCGCTTTTGTCTTTGAAAGCCCTAACGTGAGGTCAGATTCTACTTGGTTTTAAATATACCAGAGAGCTGTTTGTTCCTCATTTTGCGAGAGCAGCATATCATGACAATGATGCGTTTGGTTCTTGTGTAATAGTGAGAGACTGACGTACAAGCTGTGACTCACTGGTAATCAAACAGCTTTGCTGCCTAACACCCTGGAAATACATTATGTAAATAGGAGACTTACTTAAAGGATAAAAGGTTTTTAAATACTGGAGGTTGTAGCAGGATGCAGATGTCCTTCAGAATGATGTCCCCTGCTCTCTTTTCTGTTCTCTCACCCCTGCATTATTTTCCTACAGCCTAATCCTGCTCTATCAATGGATGCAGAGAAATGCTTCCCCTGATCCACTTTCTCGTCCCTCTCTTGCCTGTCCATAAGAGTCTGCAAATTATCCCGGTGCCTTCATTCAACACTCCTCCCCATTGCTTTTCACCTTGAATTCTATAGGTGCCCATAATACACACCTCTCTCCCTCCCCTTTGCCGCTCAACCTCCACTCAGTAAATTCCTGTCTAAGCCCTTTTCAGAATCCTATAATCTATTTCCATTGTCCTGAAACCCTGCATTACGTATCTCTATAAACTACCGACTGTTAAATACCATGATTTTAAAGGGGAAGACTGTCCCTGGAATAAGAGGCACTTAACTCTTTGAGTGCCAGAGATGTACCCAATGCATTGCAAAGCAATGCACTGGATCGCTGTATGGCAATCAACGGGTTAAAGACCAACAGTCATGTGAATAGTGCCCTGTCAGAAGATGTGTTCCCTCAGGTGTAGACCTGCTCATTGTGAGCCTCAGCAGGATTACATGGGTGCAGAACGGGTGTCTGTAAAGAGATCCCCAAGGCCCCCCTTTGAGAAGAGCTTTAGACTGAAGTTTTGCAGTTCAGTTTCATTGAGCTGCATCATGGTGTCCCCCATAGACCCTCTGTGTCTGACTTGGTTCTAAAGAGGCTGAGCTCACAGATCGCAAAGATACTCCTGGGTTGCTTCCAGCCTGTTGTCAGCCAGGGGGTGGGTGCATGTAATTGTGTGTCTCTGTATGCCTGTGTGCATCTGTGTGTGTATATGTATCTGTGTGTGTCTGTGTATATCTGTGTGTGTTTATGTATGTGTCTGTGTGTATGTGTCTGTATGTGCATGTGTCTGAATGTGCGTGTCTGTGTGTATGTGTATGTATGTGAATGTCTGTGTGTATGTGTCTGTATGTGCATGTGTCTATATGTGAATGTCTGTGTGTATGTGTCTGTATGTGTGAGTCTGTGTGAATGCGTGTATGTCTGCGTGTGTGTTTGTGTGTATGAGAAAGGAGACACTTTGGGGCTGCAGCTCTGTTGCTATTAATTCAGAGGAGTGCACTTAGTAAAACATGGTAATTGCCCTTGAACCCATTAATGACCTTGGACGTGCCAGGAACGTCATTCCGGGGTCCCCGTGTGGCTGCATGCTGCTCCGGGACCTGGAATCCCTTGCAGCAGAAAAAAGAGCAGTGTTCTTTAACTTCCGGCCGCGCGCTGTGTTAGTCGGTCGTTAAGGGGTTAAGATATATGAGGCCGTGTGCTGTTGTGCTGTATTTAAGCAGCCTGGTGGAAGCAATTTTCCTTTGCACTTGTCACTTCCTGTTCAGGAGGTTGCACTGTGCTGTCAGGGAGAGGTAAGGAAAATTATATATTATTTACTAGGACCTCCCTATTAACCCCTTGGATGTTGGAAAGATCTTCAACACATTGCACAACAATGTGCTGAAGAACTCCCTAACACCCAATGCTTCTTACAGGAGACCGGGACTGATAGCTCAGGCGTGCGGACAAGATGTCTGCGCTGATGTCTGGCTTCCAGTCTCCTTACATGAAAGATTTCTTTAGAATGTGGCACTTTACAAAGGTAATACATGTATTAGGATGCTAGTCTCCATATGTTTAATAATTCAAGGGCGACTTATTAGTAACTGATAGTTCCGCTTTAATCGTATCAGTGACAGATCGGTGTTCAAGGCGTTCAGGAGCAATCCTAGGCACACACATTCAGTCAGGGGAATGTATGAATGTTGCCTATAGTTACGTACATGTGCATTACAGTATATTGGGGGAAACATCTTTGTGAACAACCCCTTAATGCCATCCCTATAGAAGATGTAAGGAAAATGAATAATTAAGCTTCTGATTCGTCTCTGCGCAGTTTGCACATAGCCTGCTAAGGGACACAGAGGAATGGCATGGCTGAATATGCCACTATGCTCCCATATATGTATATATTATTATTATTTTTGAACAGCCAAGCAATGGTCTACAAGGCTGCTAAAGGCCCTTATGTCGTCCAATGACTCTGCTCTTTTATTCCAATTTGTTGTGGTAACCTGTATCTTCCCTTCCATTGAGAGCGTCTGATAATGCTCTGCTTAGGAGATCCATGTGCCCTCAGGTCCTAGGTCAGGGAACCTCGTCATTCACCTCACTTTACACCTTGGGGGAGGCCTAGGTCTAGGGTTGCCACCTTTCACTCTTGCCAAAATTGAACAGAGGCACAATTCTTTGTGGTAAACGGTACGTGAGACACCACATTTTTGGTGACCAATTTTTACCTTAATATTTCTTTCCAATGGGAAGCTTAAAGGGATAGTATTTTAGATAGGATTTTATTTTGTAGGCATTAAAAAACATGAAGAATGATATAAGTCTTATCTCTCAAACCTTTATGGTTTAAGAGATATTCACAAGCAAAGTTTCCCCTCCCGCCCCTTTTACCTAGTGTAAGCCATCTCTTCTCAGATGTGGAATCCAGTCCATAGACCAGACAGATAACAGCAGGGGACAATCTTCTTCCTATGAAAACAATGAAATCCCTGCCCCCCTTGACAAGCTTTTCAGGTTTTTCCCTTATCTTAATTGAAGATTGTCCCTCTGTGCAATCTACCTGGGCACCTCCCTTCTGATCTGGCTGAGCAGTGTTACGTCAGTAAAAGGGGCGGGAGGGGATACGTTATCATTGAATTACTCTTGTACTACAACTCTGACAGAACTGAAATAACACTCTCCAAAGTCCAAATACTATGATGATTAATTAGAGCTGCTTTTATTATGAATCATTACTATCCCTTTAAAGCAGAACTGTCACATAACATAACATAGCACCACAAATGATAATTACATTAGCGATATCCACAGACTTACACTTGAAAATAAAACTAATTGCTGCATTAACGAAAAAAGAACCTTGTAAGCAGACAGGCAGCGGGGAACAGCATTGACATCTTGCAGAGATGGCATCTCAGTGTCTGCGCTGTCCCCCACTGTGCTGAAAGGCACCTGAAAGGACTGACAACGCAGACGCAGAGAGCACCTACTGTAAGATCCCAGCCTGTCTGCCTATAAAGTTATTTTTTTTGTTAATGCAGCAATTAGTTTTATTTTCAAGGATATGTCTGTGGATATCGCTAATGTAATTATCATTTGCGTCGCAATGTTATTCTGGTCAAAGTTCCGCTTTAATTTATGCCCTGTAGGTCTGTTTTAAGCAAGTTATGCATTGGGAACTTCTAGTATTTAAAGAGTTAAAAGCCCCATTTAAATCAGCAGGCAGATACACAACCAGCCAGTTACATTTAGTGTTCTAGTGATAGATGTGTGCCCTAACCAATGGGAGCTCAAGAGCTTGAAAAACGAATTTGCTCAGGTTTCAGTACCTCTGAAACCCTGACAATGTTGACAAAACTGGACATAAAAGCCCAAAACTAGACTGTCAAAATCAGGAAGATGGCAACCTTACCAAGGCCTTGGTGGTTATGCACTAAATCGTGATAAAGGGATGATAAAGTGGAGATGTCTTCTCCAGTGATATCACTTCTCCAGTTCCTATGTTATTCTATACAGCCAATGCACTGAGATCTCCAGAGTTGGAGAAATCTTAGTGCACTGGGTCCATAGAATAACATAGGAACTGGAGAAGTAATGGTCAGATAGATAAACAGATAGATCGATAGATTGATAGATATGTAGATAGATAGATAATGCATGACACATGTATATATATATATATATATATATATATATATATATATATATATACTAGTATGAAAGCCTGTATACATGGGCTAAAGTGCACCCAGCTGCCCCGGAGCCGGGAGCAGAGACAGGACGTGAGCCGTCCAGAGCGGAGCAGTACGTTCGGCGAGTCTCTGCTGTGCATGACTGCAGTCGCGCGCAGTAGAGACTCGCCAAACGCGCTGATCCTTAGCGGGGAGCTCCAGACGATTCACAGCGAAGCTCCGTCTGTGCGAAACCACACATACACAGCAGAGACTCTCTATTGCGCATGTGCGGTTACGGCTCACAGTGAGCGACGCATTCTACCACTTTATGGTATAAGGATATCTGACCACTGGATAGGCACACTCAAGGGCATCAAATCGCCTGTATTCCGCAATATCAGGGTGAACTTTTTACTATTTAATTTTTATTTTATTTTTCAGTGAATTCACTATTTTTCTTAACAGCTATTGTGATATTTTTTACACAAATACTAGCGCTCTCCTACCTTTACTACTGTCTTTTTGTATCTCTGTTTCTCCTGTGCACCATAAGTATTTGGGATAGCAGCGATAGCTCTTTTTTGTGTTCTTCATTGTCGGTTTTGGTAGGGTTAACAGATAAATATATAGGTGCCATTTGTCCAATATTGGGTTTTTCTTGGATAGATAGATAGATAGGTAATGGATGGATAGACAGATAGGTAGATAGATAAATAGATAGATAGGTAATGGATGGATACACAGATAGGTAGGTAGATAAATAGATAGGTAATGGATGGATAGACAGATAGGTAGATAGATAAATAGATAGATAGGTAATGGATGGATAGACGGATAGGTAGGTAGATAAATAGATAGATAGGTAATGGATGGATAGACAGATAGGTAGATAGATAAATAGATAGATAGGTAATGGATGGATAGACGGATAGGTAGGTAGATAAATAGATAGATAGGTAATGGATGGATACACAGATAGGTAGGTAGATAAATAGATAGATAGGTAATGGATGGATAGACAGATAGGTAGGTAGATAAATAGATAGATAGGTAATGGATGGATACACAGATAGGTAGGTAGATAAATAGATAGATAGGTAATGGATGGATACACAGATAGGTAGGTAGATAAATAGATAGGTAATGGATGGATAGACAGATAGGTAGGTAGATAAATAGATAGATAGGTAATGGATGGATAGACAGATAGGTAGGTAGATAAATAGATAGGTAATGGATGGATAGACAGATAGGTAGGTAGATAAATAGATAGATAGGTACTGGATGGATAGACAGATAGGTAGGTAGATAAATAGATAGGTAATGGATGGATAGACAGATAGGTAGGTAAATAGATAGGTAATGGATGGATAGACAGGTAGGCAAATAAATAGATAGATAATGGATGGATAGACAGATAGGTAGGTAGGTAGATAGATGGATCGATAGATAATGGATGGACAGACAGATAGGTACGTAGATAGATGATAGATAGATAATGAATGGATAGACAGATAGATGATAGATAATGGGTGGATAGATACATAGATATTTAATGTAAATAGATATGAGACAGATGGTAGATAGATAGATAGATAGATAGATAGATAGATACATAATGATTGGATGGATGTACTATCACAGGCACGTTTATTTGTTACTGTATTGTATATTGTATATCCTATAGTACAGTAATACCTGTGATGGTATTGCACCATCTCTGAAGTGTGTAAATATAGAGGTGAGTGACAGATGTGTCACCCTGTTCCCTGCCCCTTGGCCTCCCCTCCATTGGTCTAACATCCCAGCCTCCTCTCTCATATAGAAGTCAAACCATTCTGCCTCGTCCTCCTCCTTGCTTCCACTCCCAGCCCCTCCCTGTGAAGAGATGTAAGGAGGCTGACTTTGGGGGTGTTGTCTTCTCTTCCTACGCTTATTGGACGGACGGCCTCTCCTAAATAAGGACATCTGCACCTTGTAGGGTGGTGCCAGGAATAGAAAAGCCTAGATTAGTGCTGGCAGGGACGGGCGGGGGGTGCAGTGTGCCAACCTCATTGCTAGCAGGGAAACACAACAACATCACTCACCTCAGACCTCCCAGGACAGGGAGACTTGCCCTGAGCACCCCGTGGCACCGGGGGCAGTGTGACTGGCAGATCCCTGGCTCTTGGCACCTTGCGGTTCATACATTGTCTCTTCTCCGTCTCTTTTCCGTCAGTGCTCTGAACGAATGGCGCTGGATTTCCTGGCAGGATGCGCAGGAGGTGAGCTGGCAGTGCCCGTGTGTACTGATAACTGCGCAAGAGGATAATGTGTGTGTATAGAGGAGGCTGAGTGTCCAGAGGGGTAGCTGTGCCCTGTGTAAGAAAATGGGGAGCTAGTGCCCTGTGTAACCAGATGGAGAGACTGTGTCCTTTGTGTCCATATGGGAGACTGTGCCCTTTGTGTCCAGATGGGAGACTGTGCCTTGTGTGTGTATAGAAAGCTGTGTGTCCAGATGGGAGACAGTGTACAGATGAGCCTGTGTGTCCCGGTGAAAGGCTGTGTGCCCAGTGTGTAGAGATCAACCTGTGTCGCGATGGAAGGCTGTGTGCCCTCTGTGCTGAGAGGAGACTGTGTGTCTCAATGGAAGGCTGTGTACCAGGCTGTGTGTAGAGATGAGCCTGTGTGTTCCAATGGAAGGCTGTGTACCCTGTGTGTAGAGATGAGCCTGTGTGTTCCAATGGAAGGCTGTGTGCCCTGTGGGTAGAGATGAGCCTGTGTGTCCCGATGGAAGGCTGTGTGCCCTCTGTGTTTAGAGGCGACTTATGACCAGAGGGGAGACTATGTGATTAACCCTTTAAGGAGCAGAATGACTGCATTGCGCATCCCCATTGTCCTTAAGGGTTAAAGAGGGGAGGCTATGTGTCCTCACAATAGAGTGGATAATATGTGTGTAGAGCACTGGAGGCTGAGGGTTCCCTCTCTGTAGAGCTAGGCCATTTATGTGCTTGTATTGCTATATATATTGTATTTATTTATTATTTCACTGGGAGTAAGGCCATGAGTGTCTTCACTGTCGAGGAGAGGCTACATATGCCCTCGATATAGGGGTGTGTGTGCCCTCTCTGTGAAGGGGGGTATTGTAGAGGAGTGATCCATGCACCCATTACTACAAAAAAATCTATGTGTACCCAAAGTAAATATGAGGAGGTGTGTACACACTACAAATATGAGACTGTGTGTACACTGTAAATAGGAGGCTGTGTGTGCAAACACCAAATAGGAGGCTGTGTGTATGTCCCACAGTATAAATAGGAGGCTGTGTGTATGTCCCACAGTATAAATAGGAGGCTGTGTGTATGCCCCACAGTATAAATAGGAGGCTGTGTGTATGCCCCACACAATAAATAGGAGGCTGTGTGTATGCCCCACACAATAAATAGGAGGCTGTGTGTATGCCCCACACTATAAATAGGAGACTGTGTGTATGCCCCCACACAATAAATAGCAGGCTTTGTGTGCCCACACCAAATAGGAGGCTGTGTGTATTCATACACCAAATAGGAGGCTGTGTGTGCCCACACTAAATAGGAGGCTGTGTGTATGCATACACTAAATAGGAGGGTGTGTGTGTGCCCACACTAAATAGGAGGCTGTGTATATGCATACACTAAATAGGAGGCTGTGTGTGTGCCCACACTAAATAGGAGGCTGTGTGTGTGCCCACACTAAATAAGAGGCTGTGTGTATGCCCACACTAAATAGGAGGCTGTGTGTGTGCACAGACTAAATAGGAGGCTGTGTGTGCCCACAATGTAAATAGGAGTCAGTGCATGTGTCCACATTATAAATAGAAGGTTGTGTGTATGTCTACACAGTAGCGAGGATGGCATATGTGCCCTCTCTGTAAGGAAGAGGCAGACGTACTGTAAATAGGAGGCAGTGTGCACTCTCACTGTGCCAGGCATGCCAAGTGTGTGTGTGTGTGTCCTTACCTGTGGGTGGGGGTTGAGTCTTCACTTTAACAGCGAAAACCCGTGTATCCTACCGGTGCCAAGGCAGAGTGCACTGTTTTGGCCTTTTAGTAGAGTTGGCTTTGGCCATATGCCCTCAAATTAACCCTTGAAGGACCAAAGGGGTGCGCAATGCACTGGTTTATAGTGTGTTGCAGACAGCTCAGGTATTGTACCCACATGCTCCATTCTGATTTCCGCATTTCGTTATTCTGATGTTTCACTACAGAGCAGAGGGACAGTGGGGAGGCTTGGTATTGTACTGAATGATAACACAGGATTCATAAGAAGCTCAATCTGGTTTTTCTTGGGTTGACTGCGGATTTAGACTTTGTTCTCTCTTGAGATGAAGAAGATAGCAGCAGAAGCTGTGTGTGACCTCAGGTCTCCCCAGTTAGGCCGGGGATATGCACTGACATGCTGCACACAGGCACAGAATGAATGGGATCTGCTGATTGGCTCACTCTTGCACTGCAGTGTCTCTAGCAAAAAAAAAAAAAAAAAGGAACTCAAGGGATTTAACTGTTTGTGCACCACATGTCTGTGTCTTTGTTATGTTATGGATCTCATTTAACCCTTTGAGTGCTAGAGGATATCCCCCTGGCCCTCAAAGGGTTAATCCAAATGTCCGGGTCACTGATCAATTTACATGTACTCAGGCAGGGATATCCTCAAGTCCTAAGCCCTAATGGATTCTGGGGCAATACAGCTGCTCTATAGAGGAGAAATCAAAAGTCCTATCGACTTAACTTCAGTGTTTAACCCCTTGAATGGTAGAAAGGTCTGCAACGCATTGCTTCTCAGTGCACTGGAGACCTCGTTATCATTCAAGGGATTAACCCTTTGAGTACCCCTGCACCACTCAAAGGGGTTAAAATCCTTGTTTAAATTCATAGTATGTTTTATTTGCCCCCTTGTGGTGCAGTTAGTTTGCTTCTGAATTGATCCGAATTTCCGGAGAACTGGGACTTTAGTCCCTCCAACCAGTAATGGGCAAAGCACCTGGCATGGACTCAGAATGGTTCAGAACCATGGTGCTCTCTAATATAAAACCCAAGTAATAGGTGCTGCTGTCCCTTTAACAATATAACCCGGGGGTGGGGGGTGATGGCTCATTGTTCAGAATGAAAGTCTTCAGCTGCCTGCACTGCTGACCTGTCTGTGGCTGTGAGTCATACTGAGAGACTGACTTGAAACAGAAGTGTTTTACAGAGTAAAGCATAGTTTTATGGCCTCTAAAGCAACAACTTGAAGCAATATGAAGGATCCTGTAGTAAGTTCACTGATATATATATCTGTATAATATAAAGCGCTAGCCTGCGAAGCTCCTTGTGTGTGAAACCGCACATGTGCAGTAGAGACTGCTGGAACGATGCAGTCATGCTAAGGAAAGACTCTCCGAATGCGCTGATCCGGAGCAGGGAGCTCCAGACGACTCACCTCCTGTCTCTGCTCCCGGCTCTGGGGCAGCAGCCGGGACCGCTGGTAGGGTTACCACCCAGCCGGTATTTTACCGGCAGGCCGGTAAAAAATTGGCTTCTGTCCAATGTTAAGTCTATGGAGAGAATGCCATGGCCGGTATTTTTTGTAAGAAAAGGTGGCAACCCTAACCGCTGGGTGCACTTTAGCCCGTGTATATGGGCTTTCTTACTAGAAAATCTCTCTCTCTCTCTCTCTATATATATATATATATATATATATATATATATATATATTATTGAATGGTGAACGGCATTGCATATGCGGTAGGGCACACCGTGCAAGTCAGACACCAGGTCAACCCCTGCAGCGGTGAGTCTCGCTGCAGCCATTTTCATAGGAGCGGGCGGGGGCTGCTTCACCGCCCTCCAACTCCTTTAAAAATTGGCGCCACGATTTGCCCAGATCTACGCCCTCATACCACCCTGGGACAGAGCAGACAGTGAACCAGAAATCACTCATTTATATATATATATATATATATATATATATATATATATATAGTTTCCAGTCTTGGATAATATTTAAAAAAATATATATGAAATTGCATGTGTTTTTCAATAGGCTGGAGGAAGCACTAATAATTTCTAATAACAAACCCTTATTTGTCTTTCTATGGCCAGATACTCCTAATAGCCCTTATGAATTTTACCCATGTGCTTTTTTTCTAGAGATAACATCTTCGATAATCCTGGATGTCATATCTACAGAGGCAGACATGACAGTGGTTAGCAAGAATACAAAAATCTGATCACTGCACATGGTCATTTTAAGTAGGCTTATACAATGCCAGCTTCATTTTGAAAAAAAATATCACTGACCACATCTGTCACGTCTATCTCCATGGACATGTCACCCAGGACTGATTGAATATGCACATGAGCAAAATTCATAGGGGCCATTAGGATTTACCCACCACATTTGGTAAGCTTCTGAGATCGGAAGCCAGGCAGCACCGCGGACATCTTGAATGCGCGCCTGCGCTGTCAGTACTCTTCACAGGCATTGCACTGGCCCAGACGGCTCCGGAAGAGACTGACGCACAGGCGCACAGGCTGCAGTAACCTAGTCGTCAGTCTCGAAAACTTAAGGATAACTTTATTTGTGGGCACTTTTGAGAGGTAAAATAATGATTACAACGCTAGATGCCACCTGCCTAAGCATTGCAGGGCGACTTTAGTGGAGGTGGTAATTCCACTTTAATAACTTCTGAACTACATACAAGTACGCTGCTACACATAACGCAATGTGTTACTTTTAATATAAAGAAGACTTGGCGAACTACTTTATAATAAGCATTACTATCCCTATAAAGGGCACGTATATTTTTTACAGAGTCTGCTACTATGGAAGCAGGCTTAATCAAAATCATGACGTTGTGCTGTGCAGTCTCTAAATGGCTCCTCCTATCAGCAGTTTGGGGGAAGGGGTTAGTGTCAGGAAACTGACCCCCTTGGCTGGAAGTGGGCTGGAATGCAACCTGGAGGTTTGTAGGCTGTACATGCAGCCTCCCTTGGCCCTGGTATCAGGTTTGAAAGCTCTTCACTAGCGTCTATGGAGACTGCTTATTCAGCTCAGTGAGACTGAATTGTGCGAGTTCAATCTTGTGCGACCACACAGAAAGCACCGGCCCCATTCTGCTTCCTTACTGCTGCGCTGGGGATCTCAGTGCAGCCTTAGCTTCAGCAGAGCAGATGTGCCAACAGGGCTTTATCTTCGTGATCGCTGCCGTTTACTCTCTTGGGTGCTACAGGTCTTGCCCACACACTGATTCCAGCATCCAAGGAGTTACACATTTGAATAATACCTTGGCGAGGATTATGGAATAAAGAGTGTATGTTTGTAAAGAGATTAGCTCTCCAGGTTAGGAATTGTATGTCCTCACTGCAGCCCTGGCGTCTAAGGACGGATATGATTACAATCTCACTGCCTTTTGAAGTCAGGAAGGAATAGTTCTTTTACCCACTTGAAGCAAAATTGGAATTGGCCTCATAAGGATTTTCTTTGCCTTCCTCTGGTTCAGCAAATTAGATCTGGAAAAGGTTAAACTTGATAGATTTGTTGTTTTTTTTTAACCTCGTGAGTTGTGTTGTCCTCTGTCGCTAATACTGTCACCGTCATGCATTGGATAGCTCTCTGTCACTCAAAGTGTTAAAGGGCTGCACAGATGTCTGATGGAATTTACATTCCAGTATACTTATATTAAAGGGACAGTAATATCCCAGAAAAAATATTTATCGTTTTGTAGTGCTTAAAACGTTCAGCTAAATGCAGCAAATCCTATCTCTCAAACCGCTTTGGTTTGAGAGATATCCCTATTCAAATTCCCCCCTCCCTCCCCTTTCCCTGACGTCAGCACTATCCTGACTGCAGGGGAATCTTGTCCAGGGACCAACTGGCGGCTCTGCAGCAGAGCCGCAATCGTGTTATTTAAAAAGAATGACTTCATTGGAAAGGTCTGCAAAGTGTGCCTGGTTTGCAAGCACACATTGTAGACCATTCCAAAGACGTCATTAGTTTTAAATAACTCCATTGCGGCTCTGCTGAAGAGCCTCCTCGTGTCAGCCGACACGGATCTCCTGATGTCAGCTTTACAGCTGACAGCAGGAAATGGCAAAATTTAAATGAGAATATTTCTCAAACCTCTAGGATTTGTTGCATTTGGTTGAACTTTTTAACCCCTTAAGGACCACTGCCGTGCCAGGACCGTCACGGCGGTCCGGCACTTAAGGACCAATGACGGTCCTGGCACGGCATGGAGTTCAGGGCTCCCGTCTCGGCTGCACGCCGCTCCGGAAGTCCTGAACCGGAAACGCTATTTTAAAAAAAATGCCCCGTGGTCCGCAAGTGCACGGGATCGCGCTGGTCCTTAAGGGGTTAAGCACTACAAAACGATAAATATTTTTTCTTGGACATTACTAACACTTTAACCCTTTGAGTGCCAGAGGGGTACGCAACGCATTGCTTTGCACTCATAGGTTAAAACAGCGTATCTATTTTCCAGAATGCAAAAGCTCAGAAATGACCTGACCTTTTTTGGCACTGGGAAGGCAGTTGTAGCAGGATCAAATAATAGTGTTCAGCGGCTCAGTGATTAACATTTGAAATATTCATGTCCAGTGAGAACGCCAACAAGTGCTGTGTTATGGGACGTTCCAGCTGCAGGGAGCTCGGCTTGAAGGAGGATAGGCAGATCTGATGACATTACAAGTTGAAATTGAATATTTACTTTCAGTATGAAATACCGCAGAGTAAAAATCCATGAATGTTTTTGAATACACCACTGGGGCTGATGTACTAAGCAGAACTGGAGTAATTCTAGAGCAAACATGTAAAGTCAAATTATATATATATTCTTTTTTTCCCTCCTAATTTTTGCACATATGTGTCCCGACAGAGATCTAGCTGAACTGCTGTTTCAGTCGAGGCAGTGAAAGCAGTAATAGTGATACAGTATTGCAGCCTCTTTCTCCAGCTCTGTGTGATCTGCATGCTGTAGAGGCAGGCTTTTCTACATTGTATCATTGTCTTTTTTACATTGTATCTTTTTTTATTTATTTTACATCTCTGCTTTTTTATTCTCACACAGAAATCTTTCTGAAAACACATTTAGATAGCTCCCTTTCAGGGATATAAAAATGGGGGAAAAAAACTAGGCGCAGATGAGAAAAAGACCAATAAAAAGTAGAGGCGATATGAGTTTACACATTATGTACTTGCAGAATATTTCAAGTAAAAAAATTAAGTTGATTGTCACTTTAAGTGAGGGGTTTATTATTAGCATTCCTTTAACCTTTTGCGTGCCAGAGGGGTATGCAATGCATTGTAAAGCCCTCTGGCACTCAATATGGTTAACGCTTTAATGATAATGTGCTGCAAAGCCTCCTGGTCCTTAACCTTTTGAAAGTTGTTCAACGCATTGCAACTCAATGTACTGGATACCTTTCTGGCACTCAAAGGGTTAATTAAGCACATAGCAATGAATATTTTGGCATACTTTAACTCACCTCTTGACATATGTATCAGTAATATTCTTATGGTAAATTAGTAAATAAGACATTTCTAAGAGGCCATTTTGGATGTAAAATGAGCCATACAGATAAGTAATGCAGAGTAATGAATATTGGCTCCTGAAATAGCATATTGGGTACAAATACTCTACTGCTATTGGTCGAAAAGTGTGTGTGTTGTGGAATTTGTATTTCTTCCCTATGGTGCAGTTAGTTTACCCTGGGATTGCTACTATTTCAGTATAAGTCCCCATGTGACTAAACTCTGTGTACTTTTACTATTTGTACTTTCTTGGATATGAGAAGGAAACATGCTATTTTGGCATATAGAGCAGCAAGGTCAGCCAACATACGGTATGGACTGAAACTGTACCAGGCTTCCCTTTCATTTCTATATGTAAGCACACATTATATTTTGAAGCCACAACTACAGGTTAAAGAGTTCTGCTAGGATATGTGTGTACACAGGGGTAATTAAGAGAGAGACAGACAGACGGTTAACCCTTTGAGTGCCAGAGGGGTACGGAATGCATTGTCTTGCAATGCGTTCTGTACCCCTCTGGCACTCAAAGGGTTAAATCTTTTATGGTGTAATGGCTTAGTGGTGACAACTAGTGCTGTTTTTTTATCAATTGTGGTGTTTTGCCCTGTTTGTTGGCTCATTGTGGTGTTTTGTTCTGCTGGTGACACTTAGTGGTGTTTTCCCCTGCTGGTGTCAAATAAAGGTACATTGCTTTTCTGGTGACACATAAAGGTGTAATGCTTTGCTGGTGACGCACGATTTTGCAGGTGATACATGATAAAGTATTGCTGTTCTGGTGACACATAATGGTGTAATGCATTTCTGGCTCTGCATAATGGTGTATTGCTCTGCTGGTGACACATAAAGGTGTAAAGACCTGCTGGTGACACATAATGTGCAATGCTTTGCTTGTGAACATGATATATTCCTCTGCAGGTGATACATGATAGTTTTGTGCACTTCTGGTGACACATAATGGTGTAATGCATTGCTGGTCGCACATAATGGTATATTGATCTGCTGGTGACACATAAAGGTATAAAGCCCTGTTGGTGATACATAATGGTGCAATGCCTTGCTGGTGAACATGATATTGTATTACTCTGCAGGTGACACATGATAGTGTATTGCTCTTCTGGTGACACATAATGGTGTAATTCATTGCTGGTTGCACATAATAGTGCATTACTCTGCTGGTGACACATAATGGTGTATTGCTCTGCTGGTGACACATAGTTATTTATTGCTCTGCTGGTGCACTTGATCATATATTGCTCTGCTGATGACATAGGATGGTGTGTTGCTCTGGCGGTCTCATGCAATACCAGATATTTAAAGAAAAATTACCTGGTTAAAAGTCTGCCCTGTGGGTTGTCTGTATGTCTCCAACTCCTGTTAGGCAACAACTCCCATTATCCGCAGCCAGAAAATGACTTGGATAAAAATGTGTAAAACTGCCCAAAACAAAAGCCCAAATCAAATAGTGATTTTACTGCACATGCAAGGGGTTAAAAGCTATCATGCTGCAGGGATGACATGTTGTTAAACCTGTTGTGTACTCTGTTTAACATGAAAACATATACCTTTCTTGGATAGATCCCTAGGTGTTACGTTTCAACACACCCCTCAATTATCCAATCAGAAAAGTGCTGGTGAATGTCAGCTCGCGTATGGATAACGCTCTCTGACTATTTCTGAGCCTGCATAGCTAAGAGTGTATTTATGGTTGGAGACGTATGTCTATACATAAGGGTGGGCATCATGAGGCCCTCCAACTGTTGTCGGACTACAACACCAATCATCCTCTGGCATCCAATAGAGTTGCAGTCTAACAACAACTGGAGGGCTCACCTTGCACTTTGTATTCTGTCGGCATGAACAGTGTTTGTATGTATAGACTGCATTTTAACATACCATGCTGAAGGCACTGGGGCATAGACATCAATTCCAAAGTTTAGTCCATTCCATACATTAGGGCTTGTCAACTGGTGCACCTCCAGTTGGGGACTTAAAATTCCCATCTCCAAACAGCTATTGGATGGCCGAGGATGATGGGCGTTGTAGTCCCAAACAGATAGACAACCAACAATTGCATAGGCTTGCTGTGCATTGTAAGGCTTTCTTATCCTTTTGTCTCATTGGGCCATTTGCATAATGAAAAAGCGGAGCAATTCTGGGGCAAACCATCTGCACCATGGGGGGACAAAGAAAAAAAAATTCTGATTGATTTAACAGTTTGAGTGCCAGAGGGGTGTCCAACGCATTGCAAAAGGATTAAATGAGGTTTTTAGAATAATACGGAGGTCTGCAATGCATTGTCAAGCCGAAGAGGTTAAACACCATTTAAGTCCTATGACCCATATTTATAAAAGCAAACTGGCATTATTCTGGAGTAAACCAACTGCACCATAGGGGACAAAATAAAAATTCCTAAATTCCCGTGCAGTTAAAGAGAGCTTTTTAACACACTGAATGCTAGAGAGGTCTCCACTGCATTGCTTCGCAATTCAGTGGAGACCTCTCTAGCATTCAAGTGGTTAATAGCCCAATCTGATTTAACAGGAATTTTTATTTGCCCCCTATTGTGCAGCTGGTTTAGTCCAGCATAACTCCAGGTTACTTTTATAAATATGGGTCATTGTTACTACAAGAGTAAGGTGCCACGTAGGGGTCAACAGCAAGTTTACTTGGTGCTCCAGCAGTCTGGTTTGACCTTGGTGCTTTACTTAATGACTTGAGAGAACCTAAATGGCAATTATCATGTTTTACAGTGGAAGCAGACTTATTAAAAGGACCAAGGTTGACCAGTACACCCCCAAACGCTCATGTCAGCCAGGAAACTGATCTCCTCTGCTGAAATGTGACATGGAAGTGTATGCATTTTCCATAGACCTTCCGGTGTCAGGCTTTCAAGCCTATGCTTAGGATCTGTGGAGACTGTTCTGAGCGATGCACTAGTGATACATCAGGGGTCTTCATTTATGAATCCTGTTGTGTTCCCTTGTTGATCTGCCTGGGCTCATAGTGCTGCCCCAGCTGAACAGGCAAGTTAAGTTAGCTGGACAGCAGATCTGCAGATAGAGAGATTTAAATCCTTTAAAGGGACACTAAGGCCCCATAAAAAATGTTTCTACTTTTACAGAGCTTAAAAAAATAAACTCTGTCCCACAATTCCTATCTCTCAAACCGCTATGGTTTGAGAGATATTCACACTGAAAGTTCCCCTCTCCTTCCCCTTCTCCTGACAGCAGGAGATCCCAGTCTGGGGACCAGCCGGGCGCTCTGCAGCAGAGCCGAATTCACATTATTTAAAAAAGAACTACTTCACTGGAAAGGTCTACAAAGTGTGCTGGTTTGCAAGCACACTTTGTACACCTTTCCAATGAAGTAATTCTTTTGAAGTAACACGATTTCGGCTCTGATGAAGAGCCTCCTCGAGTCGCACGACTCAAATCTCCAGCTGACATCAGGAGAAGGGGAGGGAGGGGGGAACTTTCAGTGCGAATATCTCTCAAACCATAGCGGTTTGAGAGATACATAGTAACATAGTTGATGAGGCTGAAAAAAGACGTGTCCATCACGTCCAGCCCATGCCAAAAACAGGCCTGTCGATAGGGTTTGTGGCACATAGTGTATTTTTTAAAGGGATAGTAATACTTAAAATGTAAAAAAATATGTTGTAGGGTTTATCACCCTGAGTAAAACAAAAGTACTCCCACTGCTGAAAGGTGTTTCATTCAAAAGTTATTAATTTTCAAAGTTGAATTTTTTAGGTGCAATATTACAGTGGCCTGAAATTGTACAGTGGCACTGTTGCTACACAATCCTATGGACAGCTCTGGTCCCGGGACCATAAATCGCCATAGGATGGTGTAGCAACAGCGCCACTGTACAATTTCAGGCCACTGTGATATTGCACCTAAAAAATTCAACTTTGAGCTGTAATAACTTTTGAATGAAACACCTTTCAGCAGTGGGAGTACTCTTGTTTTACTCAGGGGGATAAACCCTACAACATATTTTTTTTTACATTTTAAATGTTACTATCCCTTTAAAGCTCTCAAAAAGTAGAAGATTTTTCTATGGGGCATTACTTTCCCTTTAAGGTATATTAACTTGGCTGTGCTGTGTTTTTTAGTAGGCTGGAAAAACAGTTTTACCTGTGTATGTTTTTCCATTCTAGGTAACTGACATTGCCGCAGGTGATAGAGGGAGCGCTGCATTATTCTCTTTAAAATGAGAGCAAGTAGTGTTTTTTTATCATACAGGAAATGCTGAAGGTGGTATAGTCACAGAGATGGGGAAGAATGGAGATGAAATACAATACAATGGCATCTTATTTGGAATGTTGAAATAGTCAAGTGGGGCGGATGTATCAATAACTGGAGGGTTATATAGTAAGGTACAGAATGCTGCAGTACAAGTTACCTTACTATCACCTATCTTTGTCTCTGCCCTCATACTCATAAAAGGTTGCACATAAAACTTTGTACAACATACAAAATCCTGTTCTCTCTTTCAAGGCTCTCCTCTCCTCTAGATCTCTTACATTCCCATACTGATCTCCCACTACCTCACCAATTCTAATCAGCCAAGGACACTCTTAAGGTGAGATGTTCAGAAAGTGGTGGTAAATGAAATTGTCTGTAATCAGACTGACGGTCTGTCAGTTCTCAAACATGTTTCCGTCATTTTTTGCATCCAATTCCGCCATCTCCATCAAAAGGAAAAGTGGGCGTGGTTTATTCTACCGTCATATTGTAAGGTATTTTCAGAAAAAAATATTTTTTTCAATGTCACTTTTTTGTCAGATCAACGTATTTTTTCCTGAAAAAATAAAAATGGTCTAAACTTGGATAAGACAAATTAATCCCTTAAGGGCCATTGACGTGGCAGGACCGTCACGCTGGTCCGGTACTTAAGGACCAGTAACAGTCCAGGCACGTCACATACTTTTACTAACCGCTCTCCTGCAGGAGCGCGGTGAGTAATACCGGGGACTGAAGTTGATCGATCCAAGACCGGAGCGATCTCTTTCAGTCCCCCGTTCGGCGTGCCGGCACACGTGATCAGTCACGTGGGACGGCACGTCAAAATTTCCTATGTGGGCCTTAAAGGACCGCACACCCCGGGACCGCTGGTCCTTAAGGGGTTAAAGTGCTGTTAGCAGGAGTGAGAAGCAATTTGTTGTTTCAAAGACAAAAAGTGTCTTTTCCTTTTTCTTATTGTCATTTTTAAAGGGGAACTACCACCTGACACAATCTTTAGCTTCACTAAGTCCCCATCTGGAGACTAGCTGCTTAGCAGCGCTAGTCGCCAGAATAATTACCTTATTTAATAGATGACGGATTTACTTTTGAAAATATTGTCCTTCTTTTACCACCAACTCATGATCTGACAATTTTTTCATTATGACGACTTTTTGAACCTCTCGCCCCTAGTGTGTGTGTGTATTTACACAGCTGTCTCTCATAGCAATCCTTTCTCCCTCATTGGTCTATATCTGTGACCCTTTACCTATTATCCTGCTCCAGTTCACTTCACTCTCACTTTAAAATCATCCTCCTCGTTGAAGCTTCCGCAAGCTGGATGGCACTGCCACTCTCCATGCATCCAAGGCACTTACAATTTATGTTTAACCCTTTGAGTGCCAGTGAGGTAGCCAACACATTGCAACACAATGTGTTGGATACCTCTCTGGCACTCAAATGGTTAACTCTATCCTGAACAGAACTTTAACATTAACTCTTATGTTCTCTGTATTTCCCCATTATTCACTTTAGATTGTAAGCTCTAGAGCATGGACCCGTCTCCCTTTTTTTCACTCTGTAAATCACTTGTGTAACTCTGTATTTTCTATACCCTTAAATTGTAAAGCTCAGTGTACACTTGTGGCGCTATAGACATAAACATATTTCTTCATTCATTAGGGTCCTTAACGGGACTTCCCTTCCAGGACCCCTGGTACTTAAGGGGTTCAAGACTCCCTCTTGACGTAATGTGTGTGGTGTTGCCTGCAGTACAAGCTGTACCACAGGCATGTAAATGTACGGCTGGCCTTCCCCTTAGTGGACTCTCCGCCCACCACCTTCTCTGCTCTCCCATATAACAGCGATGTGTAAGACGCTTACCGAGCCACTTTTTACACTGACATCCTGTAACTTGGAATTTTCAGTGCAGGATGTATGGAATTGTGTGCGCACCCCCGATACAGTCATGAATAGGACGTACTCTGCACTAGAAAATATACAGTACGTTTGTTGGTAGCTCTCTTGAGCGTCTGCCCCCAGGGGAAGGTGCAGGAGCTTAAAGGGATAGTAACACTTAATATGTAAAAAAATATATATTATTTAGTTTTATCTTCCTGAGAAGAACAAGGGTTCTCCCCACTGCTGAGAGGTGTTTTATTAAAAAATTATTGCAGCAAAAAATTAGATATTTTTAGGTGCAATATCTCAGTGGCCTGAAATTGTACAGTGGCGCTGTTGCTACATCATCCTATGGAAAGATCTGGTCAATTGACTATAAACTTCCATAGGATGCTGTAGCAACACTGCCACTGTAAAAATTAAGGCCATTGTGATATGACACCTAAAAAATTAAAATTTGAGCTGCATTAACATTTTAATAAAACACCTTTCGCCTGTGGGAGCACGCTTGTTGTGGTCAGGAGGATTAAACCTTACAATATAAATTTTAATGTATATTAAGTATTACTATCCCTTTAAACAAAGATTGACAGTAGGATGGGGGAACGCTGTCCATAATGTACTGGTTTTTCAAGAGGGTGACACTCTGCCTCACTGCACCGTGTCAATAAAGTTTGAATTTAAATGTAAGAGGTCAGTATATTTCACATACAGCGGGCGTTTTGTGCTAATGTTCATATTTAACCCTTTGATGGCCAGAGGGGCACGGAACACATTGCTTTGCAATGTGTTCCGTACCCCTCTGGCACTCAAAGGTTTAAAAACATAGGGCAGGGGGTTTAAGTTAGGCGACAGGTCCACTTTAAGGGCTCGGTAAGTTAGCACCATAGTTTGAACTTAAAGGGATAGTAATGTTTCAGAATAAAAGCAGCTCTAATTAATCATCATAGTATTTGGACTTCGGAGAGAGTGTTATTTCTATTTGTCAGAGCTGTACTTCAAGAGTAATTGAATGATAAAGTATCCCCCTCCCGCCCCTTTTACTGATGTAACACTGATCAGCCAGAGCAGAAGGTAGGTGCCCAGGTAGACTGCAGAGAGGGACAATCTTCAATTAAGATAAGGGAAAAAACCTGAAAAACTTGTCAAGGGGGGCAGGGCTTTCATTGTTCTCATTGGAAGAAGACTGCCAACCGCTGTTATCTGTCTGGTCTAGCAACCAGATTCCACATCTGAGAAGAGATGGCTTACACTAGGTAAAAGGGGCGGGAGGGGGAAACTTTATCATTCAATTACTCTTGAACTACAACGCTGACAGTACTGAAATAACACTCTCCATGGCTCAAATACTATGAAGATTAATTGGAGCTGCTGTTTTTGTGAAACGTTACTATCCCTTTAATCTTAAATGGTAATGGGACGAATTGTAGGGATTAGCAGAGAGGATTGGCATGGGAGGAGCGATGGGAGAGGTAGATTTGTCTGACGGCAGAGTTTAGTATGGACTATAGAGGGGTAAATCGGGTGAGAGAGAGGTCATGTGGCAGCTTTACTTTTCCAAGCGTATTACACATTTGCTGAGCTTGGAGACTACGTCATGCATCCCAGCTGATCAGAATGACGGCCAATTTAGGGTCAAAAACTGATACCCTTGGCTGTCACAACTGTCCCAAGATGAAATTGAACTCGAAGACTTGTAAGTGTTTTATTGCAGGGGATATGTGCAAAGTGCTCAAAGGCAACAAAGAACAGTGTTGCAGTCCGCAGCATTCAAGGGGTTAAAATTCTTATGTAAATCAAATAATCTTTGATTTACGTGACCCAAATACTTCATAGTATTTGGCACATGACCCAAATACTTCCTAGTATTTGGGCCATGGAGAGTGCTATTTCAATACTGTCAGAGCTGTAGTTCAAGAGTAATTGAATGATAAAGTATCTCCCTCCCACCCCTTTTACCTAGTGTAAGCCATCTCTTCTCAGATGTGGAGTGCAGTCCATAGACCAGACAGATAATATCAAGGGACAATCTTCTTACTGTGAGAACAATTAAATCCCTGCCCCCCTTGACAGGTTTTTCAGCTTTTTCTCTTATCTTAATTGAAGATTGCCCCTCTCTGCAATCTATCTGGGCACCTCCCTACTGCTCTGAGCTGAGCAGTGTTACATCAGTAAAAGGGGTGGGAGGGGGGATACTTAATCATCCAACTACTCTTGAACTACAACTCGGACAGCATTGAAATAACCCTCTCCATGGCCCAAATACTATGAAGATTAATTGGAGCTGTTTTTATTATGAAACATTACTATCCCTTTGAAGGGGAAATGTACTAAAGGAATAAATGCCCCTTAATTTGTTTAACAGATTAATTTACTTAGGTAGATGTCCTTCATACAGCACGGTCACAGGTATCTATCTATGTGTTTTTGCATTATATGTTAAAAGGCAACACACACGGTTATACTGAATATTAGTGGGCAAATCAGGAAGGTCTAATAAATGACTAACTTATTTGGTAGCAGGATAGCTATACAGTTCTCATTCACTAGGGTATGAGGCAAAGGTTGAACTTGATGGACTTGTGTCTTTGTTCGATGTAATTTACTGTGTTACTACGTTACTATGTTTTATCAGCATTAGTTTCCATTATATAGTGATCTCTTTTGAAGACTGCGACTAGCTTACACCATTAGACAACAATCAGTGGGCTTCAATAGACCTGAATGACTCATATGGTACACAAATTATCAGATTCTAAACAAACAAACAAACAAGCAATTAACAAGAGAGATCAAAACTAAACTAAAAAGAACTATATGCATATAACCATACCTGGGAACTTTTCAAGCAGGGCTACCCGGAGGGTAACCCTGTCAGTGCCAAAAATGACGTGATTCGCGTCATAAAAGGGGTGGGGCTTAGTCGCGGGCTGCGGGACAACCCCCCCCCCTGCAAAATGAAGGTAAGAGGGCGGGGAGTGGGAGGAACCTGGCAAGATGGAGCAAAAGTGGGCAGAGTTTCTACTTAAACTCTGCCCACCCGGAGAGTCAGACATTGCCCCGGAGACCCGGTAATTCAGTTTGAAATCCGGAGTCTCCGGGGCAAAACCGGAGAGTTCCCAGGTATGCATATAACTGACTGCTGTCTGAAAGACTCCTACCTAGGTAAGTCCTCCTGTTAAATTAAACCTTTGAGTTCCAAAGGCCCAGAGCACTCCACAGTCAAGCAAGCTGTATCTTTATTACACTCACACAGGAACGATGCAGAAGGGCTGGTCTGTAGCATATGGGACTATGGGCAGAATATTGACAAGAATGATGTTTGGGGTTGCAGTTCTCATTAGAACCTCAACTGAATGGGCTTCAGCCAGTAAAATTCTACTGGCTCTAAAGTGGGTGGGCCATCAACCATTTCCCCCACACACACACACACACTTCGGGACACGTGAGACAGAACTGAGGAAGGGGACTGCTTCTGTTCTGTCACCCATGTGAAAAAAGCCTTTAGACCTTTACCTCCTATCCTCCATCCCCCAATGACATCAACACCAGGTTCTATGGAGGAAAACTAAACCTTAAGGCAGTGGTACATAGGGTTAATATCTGTCAGCTGCTTCTCATAAATCACTTTCAGAAGTGGCTGGCTGTCAAGAGATAGCTGTCTAGTAGTGAAGTCAAAGGCCAATCAGAATGGAGGTCACAGCCTAACTCCTCAGTGAGAAACAATGAACCAGCAGGGAGCAAAGGTCAGAGCACAGCTTAAAGGAGCACTAACACCTATAAGGCCCTTTAACCCTTTGAGTACCAGAAGGGTACGCAACGCATTGCAAAGCAATGCATTGCGCACCCCTCTGGCACTCAAAAGATTAACACTGGCTACATTTTTTCAGATAATCCTGAAAAAAATAACTGCAAGTGAATCACTGAGTCCTATGGGGAATTTCACACACAGGCAACATGCACTGCAGTCGTCTTAGACAGCATGCCGCAACTTTTCTCAGTGCCGTAACCCAGCTACATACGTGTAGTATTGATTTCAATAGAATTGCATTGAAGTTGTACATCTGATGCTCGTGTCTGTCTTTTCTCTGTGATCACTTCTGTTTCTAATGAGGGAATAGGCTTCTTGGAGAAGCTTGTTACACTGTAGCGGTAAAAAGCACCCAATCACTTTCAGTTGCTCAAAAAAAAAACTACAAAGTCACCTGTTTGAAAGAGCCCTTAAAGGGCAACTGTCACTTAAGAGGTGGCCTATTAGTAGATCTGCTTACATGGGATCAGACCGTTTGATGAAGCCAGGTCTGCGCAGTGAACCCCACAGAGCAATGAGGGTCTGAAAAGAGATCCCCGATTCCACCCTGTAATAGCACTGAACTGCAGTTCGTAGTCTCCTGCTCTGTTCGGTGCATGCCCCACGGTATTGTGCCTGAAAGCCTGACACAGCTGGGGGAGACGCACTAAGCGATGATAAACAGGTGATATAGTGGAGATGATTTTTCCAGTGATATCACTACTCCAGTTCCTATTTTATTCTGTGGAGCCATTGCTCTCTCTAGTGGAAGAGATCTTAGTGCATAGTCTCTACAGAATAACATAAGAACTTGAGTATTATCACTGGAATAGTCATCTCTACTATATCACATTTTAGTGCATAACCCTCCGGCTCTATGGTGACTGTGCACTCGTCCCAGGTGTGTTCGTCTGAGAGCTACAGGTTCAAGAGTAATTGAATGATAAAGTATCCCCCTCCCGCCCCTTTTACTGATGTAGCACTGCTCACCTCAGAGCAGCAAGGTGGTGTCCAGATGGATCACAGAGAGGGACAATCTTCAGTGAGCATAATGAAAAACCTATCAAGGGGGCCAGGGTTTTCCTTATGCTCACAGTAAGAAGATTGTCCCTTGCTGTGACCTGTCCAGTTGAAGGACCAGATTCCACATCTGAGGGGAGGCGGCTTACACTAGGTAAAAGGGGCGGGAGGGGGGATACTTTATCATTCAATTACTCTTGTACTACAACGCTGACAGTATTGAAATAACACTCTCCATGGCCTAAATACTATGAAGATTAATTGGGGCTGCTGTTTTTGTGAAACATTACCATCCCTTTAAAGTCAAAGTTCCACTTTAAGCTGGGACGCACTTTTAACCCTTTGAGTGCCAGAGGGGTACTCAACGCATTGGCACGCAAAGGGTTAACCCATTGAATGCCAGAGGGGTACGCAACGCATTGCTTTGCAATGGTTTGTGTACCCCTCTGGGACTCAAAGGGTTAAAGGCCACTACGGATCAGGTTTCTATGGATTGGTTCCCCAAAAAAAGAAATCTTCAGTTAGTACTGAACACGAGGACAGACATGATTCTTTGTTGCAGGTCTCAGTGACACAAGACTCCTTCAATTGTTTTTAAGCATTGTTTTGCCTTGAAGTCAAACTGGAATGTGATTTGTCCTTTGTTACAAGGTCAGGATAAATTGTTTTGATACTGAGAGTTTAATTATTATCGTTGATATTATAACACTCTCAATTTTCTTGCAAAATATCAGGGGTGCACTTCAAACACAAACCTATTTTCACCCCTTGGATGCTACAGAATTCCAGCACGGGACATTCACGGGCATTCTTATTAAAGGAGAAGTAACACCTTTTAATAAGCCCCTTCTTACTATGGCCAGAAATTCCCAATGACCTCTGTGAATTTTGCACATGTGCATTTGTTCAAGACAAAACATCTTCAATTAGTCCTGCTTTTCATGGCCACAGAGGCGGATATAAAGGTTCTTGGTATTTTTTCCCATACTAAAGCAGGCAGAGGAGGCCGACATAGCAGTTGCTGGCAGGACCAAGGGCCGCAAACTCTTCTCACTGCACATAGTAATTTTAAAGGGACATTAACACTTAATATGTAAATATTATGTAAATATATATGAATACAACAAGGGTACTCCCAGGCTGAGAGGTGTTTTATTCAAAAGTTATTGCAGCTCAGACTTGCATTTTTAGGTGTAATATCTAAATGGCCTGAAATGTGACAGCAGCGCTGTTGTTTCACCATTCTGTGGAGGTTTTTGGTCAACTGGCCAGAGCTGTCCATAGGAAGTTGCAGCAGTAGCGCCACTGTAACAGTTTCAGGCTGTTGCGATATTGCACCTAAAAAATTCAAGTTTGAGCCGCAATCAATTTTAAATACGACACCTCTCATCACTGAGAGTACCCTTGTTTTACTCAGGAGGTTAAACCCTACAATATATATTTTTATTTGCATATTAAGTGTTACTGTTCCTTTAAAATTACTATGTGTAGTGAGAAGAGTTTGCGGTCCTTGGTCCTGCCAGCAACTGAATGTCCGCTTCCTTGGGAATGACATGAAGGACTGATTGAAGATATTATCTGCTGAACTGAGGGGCAAGGGTAAAATTCATAGGGGCCATTGGAATTTTTGGGCCATAGTAAGTTAAGTGGGAGCTATTATTTGGAAGAATACAAACAGATTTTGGCAGCAGAAAAGGACCACCTGGCCCATCCAGTCTGTATATTTCCCTATTTAATTAAATTAGGAGAGTTACTTTTCCTTTGACTCTTTGAGTGCCAAAAGGATATGCAACGCATTGTGTCTCTGGCACTCAAAGGGTTAAAACAAAAGCTGCTCAAATAATCAGACTAACCCTTTGGGTGCTGGTTCTTCAAGACATTGCATTGGGAACATCTCTAGCATCCAAAGGGTTACAAGTGACATCTGAATCAATGAGGACGTTTTGTTTCAAAACACGCACACGTGCCTTTAACAGCCATTGTTGCGGCCCTTATCAGCCATTGTTGCGGCCCTCCTTGAAGGGAAATGTTGAATATGTGGCCATTTGAGTTTGACATGTCTGGTGTAACATCACCTAAATTCAGAAACTGATTGTGACTCCATCTGTTCTCCTGTACCCCCCAGGTGCTGCCGGCGTGCTGGTGGGACACCCCTTTGATACAGTTAAGGTGAGTGCATGTTCTTCCTATCCCTCATATCCTATATTATAATTTGCTAAGGATGTTTGTCAGAAGCTGTCATGCGCAGTACAGACTGCCCGCGCTGTGGCTGATATGGAGCAGGTCCCTCCAGATTCAGACCGAAGTCCTCTCTGCACACCTTCCTGGGACCTCTTGGTCCCAGGAAGGTGCGCAGAGAGGACTATGGTCTGAATTCGGCGCTCCCCACTCCGTATCATCCGCGGCATGGGCAATCAGTACTGTGCATGACTGCAGCGCCGCCAGTGTTGGCCCGTGTACACGGGCTTTAAAACTAGTAGAAAAATATTTGCCCATCCCAACCAGAGCCATATGCATAAGGCTAATTAAACATGGAGATCTAAATAATTTCTGTGGAATACCAACTGTACCATAGGGGACAAATACAAATTCTAATGAATTTACCATATTTAATTGAATCTAAGACCCCCACTTCAGCTTTTGCCATTGGATTCTTGAAAGAAAGAAACATCCTGAATATAAGGCGACCCTGTGTGTCTATCCCTCATTTGGTGTCATGGAGTGACTAGGAAATTAACACACTGACAAGTACACATGAACTTAATATAAAACTTTATTAAATACAATGAATGACAGGCTGATGACAACAAATGACACAACAGTAGTATGGTAATGACACAAAGTGGCAGTAGATAGTGGCACACCTTCACGAGACCTGGAAGAAACAGTGGAGTCACTCTCCTTACCCTTCACCAGGCAGGTGGTCAGAAACGGAATGGCCCTGGGACTACACGGTAGATGTGAGGACAGTGCAGAGCACTCCCATACCCGGATAGGATGGCACACCTTCACGAGACCAGAGAGGAACAGTGTAGGCACTTTCTTCACCCTTCACTGGACAGGTGGTCAGAAACGGAATGGCCCTGGGACTACACGGTAGATGTGAGGACAGTGCAGAGCACTCCCATACACACAGTCGGCAGAGATAAGGAGCAGACTAATACCCCGACAGGGGATACACTAGGCGGGTAACCAGATGGAGGATAGGCAAGGCAGCACAAACCGGTACGGCCACGGGAGGCCAGACACACGGAGTGACCGACAAGCACTGCTAACGGAAGCGAGCGCAGAGCGGAAGACACAGGCAGCATGAGAACCAAACCAAGGCACGGAATGGTTACGGAGCTCAACACGGAGAGTAAACCAGGAGGCATCCAATGGTCAGAACCGGATCGGGTAGTCAGACATCGCCAGTGGCCGTAGCCAGAATGGGTAGTCAGTCGTAGCCAGAGGTCAGAACCGGAACGGGTAGTCAAATGTAGCCAGGGGTCCAAACCGGAACGGGTAGTCAGACGAGCCAGGAGTCAGAACCGGAACGGGTAGTCAGACATCGCCAGTGGCCGTAGCCGGAATGGGTAGTCAGTCGTAGCCAGAGGTCAGAACCGGAACGGGTAGTCAGACGTAGCCAGGGGTCTAAACCAGAACGGGTAGTCAGACAAGCCAGGAGTCAGAACCGGAACGGGTAGTCATACGTAGCCAGGTAATACACAGGAACGGTAATGGACCAACACAGCAATAAGCTCAGGTACACCACGAAAGGGCACTGGAAATGACACAGGCTGAGGTTTAAAAACCCTGACAGGTAGGCGGAGCAATGACCTCATCAGCGCAGTGCCCTATAAGAATAGCGACTCAGCAAGAGCTACAGCTAGGAAGTAAACAGTGTCGCTCCAGGGCAATATCCAGCCACAGGCAATCACGGGGCACCGTGATACTTGGTCTCTCTCACTTCCTTCACCGTCTTCTCCTTCATTTCTCTCTATCTCCCTGCATCTTATCTCCCTTTATTCACCTCATCTATCTCCCTTAATTCATCTCATCTATCTCCTTCCCTTCATGGAGTGGGGGATAGATGGATGGTGCATTACTGAGAATTTTTGCCATTTTCAAAAAGAATACAGGCATACCTCCCAACATTTCAAATGGCCAAAAAGGGACACTTTTGTTTTAGGTGGTATGGTGGGATGGGGGGCTAGTTTACGGTACATTGCAGAGAATCTGTAGGTTATTTCATGACCTATTGACACTTCTTTGTGTAACTGAATAAATTATTTAGTGCAAGACCAGTGTATTTTATTTACACAGACTGATTTATATACACACATAGTGAAGTTTACATAAACATTAGATGAGAGTTGGTACCGTGTTAGCCGTATAAATACAGGAGGCAAATATAGTTTTTGATACCTTTTATTGGCTAACTAAGCAGATTTAAATGCAAGCTTTCAAGACCTTAGGTCTCTTCCTCATGCCTGAGGAAGAGACCTAAGGTCTTGAAAGCTTGCATTTAAATCTGCTTAGTTAGCCAATAAAAGGTATCAAAAACTATATTTGCCTCCTACATAAACATTAGTGTGAGTTTTATTGCTGTAGAGCAGTGTGATGCACTTTCACCACACTGTATGATCTCCAAAATAGAGGAACACCAGGGTGGGAAATAGGGACATAGGGATTTGGGTCTCATGGAGGGACTGTCCCTACAGAAAGAGGGACACTTGGGAGGTATGGACCTCTAATATCTCTTAAAGAGGGACACTTGGGAGGAATCCACCCCTAATATCTCATAAAGAGGGAAACTTGGGCTGTATAGACCTCTAATATCTCCTAAAGAGGGACACTTGGGATGTATGGACCTCTAATATCTCCTAAAGAGGGACACTTGGGATGTATAGACCTCTAATATCTCCTAAAGAGGGACACTTGGGAGGTATGGACCCCTAATATCTCCTAAAGAGGGACACTTGGGATGTATGGACCTCTAATATCTCCTATAGAGGGACACTTGGGATGTATAGACCTCTAATATCTCCTAATGAAGGACACTTGGGAAGTATGTATCCCTAATATCTCCTAAAGAGGGACACTTGGGAGGTATGGACCCCTAATATCTCTTAAAGAGGGACACTTGGGAGGAATCCACCCCTAATATCTCATAAAGAGGGAAACTTGGGCTGTATAGACCTCTAATATCTCCTAAAGAGGGACACTTGGGATGTATGGACCTCTAATATTTCCTAAAGAGGGACACTTGGGATGTATAGACCTCTAATATCTCCTAAAGAGGGACACTTGGGAGGTATGGACCCCTAATATCTCCTAAAGAGGGACACTTGGGATGTATAGACCTCTAATATCTCCTAAAGAGGGACACTTGGGATGTATGGACCTCTAATATCTCCTATAGAGTGACACTTGGGATGTATAGACCTCTAATATCTCCTAAAGAGGGACACTTGGGATGTATGGACCTCTAATATCTCCTAAAGAGGGACACTTGGGATGTATAGACCTCTAATATCTCCTAAAGAGGGACACTTGAGAGTTATGTACCCCTAGTATCTCCTAAAGAGGGACACTTATGGAGGTATGTACAAGGGGATAAGTCCTGCTATTCTTGTGTATTTAGTCACATTTCTAATTTGTTGTTTACGAGCTGTATGTTCAAAGGAAAAGCACAGGAGTTCTGGGGCAAACCATTTGCACAAAAGGGGGGACTAAAAATTAAAAAAATCTACATTGAAGAACCAGGACCAGGGAGGATCTGCTTTGAGCAGAACAGGGCCAGGAACTGGCCAGAGAGAGAATGGTCAGTGGATAGCCATGGTCAGGAGCCAGGAATCATTGGTCAGAGCCAGAGTCAAAGGATAGATGAGGTCACAACACAGATGAACAAACAACTCAGAAAGCTTGTGGAACGGGCACCAGTTGAAGCAGGTAGCCTGTTTAAAAAGGCAAGGATAACCGATGGTGGAGCTGTCCAAAGAGGGCACGACCTAGTGCTGCTCCCAGTAGGCCAATAACTGGCTAATAGGAAGCCAGGAAAGACAAAGGCATGGTTTCATGTAAGCACCACAGAAAGGAAGCGGCTAACATCGCGCACGTGTCAGGAATCCAGAAACGGCTGCAAGATTCAAGGAGGGCAAGAAACTACGAGGAGGACGGTAGCACCTGGTCACATCTGGAGAGTTCCCCGATATGAATTCCAAGAGAGTTTCCATAAATTGCAATCTGTTACCAAACTCATACATGTTTTTAATGCTTTGCAAAATACTGCTATAAAATGGCGCCAGTGAACTTGAGCTTTTTAGTGCTCTAGAACTGTGAAACTGCATTCTGCCCTTTCCTGAAATATCACAGCTTGTTAGTCTCATGAAGAATCCAGTCTTTGACCTGCCTCACTTTGGTTGGCCTTTGACTTCTCATTGTTCAAATGCTCTTTTTCCGTTTAATGGAACTTTTTGCCTCTGAAAGTGATTTATGACCACAAAGAACATTAAAATGTGGTACACATTAGCACTGTGTCTACTGTCCTAAATTTAATTTCAAAGGTGCAGGACTGACATTGATTTATGAGTCTAGTTTTGATGACACTGTATGGGGGAAGGGGTGAGAAGGGGTAGTACATAGAGGTAAGAGTGACTGGGGCTAGGTTCACAAATATTAATGGAATGCAGCAGTTATGCTGCTAGTTTCCAATGACACTTAGATATGCTGTCCTTTGATCTAGGTGATCCTTACCTATGTTGCCCTAGTGATTCTATCCCTAGGGAGAGTTAACAAGACTGATGGTGGACACTCCTGATTGGCTAATGCCAATCAGATGTAGCCACCATCAGTCACACCATCCTTCCTTCCTGATTGATTCCCTTATGGGTCTTTGAATCATTGGAGGTTGTGATATACATTGCAACTTCCAATGTCATGTTCCTAAATGATCCGCACAGTGACATTGTAGACCTCAAATGCAGATCACCTATGCTAGGAGTAAACAACCTTTGACTCTCCAGCTGTTAGGGACTACAACTCCTGCCATCAGCAACCATCTGTTGCATTATGTTGGTGACATGAGACTCGCTATTGTTTTCCACTGAATATTATAATAACCACTCCACAAATTTGTGACAGTTTGAACTGTAATAGATTTTGAGTAAAGCAACTGGCATACAGTGGGCGTAAACCTTGTTTAACTCAGCAGGACATAATAACGCTTTACTGATCCTTTAGTTAGCATGCGGTTCTGCACTGAGCGGGATCAGCTTTCAGAAATAAACGTATAAATATATTGTACATCTTCAGTTTATTTGGCTAATATGATGCATAGACAGTTCTGAATGCCATTTTCAAATATGCAAACATAATTTAACCCCTTAAGGACCAGATGACATGCTATGACCGTCATGGTCCTTATACCCTTAAGGACCGGTGACGGTCATAGAACATCACGTACTTTTCACTTACAACGCTCTACCGGGAGCTCTGTAAGTAAAAACAGGGCCTAAAATTGACCGCTCCAAGACCGGAGCGATCTCTCTTAGGCCTCAAAGCGGCTCGCTGGTATGCGTAACAGGTCACGTGTACTGGCAAGTTGGCAAGGATCAAAGCGGTCCTTAAGGGAAGGTAACTTCCCTGGACCGCTGGTCCTTAAGGGGTTGAGGTGGCAGGTCCACTTTAAAGGGATAGTAATGCTTCACAAAAAAGCAGTTCCAGTTAATCTTCATAGTATTTGTGCCATGGAGAGTGTTATTTCAATACTGTCAGAGTTCTAGTACAAGAGTAATTGAATGATAAAGTATTCCCCTCTCTCCTCTTTTACTGATGTAACACTGCTCACCTCAGAGCAGCAAGACTGTCCGGATGGATCACAGAGAGGGACAGTCTTCCCTGATCATAAGGAAAAACCTGAAAAACCTGTCAAGGGGGTCAGGGTTTTCCTTATGATCACAGTAAGAAGATTGTCCCTTGCTGTGACCTGTCCGGTCAAGATTCCAGATTCCACATCTGAGGGGAGGCAGCGTACACTAGGTAAAAGGGGTGGGAGGGGGATACTTTATAATTCAATTACTGTTGAACTACAACTCTGACAGTATTGAAATAACACTCTCTGTGGCCCAAATACTATGAAGATTAATCAGAGCTGCTTCTTTTGTGAAACATCACTATCCCTTTAACTTGAACTATACAGCAGATGATGACAGCACAGCCCAAGCGCAGTCTATAATCAGAAAGAACTGGGCCAATGTCATGTTGAAAATCCATGAAGATGAAGTATTGTGTGGGATGTCGGGACCTTGGCTGCCTGTTTTGCTTTATCAGTATAGTACATGGATAGTTAGTAACTAAGTAAGAGAACATAGAACATAATTGTACTGTATGGGACTGCACTGTAAAGGGAGACGTGGCACTTTGTTCTAATGCACTTTAACCCTTTACGTGCCAGAGAGGTATCCAATGCATTGCTTTGCAATGTGTTGGATACCTCTCTGGCACTCAAATGTTAACCCTTGGCTTGCTAGAGGGGTGTGATGCTCATTGACAAGCAATGTGTTACAAACCCCTCTAGAATTCAATGGGTTAATAAGTAAAGAGAAAAATGATTTTCTGGAGAAACAAACTGCCGAGAAAGAGAGGAAGTGAATTTAACAGTGAAGTGAAACCAGTGACTCTCCTGCTGTTATTGGACTGCAGCTACCATCATCTTAACGGGCTGTACATAAAATAAAAAAATGTATAGTGAACTTTTTATTTCATTAATTAAAGGCACTTTTATTTAACGTGATGGGTTCACTGTAGCGAAAAATATAAAGTTGACCTGTCAGCCTATGAAAGTTTAGTTTGTTGTACAGAAAATGAAAATCTGACATTATCTTGTACTAATGTTTTAAGACAATAACCCTTATGATTTGCACAGAGTGGCACAATTTGCTAATTAGCTATGTTTGAAGTCATACTTGCCAGTCACTGTATTAATAGTAAAGCCCTCAGTGAGTGGGCTCTGCATAGTTTCATTCATAGCACAGTGTTTGGTAATTCGGCCCAACAGAGCAGAAGGCATTGTAGGCATTAAAAAAACATGAACCTTTATGGTTTAAGAGATATTCACAAGCAAAATTTCCCCTCCCGCCCCTTTTACCTAGTGTAAGCCATCTCTTCTCAGATGTGGAATGCAGTCTATAGACCAGACAGATAACAGCAGGGGACAATCTTCTTCCTATGAGAACAATGAAAGCCCTGCCCCCCTTGACAAGTTTTTCAGGTTTTTCCCTGTTTTTCCCATTCAATTACTCTTGAACTACAACTCTGACAGTATTGAAATAGCACTCTCCATGGCTCAAATACTATGAAGATTAATTGGAGCTGCTTTTATTGTGAAACATTGCTATCCCTTTAAGTAGGCGACATGAGAATCTTGCGCTGTCATGCATTGTGAGATTCTCATGTTGCCATTTTTATCATGGCGACATGGTGAATGTGTTATGTGGTTGCAAGCGCTTTGGCATGCAACCTTTTAAAAGTAAACTGCATAAAGGCCCATATTTATAAAAGAAAACTGAAGTTATTCTGGAATAAACCAACTGCAACATAGGAGACAAAATAAAAATTCCTAAATTCTTATGCAGTTGAATAGAGCTTATTAACCCTTTGCATGCCAGAGAGGACTCCAATACTTTGCAAGGCATTCAATGGGTTAACAGCTCAATATAATTTAACAGGACTTTTTATTTGTCCCCTGTGGAACTATTGGCTTATGGTCCAAAGTTCCCGACTGTTCCACCACCAAATACAACTTAGTTTCTCAACAATTATTTATATTATAAACAAATGGCTATTAAAACATATACACAGTTTTTAAATCATTCAGCTTAACCAAGTAAGTGTTAATTAAGGTGGCAGGTTCCTTTAAACTTGTATTTTTTTAATTTCTAATAGCAAGATGGTTCAGTGGTAAGTGGCATTATTTTGTCGATTATATCTGTGCGATATGTAATTTGTTCTATCCTGACAAATGGTTTTTAAAGTGTTAGTAATGTCCACAAAAAAGTTTTTTGCATTTAGAAGAGCTTATAAAGCTGAGCTCTAATGCAAAAAACCGTATCTCTCAAACCTCTATGGTTTAAGAGATACAGGCGTTTAAAGTTTGATTTCTCCTACTGACAGCTGTAAAGCTGTCAGCAGGAGATCCATGTCAGCTGAAACGGAGGCGCTCGAGCAGAGCCGCGATCTTGTTATTTACTTCAAATCCCTTCATTGGAATGGTCTAAAATGGGTGCCTGGTTTTCAAGCCCTCGTTTTAGACCATTCCAATAAAGGGATTCGTGGTAAATAACGAGATTGCGGCTCTGCTCAAGCGCCTCCGTGTCGGCCAACATGGATCTCCTGCTGACAGGTTTATAGCTGTCAGTAGGAGAGATCAAACTTTAAACGCCTGTATCTCTTAAACCATAGCGGTTTGAGAAATACATTTTTTTTTGCATTTAGCTCAGCTTTTTAAGCTCTTCTAAACGCAAAAAACTTTTTTGTGGACATTACTAACACTTTAACATTGAGAGCCCATAGTTTTCCAGTACTATCCTTATACAATCTTATGATTCTATACTATTTTCTCATAGGTGCGTCTTCAAGTTCAGAGTGTGTCGAAGCCGTTGTATCGGGGGACCATTCATTGCTTCCAATCCATTATCAAGCAGGAATCTGTAAGTTAAAAGTCTCAGTTCTTACAAAAATTAAATACAAATGTTTCAAGTTTTTGTCACTTATTAACCATTTGAGCAATCCACTGCTAACCACTGTGTGGCATCATTTTTTTCTTACTTATTTTTATATAAATTAATAGTAAGCTTTTTTTAAATATGTTATAGGGGTGGGGGTAAGTAATATTTGTCAATTCAGGGTGGTGATGCACTGAGGTCCAATACGCTGGCGATTTTGTTTTGGCGATGTGATATAACCACTTCTCCATGGCAAATAAGGCATACTTGGCTATATGCACTAAGAATTGTGTATCGTAAGGGTGGGTGGAGACATTGGTCATTTGAGGTAACATTCTCCTGTATGCAATAATAGTATAAGTCTGCAGTCAGGTGAATAACCAGGCTAATGTCGCCCTTTCAGTCTCATGTGAAGTTCCACATTAGATAGCTACAGGGATGTTTGAAATACACATCTGTATGGAGAACTTTGAAATATGGAGAACCTTATACTGCTGTGGGTAACTGTAAAATAAATCTCTATGGGTAAGCTGAGAACTGTCTTAAAGGGACAGTAATGTCCCATAAAAATGTTTAGAGTTTGGTAGAGATTAAAAATATAAGCTAAATGCCACATATCCTATCTCTAATTCCGCTATGGTTTGAGAGATATCCTCCTGCAGGAGTTCCTGACAGCAGGAGTTCCTGGTCTGGGGACCGACAAGTGGCTCTTCAGCAGAGCTGCAATAACGCAATTTAAAAGGAAATACTTCTTTGAAACGGTCTACAAAGTGTGCCTGGTTTGCAAGCACACTTTTTAGACCGTTCCAAAAATGTAATTCTTTTTAAATCGCGCTATTACGGCTCTGCTGAAGAGCCTCCTCGTGTCGTCCGACACGGATCTCCTTCTGTCAGCTTTACAGCTGACATCAGGGGAAGAGGAACTTTAGCGGAGGATATCTCTCAAACCATAGCGGTTTGTGAGATTGGATTTGTGGCATTTTGCTTAGTTTTTTAAAGCAGAACTTTCAGATCTTACTAAGTCCCCATACATTCATTAAACGCATGGCGACTAGCTTGGAAATAAGTGTCTTACCTTTAAAAAATAGCAGAGTGTAAAGAAATCCTTCCCTTTTGGGGGCTGACGGCCTGTGCTGTCTGCGCGCCTGTGCCGTCAGTCCATTCCAGTAACCATATGGTGCACATCAGTGCTACTCAATGGAGACCGGGACTGACTGTGCAGGCGTACAGACAAGATGTCTGCGCTGTAGCCTGGGTTCCGGTGTCCAAATGGGAAGGATTTCTTTACACTCTGCTATTTTTTTTAAAGGTAAGACATCTATTTCCAAGCTAGTCGCCATGCGTTTAATGAATGCATGGCGGCTTAGTAAGATCTGAAAGTTCCGCTTAAATCTCTACAAAATTCAAAACATTTTTTATGGGACATTACTGTCACTTTAAAACGTTATGACAATAAGAACATTTTGCCATTTTAAGGAAGCACATTTTTTGTGTTCTCTGACACTATCACCAGCTATAGGACCTTTTGTGCATATGGTGTAGAATCACATTAACATAAATCCACACCCTAAGGAGTAGAAAAATTACATATTGAGTCAGATGTAATATTAAAATATCGTATTGGCGACTAATCCACTCAAACATCGTAACTGAGGCAATAAGATGGTGATAAAGGCATATTTAAAGAGATAGTAATGTCATGCTATAAATGCATATCCAATCATTCCTTATACTTTTTTATAATGCTCTTTCAAAATGTTGTCGGTGTAGTTTTATTGTAATTATATTTTAACGTTTCCCCCTCCTCCTCTTTTCCCAACGTCACTCTTCTATCATCAGATCTGAAAGCCGGTCACTTGACCGGACAGATCACAACGAGAGACAATATTGACAAAGGACAGCAGGGTTTTCCTTATGCTGACACAAGATTGTCCCTCGTTGCGATCCGTCTGGACTAACTTTCTGATCTGAAGGGGAAAAGAGTGACATCAGGAAAAGGGGCGGGAGGGGGGAACTTTAAAATATAATTGCAATAAAATGCTCAAAACTTTATTCAGCTTACACACAACTTTTTTAACATGTGCAAAGACATACAACTTTCTGGGGGAGAAGTTGAGCCCCCTGGAATGTTGCACATCTTTCTTTGTACTTGTCACTAAACCTCAACATTAGATGAGTTTTGATTTGCACATTGACCTGAGTTTTTTCATCTATTTTCTTTGGTCTATTTTTATTAGTGCCCGCAAGTCTGTAGTGCGGCTTTGTCCCAGAATTGCTTGCCTGAGCATTTTAGGAAATTATATTTTTCCCTTTTGGTACAGTTATTTTGTTGTAGAATCACTCCACTATCACATGTTTATGTTCCCTAATATTTCCTACCGTTAAGACTTTTTGTTTTGTATTTCCTAGGCAATGGGACTGTACAAAGGTGTTGGATCACCTATGATGGGACTTACGTTCATCAATGCACTGGTGTTTGGTGTTCAAGGCAACACCCTAAGATACCTGGGCACTGACACTCCATTAAATCAGTTTCTCGCGGGCTCTGCGGCCGGTGCTATTCAGTGCGTAATCTGCTGTCCAATGGAGTTGGCGAAAACAAGAATGCAACTTCAGGGAACGGGAGAGTACAAATCAAAATCGAAAAACTACAAGAATTCACTTGACTGCCTAGTAAAAATCCACCGAAAGGAGGGAATCCGGGGTATAAACAGAGGGATGGTGACCACGTTCCTCCGGGAGACCCCAAGTTTTGGATTTTATTTCTTGACCTATGATTATCTGACAAGATACCTTGGTTGTGAAATCAATGACACATTCATTATTCCCAAGCTACTCTTTGCCGGCGGCATGTCTGGAATTGTATCTTGGCTTTCCACCTACCCTATAGATGTGATCAAGTCAAGGCTGCAGGCTGATGGCATTGGTGGTGTTAATCATTACAATGGCATTATGGACTGTGTTCGAAAGAGCTATGAGGTTGAAGGTTGGAGAGTGTTCACAAGGGGCCTGACCTCTACATTGCTACGAGCTTTCCCGGTCAATGCAGCCACATTTGCTACTGTCACTCTGTTCCTCATGTACATGAGGGGAGAAAATAACCTCAATGATTGTGAGACGGGGCCGGCAATTCAGCAGCCCACTAGCATGTAAATAGTCTTTAGCAAGTCTGAACCCAAATCTTGTAGACTACAGATATTTTTATATGATGTACATAAATTCTGTGTATATTTGGTTTATATGCACTCTAGATGGGCTTTCATCTTGTAAGCCAGTAGTTCTCAAACTTTTTTACAGTGGCTGAACCAAGTGAACACTCTGTAGAACCCTATCAAGCACTTTGATTCCTTGGATACTAGTTACGTTTCCAACACATGGCTTCACCATGTGTTGGAAACTTCTGTAGTACCCAGTGTGTTAACAATGTACCAGTATCACATTTATGAGAATGTTATTTGGTACTAGTAATTTAAAACTCTGGTATAAGGCTACATTATTTTCCTAGAAGGCACTAGGTTGTACTGTGTCTTACAAGAGCAATATAACAGAAAACAAATCAGAAATGTGTCAGTCTTTCACACATCACCTGATTGTCACAGAAACAAACATACACTAATGGTCAACACAGCATAGTTCCACCTTCCACCATTATTCACATTTAACCACTTGTGCTTCTTCAAGGAACCCTGTGGTTTCATGTCACTTAGTTTGAGAACCACTGTCATAAATTGTATAATAGACTGTGGCCTTATTTTAAAATATTGTCATGTGTATTTATGCCAATAATATGGGGTCACATGTAGGATCTCCTGCATGTATATTATTTATATTATTAGTGTAGATCAGGGGTAAGCAACATATGGATTTGGAACTGTTTTGGGACTTAAAAGAATAACTTTTTATGGAAAATGTTATAGGTCTTTTGTTGTTGAATAAACCAGGGGTATACCCACTGTTGGAGACTGTTCATTCAAAGGTTATCACAGCTCAAACACACATACTCATATATTATTTTTATTTAATTAAACTGTTAACAACAGTGCCAACTAGTGTCCAAAAGGCACATTTTGCATACTCTTTGGGAGAGCTTGAGTCATAGACTACATCTTTCCAATATAAGTTATATTTACAGCACCACCTAGTGATCACAATAGCATACTGCAATTTAGTGTTTAAAAACAGGTTTGAGCTGTTACAATGTTTGAATTAAAAATCAGTCAACAATAGGGTTGCCTCTGTTTTTCTCAAAAGGAAGAGCCCTATCAATAGATTTGTTACAAATGACCTTTACTACTGCTTTAACTGTAGTGATACCCTGCAGGTCATTGTCTGGCTGAGGATGATGGGAGTTATAGTGTGACAACATTTGTAGAGTGACAGGTTCAACCACCTGATGTAGATCTGTGCGTTCTGGATAACAGATGTTATGGACAGAGATAGGCAAATTTTGGCTCTTCAGCTTTGGATTTTTTTTAGCGTTGGTTGGTAGGGGATAGTGGGAGTTGTGGACCCTAATGGCTGCAGAGGCAAGGGTTCCCAGCCTCTGGTTTAGGGTGACTTGCCAGCAAAAGTAATTAGAGGGGGGGAAAATTGCATAATATGGAATTAAAAGGGTTGAACTAGATGAACGTAAGTCTTTTTTCAACCAAAATTACTATTACTATGTTAATTAATTCTACTGAGTAAAACAAGGGTACTCCCACTGCTAAGACATGTTTTATTTATAAGTTATCACAGCTTAAACTTGCAATTCTTGGATACAGTATTTGCATGAGCTGAAATATTATGGTGTTGATGTTGCCACACCAGTGTGTGGACAGCCATTGCACTCAAATGGTTAAATTGTATTAAAAGTCAGACCTTGTGGTAGTCCTGATTCCCCAAGGTATTGATCTCCAAGCCAGTTTGGCTGGTAGATCAATAATGGCAACGCAGGGGAGCAAAAGAACTCCCCTGATTCCATTCTACCCGGATCCCGTCAATGATGATGCTTTCTCTCATTGACATGAGAGGGTTTACCAATCCCGCCCACTCCTAACTGGATTCTCCTGGTAGAATGGAAGCAATATTGATCTCCAAGCCGAATTAGCTTGGAGATCAGTAACTAGAGGTTCATCAGGAGGTATCCCGATACCCCACCACGAGGTCTGATTGTTTTTTTGCAAGCTGTTGGTTGAGGAGGCAGGGGCAAACCTAAACCTGTGGCTAACGTTTTTTGTTTGTTTTGTTTTTAACAGTGACAGCGTTGGTTGGCTGAGACCCTGCCTCCTTCTCAACCAGTCAGCATGTTCCAGCCACTACCCTTGACAGTGAACCAAATACACACACACATCCTGTATAATAATTCTCTAAGTGTGTGTTTGTCAGAAGCCGTCATGAGCAGTAGAGACAGCTGCACACACTGCAGTCATACACAGTACAGATTGCCCGTGCCACGGCTGATAATGGAGCAGGGCTCCGAATTCAGACCATGCTTCGGTGCGCAGAGAGGACTACGGTCTGAATTCATAGCGCCCCACTCCGTATCAGCCATGGCTCAGCCAGTCTGTACTGTGCATGACTGCACAGCGGCCACTGCTGGGTGGCACTGTGGCCCATGTACACTGGCAACTAGTGTATATATATATATATATATACATACACATTTTTTTGGTTTGTTTCTTTGTTGGCAGATCTCCCTTAACCAATGATAGAAAACCTTTGGCTCTTCAGCTGTTAGGTGCCACAACTCCAACCAAAGCAGCTGAAGAAAGCTGAAAGCCAGAGAACCAACCTTTGCCTACTCTATTCCCTTCAACCAGCAGGTCACAGAGTCTGTGCAGAATCCATATCCAAAGTTATACAGAGACTTTGTACTTGTTGTAACAATCCACTGGTTACTTTGTAACAGAGAACGTTTTTTATATACATGAATATCGGCTTTAAGTATAATAACAAAGTGGAGGATTTCTTGGGCAAACTATTTGTACTGTAGGGGGAAAGGGAATTTTTTTGTGTCCCCAGTGGTGTAGTTAGTAAGCCATGTGCTGCTTTTTACATAAAGTTCTTTTGTCATTAATTGGCAACCTGAGGCCCTCCAGCTGTTGAGGTCTACAGGTCCCATCGTGGTTGGCCGGGGATGATGGGAATTGTAGATTGTGACAGCTGGAAAGCCACAGGTTGCCCAATCCTGCTGTGTGTTATGCAACTTGCTTTTTAGCTGCTGAAACAAATGGTAAATGTTACATTCTACTTCCCGTGCTCCCAAGGACGTAACTGGCTACTTGTTTTCCTAGACAACACTGTCTCATTCCTCCTTAAAGAAACAGTACCACCACCTAATAATAACTCCCTTTTTATCTTAACCCGGGAAGAAAAACCCTAATGGCCACTATGAATCAACTCTGTTGATTGGTTTGACCAAACCTTTCATTAGTACTGGATATCGCAGTATATCCAGGCAGGCAGAATTACAGGACTGCATGACCCCAAACTCCTCCCACTGATTTTTTTTTATTTTTTTTATTGGAAGCATTCAGTGTGAAGAGATTGGTTGTCTAAGATTTCTGCAGCAAAGGATCGTGCCACTTGGAATATTTAGAGAACCAGAGTAGTGTGCAGTGCATTGCTTTGCAATGTGTTGCTCAGTCCCCTGGTCCTTAAAGGTATAGTAATACTTAAAATGTGAAACAAAATATGTTGTAGGGTTTATCCACTTGAGTAAAACAAGGGTACTCCCATTGCTGAAAGGTGTTTTATTCAAAGGTTATTAAAGCTCAAAGTTGAAATTTTTTAGGTGCAATATCACAGTGGCCTGAAATTGTACAGTGGCGCTGTAGCTACACCATTCTATGGAGATTTATGGTCCCAGGACCAGAGCTGTCCATAGGATGGTGTAGCAACAGCGCCACTGTACAATTTCAGGCCCCTGTGATATTGCACCTAAAAATTCAACTTTGAGCTTTAATAACCTTTGAATAAAACACCTTTCAGCAGTGGGAGTACCCTTGTTTTACTCAAGTGGATAAACCCTACAACATATTTTTTTTTTTACATTTTAAGTATTACTATCCCTTTAAGTCTTTGAGTGCAAGAGAGATATCTAACGTATTGTGCTGCAATGCATAGAATACCTCCCTGGCACTCACAGGGTTAAATATTTAAGCTAAGAGGTTTTTTTACTATTAGGCGATGTTAATGTTCTGCAGATCATAAACTCCTACCAGTTTTATAGAGCATCTATATTTTTTGTCTCCCAAAATTGCCATTTCTTTATGTATCACTTGTTTAAGTTGTGAAAGCTGCGGTTCTGCAAGCATCCATTTTGTCCTTGCCTTTACCTCAAATAATGTAGCCATACGTATGGCTTGAAATGAGCGTTTCATGCTTCATATATGCAGAAAGTGGAAACGTTGACTTCAGTTATTGCATCCTGTTCAAGTTTGCGATATATTGCATATAAGTGCTCATTCACATGGACGACACAAAAAACAACATTGCGACCAACCACTAAATTTTGTCACCACTGTTCTGAGCTCTCTTTTTTTCTTGCATTCTCCCTTGACGTGGGTTTGAGGCCAACAGCCAGCCCATGTGAGCATCAGGAAGATTTTATTGGCTTAGGTGGTAGGGTGACCACATCTTCATTCTGCCAATCAGGATCACTGCAGAGAGAAGTGCACACCAGAGTTCTAATGAGGGAGAACTGTCCATTGTCTGCTGTGACACAAAGCAATGCCTGTGGTGGACTACAAGATAATGCACATCATGTCCAAATCCTTAGACTAGCATTACACTAGAACAAGCTTGCACTGCAGCTCCTGTTTGATGTCAGGATCAGGGCTCAGTTCTCGCTCTAATGTTTAGAGCTGTGTCTGGAAGCCATTTTCTTGTAGCCCAGCAGAGACATCACTTTCTGCACTGTAGGCAATAGTCAGTTCACTTTCTAGTGTTTAGAACTCTGTGCTCTGGAGTCTTCATTCCAGGACTTTGTATTGTCCCAGAAGGAGGCTGAGTGTGAGACAAGGGACACTCATTAAAAATCATTGACTGTTCGGGCCACGTGGTCACACTATTAGGTGGATCTGCCATTCACTGGATGTTGCAGTGTAACTTGTATGAACATTCTGCTGATACAGAGAATGCCTGCTGCAGCTTTATTGCTTTCCAGTGTGAGCACAGTACTATTGCAGACTGCTGGACTTTGTCGGATTTATACAAGACGATAGTCACCCATGTGAAAGCACCATAACCCAGCTGTGTATCTCTCTCTAAAGGCAACATAAACAACGCACCATGTCTGCGTTAGTGTCACCAGTGTGAAAGGGGCCTAAAGAATGTTTTAGTAAGTTCACGTGCAGCTGCCTAATCAGATGGACCAGCATGAAAAACTGGATGCTCTCAGCACCTCAACCTTTACATTTTCACTAAGGGCCACGTTCACCAAGTACAAAAGGAGGACAGTTCTACAGCAAACCAGCTGCACCATTGGGAACGAATACATATTCCCACGGATTTAAATGGGGTCCTTGGAGGGCCTGGAGATCTCTCTAGCACTCAAAGAGTTAAAAGCCCCTTTTAAGTGAACAGAAATTTGGGGAATGCTTATCTCTCACCTAAGGTGCAGTTGGTTTGCCCCAGAATGGCTTCAATTTTGCTTTTGTATATATGTCCCCAAGTGTTTATTAAAGAAGTAACAATTTTAACTCTTTGAGTGCCAGGGGGTGAGCAGCGCATTTCTCTGCAATATGTTTCACACCCGTTTGGAACTCAAAGTGTTAAGGGGAAAAAAAGCACTTATTTTCATAAGCCACATACATACCTAGGAACACTACAGATCCACCCAAGAGACTACGAATTTCAGATTGACCCCTTGAGTACCAGAGAGGTATCCAACGCCTCTCTGGTACTCAAAGGGTTAAATTTCAGGGTCTCAGTGATTCACCCGCTTATTGAGATCAGTGGGAACCCTCCTACTTTGCAGTATTTTCAGCCACGCCCCATCGTGCCAACTTTCCCATTCATTTCATAGCGAACACCTCCTTGCTCTCACCCACTCTCATCCAGTTAAGCCCCACCCACAGTATGATGCCAAACGCATCGTATGACCACTCCCATCCTCAGCTCTACAGTATTCCTCCGGGAGCTTGGAACAATATGGTTCCCAGGTATTGCTGCACTGGCAGTCAAATAACCTTTTCAAAATCGTAGGTTTTTTTTTTTTTTTTTTTTCATTTTTAGGGGTCTATTCATCAAAAATATTAAATGCAGTTCTGGGTACAATTTATTTAAAATGTTTAAACTGTTAAGGACCATAGAGATGTGAGCTCATTACAAAGCTTTGTTCATTATCTTCCAAAGCACTAAAAATAAAAGGTAATACAATGTAACAAGTATGTTTGTAAATGTCACATTGCAGTAATGCTTTAAAACAAAACATAACTTTTTTTAATTAGAAACATAGGTTTTGGAGATAAATCCTATTTGTTTTTTTCTTATTTTTGAGCTGGCCTTGTTGTGGCAGAAACTGTATTTAATTATTTGCTTATTTTGATTTGTATTTTAATATTACTGTAACTTTTAACCCATAAACCTTTGAGAGCCAGAGGGGTTTCCATCGCATTGAGAAGCAACATGTTGTAAACCCATACTATCCAACATTTCAAATGTCTATAGAGGGACACTGGTGTTTTAGTGGGTGTTGCTGGGGGTGTGGCTGGTGGGCTAGGCAATACTGAGAATGTTCAGGTTATTTGTGTAACTGAATAAATGATTTAGAACAAGACCAAAGTATTTTATTTACACAGACTAATTTCTAAAAACATGTACTGAAGTTTATACACACATTAAAGTGTCAGTAATGGCTGTTTATAACTTTATTTAATATTGTATTGGTTACAAAAATAAAGTATTTGAAGAAGATGCCATCTCTCAAACCCTTACGGTTTCAGAGATATTCACCTCTAAATTTTCCCATCTTCTGCTGTCAGCTGTAAAGCTGACAGCAGGAGATCGTGTTATTTAAAAAGAACTACTTCATTGGAACGGTCTACAAAGTGTGCTTGTAAACCAGGTAAACTTTGTAGACCGTTCCAATTAAGTAATTATTTTTAAATATCGCTATTTTGGCTCTGCTGCAGTGCTGACGTCAAGAGAAGGGGAGTGAGGGAGGAACTTTAGCAGATAATATCTCTCAAACAGCAAGGGTTTGAGAGATGGCACTTTCTTCAAATACTTTATTTTTGTAACCTGTACAATATTAAATAAAGTTAAATACGGGCATTACTGGCCCTTTAATGTGAGTGTTATTTGTGGATAGCAATGTGATATACTTATATACACACCACTCAGTCTGATCTCCTAAACACAGGGACACCATGGTGGAAAAGAGGGACAGACGGATTTGGGTCTCAAATAGGCACTGTCTCTCCTAAAGAGGGACACTTGGGAGGTATGTATTCCCCTTTGGCACTCAAATGGTTACACACCAGAGGCCACGTGGTCACACTCCTCTGGTTCTTGAAGGGTAATTGTTCCACTTCTGGGGGGGGAAATATATGACAATTTTTAATGGTGTTTTAAAGCCATTTCAAGTGCTGTTAACCCATTATGAACTGTGAACATGTTACTGGGTTAATGTGTTTTGACATGTTTTATAACAGCACGCATACTTAATACATTATGCTAATGTATACATTGTTTTTACATTTTATATAAATGAAATGCATTTTCTAAAAAAATGCGTATTGCAAAATATGGGTTTTCTCCAGCCTCAAGCAGGTGATAATACAAGTGATATTTATCACAAAAACTTGCATCTTCCCGTATCTCCCTTTTAGGAATCAAGTGATTGTATAAATTTAGTGTAAATATGTGACGTATTATTTTTATGTGGTATGGTCATATTAATGGAAAAATAGGGTTTTATTGTAGAAAAAAAATACAACAGAGAGATGGTTCATTCAAATGTTAATATTGTTTATATATATATATTTATATATATATATATATATATATATATATATATTTATTTTATTTTATTTTTTTATTTTTTTTTTTGCAACAGTTTCAGCTTGTCCAGAGAGATTTGTTTTTATGTTGAGATTGAGATCTTGATTCTTGGACTAAAAGTGCCCAATTCATATAAAGTGATAGCAACAATGTCACCTTGTGACCACAATAACAAACTGCAGTTTAATTAAAGAATAAGTTTGAGCTGGAATACATTTTGAATGAAATATCTCTCAGTAGTGGTATTAACCTTGATTTACTCAGCAAAAAAAAAGACTATGTTTTTCATGATTTAATATTACAGTTTCTCTTAAAAATATATATATATATATTTCCCTGATGAATAGACCCTTAAACCTTTTTGCTGCTGAGGGGTACGGAACACGCCTCTACTGTTCAAAGGCTTAACCCTTTGAGTGCCAGAGGAGTGAGCAATACATTGCAGAGCAACATGTTGCTCAGCCCTTTGGCAATCAGAGGGTTAAAGGAACATAATACTAAAATACTAGATGCTGTTATGTATTAGAGAATGTTACATGTTATCTCATAAATTAATAATAATAAAAGTTCCCATAAATTGATAGAGCCTAAAACAGGGGTCATTGATTTTTGGTTCTTCAGCTGTTGGGAACGACAACTCCTATCATCCCCAATCAGCCAATGTCTGATTAGGAATGATGTAAGTTGTAGTCTCCAACAGCTGGAGGTCCAGCTACTGACTACCTCTCTGACCAAATATACATGTTTTTCAGCAGGATGGGGGGAGCCATTTTCCTTTGCAATACTCTCTTCCTGGTTTAGAGACTAACGTGAGGCCAACTAGCAGTTTGTGGACTATAGTTCCCAGCATTCTCTGGCAACCAAGACCTGCTAAAGGATGGTGGAAGTTGTAGTCCAGGAGTAGCTGGAGGGTCTGATGTTGCCCAGCCCTGCCCAGCTATTTAAGACCCAGCAGAAAGTATGAAATAAAAAGAAGTCTGATTCTCCCAACCAATTAAAAATCTATATATACATAGTATTTCCTAAAATGGAACTGTACTGTAGGAATAAGTGGTGCTTATTGTAGTGTTTAGCCCCCTGAGTAAAACAAGGGCACTCCCACCGCTGAGAGGTGTTTTATTCAAAAGTTATAACAACTCAAAGTTGAATCTTTTAGGAGCATTATCACAGTGGCCTGAAATTGTACAGTGGCGCTGTTGTTACTCCATCCTATGGACAGCTCTGGTCAGTTCAACTTAAAAGGATAGTAATACAAGAAAATAATTTTATTTTATATTGTAGCCCTTAAAAAAACATTAAAAATGATGTACGTCTTATCTCCCAAACCTTTATGGTTTGGGAGATATTAGCAAGTAATGTAAAGTAAAGTTCCCTTTTCCTGGCTGTTTTAGCCAAGTCTGCCATCTAGTGGACAGATTTGGAATCCGGTCCACAGATCAGCCGGCAGCTCTGAAGCAGTGCCAAGATCATAATCTTTAAAAAGAACTACTTCACTGGAACTGTCTACAAAGTGTGCCTGGCTTGCAAGCACACTTTGTAGACCATTCCAATGAAGAAATTATTTTTAAAGATCGTGATCTCGGCACTGCTGAAGAGCCGCGGCCAGTCTGCGGACCGGATTTCATATCTGAAGGCTTGAGCAGTGACGTCACTCCAGGGGAAACTTTACGTGCTAATATCTCCCAATCCATAAAGTTCTGGGAGATAAGACATATAATTTTTAATGTTTTTTTAAGGGCTATAATATAAAATAGAATTATTTTCAAGTATTACTATCCCTTTAAATCTCTATAGGATGGTATCGCAACAGCGCTACTGTACAATTTCAGGCCACAATGACACTGCACCTAAAGAACTTCAAGTTTGAGCTGTAATAACTCTTGAATAAAACACCATTCATAAGTGGGAGTACCCTTGTTATACTAAAAGAGATAAACCCTACAACATTTTTTACATTTAAGTATTACTATCTCTTTCCCTAGCAGTCAGGTATATCTGTCTGTATATGTTTGCATTATATTTGCAGTTTCTTGTATATTGTGATCTCCACTGAAGTCTGCCTTTAGGACATGCCTTCTATCAGGGCTCAAAATTTCCACTCTCCACTAGCCAATGGCGAGTGAAAATTTAGCCCTGGCGAGTAGAAATTCAACCCTGGTGGGTATGTTTTGGCTTGCAGTGGCGAGTAACTTTTCAAGTCTGGCTACTAGCAAAGGACTTAAAATTATAAGCCCTGCCTTCTATCATCAAATAATGGACTGTAATAGACTAGAATGATTAAGTCTCATTAGTTTTTATCAGATTGTAAACTGAAACAGGTCAGATTACAAGAGATTACAAATGCAACTAAAGTATTTAGAGATAACTGACTGCTGTATGAAGAACATCTCCCTAGGTAAATTAATCTGTTAAAGGGATAGTGATGTTTTAGATTAAAGGGATAGTAATACTTCATTATTACTATCCCCCATGTTGTAGATATTTGTAAAATAAGTTAATAGCCCCCAGGTTCATCTCTCAAACCTTTATGGTTTGAGAGATAACCGAAGGCAAAGTTCCCCGCTCCCTCCCCCTTCACTGAAGTCAGCGTTGTACTGACTGCAGGGATATCCGGCCTGACTTTCATTATGCGGCTCTGCAGCTGAGCCGAGATCCCGTTAGTGAAAAATAATTATTTCACTGAAATGGTCTTCTACATGTGCTTTGTTTGCAAGCACATGTAGAAGTCCGTTTCAGTGAAATAATTATTTTTCACTAATGCGATCGCGGCTCTGCTGCAGAGCCGCCTGATGAAAATAAGACCAGCTATCCCTGCAGTCAGTACAACACTGACTTCAGGGAAGGGGGAGGGAGGGGGGAACTTTACCTTCGGTTATCTCTCAAACCATAAAGGATTGAGAGATGAACCTGGGGGCTATTAATTTACTTGGCAAATATGTACAATAGGGGGGATAGTAATAATAAAGTATTACTATCCCTTTAAGTATTTTGCTGAGTGTTCTTTATTATAAATTTAACAGTTTGCACTATTTTCAGTTCCTTACTTTTATGTAGTTCTCAAGATATTCAGTATAGAAGGATCCCCTGGCAGCCCCTTCTGCCAAGTCACTGCTGCTGCTCTCTATGGACTGGATGAATGCAGCGAGGGACAAACTTAAGTAAGCAAAGGGAAATCCTGCCCTCTTTCCTCAAGGGGGACAGGATTTTCCTTATATTTACTTACTGAAGTTTGTCCCTCACTGCAGCTGTCCGGTCCCAGGACCAGAATGAGGATTCAGTGGGAGGCAGCCAGAAGGGGCGGGGATCCTTCTATACTGAATAACTTGAGAACTACATAAAAGTAAGTAACTAAAAATAGTGCAAACTGTTAAATTTATAATAAAGACTCTGCGATATACTTAATTTAAAACATTACTATGCCTTTAAACCAAGTAGAAGCCACTTATTCTAAAAGTCAAGAAGAGCCAGGTATAATAGGCGGCAATGCCAAACAGATTTCTCTAGAACACATTAACAGAACAGAGCATACTGGAGGTGTATATGTATAGGTCACTGTTTTCATTGGGATTAGAAACTGTCATATTGTTATCATTCTATTTTATTTTATTTTTTGAAAATATGTGAATATGTATTTTAGGGATAGTTGAGGGTGGCTTAACCCTTCGAGTGCCGGGAGGGGATCGAACGCAATGCATTGGATCCCCCTCTAGCACCCAAAGGGTTAAATATTTATTTTATGTTCTATGTTTTATTTCATTTTTGGCCGTGGAAATGTAGAAATGGTTCATAGTTACAAGTTATGTACTGTATGGATTTTAAAGGTACTAAAAATGAAACTCGTTCATATTATTTTAACTATTTGAGTGCCAGAGGGGCTTCACAATGCGTTGCGTACCCCCCCTGGCATTCAAAGGGTTAAGTAGCATGTACTTTCCAGCTAACATCTGTAAAAATGTGTTTATTTTATATTAAAGCCCTAACATCAGATTCTAAATTGGCATTATAACCCCTTGAGGACAAAATTATTGTATTGCACAACCCTCTGGTCTCCAAGGGGTTAATGTGTGTATAGACTTATATATAGACACCATTTGGTTAGCTTTGTTTGTGATGGTTATAATAAGAGACGAGGACTAAGGCAGGTAATTTATTGTTATATCAGTACCCACCACTTCCAGTCAGAAAGACAGACATGGTGGGGACTTTGTCTTCTGGAGTCCCCGCTGTGGTGCCGCTGGGGGATATAAATAAAGCGATTTGAGTTAAAAAAAAAAAAGGGGGGAGGCTTATTCGTGAGTGGGGTGGAGCTTAACACACGTGTCACAAAAGTGTGCAGGAAGTGGGAGGAGCTGGGTGGGGAAGTAGGAGAAGTGGACAGGAAATGGGAGGAACTGGGTGGGAAGGAGCAGCAGTGGGCAGATTTTCATAAGAAACTCCCTACCTCCGGAGCATCAGTGTCTGTCCCCAGAGACCCATAATCAGCTACGGAAACCGGAGTCTCTGGGGCAGATCCGGAGAGTTCCCAGCTAGGTAGGAAGGCTGTTATCTTATGGGCAGCCCTTTTATGAACAATACAGAACTATAAATTCTGAGACATCCAATCAAGAATGCTATGGTAATAGGAGTCAGGGATACTTGGAAAAGTCGAGAATGGATGTTTCCGCCTTAGATTAGATTTTAATTCTCAAATAAAGGTCATTTTTACAGATTGTAGCATGAAGCACATGGTATTTAAAGGAACAGTTAAAAAGTATTATGAAAGCCTATATGTTATAGGGCTTTTTCTGTTGAATAAATAAGGGAGCCCTCTCTGCTGTCAGTTGCTTTATTCAAAAGTTATAACAGTTCAAAGTGTCAGAACATGAATGACAGCAACATTACTTTCTGAAAGTTCAAACTGATAGGAAGTAACTCTGCAGTTTCACATTCTATGAAAAAAACTCTTGTCAGTGACTCACCTCTCCCATGGAATTTAACAGAATAAGAAATTGAAATATTGCCGCTAGAGGGCATTAAGAGTTTAAATCTTTATAACTCTGGAAAGGCATATCTCACAGCAGCAGGAGAACCAGTAGTTTACTCAGAGGTAAAAGCTCTGTAATATGATTTTGGTTTGTTTTTTTTAAAACAAAAGGTTACTGCTCTTTTATCCTATTGAGTGGCAGAGAGGAATTCAATGCATTGGATGCCTCTCTGTCATTCAAAGGTTACGTATATAACCACAGATCATTTGTAGTGTTAATTTAAGTAACATGGTTTCCTTCATATAGTGTTTATTTCTAGAAAGCGTACCTGTAATTTGAGAACTGGGAACATGTGGATTTTGTTTGCATTGATAAAGAAGAAATTATAGGGCTGGACAAACTTTAATTCTCAAGCCATTGTTAGACCACAACAGCAGAAGGTGACGAGAGCTGTAGTTCATGAACAACTAGAAAAATACAGGTTGAAATAAATGTCATCTGTATTAAAGAGGAACTTTATCCTTAGGTATAATTGAGGTTATATAGACTCTGAATAGGTAATTATAATAGAATTGCAGTTCAAATAACTCATATGAGAACAAGTAAAATAAAGAAACTATCCCAAAAGGTCCGCAGCAAGAGACGTAATGAGCTCCATCTTGTCAGGTAAAACTTACAGCTGCAACTTTATTTGCAAAACATAGATGAACAACTCTGGGGCAAACCATGTGCACAACAGGGCAGAAATAAATATCCCCAGAACTCTCATTGGTTTCAATGGGGCTTTTAACTTCTTGTATGGTACAGAGGTCTCCAACTCATTGCATAGCATTCAAAGAGGTTAAAATCCCCTTTTAAAGGAGCAGTAAACTTTTTTTGAAAAAAATATATCGTAGGGTTTTCCTGTTGAGCAAAATAAGGGTACTCCCACTGCTGAGAGATGCATATTTGCAGTGTTATTATAGTATTACCCATGTTTTTTACATTAACAATGCCCTCTAGTGGTCAAATTACAATTCATTATTATGCTACAATCTAATAGAGAGGAAAGTCAGTGGCATACCATTCTCCATACAATGTGATAGAAACTGCTGAGTCACTTCCTGTCAGAACATTCAGGAAGTAAACATGCTGAAAACTGATTTGTTTGTCTATCTCTTCATTCTGGGACTGTCTATTTGTGTATCTATTCGCTCAGTAGTGTTGCTGATAAAAGAACTGGTGGGTCTACATTGTATCAGAACATCTGGGGCCTCTAATAAAACAAGACTATTGTATGTTGAACTCGAGGTGACTAAAATAAAGATTTTTTTTCAATAAAATCCATTCTCTACAATGCTTTGTTGTTGTTTTTTATTTCTAAAATATAAATTGTTTTAGCCATGTTAAAGGGGAACTTTCACCCCGAAGACACTGTATCTTATATGATTAATAATCTCATAAAATGGTATATAGATTGGTATTTTTTTTTTTATTTTTTTTTTTTAAAGTACATACTTTATTAGATTTTGGCTATAAAATCATAACTCCCAAGTGTCCCTCTTTAGGAGGGACGGTCCCTCTTTGAGACCCAAATCCCTCTGTCCCTCTTTATCACCCTGAGGTCCCTCTTTTTAGGAGATTAGACAATGTGATGTGTATATAACTGTATCATATTGCTCCACAACAATAAAACTCACATTTACGTTTGTTTAAAGGGATAGTAATACTTCGTTTTATCTTTATTTTATTTTGTAGGCATTAAAAAAACATGAAGAGCGATATATGTCTTATCTCTCAAACCTTTATGGTTTGAGAGATATTCACAAGCAAAGTTTCCCCTCCCGCCCCTTTTACCTAGTGTAAGCCATATCTTCTCAGATGTGGAATCCAGTCCATAGACCAACAAGAGCTCTCCAGCTCAAATGGAGGAAGCCTCCATCAGACTAGGAGGTGAGAGAGGTAGAGATGAAGATTGACAGGCTGCGGTACAGAGTTTGTCCCACAGCTGGCTCATTTTTAAATGTTAATCTCTGGTTATTCTGCATTAAATTAAAAAAAAAACCCACGAATTACAGATTAACTCAAAAGGAAAATTATAATGACGAGAACTTTTATAGAGGTGAGAGTACCCCTTTTACGCTAGAATGCAACTCCATATGAATTGAAGCACAATTATCCTGTTATTCTAAGATGAACTAGAAAAGTTCTGGAGTAAACCAGCTGAACCATAGGGGACAAATTCAAAGTCCTATTGATTGAAATTGGGACTTTAACCCTTTGAGTGCCAGAGGGGTATGCATTACTTTGCAATGCGTTGCGTACCCCTCTGGCACTCAAAGGGTTAACCCCTTGAATGCTAGAGACATCTCCAAAGCACTGCAAAGCATTCAAGAAATTAAAGAAATGTTAATGCTTATTTACGAGGAAATATTTTTATGCTGGCAGATTCAGTTATAGCAGCCCTAGATAATGCCTCTCTGTATAGTGTTTGCAGAGCTTGAAGTTATCAACTGAAATTCTCCATAGAGACTAAGGAAACCGCTCCACCCAGTGGTCACTTTCTTATACAACTTTATGGATTACAGAGAAAAACAAAAGATCAGAAATGAAAGATGTTTTAGTTGTTATAACTTTTAAATGGATTATCTCCCAGCTGTGAAAGTACCCTCTTTCTTATACTTAGCAGGAAAACCTCTATGCTGTCTATAGTTTTCCTATTAAAACATTACTATACTTTTAAATCAGTGGAAATATGAGGATTTTTTTATTTGCGGTTGGTTTTGCTGAAGAAACAGTCCAGTTATTTTTATAAAGTCAATCTCGTAGGGGCGTCTTAACCCTTTGAGTGCCTGGGAGGTAGCTAATGTAGCGCAAAGCATTGGATACCCTTCTGGGGCTCAGAGGGTTAAATGAGCTAAAAACATGCAGTTCTGAAGCAAACCAACTGCACCACAGGGAGAACTCAGTTCCCCAAATTTCTGTTGCTTTAAAGAAGGATGTTAACCTCTTGAATGCTAGAAAGGTCGCTTCGTAATGCATTGGAGACCCCGCTAACATTCAAGGGGTTAAGAAGCCAATTTAAATCTGTGGCAATTTTCATTTGACCCCTACGATGATGTTAGTTTACTCCAGAAATGCAACTCGAGCTTATTGAATATAGCTTGTCATGCTCGTCTTTGGTTATTTGTAGATTGAAAGGGATAGTAATACTTAATATTTAAAAAAATATATATTGTAGTGTTTATCCACCCTGAGTAAAACAAAGGAACTTCCACTGCTGAAAGGTGTTTTATTTAAAAGTAATTACAGCTCAGACTTGAATTTTGTAGGTGCAGTATGGCGGTGGCCTGAAATTGTACGGTGGCGCTGTTGCTACACCATCCGATGGACAGATTTGAGCAGTTGATCATAAATCTCCATAGGATGGTGTAGCAACAGCGCCACTGTACAATTTCAGGCCACTGTGATACTGCAACCAAAAAATTCAAGTTTAAGGGATAGTAACACTTTGTTTTATCTTTATTTTATTTTGTAGGCATTAAAAAAACATGAAGAACGATATAAGTCTTATCTCTCAAACCTTTATGGTTTAAGAGATATTCACAAGCAAAGTATCTCCCTCCCTGTTCAGCCAGATCAGAAGGGAGGTGTCCAGGTAGACTGCAGAGAGGGACAATCTTCAATTAAGATAAGGGAAAAACCTGAAAAACTTGTCAAGGGGGGAAGGGCTTTCATTGTTTTATTACAAAGAAGATTGTCCCCTTCTGTTATCTGTCTGGTCTTACAACCAGAGTCACATCTGAGAAGAGATGGCTTACACTAGGTAAAAGGGGCGGGGAGGGGAAACTTTGCTTGTGAATATCTCTTAAACCATAAAGGTTTGAGAGATAAGACTTATATCGTTCTTCATGTTTTTTTAATGCCTACAAAATAAAGATAAAACGAAGTATTACTATCCCTTTAGCTGTAATAACTTCTGAATAAAACACTTTTCAGCAGTAGGAGTACCCTTGTTTTACTCAGGATGGTAAACACTACAACATATATATATTTTTTACATTTGAAGTATCCCTTTGAAAGATTATTGGACTAAGTCTACTATAGATAGTGCCTGAATGAGGTCAACGTCCCTGTCTATTTTAGTGCCTTGTGAAAGACAGGTTGCAATATTAGTGGTGTCAGATTCCTAGAAAGTTGCTGGCTCTGTCGTTCGATGTCTATTGCTTACTCTGGGGGCAGGGCCAGATTTCCTATTGGGCAAAGCAGGCAACTGCCTAGAATGCCAAGTTCTGAGTGGACAAGCATTAGTTGTGCTGGCCACACCCACATTCTGAGTTGTTTGTGTGGCCAGAAAGCTTCTATTGCTCTTGGATTATAGAGGCCTGTTAATTTATCTGTTTACAGACCACTTTACTGACCATAATTTAACCCCTTGGATGCCACAGAAGTCACAAAATATGAAGAAAAAAAAGAAGATAGAAAAGAGAGCAGACAAATCTCAGTTTAGTTGCATCTCTTTATTTAGGTGCTAACCAGAGATTTTGCCAAACAAAGAGGCTAGTTCAGTGCTTTATGGGTTTAGGAGGTGCCAGGTAGACAAATAATTAAAACTAACTTTTATTTTCAACAATTAAAAGCATCACTAAAATCAAATCACGGCATCAGTATCTGTCAAGCGTCATGACAAATCAGATCCCTAGTCAAGAAATACCACTAGTAGCAAATAAACTGCTGAGCCAAATTGTAATATTCCCAGCAAATTTAAAGGGATAGTAATGTGTCACAAAAACAGCATCTCCAATTAATCTTCATAGTATTTGGGCCATGGAGAGTGTTATTTCAATACTGTCAGAGTTGTAGTTCAAGAGTAACTGAATGATAAACTATCCCCCTCCCGCCCCTTTAACTGATGTAACACTGCTCACCTCAGATGTGGAATCTGGTCTCATGATCGGATAGATCACAGCAAGGGACAATCATAAGGAAAACCCTGCCCCCCTTGACAGGATTTTCAGGTTTTCCTTATGATCACTGAAGATTGTCCCTCTCTGTGATCAATCCGGACAGTCTTGCTGCTCTGAGGTGAGCAGTGTTACATCAGTAGAAGGGACAGGAGGGGGACACTATCATTCAAATACTCTTGAACTACAACTCTGACAGAATTGAAATAACACTCTCCATGGCCCAAATACTATGAAGATTAATTGGAGCTGCTTTTATTATGAAACATTACTATCCATTTTATGACTTTCCTTAGTCTAATCTTATAGACACTGTGGTCCGCTATCTATGATTCCAACAGATGACTATAGCAATTGCTGTGCTTTTGTGAAGCGTGTTTGTGTTTATATTGTTGCAAACAAATTTCAAGATGGGAGGTAAATGATTTTCACAATAGGTACCTCAAAGGGGTTAACTGAGTATTTCAGCTTGTGCATAGTTAGTGTGATTGCCTGATGAAATATACTAAACCAGTTAAAGCATATTCACACAATACTTTACTCTCTGTTTAGTGAAATTGATTTCATTGATCAAAGTATCATCCATATTGTACCTAATGCTTTGTTTATATAACTTTTTCGCATATACAATGTTAATTCCTTCTTGTCAGGAACTCAGCAGATACTGCTTGTAATGCTTGCTCAATCTAACAGCTGCCTAGATTGCAGCACCACTCAGGAGAATTGGTTAATTTTCTTATTTTTAAAGGCTTTTTTTAACCCTTTACTCTCCTGACAACCCAATTATTTGTACAGATGAAGGCATAAAAAGTAAATTCTTCGATTCTGGATTTATTGTTTTAAATCTCAAGTCATTCGCCCCACTCGGGTCCTTAGTTGTGTGACCAACAGCCAGTTGGCACACAATCCCATACAAACTCATTTCAACAACAAGTGTCAGTATGTATCAAGTTTAGAAACAGCACCAATAGTCCACATCACTGCATATCTATTTCGTATACAGGGACTTTTAACGTGCCAGATATTTACAGCAATCACTAAACACATTTTCTGTGCTCTGGAATTGTGAGAGTGTGAGTGTATATGTATGATTGTGTGTATACATGTGAGAGTGTGAGTGTATATGTGTGATTGTGTGTATACATGTGAGAGTGTGAGTGTATATGTGTGATTGTGTGTATACATGTAAGAGTGCATACATGTGAGAGTGTGAGTGTTTATGTGTGATTGTGTTTATACATGTAAGAGTGCATACATGTGAGAGTGTGAGTGTATATGTGTGATTGTGTGTATACATGTAAGAGTGTATACATGTGAGAGTGTGAGTGTATATGTGTGATTGTGTGTATACATGTAAGAGTGTATACATGTGAGAGTGTGTGTGTATATGTGTGATTGTGTGTATACATGTAAGAGTGTATACATGTGAGAGTGTGAGTGTATATGTGTGATTGTGTGTATACATGTAAGAGTGTATACATGTGAGAGTGTGAGTGTATATGTGTGATTGTGTGTATACATGTATGAGTGTATACATGTGAGAGTGTGAGTGTATATGTGTGATTGTGTGTATACATGTAAGAGTGTATACATGTGAGAGTGTGAGTGTATATGTGTGATTGTGTGTATACATGTAAGAGTGTATACATGTGAGAGTGTGAGTGTATATGTGTGATTGTGTGTATACATGTAAGAGTGTATACATGTGAGAGTGTGAGTGTATATGTGTGATTGTGTGTATACATGTAAGAGTGTATACATGTGAGAGTGTGAGTGTATATGTGTGATTGTGTGTATACATGTATGAGTGTATACATGTGAGAGTGTGAGTGTATATGTGTGATTGTGTGTATACATGTAAGAGTGTATACATGTGAGAGTGTGAGTGTATATGTGTGATTGTGTGTATACATGTAAGAGTGTATACATGTGAGAGTGTGAGTGTATATGTGTGATTGTGTGTATACATGTAAGAGTGTATACATGTGAGAGTGTGTGTGTACACATACAAATGAGAGAATGTGCGTACTTATGCATATGAGAGTGTGTGTGTGTGTATATATATATACACGTGATAGTATGCATATACGTATACATGAGAGTGCATGTGTATATAAACGTGAGCATGCATATGTAAAAGTGAGAGTGCGTGAGTATGCATACATGCGAGAGTGGTGTACACGTACACACACATGCACAAGATAACCTCACCGGTTTCCCATCACTTCTATCTCTAAACATGCCCATCTGACAGAAGGATTTGCCCACCCGTCTCAATAAACACGTCCTATTACATAAAGTGGTAGAATGCGTCACTCACTGTCAGCCGTAACCGCACATGCGCAGTACAGAGTCTCCACTGTGCATGTGTGGTTTCGCATACAGGGAGCTTTGCTGTGAGCTGTCTGGAGCTAAGGGGATCAGCGAGTTCGTCGAGTCTCTACTGTGCATGACTGCAGTCATACACAGTAGAGACTCGCCGAATGCGCTGCCTCGCTCCGGACAGCTCACGTCCTGTCTCTGCTCCCGGCTCAGGGGCAGCTGGGTGCACTTTAGCCCGTGTATACAGGCTTTCATACTAGTATTTGTATAATTCTCATTGAATTATATTGGGCTTTATCTGTTTGGATGCCAGAAAGATTTCAGTGGAGACTTCTGTAGCCTCCAAGGGTTTAAAGGGATAGTAATACTTCATTTTATCTTTATTTTATTTTGTAGGCATTAAAAAAACATGAAGAACGATATAAGTCTTATCTCTCAAGCCTTTATGGTTTGAGAGATATTCACAAGCAAAGTTCCCCCTCCCGCCCCTTTTACCTAGTGTAAGTCATCTCTTCTCAGATGTGGAATGCAGTCCATAGACCAGACAGATAACAGCAGGGGACAATCTTCTTCCTATGAGAACAATGAAAGCCCTGCCCCCCTTGACAAGTTTTTAAGGTTTTTCCCTTATCTTAATTGAAGATTGTCCCTCTCTGCAGTCTACCTAGGCACCTCCCTTCTGATCTGGCTGAGCAGTGTTACATCAGTAAAAGGGGCGGGAGGGGGACACTTTGTCATTGAATTACTCTTGAACTATAACTCTGACAGAACTGAAATAACACTCTCCAAAGTCCAAATACTATGATGATTAATTAGAGCTGATTTTATTATAAAACATTACTATCCCTTTAAAGGCCCCATTTATATAACTCAAAACTTGTATTTGTCCTCTAATATCCAGTTGGTTCGACCAGGATTACTTTGCTTATTCATATCAAATCAGCCTTTATAGTACTGTATTATATTCAGGTCAAAGCGTTCATCAGTTTTATAAAAATATACTTATTTTCCTGCCTTGTTTGACAAGAAAGCAGAGATATCTCCTATCCCATGGGTAAATGGATTTTAGAAAGTGTACAATACATTATATATGTGTAGGTCAAGGCACCAAATCAGTATTCAGAGTGCTTACATAAGATACCTCTACAGGCTCTATGATATTAGTGAGGAAAATAATATATAAACACTGAATAATAAGTGTTAAATAATACAACAGTTCATGCATAAAATGCAAAGTAAAGTCTTATGTAAAATTCCACCTATACACATATACTTTTTAAAGTCAATCTTTGTTGTCATTCTGTGTTTGGGATTGAGAGAGAAAGTAATTGAAATATTTTTGATGCTAGCTAGTGTAGGGGCAGACAGGCAAAGAAAGATAGCTGGAGTTCCTTGATTTAAGAGTATTGGTGGTATGGATAGAGGGGTGTGAGGTGTGTGGTTATGAAGAGAAAACAGATTTGAAAAAAGACATAAATAAAAAATCCTTTTTTACAGAAAAGTTGTAGTGACAATCAGACAGTTAGTGCATATTGTGTTACTACATACACATACAGTCCTACGTCCACACAGAAATATAGAAGAAGAATAAGCATATACGGAGGTTTGATGGACTTTGGTGCTGCACCTGCTGCTCTGAACTTTGCACTTCATTGAAAGCTGCTGATTCAAAGGCTTAGGGGTCTATCCTGTAGTGTACTGTACTGGAAAAATGATAACAGTAGTCGTTTGGAGAGAAATCTGCTGAAATATTATACTAGTTACCAATGTAGTGGAAGATACTAGAGAGAGAGAGAGAATCTTCAGACAGACAAAAAACCACAACACGTTAACAGCTTACAGTACTTTACAGTAAAATCAACAATATCACTACCATCAAATGTTAACCAATTAAAATCAGCAGTAACACTGAAGATATAAATATTGCACGCTCCTGCTGAGTAAAACTTGGGTACTGCTGAGAGATGGTTTATTCAATAGTTATTGCAGATCAAGCTTGCATTTTTAGGGTGCAGTACCTGCATGGCCTGAAATTTTACAGTGGCGCTATTGCTAGAGCATCGTTTGGAAGTTTATGGTCAACTGAACATTGTTGTCCATAGATAGCTGCAACAACAGCGCAACTATTTCAAGGGGAACATTCATATCAGAAAAAATTTTCCCCATGGGTTTAAATTAGCCCAACTACATTAGCCCTGATTTTTTTACCTACCTGGAATTTAAGATATGGAGATTTAAAATTTAGCACTTTCGGGTTCCACGGCAAATTGTATGTGCTGCACAAAGCAGCAGGACTTCCCACCTCCCTCCCAGCTGCCCCAACGAGTGCGTTCACGCTTCCCTTCATAGTAATATTTATGTGGTCTATCCTTAGAACAATCTCCATTTACCATGCTACTGAGCTGTAGCGTGTTAAACGGAGCTTGTTGTAACAATAACCCACATAAATATAACTACAAAGGGAAGCGTGATCGCACTTCCTGGGGCAGCTGGGAGGGAGGTGGGAAGTCTTGCGGCGTTGTGCCGCACATACAGTGTGCCATGAAATCAGGAAGTTCCACATTTTAAATCTCCATATCTTAACCCCTTAAGGACCAGTGGTCCCAGGGTGTGTGGTCCTTTAAAGACCAGATAGGGAAGTTCGACGTGCCGTCCCACGTGACTGATCACCTGAGCCGGCACACAGAACAAGGGACTGAAAGAGATCGCTCCGGTCTTGGAGCAATCGACTTCAGTCCCTGGTATTACTCACTGCGCTCCAGCAGGAGCATGGTGAGTAAAAGTACGTGACGTACCAGGACCGTCATAGGTCCTTAAGTGCCGGACCAGCGTGATGGTCCTGCCACGTCAATGGTCCTTAAGGGGTTAAATACTAGGTAGGTAAAATAAAATTAAAAAAAAACAGGGCTAATGTAGTCGGGCTAATTTAAGCCCATGGGCAAAACTTTTTCTGATATGAATGTTCCCCTTTCCGGCTATGAAAGTACTGCATCCAGGAAATGTGAGTTTGAGCTGCAATAACTTATGACTAAAACACCTCTCAGCAGTAGGATTGCCCTTGTTATACTCAGCAGAATAAACCCTGCAACATATATTTTTTCAAAATTAATTGATACCATCCCTAATTATTTGCTGTAATCATAGTGTAGCTGAAAGCAAAGCCAGAAATATCTACAGAATGCCCCATTGTCCTCTCCTTTGCACAAAAGGCATTAAAGGGATATTAATTCTTAAGTATTACTAATCCCTATATTAAAGTCCTATTAAAAATAAACGTATTGCCCCCAGTGTCATCTCTCAAACCTTTATGGTTTGAGAGATAATCGCTCCTAAAGTTGCCTTCTCCCTCCCCCTTCCCCATAGTCAGCGTTGTAGCTGACTGAAGGGAAATCCGGTCTTAGATCATCAGACTGTAGGCGGCTCATCGGAATGGTCTACAACGTGTGCCTGGCTTGCAAGCACACGCTGTAGACCATTCTGATGAAGTAATCATAGTTAGATATCACAATGACAGCGCTCCTGAAGAGCCGCCGTCTGGTCCCGGAAGCAGGATGTCATGGCGTCCGCTATACAGTGGACGCATCAGAAGGGGGAGGGAGTGGAGGTCTTTATTTTCTTATATTTTTCAAACCATAATGGTTTGAGAGATGGGAATGAGAGCATTAAGTATGTATTTATTATTCCTATAATTTGGCTTAAAGTTTTTCGGGGGTTTACTATCCCTTTAAAAATACAATTTAAATCAATAGGAATTTGGGAGATTTGCACTTGTACACTAGAGAATGCTGCACAGTGTTGGCAGCGGGATTCAGTGCTCCATGCATGTCGGGAAACTGGCGGACATGGACGGCTGTAGAGATTTTCATGGGAATGGCCGGGGGGGGGGTTCTCGGCCCCTGCGAATCCAACTGCAGTAATTTTGACAGGAGTGGGCTGCCTGTCCACTCCTGTAATAATCGCTACGCTTGTGAATCTCATTGCGGGGAGGGGCGAACAATGAACCAGAAACAGATATATAAAATAAATCACAAAAGGCGAGAACTCTCTGGACTTAATGGGATAGTATCACTTAATATAGATAGTAAAATATATATTGTAGGCTTTGTCCTCCTGAGTAAAACAAAGGTATTACCACTGCTGAGAGGTGTTTTATTCAAAGGTTATTGTAGCTCAAACTTAAAATGTTTAGGTGCAGTATCTCAATGGCCTGAAGTGCTGTCGCTACACTATCCTGTGGAGATTTATGGTCAACTCATCAGCTCTGTCTAAAGGATGATGTAGCAACAGCACCACTGTAACATTTCAGGTCACTGAGATACTGCATCAAAAAAAAAATTCAAGTTTGAGCTGCAGTAAGTTATGAAGAAAATATCTCAGCAGAGGGAGCACACATTTGACTCTAGAAGACAAACCCAGAAAAATATATTTTCATACATACCAAGTGTTACTATCCATTTAAAATGATTTACATATTTATTAATAGCTGACGTTTTGGTCCATTAGGGACCTTTATCCAGAACTTTGTTCTGGATAAAGGTCCCTACCAGACCGAAACGTCGGGCAGTAATAAATGTGTTAATCATTTAATTATGTTAATCATTTAATTAGTGTGTGTGTGTGTGTATATATATATATATATATATATATATATATATATATATATACATATATATACATATATACATACATACATGCTAATTAACCCTTTGAGTGCCAGAGGGGTACGCAACGCATTGCTTTGCAATGCGTTGCGTACCCCTCTGGCACTCAAAGGGTTAGGGTAAAGTTGGTTGGTTGGTTTACTGCACAATTGCTTTATTTTGGCCATATTGCAATTGCATTGTTTTAAATTGAACACTAGGTGGCAGCAGTGATCTGTATAAATGTACAGGATATCCATAGTGATTTCAGGTAAGGGATGCAGAGAGTGAGTCAAGTCACTCCTCAGTGGGTGTCCACTGGTCCCATTAACCAAGCCCACTATACAAACAGGGGCTGGCCTTCATCTCCTAATTAGCTCATTTATAGTAAAAAGGACAGAGGTGAGGAGACTTCTCAAGGCACCACAATGAAAGGTCACATTATATTCTCTGGAGCTGCACTCATCTTGCTTGTACTTTATGTGAGCTTTTCGTCTAATAGGAGATGGTTGTACAGTGGGAAACACAGATCATTCCTACACGCTGCACATGATGAAGGAATGAAAAGAGAGATTGCGGAGAGGCATAGAGACATGCTTGTCTTTTACAGAGCTTTACTGGGGGCATCATTAATTAAGAGGATTTCTCTAGAGAAGGAACATGACTTGACCATGGGGAATACAGATATGAACCTTTATTTATCACCAGATTGGGGTGAAACACGCAAAACCTTAGGTTGCGAGGATCTTGCTTATTTAACCGGAATTCATTATTTAGGCTCTGGATTTACCAAACTTGTCGTAAAAGGCACTTTATTAAATGGCAAAGAAATCGCCCTCAAGTCGATTCACGGCGAAGGGAATGACATGAAAAGCTGCGTAGAACGATATGGGGATCACGTCGGCTGTTACAAACTGGCCACATACAAATTACACAAGGAGGTGATTCTTCTTCAGACATTGCGCCACCCCGGCATCATACAGGTACCTATTTTTGTATTTCAATATAGTTTAACCTCTTAGATGCTAGAAAGGTTTCCAACGCAATGAAAAAGCAATGTAGCACAAGGGTGACAGTTTAAAAGGATAGTAATGTTTCAAAATAAAAGGAGCTCCAATTAATCTTCATAGTATTTGGGCCATGGAGAGTGTTATTTCAATACTGTCAGAGTTGTAGTTCAAGAGTAGTTGAATGATAAAGTATCCCCCTCCCGCCCCTTTTACTGATGTAACACTGCTCACCTCAGAGCAGCAAGACTGTCCGGATGGATCACAGAGAGGGACAGTCTGCAATTAGCATAATGGAAAAACCTGATAAACCTGTCAAGGGGAGGCAATTTTCACTGTTCTCACAGTAAGAAGATTGTGCCTTGCTGTGACTTGTCTGGTCTTGAGTCCACATTCCGCATCTGAGGTGAGCAGTGTTACATCAGTAAAAGGGGTGAGAGGGGGACACTTTATCATTCAATTACTCTTGAACTACAACTCTGACAGTATTGAAATAACACTTTGCATGGCCTAAATACTATAAAGATTAATTAGAGCTGCTTTTATTTTGAAACATTGCTATCCCTTTAACAGAAAGTGCTGGCCAGATTTCAGCGCTTGCACCAACTGTGAACATACGTCCCCCAAAGAAAACACACCAGAAAATGAAATTGGGTTATAGAATTTTTTTAAAGCGATAGCAAAGGCTTCTTTTTAACCCCTTAAGGACCATTGCCGTGCCAGGACCGTCACAGCTGTCCGGCACTTAAGGACCAATGACGGTCCTGGCACGGCATGGCGTTCAGGGTTCCCGTCGCAGCTGCACGCCGCTCTGGAAGTCCTGAACCGGAAGCGCCAATAAAAAAAAATGACCCGTGGTCCGCAAGTGCCGGCCGCGTGTGCGCACACCGGTCCTTAAGGGGTTAAACAAAGTTTAATATTGTTGTTATTAAAACAATTAATGAATTGTTGTAATTCTGGCAGGGACATGCACAGACATTTTGGGGGGCAGGGGCTCAAATGAAAAAAAAGGCACTTCTCATAATTAATATATATATATATTTTTTTTGTTAAAAGGGCACAAGGACACTTTGGACAAAAAGGGCAGGTGCTCAAGCCCCCCTTGGTATCTATGTGTGCACATGCCTGAAATCCGGTCTCAAACATGTATAGTTTGAGAGATATACTTTTCTAAAGTTCCCCACTCCTTCCCATATCAGACGTTAGCACTCTAGCTGACAGAATGAGATCCTGGGACCGGACGGCAGCTCTTCAGCAGAGCCGAAATAGTGCTATCTAAAAAAATAAATACTTATTTGGAACGGTCTACAAAGTGTGCCTGGTTTGCAAGCACACGTTGTAGACTGTTCCAATGAAGTATTTCTCTTTAGATAGCACTATTTCGGCTCTGCTGAAGAACCTCCGTCCGGTCTCACAAACAGAATCTCATGCTGTCAGCTAGAGCGCTAACGTCTGTGAAAGGGGCAGGAGGGGGGAACTTTAGAAAAGTATATCTCTCAAACTATACATGTTTGAGAGACCGGACTTACATCAATTCATTTATTTTTTTATAACTACAATATTAAACTTTTTGTTAAAAGCATTCTTTGCTATTCCTTTAAATATCATGAAATTCCAGGCAGCATCTGTAAAATGTAGTTATTTTATTTTAGACCCTGAAATTCTAATCCTAAACTTGTATCTTTAATGTAAGTGTAACTTGCCTTATATAAATCAATTTGGTGAGTTATTTGTTCACAGCTAATGCAGTTAACCCTTTGAATGCCAGAGGGGTAGCCAATGCATTGCTTTGCATCTGCTGGCACTTAAAGGGTTAATGCACCAAGATTAGTACCTGCTGCTCTTCTATTCAGAAAGGCTTTGCAATGCGTTGCGTACCCCTCTGGCACTCAGAGGGTTAAAGGAATAGTAATACTTCGGTTTATCCTTATTTTATTTTGTAGGCATTAAGAAAACATGAAGAACGATATAAGTCTCATCTCTCAAACCTTTAAGGTTTAAGAGATATTCACAAGCAAAGTTTCCTCTCACTGACCAAAACGGTCAAGTCTGCCATCTAGCTGTCAGATTTGGAATCTGGTCCGCAGATCAACCGGTGGATCTTCAGCAGAGCCGAGATCGCAATATATAAAAATAACTATTTCATTGGAAGGGTCTAAAAAGTGTGCTTGCAAACCAGGCACACTTTGTAGACTATTCGAATGAAGTAGTCCTTCTTATATCTCGTGATCTCAGCTCTGCTGCAGAGCCACGGCTGGTCCACAGACTAGATTCCAAATCTAACAGATAGATGGCAGACTTGACCATTTTGGTCAGTGAGGGGAAATTTTGCTTGTAAATATCTCTTAAACCTTAAAGGTTTGAGAGAGAAGACTTTGTCATGTTTTTTTAATGCCTACAAAATAAAATAAAGATAAAATGAGGTATTACTACCCCTTTAAAGGCTGAGCATGACTAGCAAAATTAAGGTGTTTACTGACCTGAAACTGAGATGTGCAACAGCATGTAGCTCATCAGAACTTTTCTACTCTGGTTCACGCTCACTCGCCCCTCACTTCCTTAGATAAACAGGGAACCAGCCCTGTTTTGCATGTGCTAAAAGCGACAACTGTGATTAAACATTGGTACTTTTTAGTTCTCGGCTACAGTTTGTCATTTCGCCTTTTTTTGTGTACCAAGAACATACATTTTTCAACGAATGTCCTTGAGATGTTTGTGAATGTAATGGCATGGCCTGCCTCATACAAGGGAAAGTTGCCTTCCAGCCTCATCATTTCTTTAACCCTTTGAGTGCATGAGTGTGTGTGTGTGTCCAGAAGAGTGTGTTTAAATATGTATATAGGTTGTGTGGGTCTCTGTGTGTGGGTGTGTGTGGGGAAGTGGAGTTTGTTTAGAGGTGTGTGTGTCCAGAAGTGAATATGTGTCTAGAGCTGTGTGTGTTAATCTAGAAGATTATGTGCATTTGTTTTCGAGGTCTGTGTGTTTAGAGCTGTGTGTTTGTGAGTATGTTTAGAAGTTTGTCAGTGGGTCTAGTTGTGTTTGTGTCAGTGTTTAGAAGTGTATCTAAAGCTATATGAGTGTGACTACAGGTGTGTGTGTCCAAAGGTGCGTGTGTTTCTAGAGACATGTGTGTCTATAGGTGTGTGTTTGTGAGCATGAGTGTATTTAGAGGTGTGTGTATGTGCAGTGTGGCGTGTGCATGCATTTATTTGTATATGATGTGTGAGTGTATTTTTTTAATGGTAGGTCTGTATATGGTGTATGTGTGTGTTTGTGTGTATGTGCCTGTATATAGTGTGTGTTTGTGTTTGTGTGCATGTGCCTGTATATGGTGTGTGTGTGTGTGTGCACATGCCGCCCAAGTGTCCCTCTTTAGGAGGGACAGTCCCTCTTTGAGATCCAAATACCCCTGTCCCTCTTTCCCACCCTGGTGTCCCTCTTTTTAGGAGATCAGACTGTGTGGTGTGTATAAAAGTGTATCACATTGCTTCACAGCAATAAAACTCACATTATTGTGTGTTTAAACTTCAGTATATGTGTTTATCCATTAGCTTGTGTGAATAAAATACTTTAGTCTTGTTATAAATTATAAATTCTGTTACGCAATGAGGTGTCGTAGGTCATGAAATAACCTAAAAATTCTCGGTAATGCCCCACCCACAGATCACGCCCCCAGCAACACCACATAAAACAAAAGTGTCCCTCTTTGGCCAGTTGAAATGTTGGGAGGTATGTGTGCATGTGTCTGTATATGGTGTGTGTGTGTGTGTGCATGTGCCTGTATATGGTGTGTGTGTGTGTGTATGTGCCTGTATATAGTGTGTGTTTGTGGTTACAGGTGTGTGTGTGTGTGTGTGTGTGTGTGTGTGTGTGTGTGTGTGTGTGTGTGTGTGTGTGTGTGTGTGTTTGTTTCTTATGCAAATCCAAATCCCCCTTGGCATGTGTTTTGTCATTAAAATGCCACTTTTCTTCCTTATCCAGCTGCAGGGACAGTGCTATGATAATACTATAGCCCCTGACGTCAGGGTCACAGCAATGTTGGAACTCGGATCCCCTCTTGAGATGATTCAGCTTCTGCAGACCCCCTGGGAGGAGAGATTTAAGGTAAGAAAACAAAGCAATGACAATTGTTTCTGTGGCCTTCAGGCCACATGCCAAGTGAGATTAACCCGTTGTCAGCTGACTGTGGATATGGTAAATTGACATGAAACACATTACATACATCTCCAGCTGTTTAAAGGTTAATGGATCCATGAATCAACCCCCATACTGGTCTCAGCAAACACACTGTAATGTCATGCGCATATTCAGAGTTCAGTGTTCTGTTCAGTTAATCCACAAAGAGACATTCTGAGGTTCACTGCGACAAACAACCTTATTTTAGTTTTGCCACCTTTTACTTGTACCAAAACCGGACATGCTTTCCTTACTCTGAGCCATCTGAAGCATACTGCACAAAAGTTTGGACCTTAAAGTGGAACTATCACCCCAAATAAAGCCCCCCCCCCCCAATAATTAGTCATATGGTGAAGGTGATAAGCTTAAAAATAGTAGTATTATCCAGCGTAAATACGTTATCATGAAATCCTACTTCTTCTGAGACTGACGGACAGGCTTCCTACTTTAAAAGCATCTGCGCGCCTGCGCCGTCAGTCCATTCCCTTTACCTTAAGGTACAATGCAGCGCCTCCTAGAGGAGATCGGAACAAATAACACACGTGCTCAGATGTCTCTAAGCCAAGTTGTCTGCTCTGATGCCTGGCCGTCAGTGTAATGACTAATTATTGGGGGCTGGACTTTATTTGGGGTGATAATTCCACTTTAACCTGTTGAGTGCTAGAGAGGTGTCTGACGCATGGCACCCAAAGGGTAAAAATACATTGTTACCAAAAAAAATGTATAAGGTTTCAACCCTTTTGACCCTTTAAGTGCCAGAAGGGGATGCAACACATCTAGCACTCAAAGGATTTCTTAGGTGCAGAAACACCAAATATAATATAAATGTGCTATTCCTATTCATCTAGAGGCAGCAGTGCATGACATTGTTCCTATTCATCTAGAGGCAGCAGTGCATTACATAGGACCTCTCTTTGTGTATACAAGTGATAAGGGACAATGCATGGCATGATTTTGGTAAACAAGCGATACAAGTCTCAGTGAAAAGAACTGGGTGGGTTCTAACCTCAAAACAATTATCGCTGTTTATGGGTTTATCAGATTTCCTTTTAATTGTAAAAATGGACAGTATAACTACCACCAATAAGCCTTCCCTACCCTAAATTCCAATTTTCCCAAACACCCCTTGCATGGCCAAACAAAAGCGAGCTCATGCCAAACCTGTACCAATTACCAAGTTTAACACCTTAAGGACCGTGTGCCATGCTATGACCGTCGCATGTTTTATGCCTTAAGGACCGGTGACTGCCATAGCACGTTACATACATTTGTCTTACAGCGCTCCTCCGGGAGTACTGTAAGTAAAAATGGGCACTGAAATTGACCGCTCCATGAGGTCACATGTACCGGTGCATCGAAAAGACCGAAGTGGTCCTTAAGGGAAGGTTACTTCCCAGGACCCTAATCCTTAAGGGGTTAGTTCAAAATTCCACCAATTACCTAAATTGTGCCAGACCCAGCCAGCTCCAATGGCTGACGTCACCTCCCTCAGCATGAATCCGGGGAATATCTCCTTAAGAGTTTTCTCCCTAAGAACTTCTTCTCCAACTAAGGATGAACCATCCCCACCACCACCACCGTTTACTATTCCTCACTTGGGTTCCCCCCTCCTTACTCAACCTAATTTCCCCAATCCCCCCCCCTGGTCATTAATCCAGGGATCTCTAAATGTTCAAGTTAGACCATCCAACTGAAAATGCCGATTTGGTCATTTTGACATCAGTTTTTAGCCAAACACAGTGGACAGTCTGGTCAGCTTTGACCAGTTTGAATGGAGTCAGCTGATGAAATCGCACTATGTGTGATTCCTTTTACTTCTCAGTTCCTCTCAGCACATCTGCCTGAATGTATCCTACTGATGACTTTACACTGTGTGAGATATGTGTTTACTTACAACTTATTTTCCGGACAGATCTGCCTAGAACTGGTGAATTTGTTGCATTATTTGGCCCACTCCCCCTTGGGCTCCGTTGCTCTCCTGGATTTCCAACCGAGGCAGTTCGTCCTGGTGGATGAAAGTCTGAAACTTACGGACTTGGATGACGCTACAATGCAGGAGCTGGCGTGCACAGAGGACCGGGACTGTGTCCTTGACTTCCCCTCAAGGACATTCAGTGTCAAGTGCTCTGCAGCCGGGACGTGCACAGGAGCCAATGAGAAGAGAAACCTCTTCAATGCATATAGGTATGTCAGGAACCCTACAGCATTTGTACTGAGGAGACATCTTGCAATGCATGACACATTGGGAATGGATTTAACCTTTTCAGTGCCACAGAGGTGTCCAATTATTGTGAAACGATGCCTTGCTTGGGCACATCTGGCACTCAAAGGGTTAGAGGATCACCCTATGGTTCAGTCAACTTGCTCCATAATTGTCCCGCTTTGCTTTAAGTGCCAGAAATTTACCTAATGCATTGCAAAGCAAAGGGTTAATACATATGGGGCAAGGGGTTTTTAAATTCCCCATTTAAAAGCTAGAAATGTTTCACAATGAAAGCAGTCCAATTAATCTTCATAGTATTTGGGCCATGGAGAGTGTTATTTCAATACTGTCAGAATTGTAGTTTAAGAATATTTGAATGATAAAGTATCCCCCTCCCACCCCTTTTACTGATGTAACACTGCTCACCTCAGAGCAGCAAGACTGACCAGATGGATCGCAGAGAAGGACAATCTTCAGTAAGTATAAGGAAAAACATGTCAAGGGGGGCAGGGTTTTCCTTATGATCACAGTAAGGAGATTGTCCCTTGCAGTGAGCTGTTCGGTCAATCGACCAGGTTCCACATCTGAGGGGAGGCGGCTTACACTTGGTAAAAGGGACAGGAGAGAGATACTTTATCATTCAATTACTCTTGAACTACAACTCTGACTGTATTGAAATAACACTCTCTATGGCTCATATACTATTAAGATTAATTGGAGCTGGTTTTATTGTGAAACATTACTATCCCTTTAAATCCATGACTATGTTTATTTGTTCCCCGTGGTGTAGTTGGATATCTCCAGAATTTCTTTTCTTTTGTATTTGTGCACGTAGCCATAAAAGTTATTTACATACCAGGGTTATGTAGCTTCTGAAAAAGAGCAATTCTCATTTACTTTTTACTTGATTAATGATATAGTAATGTTTTATATAAGACTAGTTTTAAAGCCCTTGTACATGGGCCAACACTGGCGGCGCTGCAGTCATGCACAGTACAGACTGCCCGCGCCGCTGCTGATACGGAGCGGGGCGGTCCGAATTCAGACCGTAGTCCTCTCTGTGCACCTTCCTGGGACCAAGCGGTCCTAGGAAGGTGCGCAGAGAGGACTCCGGTCTGAATTTGGAGCGGGCAATCTGTACTGCACATGACTGCAGCGCGCGCAGTCGTCTCTACTGCACATGACGGCTTCTGACAAACATCCTTAGCAAATTATAATATAGGATTTATTTTAAACTAATGCCTGATTAATCACAGGTGAGTGAGTCACAATGAATGATCCACTGATTAACTCACCTGTGATTAATCAGGGAAATCCTTACATCCTGGCCTGTTGGAGGCCCCTGAGGACTGAACTTGGACAGCCCTGATTCACACTATTTAGATCAGGGATCTCAAACTGCATTTCTAGAGGGTCAAGTGAAGTTTTTGGAATGTTCCTGCTTTTGCACATATGCCAATCAATTACTCACCAATTTTGAATAAATGTACTGCGTAAAAGCAGGTTATACCAAAAACCTGCGCCATCTCAGCCTTCTAGGAATGCATTTTGAGACCCATGTCTTAGACCAAGACTGTCTAAATTCAGTCCTCAAGAGCCACCCACAGGCCAGGATGTAAGGATTTCCCTGATTAATCACAGGTGAGTTAATCAGTGGATCATTCATTGTGACTGACTCACCTGTGATTAATCAGGGAAATCCTTACATCCTGGAATGTTGTTGGCCCTTGAGGATTGAACTTGGACACCCCTGGACTAGTGTTGTTGGTTTGTACCCAGGGCCGGATTTACATGGTCGCACCCCCACTCTGCCCGTGACCCCACCCTCAGTCCCATTCACTGTTTCCTGGCATAGAAAATACCTTGGCCTATAACAAGCAAGAACAAAAAAAACTTGAACCCCTAAATTGATAGAGGGAACAATGCTTTGGAGATCTCTCTAGCATCCAAGGGGTTAAATAATAGTACAGAAATGGGTATAAAACTGGTGCAGAGGCATTGCGATTGCTCTGGCTACACCCACTATTCAGAATGTGGGTGTGGCCAGCAAAGCTCAGATGCCGCCCCTTGAAATATGGAACTCTAAGCAGTTGCCTACCTTGCCTACTAGGAAATCCGGTCCTGTTTACTTCAGAGCTGCCCCACTTTTTGGTTCCACATATTGAATTGCTGTGTAGTATTTTCACTTAGCTGACATATTGTGAAGAATCTTTTCTGTAATAACAATGCCTGGTGTCTTTATTTTAGGTTTTTCTTCACCTACCTCCTGCCTCACTCTGCTCCGCCTGCCTTACAGCCTCTCCTCTTGGACATCATGAATATGACAGGTACCACAATAAAAGCTTTATTGGTATATACACTAGACCAGAGGTGATAAGCTGTTGTTGGACTACAACTGGTAGGAATAATAGATACACACTTCACAGTTAAATTGAATGAGGGCCACTGTAAACAATAGAACACCCTGAAATGCCCATACAATCCCACAACAAACTCCCACTGGTGCAAGTATTGTTAACTCTTTGAGTTCCGGAGGGGGTACGCAAAGCATTGCTCTGGCACTCGAAAGGTTAAGGTGAGAATTTTCAGCATAAAAAGGTTATTAAATAGGCAATAGCCAAGAAGTCACATGGCACACAGTTTATTGTGGGTCATACAAGTCAACGTTTTGGCATCACACATCAAAAAACAAAACACATATCTGTCCTGATGTAAGAGTGAAGTGTGATGCCAAAGCATAGACTTGGCTGGCCACAGTAAAGCTGTTTTCTACTATGGTCCCTTGTGTTCCACTTGACTTTGTGTTGGACTGCACCTCCCATCATCCTCAGCCAGTTGCTGGCCCTCTGAAGATGAACGGAGTTGTAGCTGTAGTCCAAAAACATCTGAAGTGCCACGGCTTGCTTGCATGTTATACTGTATCATTATCTTAGTATCTTTGCATGCCAGAGGACTAACAGATTTTTAAAGGCCATTTTTTTGTGTTTTTTTTTTGCAGGTGACTTACATTTTGGGATAAATGAAACCTACGAAGCCTTTCAAAACATCCTGAATTTGTACAAGTCAGGAATGCACCATCGGAGACGACCACAATATTTGAAAGGTATTTTACATTCCGCTAATTATAATTTATATACCCTAAAAACATAGATACCCCAACTTGAGATCCTATTCATATCACAGTACAAAAACGTCACATATACCGTAGATCTGAGAATGAAGATGCATACGTTTTTATATGAAAACAATTAATATTTTGAACATTTATGTTAATTTATTTTAATTTTTATTTGTGGATATTCAACAGGCAGGGGGTGCAATTTTCATTTGCCCTTTTCATTTCCTGGTCATTATATATGTATCCAGAGTCAGAGATATAAAACAACAGTTTTATATCCCTTAAAAAGTGATAGTAAAGTTTCAAAATAAAAGCAGTTCCAATTAATCATCATAGTATTTAGACCATGGAGAGTGTTATTTCAATACTGTCAGAGTTGTAGTTCAAGAGTAATTGAATGATAAAATATCCTCCTCCCTCCCCTTTACCTAGTGTAAGCCGCCTCCTCTCAGATGTGGAATCTGGTCTCTTAACCAGACAGCTCGCAGCCCTGCCCCCCTTGACAGGTTTTTCAGGTTTTTCCTTATGATTACTGAAGATTGTCCCTCTCTGCGATCCATCCAGACAGTCTTGCTGATCTGAGGTGAGCAGTGTTACACTAGATAAAAGGGACGGGAGGGGGATACTTTATCATTCAATTACTCTTGAACTACAACTCTGACAGTACTGAAATAACACTCTCCATGGCCCAAATACTATGAAGATTAATTACTATCCCTTTAAAGGCAGTTAGTTACCTCATTCTTATACATTTTGAAGATGTTATATGAAAACTATGTATTAATAAAGTGTCCTGTTCATACCCATTTGAGTTGTTTTTCTCCTCTTAAATGCTTTCTCCATGTGTTGTGTTCCAGATTACATTAGGTTGGAAGGGTTCCGGATGAATGAAACAGGAGATGAGTACAAATGTTGGCCTTCTTACAATCACCAGGGCTGTCTGCTGTCCGTGCACAACACAGAGGAGGCTGCGGAATTTTGTAGCCGTGACAAACAGTGTCAGAATTTTGTCATTGGTCAACAAAGGACTTGGACAGGTAAGGACACTTCTGCCTATTTTTTATCCACAAAACTATTCAAAATTAACAAATATTATTGTACCTTTATTCAAGTTTCTGTAACTTGAGTGCAACAAATGGAAGGGGTATATTAATAAAACAATATAAAGGCAACACTGGGGCAAACCATGCGCCATAGAGGGCAAAAACAAAAGTGGACCTGTCACCTTGAGTTGAAATTTGCATACCTGAAAACTTCAGTCAAAAAAGGGACATTAGGAATTGTGTAGATCTGCCCCAGAGTTTAAAACTCCATGTAAAGGGCAGCATTCACATGTAAAAAAAAATTTGCCCATGGGCTTAAAGCGGAACTTTCAGATAACAGCAAATCGCCATGCATTCATTAACGGAGCAGTAAACTTTTTTTTATGAAAAATATATATGTAGGGATTTTCCTATTGAGTAAAATAAGGGTACTCCCACTGCCGAGAGATTTATATTTCCAGAGTTATTACAGTTTAAACCCATGTTTTTTTACATTAGCAGTGCCCTCTAGTGGTCCAATTCTAATTAGATTTCCTGTTAGATTCTAATGGAGAGGAAAGTCAGAAAAGTCAGTGACATACAGTTCCCCATAGAATGTGATAGAAACTGCCTGTCACTTCCTGTCAGAACTATCAGGAAGTAAACACAGTAAATTAATTTCCTGTCAATTAGAACTTCCAGGAAGTAAACACAGTAAATTCACTTCCTGGTTATTTGAACTGTTATAATTTTTGAATAAAACATCTGACAGCGATGGGAGTGACCTTGTTTTATTCAGCAGGAAATGCTCTGTAAAATATGTGTTTTCATTAAAAAAAGTTTACTGCTCCTTTAAATGCATGGTGACTAGCTTGAAAATATATGTCTTACCAAAAAAAAATACTTGTGTCTACAGGATTCTGTCCTGTTTGGACACCGGAACCCAGGCTAGAGAGCAGACATCTTGTCTGTGCACATGCGCCATCAGTCCCGGTCTCCATAGAGTAGACTGCTTTGCACAACATGGTCACCGGAAGGGACTGACTGTGCAGGCTCACAGACCACGCTAATCTGCCCGTCAGTCCCAAAACGGGACGGATTCCTTTAGACACAAGTATTTTTTTTTGGTAAGACATATTTTCATGCTAGTCGCCATGCATTTAATGGCCGCTTTAAACTAATAAAAATATATTAGAATTGGTGTTTTTTTAAATTTTACTTACCTACTTCTTACGATATGGAGACTTAATATTGGGCACTTCGCATTCTGTGGCACACTGTATGTGCGGCGCAGCGGTGCAGGACTTCCCACCTTCCTCCCAGCTGCGTTCACTCTTCCCCTCGTAGTGGTATTTATCTGATCTATCATTACAGCAAGCTCAGTATAATGGTAAACGGAGCTGTAACGATAGACCACATAAACACTACTACAAAGGGAAGCGTGAACGCGCTCCCTGGGGCAGCTGGGAGGGAGGTGAGAAGTCCTGCGCCGCACATACAGTGTGCTGCGGAATGCGGAAGTGCCCAATATTAAGTCCCCATGTAGTAAGAAGTAGGTAAAAAGAAAAATACCAATTCTAATATAATTTTACTAATTTAAGCCCATGGGCAATAGTTTTTTACATGTGAATGTTCCCTTTTAACCCCTTAAGGACCGGCGCGCGCAAGCGCAGCCGGCACTTGGTGACCATGGGGCTTTTTTTTTTTTTTTACTTCTGGTTCAGGACTTCCGGAGTGGCATGCAGCCGTACCGAGAGCCCTGAACTCCATGACGTACCAGGACCGTCACTGGTCCTTAAGTGCCGAACCGCCGTGACAGCCTTGGCACGTCAGTGGTAGGGTGACCACGGGTCCCGGAACGTCCGGGACTGTCCCTTATTTCAGGGACATGTCCCGCGTCCCGGGTCCCCTTCAACCGGGACAATGAAGTGTCCCGGAATGAAGCCAAGCCGCCCTGAATGTCAGCCTGCAAGCGGTGTGTCACATCATGGACGCCGCTTGCAGGCTGACATCCAGGGCGGCAATGCAGCTTACCTGATCTCCTGGAGGTAAGCGCTCTAGTAATACAGAGCGCTGGGAGATGACATCATCTCCCAGCGCTCTGCATTACTGAGCACAGCGCGCGGGAGCTTCAGCTCTGTGCCGGAGGAGGCACAGAGCTCCCTCTTGACACGCCGCTAGACCACCAGGGACTCAAGGTAAGGCAATAGGGTGACCACGTCCCGGAATGGCAGAAGGGAAATGTGGTCACCCTAGTCAGTGGTCAGAAAGGGGTTAAATTAATTGAAATTTTAGGATCGTTAGAATCGTCCCATATGTCACAGTTGATTTTCTCCAAAACTACTCCCGTTCCTTTTAGTACTGTAACCATGACTGTGTCTGGTGTAGTAAAACGAACTAGTACAATTCTGGGGAGGAGAGAAGTAAAAAGTACCATTGTGTTAACCCTTTGAATGCCAGAGAGGTATCCAAAGCATTGCAACGCAATGCGTTGGCTACCTCTCTGACACTCAAGGGGATAAATGGATGGGGCCTTTAACCCCATGAATGTAAGAAGATCCCTATTTAAATCAATGGGAATTTTTAAAAATAACATGTAAATTAAATTTTGCTTCAAAATGGTTCCAGTTTTCTTAGAACTTCAGTCTCCATTGCCCAGAATTAGGATCATTCTAATAATTCAGGAGGGGTGGGGAACGCATGGAAAGTGCCACATGTTTAATATGGAAAAAAAATTGCGGCGTTTGAAACGCTTTCATAAAAATCAAATTATTTCCATTAATGTAACTTTTCTCCAAGGCAACTTCATATGTATCTTGAGGACTTGCATGTCCAGAATTGCTGCAAAGTAATGATCTTAATATGAGAAATTAACATTTAATTGTAGCTGCGTTTTCCGACACCGCCTAGCACTTAAGATCGTAATCTGTCCCTTTTTATTTTGGGTGCGCGATGGCTCTTGCAGATACATGTGAACCAGCAGTCATACATTTTGGCTATATTTTAAAAAAAATACTTTTATTGGATGCCAACAATTAATATGCCACAGGGCTTATGGTGTTGACAATATCTCAGAATTCATTGTATACACTTTTAATCTTTGGAAAACTGCTCAGAACAGAAAACAGTTCAAATGCATTACATATGCCTGGTGTCCCCATCCGAGGGGTTATTTAAGCTTATGAAAGAAGCTGGAAAGTTGATATGTTCAGTGAAATGCGCTGATATCAATCTCAGGCGCTCATCCATGTACGTCTGTTTGCGTTTAGCCTACTCGTGGATCTTTAGGGACATTCTTGTAGAACCAACGTTGCATTCTAAATTCAGTTTAACCTTTTAGGGATCAGAGGGGTGTGCAACACACTGTATATTTAAAGGGATAGTAATGTTTCATAATAAAAACAGCTCTAATTAATCATCATAGTATCTGGACTTTGGAGAGTGTTATTTCAGTTCTGTCAGAGTTGTAGTTCCAGAGTAATTCAATGACAAAGTATCCCCCTCCCGCCCCTTTTACTGATGTAACACTGCTCAGCCAGAGCAGAAGGGAGGTGCCCAGGTAGACTGCAGAGAGGGACAATCTTCAATTAAGATAAGGGAAAAACCTGAAAAGCTTGCCAAGGGGGGCAGGGCTTTCATTGTTCTGATAGAAAGAATATTGTCCCCTTCTGTTATCTGTCTGGTCTATGGACTGGATTCCACATCTGAGAAGAGATGGCTTACACTAGGTAAAAGGGGCGGGAGGGGAAACTTTGCTTGTGAATATCTCTTAAACCATAAAGGTTTGAGAGATAAGACATATCATTCTTCGTGTTTTTTTAATGCCTACAAAATAAAATAAAGTTAAAATGAAGTATTACTATCCCTTTAAAGTAAAAAGAAAGCCATGAGTTAAAATAATACTAGTGAAATCAGTACTGTGGATGTTTTTTAAGGTTCAATCAGTACATTATAGGTTTATGGAAAAGGTCAATGTTTTGGATGAAGCTTATCCCTTAATAAAGATCCCAGTGAGGATAACAATGTTGACCTTTTCAGTAAATCTGCATTCTGCTGAATAAACTTGAAAAGTCGCTGAGTGCTAATGTCACCAAAATCCACTATTATGAGCTATTTGCATACCTGGGAATTTTGTCTTGTGGACTTCCCGGAGGGGAGTCCTGTGGTGCCTTTGGGGGAGATAAATGACGAGATTAGTATAAAAAGGGTGGAGCTTAATCACTAGTGGGCATGGCTTAACAGGCGTGGAAAAAGTATGAGGAACAGGGTGGGGAAGGAAGAGAAGTTGGCATGAAGTTTTAGGAACAGACTGGGAAGGAGCAGAAGTGGGTAGAATTCCATTATAAACTCCCCACATCTGGAGAATCAGCCTCTGCTGTGGAGACCCGGTAATCAACAGCAAAAACTGGCATCACAGGGGCAAATCCAGAGAGTTCCCAGCTATGACTAGCTGACCACCAGTCCCATACTCATAGTTTCATGAGCATACCTCCCAACATTTCAAATGACCAAAGAGGGACACTTTTGTTTTAGGTGGTGTTGCTGAGTGAGTGGCTGGTGGGCAGGGCATTACTAAGAATTTTTAGGTTATTTCATGACCTACTGACACCTCTTTGTGTAACTGAATAAATGATTTAGAACAAGACCAAACTATTTTATTTACACAGATGAATATATAAACACATATACTGAGGTTTAAATAAACATTAAAATGAAATGTATTACTATGGAGCAATGTGCTACACATATATACACACCACACAGTCTGGTTTTCTCAAAAGAGGGACAGCAGTGTGGGAAAGATGGACAGTGGGATTTGAGTCTCAAAGAGGCACTGTCCCTCATAAAGAAAGACACCTGGGAGGTATACATGAGTGTGTCTTCCAACTGCATTAAATATATTAAGATAAAAAAGTTAGTCACTCACAGGTTCTTTAGTGAAGAAGGTGCAGTGTATTGATAACTTGCACAGGTCAAGGTTTCAGCTGACTTTTGGATTCTTTATAGTGATAAAGTTTCCAACAGACAGCTGAGACACTGACCTGAGCATGTTACCGGTATTATATACCCACGCCCACAGTGTCAGTCCAGTCTTGCATATACATGTTCAACTTTTATGGCCTTTCCTTTGCTCGGTAGTAATTGTAGAGCACAACTGCCCTAGAGAGGACACACAAGACTTGATTTAACCAGGGATTTTAACCTCTTGAATTCTAGAGAGGTCTCCAACGCATTTCAAAGCAGTTCGATGGAGACCTCTATAGCATTTATGGAGTTAAAAAGCTCTAATTAAATTTAATTTGGGACCATTTAATTCAGCCTCTACATTTCATGTGATTTGCTACAGAGTTGTTGCACTTTTCTTATATACACATATTCTAGACATAGAGCAGAGGTCAAGAACATTTGCAAATGGGATGTGTAGTTTTTTACTGCAGGAAATAGAGCAGATCCATTTATGCCAGTTCAAGCCTATTGCCGCTCCTGGATTTATCCAGCAGGAATACAGGAACACCTAGTGATTTTCCCTTTATATTAGGCTGCACATGTAACACTTTGAGTGCCACAGTGATGCACAAAGCATTGCAGAGCAATGTTTTGCACATCCCGGTGGCAATAAGAGGGTTAAGCACTGTATATAAGGGCAGTAAAAAAGGCTTATCTCTGTCTCTCATCATAACATTTTGATTGTTTAATTCCGCAGGCCGCGCACTTGCTGCTTTTACGGGCGGGTCCCCTAAACTGATCCCTGATGTCAACTCTCAAGTCTACATGAAAAAATCCAGCAACTTCCAAAAGTGATCAAAGTCCAAATAATGGAAGAAATCCTGAAAGAGACGTCATCCTAACCGCAGATTTCAATGGTTTACCCTAAGTTTCCTGGCAACCACAATTATAAAGTGCTATATAGCACATAGAGAGATAAACACAAAGATATTAAAGTTAACCCTCTCGGGATAGATGCACGGCTATTCTAAGATAGATAGCTAGGGAGATGGGCGGACTACATGGGCCAAAAGGTTTTTCTCTGCTGTGAAATCCGATGTTTCTGTGGAGCAAACCATCTGCACCGTAAGGAACAAGTCAAAATTCCCATTGATTTAAACAGGAATTTTTTTAACCCCTTTAATGGTAAATAGGTCTCTACTTCATTATTAAGCCCTATTTAAATGAAGGGGATATTTTATTTCTCTGCCTGCACTGCACTTGGTTTGCTCCAGAATTGTTCCTCTCTTCCCTTGATGTATATGGCCCTTAGTCACTTTTTTTGCATGATTCATTGGTGCATTAAAAGTAGTGCTTTCATGTCATGCTTTTAAGGGAGCAAGAAACATTTCAAATGGATGTTTCCAGCTGAGTAAAACAATGTACTTCCATTGCTAGTAAATGCTGCATTCAAAGGTTATTACAACTCAGACTTGGTTTATTTATTTTTTAAAAAATCAATTTGCAACAGAGCCAACTAGTGTGCAGAAGGCAATTTTTTTATAATGTACTGTATGGAAAAGAAAGGGGGTTATGCTTTAAGGTGTGATAACGAAGTGATAAAGTGGAGATTACTTTACAGTGATATTGCTTCTCCAGTTCCTATTTTATTCTATGGAGCCTATGCACTAAGATCTCTAAAGTGGGAGAAATCTTAGTGCATAGGCTCTATAGAATAACATAGGAATTGGAGAAGTGAAATCACTGGAGAAGTCATCTTTACTTTATCACCTCTTTTTCACACCTTAGTGAATAACCCCCTTTCACTCCCATAGAGTACATTACACAAATTACCTTCCTATCACACCTTAGTGCACCCCCCCCCCGAGTCTTAGAACATGTTGCGCTGTAGAGAGTAATAGCAAGACATACCCGCTGAGCTGAAAAAAAAAGTTGCAATCACATTTTTAAAAATTGAGCTGTAATAATTTTTGAATGAAGCATTTCCCAACACTGGGCATACTACTATTTATTTATTTTTTTATATTATGAAGCGACACTGCGCCTTTAACCCTGTGAGTGCCAGAAAAGTTGCAATGCTTTGTATACCTCACTGGCACTCAGAGGGTTAATGAATGCTATTTATGAAAGCTGCTTGTTGCATGGCTACCCTAGAACAGGCAGAAAATCTTTGGCTTGCCAGCTGTTGTTGGACTACAAATTCCATCATGCAAAAAGAGTTACTATTCCATGAAACAATGTAACATGATTCACATGGATGCATCTATAATACATAGGTGTTTTGGGCAGTATTCAACAAGATAGAGGTGCAATTCTGGACCAAACCAACTTCACCATCTGGGGGGGGTCCCCATTTATTTTAATGCACCTGTAACCCCTTAAGTGCTAGTGAGACCTGCAATACACTGTTTTGCCATGTATTGGAGACATCTCTAGCCTTCAATGGGTTTAAATTACCTTTTATAGCAACAGGGATTTGGAGAACTGTCATTACCCCCCTCCCTCAAAGGTACAGTTGGTTTGCCCCACTCCTCTGTATCTTGTTGAATATGGCTTTTTGTATCTTACGGCCTTATAGGTTGGAAATGTACTTTCAATGAAAGATGCTTTTATATTGTTATTTATGCTTAACTATGGACCAATAAATTCTTTAAAAAAAAAAACTGATTTTGGATTTTTAAAAAATTATGCTCAAAAAACCTAATATCCTATATAATCATTTGCTGAGTGTGTGTTTCTCAGAAGCCGTCATGTGCAGTAGAGACGGCTGTGTGCGCTGCAGTCATGCGCAGTAGAGACAGCTGTGTGCGCTGCATTCATGTGCAGTAGAGACAGCTGTGTGCGCTGCAGTCATGCGCAGTAGAGACAGCTGTGTGCGCTGCAGTCATGCACAGTAGAGACGGCTGTATGCGCTGCAGTCATGCACAGTAGAGACAGCTGTGTGCGCTGCAGTCATGCGCAGTAGAGACGGCTGTATGCGCTGCAGTCATGCTCAGTAGAGACGGCTGTGTGTGCTGCAGTCATGCGCAGTAGAGACAGCTGTGTGCGCTGCAGTCATGCACAGTAGAGACAGCTGTGTGCGCTGCAGTCATGTGCAGTAGAGACAGCTGTGTGCGCTGCAGTCATGCACAGTAGAGACGGCTGTATGCGCTGCAGTCATGCACAGTAGAGACGGCTGTGTGCGCTGCAGTCATGTGCAGTAGAGACAGCTGTGTGCGCTGCAGTCATGTGCAGTAGAGACAGCTGTGTGCGCTGCAGTCATGTGCAGTAGAGACAGCTGTGTGCGCTGCAGTCATGCGCAGTAGAGACAGCTGTGTGCGCTGCAGTCATGCGCAGTAGAGACAGCTGTGTGCGCTGCAGTCATGCGCAGTAGAGACAGCTGTGTGCGCTGCAGTCATGTGCAGTAGAGACAGCTGTGTGCGCTGCAGTCATGCACAGTAGAGACAGCTGTGTGCGCTGCAGTCATGTGCAGTAGAGACAGCTGTGTGCGCTGCAGTCATGTGCAGTAGAGACAGCTGTGTGCGCTGCAGTCATGTGCAGTAGAGACAGCTGTGTGCGCTGCAGTCATGCACAGTAGAGACAGCTGTGTGCGCTGCAGTCATGCACAGTAGAGACAGCTGTGTGCGCTGCAGTCATGCGCAGTAGAGACAGCTGTGTGCGCTGCAGTCATGCGCAGTAGAGACAGCTGTGTGCGCTGCAGTCATACGCAGTAGAGACAGCTGTGTGCGCTGCAGTCATGCACAGTAGAGACAGCTGTGTGCGCTGCAGTCATGCACAGTAGAGACGGCTGTATGCGCTGCAGTCATGCGCAGTAGAAACAGCTGTGTGCGCTGCAGTCATGTGCAGTAGAGACAGCTGTGTGCACTGCAGTCATGAGCAGTAGAGACAGCTGTGTGCGCTGCAGTCATGCACAGTAGAGACGGCTGTATGCGCTGCAGTCATGCTCAGTAGAGACAGCTGTGTGCGCTGCAGTCATGTGCAGTAGAGACAGCTGTGTGCGCTGCAGTCATGCACAGTAGAGACAGCTGTGTGCGCTGCAGTCATGTGCAGTAGAGACAGCTGTGTGCGCTGCAGTCATGCACAGTAGAGACAGCTGTGTGCGCTGCAGTCATGTGCAGTAGAGACAGCTGTGTGCGCTGCAGTCATGCACAGTAGAGACAGCTGTGTGCGCTGCAGTCATACGCAGTAGAGACAGCTGTGTGCGCTGCAGTCATGTGCAGTAGAGACAGCTGTGTGCGCTGCAGTCATGTGCAGTAGAGACAGCTGTGTGCGCTGCAGTCATGTGCAGTAGAGACAGCTGTGTGCGCTGCAGTCATGCGCAGTAGAGACAGCTGTGTGCGCTGCAGTCATGCACAGTAGAGACAGCTGTGTGCGCTGCAGTCATGCGCAGTAGAGACAGCTGTGTGCGCTGCAGTCATGCACAGTAGAGACAGCTGTGTGCGCTGCAGTCATGCACAGTAGAGACGGCTGTATGCGCTGCAGTCATGCGCAGTAGAGACAGCTGTGTGCGCTGCAGTCATGTGCAGTAGAGACAGCTGTGTGCACTGCAGTCATGAGCAGTAGAGACAGCTGTGTGCGCTGCAGTCATGCACAGTAGAGACGGCTGTATGCGCTGCAGTCATGCTCAGTAGAGACAGCTGTGTGCGCTGCAGTCATGCACAGTAGAGACAGCTGTGTGCGCTGCAGTCATACGCAGTAGAGACAGCTGTGTGCGCTGCAGTCATGTGCAGTAGAGACAGCTGTGTGCGCTGCAGTCATGTGCAGTAGAGACAGCTGTGTGCGCTGCAGTCATGCACAGTAGAGACAGCTGTGTGCGCTGCAGTCATGCACAGTAGAGACAGCTGTGTGCGCTGCAGTCATGCGCAGTAGAGACAGCTGTGTGCGCTGCAGTCATGCGCAGTAGAGACAGCTGTGTGCGCTGCAGTCATACGCAGTAGAGACAGCTGTGTGCGCTGCAGTCATGCACAGTAGAGACAGCTGTGTGCGCTGCAGTCATGCACAGTAGAGACGGCTGTATGCGCTGCAGTCATGCGCAGTAGAGACAGCTGTGTGCGCTGCAGTCATGTGCAGTAGAGACAGCTGTGTGCACTGCAGTCATGAGCAGTAGAGACAGCTGTGTGCGCTGCAGTCATGCACAGTAGAGACGGCTGTATGCGCTGCAGTCATGCTCAGTAGAGACAGCTGTGTGCGCTGCAGTCATGTGCAGTAGAGACAGCTGTGTGCGCTGCAGTCATGCGCAGTAGAGACAGCTGTGTGCGCTGCAGTCATGTGCAGTAGAGACAGCTGTGTGCGCTGCAGTCATGCGCAGTAGAGACAGCTGTGTGCGCTGCAGTCATGTGCAGTAGAGACAGCTGTGTGCGCTGCAGTCATGTGCAGTAGAGACAGCTGTGTGCGCTGCAGTCATGCACAGTAGAGACAGCTGTGTGCGCTGCAGTCATGCGCAGTAGAGACAGCTGTGTGCGCTGCAGTCATGTGCAGTAGAGACAGCTGTGTGCGCTGCAGTCATGTGCAGTAGAGACAGCTGTGTGCGCTGCAGTCATGTGCAGTAGAGACAGCTGTGTGCGCTGCAGTCATGTGCAGTAGAGACAGCTGTGTGCGCTGCAGTCATGTGAAGTAGAGACAGCTGTGTGCGCTGCAGTCATGCGCAGTAGAGACAGCTGTGTGCGCTGCAGTCATGTGCAGTAGAGACAGCTGTGTGCGCTGCAGTCATGCGCAGTAGAGACAGCTGTGTGCGCTGCAGTCATGCGCAGTAGAGACAGCTGTGTGCGCTGCAGTCATGTGCAGTAGAGACAGCTGTGTGCGCTGCAGTCATGTGCAGTAGAGACAGCTGTGTGCGCTGCAGTCATGCGCAGTAGAGACAGCTGTGTGCGCTGCAGTCATGCGCAGTAGAGACAGCTGTGTGCGCTGCAGTCATGTGCAGTAGACAGCTGTGTGCGCTGCAGTCATGCACAGTAGAGACAGCTGTGTGCAGTCATGCGCAGTAGAGACAGCTGTGTGCGCTGCAGTCATGTGCAGTAGAGACAGCTGTGTGCGCTGCAGTCATGTGCAGTAGAGACAGCTGTGTGCGCTGCAGTCATGTGCAGTAGAGACAGCTGTGTGCGCTGCAGTCATGCGCAGTAGAGACAGCTGTGTGCGCTGCAGTCATGCGCAGTAGAGACAGCTGTGTGCGCTGCAGTCATGCGCAGTAGAGACAGCTGTGTGCGCTGCAGTCATACGCAGTAGAGACGGCTGTGTGCGCTGCAGTCATGCGCAGTAGAGACAGCTATGTGCGCTGCAGTCATGCTCAGTAGAGACAGCTGTGTGCGCTGCAGTCATACGCAGTAGAGACAGCTGTGTGTGCTGCAGTCATGCCCAGTAGAGACAGCTGTGTGCGCTGCAGTCATGCGCAGTAGAGACAGCTGTGTGCGCTGCAGTCATACGCAGTAGAGACGGCTGTGTGCGCTCCAGTCATGTGCAGTACAGACTGACCGCGCCGCTGCTGATAACGGAATGGGGCTCCAAATTCAGACCATAGTCCCAGGAAGGTGCTCAGAGAGGACTACGGTCTGAATTCTGAGCGCCCTGCTCCATATCAGCCGCGGCGCGGGCAGTCTCTACTGTGCATGACTGCAGGGTGGCTGTTGCTGGCACTGTGGCCCGTGTACACGGGCTCTTCAACTAGTAGGTTTATATTTTCTGATGGGTATTTTATCAGTATTACACTTTGCCTCTTTATTTTTTCATTGCACAGTCTGAATAACTGGGAACTTTAAAGGGATAGTAATAATTTATTATTACTATCCCCCATTTTGTAGATATTTGTAAAATAATTTAATAGCCCCCAGGTTCATCTCTCAAACCTTTATGATTTGAGAGATAACTGAAGGCAAAGTTCCCCCCTCCCTCCCCCTTCCCTGAAGTCAGCGTTGTGCTGACTGCAGGGGAAGTCTGTCGTACAACAGGCTTGCGGCTCTGCAACTGAGCTGAGATCCCGTTAGTGACAAAGGATTATTTCACTGAAACTGTCTTCTACGTGTGCTTGGTTTGTGCTTGGTTTGCAAACACACGTAGAAGACAGTTTCAGTGAAATGCCAGAGATGTGAATTTTTGCACACCTCACTGGTACTCAGTGGGTTTCACAATGATGTGCATGCCTCTCTGACACTGAAAGAGTTAAATGTATGTATGTATCTTTATTTATATGGCGCCGTACATGTACACAACGCTTTGCAGACGTTGTAACCGTATGATACAAAATTACAGATCTGTGATCATTGCATTATTTACGGGGAGGGGGGGGATGCAGCAAAGAGAATCATACATTGGGAAAGGGACCGTGCCCCAAGGAGCTTTGGTGCTGGATACCTCTCTGGCACCTAACCCTTTGAATACCAGAGGGGTATGCATTGCTTTGAAATGTATTGCATACCCCTCTGGCACTCAAGGGGTTAAAGGTTTTAAAAAAAAAAAAAAACACGTAACCCTTTGAGTGCCAGAGGGATACACAAAGCATTACAAAGCAATGCTGTGCATACCCCTCTGGCACGCAAAGGGTTAAAGTGTTAGTAATATCCCAACATTTTTTATAGATTTGTAGAGGCTAAAAAAAGAATCTCATTGCCACAAACCCCATCTCTCAAACCACTATAGTTTGAGAGATATTCACAATCAAAGTTCCTCCTTCCCTCCCCTTCTCTTGATCTCAGCTGTAAAGCTGACAGAAGGAGATCTGTGTCGGCCGACATGATGAGGCTCTTCAGCAGAGCCAAAATCCCCTTATTAGAAAATAATGACTTCATGGGAACGTCTACAACGTGTGCTTGCAAACCAGGCACACTTTGTAGACCTTTCCAATGAAGTCATTATTTTCTAATAACGGGATTTCGGCTCTGCTGCAGAGCCGCCGGCTGGTCCCCGGACTGGGATCTCCATCTGTCAGCTAGACACTGACGTCAGGAGAAGGGGAGGGAAGGGGGAAGTATGATTGAAAATATCTCTCAAACTATAGTGGTTTGAGAGATGGGGTTTGTGGCAATGTAATTCTTTTTTTAGCCTCTATAAATCTATTAAAATATTTTTGGGACATTACTAACACTTTAAGAGCCATTTATCCGTATAGGTACAGGTTTCCTTTAAGCTTCTCTTTAATTTACTATGTCCAGTAATTGCATCATAAAAGGAGAAAATACTCCATTTACGAAACCAATTAAAGGGGATGGCTGGACTTAGTAAATCAATTGAATGAAGCTCATAATTATGTCCACTGCAGATAGCCCTTAATGAATTCAGTGAATGGGGGAGAGCTCAGCTGGAGGGTCAGTGGAGGTGTGTGTTGTATTGTTGTAACTTTATGCCTGCTGAGAGGTTGGGGGTTGGAATATAATTGACCTAAGGCAAAAGCAGTAATAGTTCCTTGGGATTTGTTTTTCCATGTGTGCTAGATTATATGGGACAAATATGTAAAATCAAATGTGTGGCAATTCAGGGTCAAAGCAACTCAGCCATTTTGAACAAATAAAAAAAAAATACCATAGATTTAAACAGGGTATTTAAACTAATGTTGCAATCTTTTACTCTGGCCAAAAGAGAGGTGCAATGTTTTGTGCTAAACACAAGTTCCACACATCACATTTTTTGCTGGTCAATTTCTAACTTCATAATTCTTTCCAATGGGAACAAATGCATACCTTCCAATATTTCAAATGGCTAAAGAGGGTCACTGGTGTTTTAGTGGGTGTTGCTGGGGGTCATGGCTGGTGGACAGGGCAATACTGAGAATTTTCAGGTTATTTGGGTAATTGAATAAATTATTCAGAACAAGACCAAAGTATTTTATTGGGAGGTATGGACCCCTAATATCTCCCAACGAGGGACACTTTGGAGGTATGGACCCCTAATATCTCCTAAAGAGGTACACTTCGGAGGTATGTACCTCTAATATTTCCTAAAGAGGGACACTTGGGAGGTATGGACCCCTAATATCTCCTAAAGGGGGACACTTGGGAGATATGGACCCCTAATATTTCCTAAAGAGGGACACTTGGGAGGTATGGATCCTTAATATCTCCTAAATAGGGACACTTGGGAGGTATGGACCCTTAATATCTCCTAAAGAGGGACACTTGGGAGGTATGGACCCCTAATATCTCCTAAAGAGGGACACTTGGGAAGTATGGACCCCTAATATCTCCTAAAGAGGGACACTTGGGAGGTTTGGACCCCTAATATCTCCTAAAGAAAGACACTTGGGAGGTATGGGCTCCTAATATTTCCTAAAGAGGGACACGTGGGAGGTATGGACCCCTAATATCTCCTAAAGAGGGACACTTGGGCGGTATGTACCTCTAGTATCTCCTAAAGAGGGACACTGGGGCGGTATGTACCTCTAGTATCTCCTAAAGAGGGACACTGGGGCGGTATGTACCCCTAGTATCTCCTAAAGAGGGAACACTTGGGAGGTATGGACCTCTAGTATCTCCTAAAGAGGAACATTTGGGAGATATAAACCCCTAATATCTTGCTGTGTAGCAATGTGATACATTTACATACACACCGCACAATCTGATCTCCTAAAAAGAGGGACACCAGGGCAAGAAAGAGGGACTGAGGGATTTGGGTCTCAAAGAGGGACTGACCCTCCTAATGAGGGACACTTGGAAGGTATGAAGATGTATTTGATCTCTATGGTTTATCTGCTTTGTCCCTGAATTCTTCAACTTTTGGCTTTACACATTATTCCCCATTGTAACGCTACATTACGGCTTCCTCTGTCTTATCAGCTTGCATTGAAAGGATCTATTCACCAGGAAGATAATCCAATCTTCTGCTGTTTATATTAGGAAGAGTCCTGCAAGCTTATCTGTAAACAGTCCTTAAATCACGCCATAAACATCAACAAGGGCTCACAATCTTGAAGCTATAAAACACTGGGACATGAGTTAAATTTTTGAAGCTGATCTGATGCCCCATTCATTTATCATTGTAAAAAAAAAGATGTTATTTAGCCCTATGAAGATTAATTGGAGCTGCTTTTATTGAGAAACATTACTATGTCTTTAAGTGCTTCTATGATATGTTTTAATTCATTTGGAACTATTAACCCTTTGACTGCCAGAAAGGGATGCAATGCGTTGGATCCCTCTCTGGCACTCAAAGGCTTAGAAAAAAGTGAGTGTTGGGTTACTTATGAAACCGAATGCTAGGATACTTATGTGATTTTTAAAGGGATAGTAATTTTTCAAAATAAAAGCAGCTGTGATTAATCTTCATAGTATTTGGACCATGGAGAGTGTTATTTCAGTACTGTCAGAGTTGTAGTTCAAGAGTAATTGAATGATAAAGTATCCCCTCCCGCCCCTTTTACCTAGTGTAAGCCACCTCCCCTCAGATGTGGAATCTGGTCACTTGACCGGACAGATCACAGCAAGGGACAATCTTCTTACTGTGAGCATAAAGAAAGCCTTGTTCCCCCTTGACAGGTTTTTCCTTATACTCAGTGAATATTGTCCCTCTCTGCACTCCATCTGGACAGTCTTGCTGCTCTGAGGGGAGCAGTGTTACATCAGTAAAAGGGGCGGGAGGGGATATTTTATAATTCAATTACTCTTAAACTACAACTCTGACAGCATTGAAATAACAATCTCCATGGCCCAAATACTATGAAGATTATTTGAAGCTGCTTTTATTTTGAAACATTACTATCCCTTTATATTCCAGGTTCCCCTGCGTAAGGAACTCTAGGCTCATTTAGCTCTGCCAGTGATCACACCCTCAATTCTCACATATCTCCACCTCCAGTTCCATCCACTATTTGCAGGAGAGGGCTGGCAATTTGTGGCCCAGGGGGCAAATACATTCAAGTGGCCCATTTCTATTATCGTTCCAAGCCACTGTTCCAGCCCACCCCATTTTATTAATTTTAAAACTGGCATTAATGTTGTGACGTAAGGCACATGATACCACAGAGCTTACAGTTGAAATGAGGCTGCACTAGTGCACCACTACAAAGCTTACAATTTAAGTGAAGCTTACCTAGTGATATTATAGAGCTTACAAGGGAAATGGTTTATGCTACTAGTGTAGCTCCATTTGTATTGTACCTCTGTGGTATCACTAGTGTAGCTCCATTTGGATTGTACCTCTGTGGTATCACTAGTGTAGCTCCATTTGGATTGTACCTCTGTGGTATCACTAGTGTAGCTCCATTTACAGCAGCAATTGGGAGATTTAGTGAGGTGCAGTGGCCTTCCAGCCCAGACATATGACCAGCCCAGGGGGCAATTGCCCCCCACCCCCCAGGCCAGCTCTCCCCTGACTATTTGCTGGCATAGAAAGTACCCATGGCTTATTACAAGCAAGAAAGAAAAAAGCTTTAACCCCTTGGTTGCCAGAGAGATCTCCAATGCGTTGTGGAATAATTCATTGAAGATCTGAATAGCATCCAAGGGGTTAAATATAAATAACATATAAACTGGCGCAGGGACATTAAGGGTGTGACCAGCACAGATTTGGAGCTCTAGGGAGTTGTCTGCTCTGCCTACTGGGAAATCCGCCCCTGGTTATCAGCCCCCCCCCCCCAGTATAATCTTCCATCATCCCTGTATTTCTTCCTAATGGTTATAACTGGGAACTTTCATTTGTGGAGTCTCCGCGGTCAAACTGGGGCGGGTTTACCTGTAAGTGGGGGCAGAGCTTTCTGGAGCATCACACAAGTGGGCGGGAAGTGGGAGGTACTTGGTGGGGAAGGAGGAAAAGTGGGAGGAACTGGGTGGGAAGAAGCAGAAGTAGGAGGAACTGGGTGGGAAGGAGGAAATGTGTGAGGAACTGGGTGGGAAGGCAGAAATGCGGGAGGAACTGGTTGGGAAGGAGGAAAAGTGGGAGGGACTGGGTGGAAAGGAGGAAAAGTGGGAGGAACTGGGTGGGAAGAAACAGAAGTAGGAGGAACTGGGTGGGAAGGAGGAAATGTGGGAGGAACTGGGTGGGAAGGCGGAAATGTGGGAGGAACTGGTTGGGAAGGAGGAAAAGTGGGAGGAACTGGGTGGAAAGGAGGAAAAGTGGGAGGAACTGGGTGGGAAGAAGCAGAAGTAGGAGGAACTGGGTGGGAAGGAGGAAATGTGGGAGGAACTGGGTGGTAAGGAGGAAATGTGGGAGGAACTGGGTGGGAAGGAGGAAAAGTGGTTGGAACTGGGTGGGAAGGAGGAAAAGTTGGAGGAACTGGGTGGGAAGGCGGAAATGTGGGAGGAACTGGTTGGGAAGGAGGAAAAGTGGGAGGAACTGGGTGGGAAGGAGCAGAAGTAGGAGGAACTGGGTGGGAAGGAGGAAATGTGGGAGGAACTGGGTGGGATACCCGCTAATGTACTCTCAAAACAGGAGTCTCCGGGGCAAATCCGCAGAGTTCCCAGGTATGCTAATGGTAAACGAGTCTCTGCACCCTGTACTGAAAGTTCCATCAAGGAATGCAATCATCTACATCAACTCCAGGACATACTTGAAAACGAGAGAAATCTCAATGTATTCTTCCTGGTAAAACATTTTCTAAATAAATAAATAAATACTGGTAAATCTTACAATGATTTCCAATAGCAGGCTGAGTGTTACAATTTATCCACTGAAAGTGGCAATAAAGATACAGAGAAGAATGTTTTCTTAATAAGAGGGCAGGTCAGACTTTTTATTGCCCCTTTAAAAAAAATGCTACTTAACCTCCACTTAAAAGTAAGAAAAGGTTAGCACTTTGAAGATAATTCCTTGCATAGTAAGTCTGGCCCTTAGGAGAGAATTTTGGATAGAATTTAGAATGGTGTGTGATTTATGTAAACCTGTGTTGATATAGCTGAGCGGCCAATGTTTACAATCCTCTTAGAACCTTTCCTCCTATTGTACACAGAGATGAGCTCTTCAGCAATGTAATTAGATTCAAAGTCCTGGACAAGGTCTCAGATAAGGCAACTGAGCTCTGTTTTTCCTCTGTCCGGAGGCCCATTTGTTTGCAAATGAAGCAGATTGCTTAAATGCCTTTCCACTAATGCCTGGCCTATCTAATCAAGAGACACATCTTTCAAGGACTTGCAAACAATGCAAGGGAGGTAAACGGTGGCTCTCCAGCTACTGTTAGACTACAAGAGATTTTTGAAGTGCTAACCTTTAATCATACTTCCCAAGTGTCCCTCTTTAGGAGGGACAGTCCCTCTTTTGGACCCAAATCCCTCTGTCCCTCTTTCCCACCCTGATGTCTCTCTTTTTAGGAGATCGGATTGCATGGTGTGTATAGAAGTGTATCACATTGCTCTACAGCAATAAAATTCACATTATTGTTTGTTTAAATGTTAGTATAAGTGTTTATAAATTATTCTTTGTAAATAAAATACTAAGATCTTGTTATAAGTCATTTATTTGGTTACACAAGGAGGTATCAGTAGGTCATGAAATAGCCTAAAAATTCTCGGTAACGTCCCACCCACCAGCCACGCCCCCAGCAACACCCCCTAAAACACAAGTGTCCCTCTTTGGCAATTTGAAATGTTGGGAGGTATGCTTTAACCCATTAGGTGCTAGAGACATCTCTCAAGCATTATGAAGGAGTTCATTTTTTGCGTATCACAGATGTTTCTCACTGACACTCAAAGGGTTAAAGTTTCCTTTTAAAGTGATATGTAATGCTTACTGAGATATTCCGTTCTTAACCCATTGAGTGTCAGAGGGATACCGCTCATAGGGTTAATGTTCTATGGAGATGTCTATAACATGAAAGAAAGGGATTTAAAGGGATAGTAAAATTTTTATTGTAAGGTTTATCCTTCTGAGTACAACAAGGGTACTCCCACTGTGAAGTGGTGTTTTATTAAAAAGTTATGGCAGCTCAAACTTGAAATTTTTTAGGTGCAGTATCGCTATAGCCTGAAATTGTACAGTGGCACTGTTGCTACATCATCCTATGGGATGTTCTGGTCAATTGACCATAATCTTCCATAGAATGGTGTCCCAACAGCGCCCTGTACAATTTTCAGGCCATTGAGACACTGCACCTAAAAATTAATGTTTCAGCTGCAATAACTTTTTAATAAAACACCTCTTAGCAGTCGGAGTACCCGTTCTGGACTCAGGAGGATAAACCTTACAATATAAATTTTACTATATGCCAAATGTTAATATCCCTTTAAGTTCCCCATAGTGCAGACCAATGATTCTCAATGTTAGTTCCCTGGGTGCAGTAGCAGATCAGCTTTTCAGGATAACCCTGACTGATCAGAGGTGAGTAATCAGTGGTTCATCATTGTGATTGAATCCACTATGCTTAACAAGGAATATCCCTGAAACCTGACCTGTTGGTGTGCCACTAAGACTGGAGATGGGAATCACGGATATAGATACTAAGTGATATGTCACTGCTTGCTGAGCCAATTGGTGCTCAGGAACCCTTAACACAAGGACCTAACAATTAAATGAGATTACATACGATCAAACATTCATATAGATAGACAGACATATAGACAGACAGACAGATAGGTAGGAGATAGATATATAGATAGATAGATAGATAGATAGATAGATAGATAGATAGTACCCAGGTGATAGATTGATACAGAACCAGATCCATACCTCCCAACATTTCAAATTGCCAAACAGGGACACTTGTGTTTTAAGGGGTGTTTCTGGGGGCGTGGCCAGTGGGCGGGGCATTACCAGGAATTTTTAAGTTATTTCTTGACCTATTGTCACCTCCTTGTGTAACCTAATAAATGATTTAGAACAAGACCAAAGTATTTTATTTACACAGACTGATTTATAAACACATATACTGACTTTTAAACAAACAATAATATGAGTTTTATTGCTGTGGAGCAATTTGATACATTTATATACACACCACACAATCTGATCTCCTAAAAAGAGGGACATCAGGGTGGGAAAGAGGGACAGAGGGATTTAGGTCTAAAAGAGGGACTGTCCCTCCTAAAGAGGGACACTTGGGAGGTATGCAGATCATCCATTATGACAATCTAGGCTACTGCTGAGGGGCCCTGGCTGCAAGTGATGGGTCACAGACAGAGGCCCTGCTGTTGCTAATTTTTTGTGTTAGATGGTCTTATTGTTTAAAGAGACCAGCATCATCCAGTTACTCATACTTCCATCAGAGCACAGTGCCAGTACCTGCTATCAGCACTCTGTGTCAGATGCACCGGATCAAGAGATGTGGGGCCCCAAATTGGTACCTTGCCTAGATGATAGATAAGTAGATAGATAGATTTTGCATTACTTAAAGGGATAGTAATGTTTAAATTTCACTTTATTTAATATTGCAGGCATTAAAAAAATAAGTAGATCTGTGTAAGTCTTATCTCTCAAACCTTTATAGTTTGAGAGATATAACTGGCTAAAGATCCCCCCTCCAGGCTGCTTCACAAAAGTCTGCCATCTAGCTGACAGCAGGAGATTCCGGTCCCAGGATCAGACTGCGGCTCGTCAGCAGAGCCGAAATCGCACTGTTTGGAAATAAATACTTCATTGGAACGGTCTACAAAGTGTGCTTGCAAACCAGGCACACCTTGTAGACCGTTCCAATTAAGTATTTATTTTGAAATAGCATGTTTTCGGCTCTGCAAAAGAGCCGCCTTCCGGTCATATAACTGGAATCTGCTTCTGTCCCATAGACTGAAGCAGCATGGAGGGGGGAACTTTAGCGAGTTATATCTCTCAAACTATAAAGGTTTGAGGGATAAGACTTACACAGATCTACTTATTTTTTTAATGCCTGCCATATTAAATAAAGTGGAATTTAAACATTACTATCTCTTTAAAGAACCACATGATGTAGAATTTATTTAAACTGACAATTAGGACTTCCTACCCAGATGAAGGTAAGTGGGGATTCATTATTAGGTAGGTGTTGATGTTCCTTTAAAGGGATATTAATGTTTCACAATAAAAGCAGCTCTAATTAATCATCATAGTATTTGGGCTTTGGAGAGTGTTATTTAAATTCTGTCAGAGTTGTAGTTCAAGAGTAATTCAATGACAAAGTATCCCCCTCCCGCCCCTTTTACTGATGTAACACTGCTCAGTCAGATCAGAAGGGAGGTGCCCAGGTAGACTGCAGAGAGAGACAATCTTCAATTAAGATAAGGGAAAAACCTGAAAAACTTGTCAAGGGGGGCAGGGCTTTCATTGTTCTCATAGGAAGAAGATTGTCCCCTGCTGTTATCTGTCTGGTCTATGGACTGCATTCCACATCTGAGAAGAGATGGCTTACACTAGGTAAAAGGGGCAACTTTGCTTGTGAAAATCTCTCAAACTATAAAGGTTTGAGAGATAAGACTTATATCGTTCTTCATGTTTTTTTAATGCCTACAAAATAAAATAAAGATAAAACAAAGTATTACTATCCCTTTAAGCTTGCATCTCTCTGTCTTTTAAATTGGCCCAATTTCAGTACAGATAAGAGTTTCCACTTCTTATCTGTCATCTTTCCTTTATTATGTTGCCATCTGTATATACACCATGTGCAATCAGATAAGGAACTCATGCATATTCTAACAATGATTAGTACTGCTCACAGCATGATGCGTCCTGACGTGATTCATTATAAGAATCTGAGAATGTTTTGTCAGTCCTGGGAAATTAGATCTGTTTAAAGGTCATGTATAAGGAAATAATATCAACACATTTTTAGTCATTAAAAGAAAAAACGAATCCGATTTAGCCTGCTCCTTTTGCAAGACTATACAGAAAATTAGGACAGTGGTACTGTGGGACCCCATGGCTCACTGGCATAGTACAAATGGTTCTGTTTCCAAAGCTGAGATGTCAGACAGTGTATACGGTCCTGTGATTACCAGTGGAACAAGGCTGTGTTGTCAGACAGTGTATGTTGTTCTGTGATTCAAGGGATAGTAATGGTTCAAAATTAAAGCAGCTCCAATTAATCTTCATAGTATTTGGGCCATGAACGGTGTTATTTCACTACAGTCTGAGTTGTAGTTCAAGAGTAATTGAATAATAGAGTATCCCTCTCCCACCCCTTTTACCTAGTGTAAGCCGCCTCCCCTCAGATGTGGAATCTGGTCCACAGACCAGACAGCTCACAGCAAGGGACAATCTTCATACTGTAAGAACAATGAAAACCCTGCCCCCTTGACAGGTTTTTCAAGTTTTTCCTTATGATCACTGAAGATTGTCCCTCTCTGTGATCCATCCGGACAGTCTTGCTGCTCTGAGGTGAGCAGTGTTACATCAGTAAAAGGGGCGGGAGGGGGATACTTTATCATTCAATTACTCTTGAACTACAACTCTGACAGCATTGAAATAACACTCTCCATGGCCCATGACATCCATCTACGGCTGTTTGCATTCAGCCTACTCGTGGATCTCTAGGGATTGGGCCGGATTCAGAATTAGGCAGAGTAAGCATCTGCCTACAGTGCCCCCAACAGAGGGGCGCCTGTCACTGGGATCATGTGTGTGGTGTTTTTTTTTTGTTTTTTTTTAATTAAATTCGCCTGAGTCACCTCCCCGCCTGGCGCCATGAAGACAGGTGTGTGCCTCCTCCTTTGGCACAGACCTGTAGCTGCTGCCCTTCCTCGTCGGGTTTTTAGTAATACAGAGAGCTGGGAGATGACATCATCTCCCAGCGCTCTGCATTACTGAAGACCGCGCGGGAGCTCCAGCAGCTACAGCTCTGTGCAGAAGGAGGAGGCACAGATCTCTCTTGCTGCTGGACCACCAGGGAAGAGGTAGGAAACAGACACTGGGGCAAAGTGAGGGTAATATGGAGATGATGGGGGCAATGTGAGGGCAATATTGAGCTGATGGGGGGGCAATATGGAGCTGATGGGGGGCAAAGTGAGGGCGATATGGAGCTGATGGGGGCAATGTGGAGATGATGGGGGCAATATGGAGCTGATGGGGGCATTGTGAGGGCAATATAGAGCTGATGGGGGCAATATGGAGCTGATGGGGGCAATGTGAGGGTAATATGGAGCTGATGGGGCAATGTGGAGCTTATGGGGGCAATGTGAAGGCAATATGGTATATGAAGATGATGGGGGCAATGTGAGGGCAATATGGAGATGATGGTGGCAAGTTGGAGCTAATGGGGGGCAATGTGTAGATGATGAGGGGCAACGTGGAGATTAGGAGCAGTGTGGACGAGTTCACATATCTCCCAAGTGTCCCTCTTTAGGAGGGACAGTCCCTCTTTTAGTCCCAAATCCCTCTGTCCCTCTTTCCCACCCTGATGTCCCTCTTTTTAGGAGATCAGACTGTGTGGTGTGTATATAAGTGTATCATATTGCTCTACAGCAATAGAACTCAAAATATTGTTTGTGTAAACATCAGTGTATGTGTTTATAAATTAGTCTGTGTAAATAAAATACTTTGGTCTTGTTATAAGTGATTTATTAGGTTACAGAAGGAGGTGTCAGTAGGTCATGAAATAGCCTAAAAATTATCGGGAATGCTCCACCCTCCAGTCACGCCCCCAGCAACGCCCCCTAAAACACAAGTGTCCCTCTTTGGAAATTTGAAATGTTGGGAGGTATGTGTTCAGTGCAGATGGCCCATGGAGGGGGCACTTCAGATTTCTGTGCCTACAGGCTCCTGAGGTGTAAATCCGGCACTGTTTAGGGACATTCTTGTAGAACCAACGTTACCTTCTAAATTCAATAAGGAATAAGGCTGGGTGACAGGTAATGTATGTGCATACCTGAGAACTTTTTGTTGAGGACTTGTAGGCAAGGGGAGTCCTGTGGTACTGCTGATGCAGGGCTTAATCATGAGTGGGGATGGAGCTTACAAAACAAAACAAAAAAACTATGCTGAATAAGCTGGGGAAGGAGAAGAGGCCGGGGAGTGGGAGGAACAAAATGGAAGGCGCAGATGTGGGAAGAGTTTCATTAGAGACTCAGAGAATCAGCCTCTGCTATTAGAAGCTAAAACCGGAGTCTCCAGGGCACATCCTGTGAGTTCCCAGCTATGTGTATGTGTGGTTCTATGACTACCATAGCTGGGAAATCTCCAGATCTGCCCTGGAGACTCCGGTTTTTGGAGCTGATTAGTGGGGCTCCGGGGACAGAGGCTGATTCGCCGGTCGGGAGCTTCTGAGGAAACCCTGACCACTTCCCCTCCTACCCATTCAGTTTCTCCCACTTCCCACCCACTTTGTGACACTCCTACTAAGTCCCGCCTCCTTTTTATGTCACTCATGCCATTTTTTTATCCCCCAGTGGCACCACAGGAGAACATAACGTTTCCAGGTATGATGACTACCTCTTGAACAAGGCTGGAGTGACAGACAGTGTATGTGTGATTCTGTACCTACCACTGGAACAAGGCTCAGGTGCTAGACAGTGCATGTGTGGTTTTGTGACTACCAGTGGAACAAGACTGGGGTGTTAGATAGATAATGTATACATGGTTCTGTGACTACCAGTGGGACAAGTCTGGGTTGTTAGATAAATAATGTATGTGTGGTTCTGTGACTAACAGTGGAACAAGGCTGGGTTGTTAGATAAATAATGTATGTGTGGTTCTGTGACTAACAGTGGAACAAGGCTGGGGTGTTAGATAAATAATGTATGTGTGGTTCTGTGACTAACAGTGGAACAAGGCTGGGGTGTTAGACAGTGCATGTGAGGTTCTGTGATTACCAGTGGGACAAGCCTGGGGTGTTAGATAATGTATGTGTGGTTCTGTGTCTACCAATGGGACAAGCCTGGGGTGTTAGATAATGTTTGTTGTGGTTCTGTGACTACCAGTGGAACAAGGGTGGGGTGTTAGACAGTGCATGTGAGGTTCTGTGACTATCAGTAGGACAAGCCTGGGGTTTTACATAGATAATGTATATGTGGTTCTGTGACTACCAATAGGACAAGCCTGGGGTGTTAGATAGATAATGTATGTGTGGTTCTGTGACTATCAATGGGACAAGCCTGGGGTGTTAGATAGATAATGTATGTGTGGTTCTGTGACTACCAGTGGTTGAGTGTAAGATTTAAACATTTCTTACGTTGCAACCTGTCTTCTGTAAGATTTCTCATGCTATATATACATGTATATAAGAGAGAAACAGAGAGAGACACACACTTGGAAGATTCACTCCTGCATGGGAAACATCAGATGTTGTAGTTTGGAGGTTTGGAGTCTGGCAACAAAGACAGGTATCTGCCATGGACATTACATCAGTACAAATTAAAGATAAATTCATACCTTCCAACATTTCAAATTGCCAAAGAGGGACACCTGTGTTTTAGGGGGTGTTTTGCGGGGGCATGGTTGATGGTCGGGGCATTACTGATAATTTTGAGGCTATTTCATGACCTATTGACACCTCCTTGAGTAACCTAATAAATGACTTAGAACAAGACCAAAGTATTTAATTACACAGACTAATTTATAAACACATATACTGACATTTAAACAAACAATAATGTGAGGTTTATTGCTGTAGACACATCACACAATCTGATCTCCTAAAAAGAGGGACATCAGGGTGGGAAAGAGGGACAGACGGATTTGGGTCTAAAAGAGGGACTGTCCCTCCTAAAGAGGGACACTTGGGAGGTATGTAACTTTGGGACAACCAATCATGTATAACTGACTTATATTTACCATTAGGGTTTCTTGCCCATATTCAGGTAAGTGGAGGGTTATTTTTACAAAGCTTTAGCGATCATCTTTAACTTTAAAACAACCCTATTGTATTTACACTGGAAATGCAAGCTCTTGTCCCTCATCGACTGTCCATTTGCATGAATTGTTACTCTAGTTACAGTTTGTTTGCCAAAGACAAAGAACACAAAATCGCTTTTTTTGCTCAGAACATATTACTATCACATAGAGTGTAAACTTTTCCAGACCCATTGCATGCTTCCCGGAATCAAGCCAACATTATCAATCTGTACTGCCAGCTGCTTTCGGAAAAAATTCATCTGGGTTTAGAGACAAGTGAAGAGTGTAGCATTGTTTTGTTATGTTAATTTGATCATTTTAGGAATATCTTGGTTTCAAAGGAAATTATAGGAGCTGTATTAGTCCACTAGTAGTAATGAAAAGATATGTTTCCGTATAGGTGTTGGGGACTGCAACTCCCATCATCATCCCCAACCAGTCCGCAACAGCCGAAGTACAATGTTTTCCTATCCCTGTGTCATGGTTTGTTTGACTCACAGACACAGAGTTAAAGGGATAGTAATACTTCGTTTTAACTTTATTTTATTTTGTAGGCATTAAAAAAACATGAAGAATGATATAAGTCTTATCTCTCAAACCTTTATGGTTTAAGAGATATTCACAAGCAAAGTTTCCCCCTCCTACCCCTTTTACTGATGTAACACTTTTCAGCCAGGGCAGATGGGAGGTGCCCAGGTAGACTGCAGAGAGGGACAATCTTCAATTAAGATAAAGGAAAAACCTGAAAAGCTTGTCAAGGGGGGCAGGGATTTCATTATTTTCATAGGAAAAAGAGTGTCCCCTTCTGTTATCTGTCCAGTCTATGGACTGCATTCCACATCTGAGAAGAGATTGTTTACAGTAGTTAAAAGGGGCGGGAGGGGGAAACTTTGCTTGTGAATATCTCATAAACCATAAAGGTTTGAGAGATAAGACTTATATCATTCTTCATGTTTTTTTAATGCCTACAAAATAAAATAAAGTTAAAACGAAGTATTACTATCCCTTTAAGATAAAAACAGTCCTGCGACTGGAAGGACAGAGTGGAGCGAACCAGTACCACGTACTGGACCAACACGAAGGCCCTACCGGTGCTATAACGGAGGCAGCACTAGCAACCGGTGTCTGAGTGGAGCAAACCAACTACGGTATACCAGCGCAATCACGGAGGCAACACTTGCGACTGGAAGGACAGAGTGGAGTGAACCAGTACCACGTACTGGACCAACACGAAGGCCCTACCGGTGCTATAACGGAGGCAGCACTAGCAACTGGTGACTGAGTGGAGCAAACCAACTACGGTATACCAGCGCAATCACGGAGGCAACACTTGCGACTGGAAGGACAGAGTGGAGTGAACCAGTACCACGTACTGGACCAACACGAAGGCCCTACCGGTGCTATAACGGAGGCAGCACTAGCAACTGGTGACTGAGTGGAGCAAACCAGCTACTGAATACCAGTGTAATCACGGAGCCAAGACAAGCCTGTGGGCAGCGGTGCCATACCAGGAAGGCACCGGAAGTCAGAATGTCGCCGAGGCGACCAGAGTCAAAGCGGAACACAGCCAAGTCGGGATCCAGGAACAGGAATGTCAGCCAGGCCGAGTCAGGATACCGGAGCAGGAACGTCAGCCAAACCGGGTCGGATACGGGAGCAGGAACGTCAGCCAGGCCGGAATGGTACACAGGAACAATACAGGAGAGTAGTCAGGCTATCCGGGTCGGTACACAGGCGCAGGAACAGGAGAGAAGTCAGGCAGGCCAAGGAAGTACACTGGAATCCACAGACAGGCGTTGCACTGGCATAGAAACACCACGAAAGGGCAGTGAAAGGGTGCAGGAGCCCAGTCTATATAGGCAATACCGGGCGGGCTAATCACAGGCAACAAATGGGAAGCACCCATTGCTAACTGACAGGAAAAACAAGCAATCACGGGCACCGTGATACCCTGATATATGTATTGTACTGTCTGGATATTTCACTTATTTCACCCTCTGCTCTCTCTCCTGCTTTCCCTGGTGGGATCTAGATTGTCATCCTACTTTGTACATATTCATTGTTTTGAATAAACGTTATCATTCAGTACCATTTGACTTGCATAGTTCAGAACTTTCTTTTTGTCTCGAGGGGTTGAGCCTCTTTCTCCAGTTCCTGGAGCGTTAATGAGTAGTCTGTGACCTCTTCCCACCAATTCCACCCACTTCCTGTCCACTTTTGGCCACTTTGGTAGAAAACCACACCTATTGTCCCTCCCATATCCCCTACCCATATCAGTTAATCTACACCTATTTTATGGAATAATAAAAAATAACATAATAAGGGCACATCCAAAATCTTGCTGGTCATTGTATATGCTGGTGCAGAGTTACCGTTTTCAGTGTATGGTAGCACCCAATATCACATGGAGGATGAAGAACAGAAAGCTGCACACAGTCTCACTTGAAAGGCAATAGCTTATAATTTTGGCAGTGCACAGTCACAATATTTTGGGGGGTGACCAACCTGTCTTCATCAGGTGTTTACAACTGATGAAGAAAGGTTGATAGCCCCCCAAAACTGTTAGCATTCTTGGAAACCTCTCATTCCAGCAGGTGACCAAGAGGTTCCCAAGTATCCAACATGGGGAAGGGAGATGATCTCTCAAAACATTGTCTTAAAATATAAAGTATAATTCCAAACATCAAAGCACTGATATTATAGAGAAAATATCACCTGGAAACAAATGTTCATTAAGATTCTATGGGTGAGGCAATACATTGCCTGTCTAGAATTTAAAGAGATAGTAATGTTTCACAATAAAAGCAGCTCTAATTAATCTTCATAGTACTTGATCCATGGAGAGTGTTATTTCAATACTGACAGAGTTGAAGTTCAAGAGTAATTATATGATAAAGTATCCCCCTCCCGCCCCTTTTACTGATGTAACACTGCTCACCTCAGAGCAGCAAGACTGTCCGGATGGATCACAGAGAGGGACAATCTTCAGTGAGCAAAAGGGAAAAACCTGTCAAGGAGGGCAGTGTTTTCCTTATGATCACAGGAAGAAGATTGTCCCTTGCTGTGATTTGTTTGGTCAAGAGACCAGATTCCACATCTGAGGTGAGCAGTGTTACGCTAGGTAAAAGGGACAGGAGGGGGATACTTTATCATTCAATTACTCTTGAACTATAACTCTGACAGTATTGAAATAACACTCTCCATGGCCCAAATACTATGAAGATTGATTGGAGCTGCTGCTTTTGTGAAACCTTACTATCCCTTTAAGGAGGTTAACACCTCATTTAAATCAATGAGAATTGTGGGACTTTTTAATTGTTGTCTATGGTGCAGTTGGTTTGCCTCTGATTTGATCCACTTTTCACTTTGTGCATGTGACTCAGAGGGGTCTATTTTATGAGCACAGACATTGTTTAAGGAACAGGCTGGTAAAAAATTTAAATTATAATATTCCATCAATCAGATGGGCAGTATATGTTAAAAACAGATAAGAACCATTCAGCCATTTTTCCTACTGTAAAAACTCAAACCTTATTTGGTCCTTGGTCTTGTCCTATGTTCAAGACAGCCTTATGCCTATCCCATGTATGCTTACATTCCCTCACTGTAATAACCTCTACCACTTATGCTGGTAGGCTGTTCCACTTATCTACTACCCTCTCAGTGAAGTAAAACTTTCTTATATTACATCTAAACCTGTGTTCTTCTAGTTTTAGGCTATGGCCTCTTGTCCAAACATTTCTACTCCTTTGAAATGTACTTCCCTCCTGTGCACCTCTGAATCCCTTTTTGAATCATGTCCCGTCTCTCTCTCTTTTCTTTCCTCCAAGCTATACATTGTTCAGATCCTTTAGTCTTTCCCGATAATTTTATATTCCCAGCAACAGGGGAGTTTGTAGGTACTGGCTTACAGGGCTAAAGCCTGAGGTCACGTTATTAAAGCCTTTGGTCCTGTTGCCAATTTGATACATGTACTGGTGCTATTTTCCATACTGGCATACCTGGGAACTTTCAAAATGAGCTGACCCAGAGTTCTTGTAAATATTACTCTTAAAGTGGATCTATCACTTATAGATATCTAATGCTCATTAGATAAAGCATTTAGTGAAAAAGTTTAATATGTTAGTCATTTTTGAAAAAAAAACGCTATCTACGCAAAACTTCAAGTTTAAAAGGTGCCCAGCAGCCTACTTCCGCTTTCCGCTGCGGCAAGCTGCTTACCACACAGAGGCTGCTCCTGTCCCACTACCCAACATCCTCTGATGACGAAGGATGACTGTGTCTAAGCTGGAGCGATCTCATTGGCTAGATGTCAATCTCTGCCAATGAGATCGCTCCAGCTTAGAGAAAGAAAGTCTCCATCATCGGAGGATGCTGGGTAGTGGGACAGAGGCAGAGGCAGTGCTGCAAGCAGGATGTTGGCTGCTGGGCACCTTTTAAACTTGAATTTTTGCGTAGATAACGTTTTTTTTTTTCAAAAATGACTAACATATTAAACTTTTTCGCTAAATGCTCTATCTAATGAGCATTAGATATCTATACGTGATAGATCCACTTTAAAATTGTCCATAATATAGATTATTGGTGATATGTCCTTGCTTGATCTAATCGAAAAATGCCCCAACAGTCATCAAGGAACCATTAACATGCAGCAAATTAGATATATCACTACTTGAGCACAAACAAGACACACTGGACTTCTCCCTCTGCTTTCCTGTTATCAATGGCACCAATTTGGAGACTAAAGAAACATTTAATTGGGCAAATCACATAGTAGGTAACAATGAGCTCTCTCACCCGGAGAATTTGGACCTTCACCCTGAGATTTGGGTCAAAACTCTGAGTCTCGGGGTCAAACCCTGAGCGTTCTCAGCAATGCATACTGGTATTGATTAAACTGGGCTGCTCATTGCAGTAACAATCACATCACGACTCTGAAACCCAGGGTTTTGACCCAAATCTCAGGGTCTCGGGGCAAAGGGCCCAATTCTCAGGAGTCCGTTGCTAACTACTATATGATCTGCACCTATTAACTGCTTTTTAGTCTCTATTGCCACCATTTCAGGCAAGGAGGCTGAGGGAGAAGTCCTATTTTTTCTTGTATGTGTTAAGGCAGTGAAATCTCCATATTGTATCATGTTAAGGTTCCTTGAGCAGAGCTTGGAGCATCTTCTGGTTAGCTCAAACAGGGACAATCACCCAGAATCTATGTTGTGAGGACCTTCATCTAATATTTCAAAGATCTCAGGCATACCTCCCAACATTTCAATTTGCCAAAGAGGGACACTTGTGATTTAGGGGGTGTTGTTGGGGGCGTGGCTGATGGGTAGGGCATTATATAGGATTTTTAGGCTATTTTGTGACCTATTGATACCACCTTGTGTAACCTAATAAGTGACTTATAACAAGACCAAAGTATTTTATTTACACAGACTAATGTATAAACACATATACTGATGTTTAAACAAACATAAATGTGAATTTTATTACTGTGGAGCAATGTGATACACTTATATACACACCACACAGTCTGATCTCCTAAACACAGGGACACCGGGGTGATACACTTCTATACACACCACACAGTCTGATCTCCTAAACACAGGGACACCGGGTGATACACTTCTATACACACCACACAGTCTGATCTCCTAAACACAGGGACACCAGGGTGATACACTTATATACACACCCACAGTCTGATCTCCTAAACACAGGGACACCAGGGTGATACACTTATATACACACCGTACAGTCTGATCTCCTAAACACAGAGACACCAGGGTGATACACTTATATACACACCACACAGTCTGATCTCCTAAACACAGGGACACCAGGGTGATACACTTATATACACACCACACAGTCTGATCTCCTAAACACAGGGACACCAGGGTGATACACTTATATACACACCGTACAGTCTGATCTCCTAAACACAGAGACACCAGGGTGATACACTTATATACACACCACACAGTCTGATCTCCTAAACACAGGGACACCAGGGTGATAGACTTATACACACTCCACACAGTCTGATCTCCTAAACACAGGGACACCAGGGTGATACACTTCTATACACATCACACAGTCTGATCTCCTAAACACAGGGACACCAGGTTGATACACTTCTATACACATCACACAGTCTGATCTCCTAAACACAGGGACACCAGGGTGATACACTTATATACACACCACACCATCTGATCTCCTAAACACAGAGACACTAGGGTGATACACTTATATACACACCACACAGTCTGATCTCCTAAACACAGGGACACCAGGGTGATACACTTATATACACACCACACAGTCTGATCTCCTAAAAAGAGAGACATCAGGGTGGGAAAGAGGGACAGAGAGATTTGGGTCTAAAAGAGGGACTGTCCCTCCTAAAGAGGGACACTTGGGAGGTATGTCTCAGGGTCAGCTCTTTTTGAAAATTTCCCAGTATGCTAATAATTCATTACGTTCACCCAAGCTCCAGGTCTTTAGGGAACTTCAGAAGTCCCCTGATGGTGACCCCAGTTAAGACCACCCAACTGCCAGATTCAGGGTGACATGAGGTCCATTGGGCTGCTCCATACATTCTACAGCATTAAACACATCAATACGTTAGACTAAAAAAAATACTAATAATAAGGAAACTGGGCAGCGTAACTGAACCTTCTTTGCACTGACCTGCAGCTCCCTCAGGCCATGGTCAGGTTAGAGAACATATGGTGCTGTACTTATTGGAGTGAAATCCAAAAAAATCCAGATGTTCGTATTATAGGATCAGAAGCAAGATTCCAGCCAAACCCAGAGACCCATTATTTGCAAATCCTTTTATTAATGTTTATAGCTCAGTTTAGGTGTCATTATGTGGTTCATTACAATATATAGAGAGCATCAATCTGTTAACAAACTCAAATCAAGCAATAAAAGTACGTTTAGCTCCCAGGCTTTTGTCTTGAATATTACTGGATAATGTATTTAGAGTTTCTCACTCCCCATGAGACACATTCTCACAGTCTGGTAATTTTGTATGTTTTAAGTTGCTTGAAGTTTTCATAGCAAACACACAACAACCAAAAGCAAACAGCTTGGGGGGAGGCGGGGTTCCAGTTTCCTAAAGTCCCAAATTTTGCCCCATCAGATTAGGGAAAGGCAACACTTTATCCCCCCCAGTAATGAAAAAGTATTTTTTCTACTGTTACATACCTCCCAACATTTCAAATGGCTAAA